>VRYO01002782.1:4036891-4055235 GCA_009812075.1 Sialia sialis
GCTGGTGCTGAGTTTTGTCTCAGGCCTAGCCCTGCTCTCTTAGCAGACAAAGGGAACACCTCTGATGCCTCCAAAAGAGATCAGAGCAACTCCATATTTCTGCTTCTGGTTCTCCACCTCTAGCAGCCTGTCAGTCCATATGAAGAAGGGCTACAGGGTTTTATTTTTTGTTGTGGTTTAAGCAGCAATTTGGTGATACACACACGGGATGGGGACAGAATTGGAGAAAAGGGAGCAGCCACGGACTGAGATAAAGGCAGCTCAGTAGAACAAGAAATTGTTATAATGAAAAGAATATATATAAAATGAGGGATGTGCAATCAGTTGCTCATAACCTGCTGACCAATGTGCAGCCACTCCTGAACTGTGGGCTGCAACCTCCAGACAACTTCCCTTTATTTGCTGAGTGTGGCACCATATGGTGCAGAATATCCCTTTATCCAGTTGGGATCAGCTGCCCTGGCTCTAGCTGTGTCCCCTCCCAGCTTCCTGTGCCCTCCAGCCCTGTCACTGCCAGTACTGAGAAGCTCTTGACTTAGTGTAAGCTCTGCTCAGCAACATCTAAAACATCTCTGTGTTATCAACCTCATTCTGAATCCAAAATACAGCACTGGAATAGCCAATAGGGAAATAAAGTAACAGCTGAAACCAGAACACTTTTCCAAGTGGCTGCTAAATTTCTGTGAGTTCTTCCCCAAACAAGCCCATGTTTATATTGAATCTGACAACAGGCTTTCATAGCAGCCTCACTCAGTAGCAGGGAGTGGCATCTTCAGCAGAGGTTGCTGGGGTGGTTTTTCAGTGTTTTTTTAATCTGGTTCGCTAAAATTGCCATTGGCTTAAAGGGTGCTTCAAACAGGAGCTAGAAACCAATGTAACAACCCCGTAAGTGAAACACTTGGCAGAGCAAAGATGAAGCAGTGCAGAAGCTTTACAGTGCAGTGCTTTGCACATCAGACCAGCATCAGCAGGATGGACAGCAGCCACTGCTGTCACCCAGAACTCAGGTACTCAAACTGGGAATGGGCTTCTCCTGCCTGTGGGAAGCAGCAGAGCCAATGCCTGATTCACAAACACCTCTCTCTATTTTGGTTTTCTTCATAAAATTCTGAAGATATTAATTTCCTTAGGAAGCAATCACTGACAAAAAACAGAATTTTCTAAGTAAAAACCCCCGATTAAATTCCTAAGTCTCTTCCTCTAAGCCATCACAGATGCAGGTAAAGAACCTTTTTGGCAGACAAACTTTTTGCTGTGGAATTATGCCCCTGAGGTAGAGCAAGCTTGTCAACAAAAAGTTCTTCAGGGGATTTCAGCATCCCTCAGCAAAGGCAGGACATTTCTATCACTGCTATCAGCTTGTTTAGCTGTACAATTTATTTTGTGTTGCTCAAAGAAAGGATGATAAGAAATGCTTGGGGAACAACCACATGGCTTTTGGGCTAACTTCAGGTGTCAAAGCAACTGGTTTTTCCTGAAAGCCGTCTTCAAAATAATCCCAGATGAGTTCTGACTGTAAACTTCTGTAGCATGGGCTGAGTCATGTCAGAAACCCCCAATTCCTCTTAACCAACTGCTTCTGTTTAGATTTCACCTCCTAATTATGTTAAATAGTCTCAAAGACATAAGAAGTTGGTATAGGGAATAAATCAGTCCAAAGCCCCTGACTCATATTCCAGCTACAGCATTGCAGTTTTCCAGTCTTTGGGAGTATTTTAATTTGATAAAAATTACGTTTTGAGGGCTGCATCTTATACTTTTCTTTTGAAATATAAGTAATTAGAGCAGGTAATAACCAGAAGGGGAAAAATAATATACTTAGGGACATTTTATTCAATACATAGCTTGGTAGTAAACCATTATTTCAACTTAAATGTAGCAAATTACTTTTTCCCAACTATAAGCACCATTTTTTTCCTGTAGATTTTTGTCATATGATCCCTACCTCAGTAGTGAGCACATTATTGGCTCTCCACTAGCTGTTTTAATGGCCACCCAATGGGGTCATATATCACCTTATTTAATACATCTATATCTGGTCAAACTGTTCCTCAAAAAAATCATTTATTGAAATAATGTAGCCTATTTTTCCCCACTCTACAAAATATCCATAAGAAGAATGTGACTTTTATTACTTCATTCCTTATTCATAAGTGTTTGTCAGATCACTTATGTGAACAAATTATTGCCTGTGGAATTTTCTCAAATCTTCCAATCATTCCTTGCCATCTGGTCAACAAGGCTGGCTTCATTAGTCACACAGTCTTATTTATGTCCTTTGATATGCAATAACCATCCTCTTGGAGCCCAAACTGGGGATGTCCAAGTCCAAAGCAGAATTCATTACAGCCAGAGTGCCTCACAGCAGATCTGCAATGGACTCTCAGGAGCACACAGAGTTACAAGTACCTACTGAGGGAAAACTTGAATAACCTGAGTTTAGAGAAACTGCCTGGAATTGTTCTTGGAAGTGTTCTAAAATGTCTTTCTTCTTGTTTTTTTTGTTTGTTTGTTTGTTTTTTACCTCCTGCACAAGGAAATATATCTGTTTTCCTACACGGATTGAGCTTTTGTGTTCAGCCCACTGCTGAAAGGAACAGCAAGATCTGCTGGCTGTCTAGAATGCATCTGCTTTGCTTTATATGTCCTACATATACATATGGAGAGTGTTTGTGTCCTGGTGTGTGTTGACATGTCACAAGTGTCCCCTGGATCATGAATTCTTTGTACTTCTCATCTGATTTGTGTAGCAGCTGAGGCAGTAAGTCTCCAGCCAGGAATGCTCATTACAAATAAGTGAATATATATTACATATTTATACTTCTGAGCACCTTTCACACAGCACCTGTACAGAGACATTGCCCCCCATTTCTCACAGAGGTCTCCACTTGACCTCTCTGGTCTCCTCTGTGACCCACCAGGGGTGGGTTCCTTGTGACAAGCACTGAGGGGAGGGGAGGAGCTGCCTCAGCTCTCCTGCTCATGAAGGGGTGTCCTGCTGGGGCTGCAGGGCTGTGTCCTTGCTCCTTGCCTTTCCTTGGCCAGCTCCGTCCCTCTGCTGCTCTACTGACTGCCCTGCCCATCATTCCCATGGGTTATGGAGTTCACATCCTTCTGCCTCAACCTGCCAAAGGAAACGTCAGCACCTTGCTCTCTGGCTGAGGTTTTAGAGCATTTCCACCACCTAATTCTCTCAACACTATTACTAGATGATAATTTCTTGTTATATATCTTTTTCTATTAAACATTTTCATTTAGCATTCACACCTGGAGGTTTTCATTTACTTTTCTAATGGCTCATTAAAAAGCAAATATCATGGTTAAGGAAATGGTTTGGGAATATAATATGTCATGTAAGCTAGGTGTACCTGATAATTACCATGTGCTAATGCTTGAAGGGCCTGGCTGCTTTTCTGAGCAACCCTAATCAGTGGAGATACATCACAGATTTCCCTGCCTGTGTTTATGGTGTGAGCAGGGAGCCTGGAAGTCCTGCCCTGGTGGAAAAAGCAGATTATCTTCAGGCAAGAAACTCAGGCTGCAAAATTCAGAATTTTTTCATAGTCTACACCCTAAAAAACAGAATCTTCTACCGGTTTTATTTTGGATGCCCTTGGTACACATGTAGCAGCCATGTGCTAGTATCAGAGAGGAATATTGCTTGAATTTCATTTCAAATTAAAACATTTGTCACTCAAGAACAATTTAAAGCACGCTGGTGGTCCAGATTAGTTGAGAAATAAAGGATGTCAATGGGAATGGGACACAGCGAGGTCTAAGAGGGGATAAGAAAGAAGAGTGTGAAACTGTAACAATGCAATAGATGGATTATTGACCAGAGGCTTAACAACCAGTGGTCCAAATCCAATAAATTTTGTCCACAGGGTTAGCAGAAAACTATTGCGAGTGAAAAACCATTGACTGTACCCCAGGCCAAAAGACAAAAACCTCATCACACACAGAGCTTCAACACAGGACTCCAAAGATTCTTCTGTCACAGCTGAGCTGAGGGCTTTGATGGATCATGCAGTGCTGTAACCCCTGTCTTAATGAATTAATAATTAAAAAACTCATAATGGGAATACTGAGACAGCTCCCAGGCTACCAGAAGGATTAGGAGGAGCCTGATTAATATAATCTTGGAAACAGTCATAGATGTTCACTGTGTGTTTAATCCCTGTGTGGTCCTTCTCGTGCTCTTCCAGACACTGGTGTTCCTGGATAATCAGGGCAACGCTGCCTGACCTTGGGGACTTCAGAGGAGGTGACATCTTCTGCAGGGAGCAGGATGCTCTAAACCACAGAGCAAACCCTCCCTCCCTCCAGCAGTGCTGGTCTTTCCCCCTGTGCAGGGATGGGGGCACATTGGGAGAGCTTGGAGGTTATAACTCAGTAACATTCAGCAAAATTTAGGCTTTTTGGAATGGAGAGAATTTCTCCTTGATCATCTGGCAGCAAGAGAACCCAATCTAACTTTCTCATTTATTCATTACATCCTAAAGTGGTTAATTCATTTAACTGCTTGCTGGAAATCGTTAAGGCTGCTCTTGGTTTTTGTTTTCATAGCTAACCTCTTCTGTATTGGAATATTTTTTAATATTGTTTTCTACTTCTTCAGCTAGGTTAACATACATTTTTAAATTAAAATATAGATGCATTCAGTTCTCTTGGATGTTCACCACAGCTCTCTGCTCCACATGAAGCTCAGGAAATGCCTTATTGACTAGTGTGGGACAAGGGCAGTGAGCAGCCTTCAGGGACATCTGATGTCACTGATTTGCCTCTTTTTGTTCTAGCAAGTCCTTTCAGGCAACCGAGCCTCACCTCCACATTCTCTCATTCCTCAAACACCAGAAACTAAGGCACCTCTGTGTCACTGCAGAGAGTCTACTGACAACTTCTGGAGGTTTAATAGGATAATTAAATAGGATCATAATTTAATAGGATAATTTTCATGTTTGTCATTTTGCACATCGGTCCTCTCTTCATAAGAAAACTTAAAACACACAGTATTTTAAGTGTTTTGTTGTTGCGGCTTGGTTTTTTGTCTGTTTTGTCTGTTTTGGTGTTTTTGTTTGGTTGTTAATTTTTTTTTTTTTTTTTAAATCCTGGCTTTTCTTTTTCATAACTTAGAACTGGCGAGTTATTTTCAGTGGGGAATTTTGGGTTTTAGCTCTAGAATTGACACACATTTTATATATTGGATGCAGGAGTTAGAATGACAACAACTGTCAGAGAAGGACAGGAACAGTGGACATAAAGTGAATAAGTTAACCTTCCATGGAAATGGGTTTTAACATTGACAGTGTTGATTTGATTTGATTTTAATTTTTAAAATATAATTCTCTGCTTTGTTTCATTTTCTAGTGGGGCATGAGAAAAGCTCTGGCAAGCAACATAATCTGTACATGGAACTAGAATTACATAAAATATTAACTGTATATTTTAAAGAGAATAATAAATTACATAAACAAAACTAACAAGATGTACCATGAGGTAGCAGCCAATTGGTACCATTTACTTATCTGGATTTTATAAAATATTTCTCTAGTATTAAAAGTCCTTTCTTGCTAAGGACAGGTCATGTGGATTAAGTTAAGTTGGATGACATGAATTCTTTCCAAGCTTGAACGCTGAATTGATTTTAATGTATCAGTCTAAAAGAGATAATTGAATTCACCTCATTTCTTCTTTTAAAAAATACAGATGGGTACAAAAAGGAGGATATAGAATTCTGCCCTAATTCAGTCCTTTGGATAGAAAAAGTTTCTTGAGTTTCACAGAAATGGCCCTATTATACAGCCAAACATGAGATCCACTGTGTAATTCCTCATATCACATGATGGGTAAAAAGTGTATAATCAGGTTGAGGAGCTGGTGTGCTTGTGCTTTTTTTATTGTTATGTTTGATATTGATACATATTTATAAAAATGTCTTTTTAAATATAATCCAGTCATTTTGAGCAAGATGTTACTCCTAGGTCTTCAAACCTCAAAGCTTCAAGAAATATATTTGGCAAGTGTACTCACATAAAATCAGTTCTTTTTCTGAAAAATTCATTATCAATTCTTATTCTTTAGAGATACTCAGGGGAAAAGAACCAGTTACAGTCCACCTCTGCAATTTTATCAAAACCTGTGTTTCATGGGCTGAATAAATGAATTTGGCCATACCTGACCAAAGTGGCACTAAAAATTCTCTATAAAGTTTTAAGCTGAAGGAAATATAAATGACTGAGCTATAAATGTCTACATAAGAGAAAATGGAGAAAATGCTGACAGGCCCTATCTCCAGTGATGCTGCCAGATGCTGCTATAATCAGTGCTTTGGAAGCAGCGAATTCTTAATTTCTGCAACCTTGTGTGGGTATAACCAGATCTTTTAATTTGAGACAGAATTATTTCAGCACTTGGACTACTTAAGAAGAAGAAAAAGCTTTTGATAAAGGACTTTGGTTCTGAATAAACATCCTCAGGTCTAGATTTTGGGTCATCTTACTGAGGAGAAAGTGGAAGGAGTTAGATGTGAGTGTAGTTGATGAACTAAACCTATGGGCAGACATTTAAATGAGCAAACTGCTGAGGAAAAATGGTTTCTCATTCAGCATTTCAGCTGACAGGGTGTTAGAGTTGGTAAGAAAACCACTCCTTTTTCCTTTCAAAAGTAAGAGAGAAATGCATACAGAAAGAAAAAAAAAAAAAAAAAAAAAAGGAATAAGAGCAGAAGATCTCTCTTAATATGGAGATTCAGTGATGTTTTGTAGGAAGATACCATTCAGTCAATACAAAAAAGCCAGAGTATGAAGGTTTTCCATCACAACAAGGAATGAGTTTAGTGTTCTTATCCTGCCTCTGCTAGTCTCACTCTCTTTGCAAGCTAGATCCTAATTTATCTATTAATGAAACATGTGCAAATATTTTTGACACCTCAGGGTGTATTAGGAGGCTGAATGACTGTCCACAAACTGGAGGATACATTCCCTTTTCTAGACTTCCTGAGATGTAAAAGGTCCAAATGTAACTTCAATATTAATGAAGACAGACATTAGGGCTGGTGGAACTGAGTTGTTCTTATAAAAAGAAATAATAAGATGCACTTTTGTACTTTGGGCAAAATTTTCCATGTTTCCCATAGGCTGAGACACTGTTCTTAAATTAGCAACTGGCTGCCAGCGTGTCCCACAGAAAATCAAGGAAAAACTCACCTTATAAATAATCCATAGTGGAGAGATTAGATGTGTAATTATAGAGATAGATATTGGAAGAAAAGAAAAAAGTTAAACTCGGTGGTCAGACAATAGCTACAGCTATGAAACTCTGCATCTCATTTTAATGGTTGCACATTAGCCTCCGCTGCTGACATTATTAAGTGTATATCATTGCTGCAAAGAACATCCTCTCAGTGTCACTAAAATGGGTTTTCTCCAAGCTGTAAGCAGCAGACAGCCTCAAGGACATTTTGTGTCCAGCACTAAGCACTTCTAAACAAAGCTGTAATGTCACTTGGCTTTTGTGTGATCCAAATGAGGCTGCTCCTTGGCTGCTGTGCTGATGAAGAGTTTGAGTTCCTGTAGCTGCCAAGGCTGAAGACAGCTCAGCTGTGCACTCATGGCCATCACTGCCCTCAGATATCTCACCAGTTCCCACCGTCCAAGGGCCAGGTGGAAAAGCAGCTCTCAGCATCCCCATCAAAAATTCAGTGCTGACAGCACAGAATCAGGGCTCTTGTGCACTGGGAGTGGTCTGAGAGCAACAAGGAGAAATTTCCATCTACAACAGAAGGTGAAACACAAACTGGGGTGCTGGCTGTAACAAATTTCCTTAACAGAAAAAGGTGGAGATAAGCTGATGGTTATCCAGCTCTTGTAGTCCAGAGGCAGTCAACATGATGTTGCAATAATATCTTTGTTCCTTTATGCAGGCGAAATAGATGAAATTCAACAAAGCAATGCATTTTTTAATGGAGGGAGGGGAGATTGTGACCCATGGGCTTTCTGTGATCACAGAACTGTCACTGAGAAGTCCCATTTCCCCTTCTCAAATGCACACCCTGTTCACCCCTTTCTTTGTTGGTTGCCCTGACTGGGCACTGCAAGTCAACTGTGCCTTCTCATTTAATCAAAGTTCACTATCTGCAACTGCTGCCAACAGCCAACCCTGCCCTCACCTGAAAGAGTTCACAAATCACATCCAAACTACAAAAGAATCAGCAAGCACAGGGTCTTGCTGCTTAGTCTTTGGGATTGCTGTGATGGGAGGAGCCTCTGGTGCTTTCTAAAGGTATTTCTGTACTCTTTTTTTTGTGGGTTCCTGGTTTTGTGTTTGGTACTGCTGCTTTGGAAATTAGTCCTTTTGTCATTTCTATGTTTGATGGGACAATGCTAAAAAAGTATGAAAGGGTTGCTTTAAATTTTAACAAAAATGGGGAGTGTTATTGTCCTTGCTCAGTTGTTTATTTTTTTAATTCTGGTTTAGAAGAGTTCCATGGTGTGACTTGTACACTCTGGAGTCTAGCTTCCCTCCAGCCTGAGTGATGAATGAATCAAAAATTTGTTACCAGGCAGTGAAATTGGTACCAATTGTGTGTCTACTCCTTTTTGGTGGAATGCTTCACGTTATGGCTGTTTATAGGAATGAAATCCATACCTGCTTAATGAATCTATTGGTATTTGCTTGACTTTTTTTCCCCTATTCTTGTCTGCATATAAATCACTCAGGTGATGCTGCTGACAGATCCTGTGGTTATATTTAATAATAAAAGTTTGTGTTTTCTTAAGCTAATTATCTCTGCCACCCTTGAAATTCAGATTAAGTTTCTGCTTCTGAAGAAAAACATGTTTTAAACTGTATGGTTTGGGGTTTGTTGTTGTCTTTTGGTTCTGTTTCTTTTTCTCATGTAGCAACATAAGGATGTTTTCTATTTCTTTTTATATCCTGATAAATAGTAGAGCTGTAGCTGGAAATACATATTGTATGTAAGTGTGCTGAGAGGTGCTGAAAGACTCTTGTAAACAAAGCTGCCAATATGTTGCATCTTGAACACTTTAACAATTAAGTTGATTGGGTTTTTCTCTTCTCTGACAACACTCACAAGGGTTCATGATTTTTTCCACTAATAAAGCTCCTGAAACTTTTTCATTTTTGTGAAAATACAGAATAAAGGCACATCTAAGACAGCATTTCACAGAGCAGATGAGCTCCCAAGGGGTTTAGTTTCTTAGGGTTGGCAGATGATAAAGGCAGAAGCTTGTTTTGATGAAAAAATTTGGAGTATCTGAATGAATAATGAAAACTAGCATGTATAGAAGTAGGAATGTTTTTCTTTGGCTTTTGACCGTGCATGAATATCTTGAAGCTTGTCATCAAGATAAGTGGTTTGAAACTGTATTAATGATTAAAGTGAAAGGAGACTGTGGGAGGCGGAAGAGGAAGAAAAAGGGAATTCAGACAGTGCTGTGGGTGGCTTTTTTCTTTTCAAGAGCTTGATAAAACACAAAGGTGATAAATACAGGGTGAGGGCAGAACAGCTGAAAGATTCTGGTGGAAAGAAGAAAACATGGTTTGACATTTACAGAACATCCACAGAGCTGGGAGTACACAGCACATCTAAATGGCAAGAGCAGAAATCTACCTTAATTTGAGCCTTTGGGCATGTAAAATTCAAGAATTGTGTTTCAAATATTGGGATAAATGGAGCCATAATTGAAAGAAAGCTGATGGGAAGAAGCAGCTAGTGAAGGCAGCTAAAAATGGGAGCTGTAAAGTAACAAGGAAGGGCAGTAGAGGCAGATAATTGGCAAGTTGGAAATGGAGAAATGAAAAAAAGTTCCATGAAGTAGTCTTTTGTCATTAAGTTCTTATCACAGTGTGGATCTGAAAGGGGGGAGTATTTTTTTTTTTTTGTACCACCTGGCATTAGTAGAACTTGAGTGAGCAACTCTGCTTTTCCACCAGTCTCACCAGGGAGAGAATCCAGCCTGACAGATGTGATCCATTTGGTTTTCACATATCCTATTCTCCCAATAGATTTTCTTTGTGGAGTTGAACAAAACCAAGAGAAAAATAAAGTGTGCTAATGTCAGGATTGTGTTGAAAGAAATAGGAAGCAGTGGTTTTGAGCTATTTCTGTGTTTAACTGTGTAGAAGGCAGCACTGTATTTGGCTTTTTGTAATGCTGTGAGTTTTTAATGTCAACTGTATGTGACTTTTCCAATTTAGTGTGATTTTTTTTTTTTTTTCCCCTCTTCTTTCATGTTTAGCCTTTCCTATGCATTGCTCCCAAAGTTCTCTTCTTTCTTACTTAGTGGAACTCTACTAGCTTTTATTGGTGATTAAACAGAGTATCATAAGATAAAGATAATCTTTAACCTTATTTTCTATCCTGGAGTGTAATTTTAACAATTAACCTATTTGTGCAATGGAAAGACAGTAATGCAGCAGAAGTGACATTAAGAGGGAAAACTGTGCTGTTATTAAAACTGCTATCAGGTTAAATTAGCATCTTCACAAATAGCTGCTTTCATCTTTTGAGCCTCCTCATGCTAGAGTGAACTCTGACCACTCCCATATGCCAGAAATCTTTTCATTAACTCTTTTTGGGAGTATCAGCAAGCACAGAGGAGCATTTCCTTTAGCAGTGTGGTACAGAGGATTATCTGCCAAGCATGAGTCTCTTATCTGCATGCAGTTAAACTAAAAGCATATGCTAGTGTGAAAACCACAAGCAGTAATTTTTTAATGATCTTTTATGGATGTGTTCAAAATAAAACCATCAAATCCTGCTATAATAAGGTCAGATTCTAGCTCTGTTTTGTATGTAAAAGGCATATGAGGAAGGCTTGCTGACTAAGTCTCACATCTTAAACCTGGTGACCAATGGTATGCTGCACGTGCACCCATTACATGAGTTTAGAGGTGCCACTGGATTTGGGACCAGGAGGGACCGTGAATATCAGCTGCTCAGGCTTTCTGCTTTATATGTACCATAGAAATCTCACCCAGCATTTCCTGTGTGAGGCCCATCACTTCTGGTCAAGCTGGGATGAAATCTTCAGGTGGTTACATGGATTCAGAATTAATTCTGATGAAGGATGCAGATCGACAATTGTTAAATTTAATGGGGAAGACAATATACCTGGGTAACAAATGCAGCATATGTTAGTTAAATTTGGCATGTGATACTTCAGCCTTCAACAATCTGAAGAAGTGGTAGAGCAGCTTGTTTGCCTGAACAGTTCTAGTTTAATATGGCAATATTGACATATTTTCAGTGCTGTGCATCATCTGGGTTCTGTGCCTGTGTGGGATCTCCCAGCTCAGCCTCAGAGCTGCACCCTTTGAAAGTGAACTTTGTTCATGGAGGTTGCATCCTCCCCAGATGCAGCAAAACCTACCTGGGCTTGTTTGAAGGTGATTTTGTCTGTAGCTGGAGGCAGTAAAACACAGCCTTCAGCAGAGCCTCATGTACTCCCTGCTTGAAGTCAGCTCTGTAGGTGCTCCAGGTGGCTCAGATAGTTTGCTGTGTAGGCTGCCTTTCAGCATGACAAAGTTTAGCTCTGTGGTTACTGAGATTTTCCTTCATCCATTATCATCACAATATGAGCATTGAGTCCTATTGCTTCCAAACAAGTATTCCAGGATTTCTATTTTTTTTATTTCAGTCTTCAGAACTTGTTTTGACTTAACCTGAACAGCAAAATCACGAGTTGGCAGAACTCTATGGAAGTGGAGTCATTAAAATGTTAGAGCATCATACTTGGCATTGCTTGCTGAGAGGTGATTCTGTGTGGCATACTTGTGTGAAGTGAACATCTTAAGTAAAGTAATGACATATCTGGACTTCAGGAGCATAGTAGGTATGTGAGTCCCTAGCTGAAGTTTGATGTCTCTGAAGTTCTTACATTTGACTATCAAAAAGCATTTGTTTAAAGGCTCTTTGTCAGGGACTGCCCAATGTTACTGTGATGGAAGGAGAGTTCAGAACTCCATTGATTTTTATGCAGCAGCTTTTAAACTCTCTTGATCATTATAACTACCCTGGAGGTCAGTGATATTTAGTTTGTTCTGTAATTCTTCACATTTGGCATCATCCACTGAAGCTTTTTAGCTCACAGTCATAGTAAACTACACCTATGAGCTTGTGAAAAATATTAAATTCAGAATGCTTTTGTCATGAAGGCTTGAGAAATCAATCAGTCAAAAAAGTGAAAGGATGCATTATGGCAAGACTTGAAGTCATTTAAAATCTGGATCAAAATCTTTTCTCCAAGTGAACTTGAGAACGTCAAACTGAAGCATGTTTAATTCTAGGTGTGAAAATGGAGCATGAAGCCTTCAGAAGGGAGCAGGTTCTACTGGCTTGAGAATGCTACTGGAGTCCTCATATTTACACAAGTTTTTTTGTTGCAGGGAATTGGTACCCAATGATAACCACTTGATCAAGTGTGTCAAAAAAATTACGTGTCTATATGCCACATATGGTTTCTATCTAAAAAGTTGTGTTATAGTTCAAACTTGTAAATTAATTACATTTATTGAACAAGAAGAGCTTTTTGAGTGGGAACATTCTGAGTTATGTGTTGGGGTTTTTTTTCTTAATCTCATTTCTCTTTTACATAGTAGGGTAGGGGGTACTAATGTTACTGCTGAGTTTGTTAATTTAATAGAAGTTAGAGGCACAATCACTCAGGCAACAACACATAATAAACAGCAAGACTGTAATAAACACATTGCTGTGTTAGGCATACATGGAAGAAAATGTGCAAATAAAAATGCAGTGGGTGTATCCCTCACAGGCTGCTGAGTCTTCTGTCAGAGCAATTAAAAAAAAATCAATGGCAGAATGAAAAGAGGTGAACACAAACATCAGTGATGATGAGCTTGTGTGGGAGCATGCTGGAGCCAGGCTGGGAGGTGTTTTCAGAGGGAAGATGCAGCTGGCTTTGGGGATGGCTCTGGCTCACACAAGAGAGATTTTTATGAAGATTTGGAAGGGGCCAGGCTGCACTTGCTGCATTAACCCTCTCTGTAGAGGCAGCTCGTGTTTGAGGCTAAGTGGAAGAGTCTTTGGGAAAGACCAGGGTGCCATAAACTGTGACTGCTCCCAGGGCTGTGCTCTCTGTGCTGCAGGCAGGAGAGATGTGGGCACTTTTGCAGCACCTTTTGCTCTGTAGCCGCAGCTCAGATAAACTCTGAAGCAGCTAAACTCTGCCATCCTTTCCCCTTGCTCTAATTGTTAATTAGCAGGACAGGTGAAAGACACCAGACTAGAGAAGTGATAAGACCTAAATAGAGGAGTGTTTTTCCCATTTCTTGGTTTGGGACATTTATTCCTAAAGATCTGTACCTATAGGAGTGTTTGAGAACAGACACTTGATGACAAACACACAGTGTGCCCTGAGGCACAGCAGTGCTTGGTAATCCTGTTTCCTCCAAAGCTCTTGGTTCTTGCAAGGTGTTTTGTGCTCTTTGCCAACTGAAGCCTCCCACCTTGCTATAAGGGAGAGAATGCTGTAGGTGTGCAGTGAGAACAGGAGAGAGTTGTCTGACTGAAAGGATCTAATATAATTTTATAATTGATAGAAGACTTTGTGTGTTTTCATAATTTTAATAATATTTAATTATGATTTAATATAATTATATTATAATATTATATTATAATATATTATAATTAGAATTTAATTATAGTTTAATAATATTTTTAGTCTGAATAAATACTTTTCAGCACCACCTATTTCTGTACATTTTACTCTTTGCGGTGCCAAACAAATGCAGCTGATGCCTAATGGAGAATCACTCTTTATTTTTAGTCTGTAAAAGGGGAGTCTGTCTTGTCACTATCTGTGAGTGACTTGATTGAGCTATTTACTGTTTTGCTTTATAATCTTGGCTAGATTGAGGGGTTGGTTTACAGTGATGTGGGTGACTCAGGCAGAAAAATCCAATGTCATTCCAAAGCCCCTTGCTGGCTGAGGAGCAATTGGGAGCTTTGCTGTCAGGAGGGGTCATTAGGGTTTTGCCATTAGGACACCGTACACCATGAAATGTGTGACCATCCCCTCAAACCCTGCCTCTAATGGCAATAACTTCCTCCAAGACTGCTGTCCCTGCCTTAGAGCTGTGAGAGCACCTTGCCTGTTTCCCCCTGGGCTGGTTGCACACCAGTGACTGGGTTTTTACTACACAGCCTTGGTCCAGCAGCTGATCCCATCATAGCTGTCCCTGCTGGAGCTGCACAGCCCACCAGGTTTGTGAGCTGCTGAGGAAATGGGGGAACGTGCTGTGTGTTGCTGCTGGTCAGAGCCCTCCTTGGATTTTTTCCAGTTTAAAGGAAATATGCTAGAAGAGAGCCCCATGGCATGCACAGAGCTCTGCTGGCTTGGAACAGGAATGAGTGCAGGATCAGATCTGCAGCAGAGAGCCTGTCTCAAATTCATGCTGACACTTCAGACAAGTAACCAGGAAGTCTGTGCCTTTTTACATAGCACTCATTTAGCATGCCACACCAATAAAATCTCACTGTCATGTATTCAGTTAGGATGTATTTCAATTACTGGTTCTAAGCAGCTCTGAAAATATGTCCAGATCCTCAAAATACTTAGAGATAGAACTTCTGTTTTACCTGGAGGCTTCTTAAAAGTCTAGTGGGGGGGGAAAGAAGTTTGATGTATCGAACAGCTTGCTTTATTTTTGGTCCCAGTGTTTGCAGAATTGTAAGCTGTGGAAAAAACAAAGTATTGGCTAAAGAAGAGGCAGGAGGAAACAAAACATCCTTTCAAATATCCCCCCTATGTTATTCTAACAACAATAAAAGGGAAAATAAAACAAAACTAGTGTTTGAGTAAAGTTGCTTGGTGGTTTTTCCTTTTTTTTTTTTTTCACAGTACTTTCTTTGTACTGAACCAGGAGTTCAAGCGTGATCAGTTTGCTGTGAACCAGCCAGCAGTGCATCAGTTAAAGCCTTGGGATTTTTCTGGGTAAACAGAAACGTGATTTTTCTATCCAAGTAGATAATGTGTCATCCATACAAATAGCACAAATGCATCTTTGCTAAGCAGCATTTAACAAGTTTCCTGTGTCATCCTGCTTTTATTTAGAACCTCTTACATTTGTTTTTCTTTCATCTCTGAAAGCACAGATCATTATATGCTATTTCTTAGATGTTGATATGAGAGCATCACTGTTGCTTGAAATTTATATCTCAGAATCAGTGAAATACTTTGCTATCTAGACACATCCATGTTTTTGTGATTGGTGCTGATCCTCTGAATTTTTGTGTGGCTTCCTGAGGAAGGTGATTTCAATGTTCCTGGCAGTGTTAGACTGACAATTTCAGCTGAAAGAATTGCCTATCATGTTATTGAGGATGTGCCAAGTTTTGAGAGGAGCAGAAAAGCCTGCTAACTGGGCCATGAAAGTATTTTACAAACAGGGTATAGCTTTCATTATTAATGAAGGGAATTTAGTTCTTTGGCCTCCTCTATTATCTAGGCTTACGTAGGCAAGGGAACAAAGTACAATTGTACAACACCTAAAGCATTGAGAAAAGAATTTACTTTTCTGGTTGTAACTTAGAATTTTGTAAGTTAATGTTAATTTAGTAGAAATTTCAAGGTTTGTTCTAACATTGAGGATAAATTATTTTACCAGTTTACTAGTGTGTGTATATATACACTTGTGTTACTTCTAGATGCCTTGACATTCAAGGCATGGTTAAATTTAATGACACTGTACTAAAAACTTCAGAAAAGCACTGTAAAGTGTTAAAGGGAAGCATGTTATTAGTAAAGTATATTTTCAAAATGTTACATAGGGAAATACTTTGCTATTCAGGCACTTAGTATTTTAGGTGCATCTTGGAATATAGCGTTTCAATAAATAAAATTCCTACAAAGTTAGTTTTGATAAATATTTCTCTTAAAGACTCTGTAAAAAAATCTTCAGTTCTATCATTAGTTTTGATTTAATTTGGCTCTACCACTGACTTTAAGATATGCTATGTAATGATGTGAAAGGTTTCCAAAAAAGTTTAAAAAGTTCTATCTGATATAGCAGCTTTTTTTTTTGTCTAGACAATTACATTAATTTCACGATTATAAGCTGCACTTTTTTTTAAAGGGGGAACCATGTGTAACAAAGTAACAAATTAGTAACAGAATTGCTGCCAGCTGGGTTTGGTGTCAGGTGCTCAAGTTGCAACAGTTTTCGTAGACCAGGAAGCCTTTAAAGGCAGCCCCAGGTGCCCTCCCAGCCGGCTCTCACTTCCGGGTTGGCATTTCACTGGGATTTGTCCATAAATAAGCCACACTACTGGGGTAGGCTGGATTCTTCAGTGAAAAAGGTGCAGCTTGTAATCGTGAAATTACTGTACTAGAAAAGAGTTTCGAGTTTTGTGATGTGTAAATATTTTTGTTGTAACACATTTTAGCTGAAGGAAATGCATTGCTTTCCAGCCCAGATCACTTACTAATGTTCTCAACTTTCTTATGACTGGAAGACCTAATTTAGAAAAGCATTTATCTTTCAGCATGGCGCAAGTTGGTTTTCTACTTAAATATTTTGTAACTTGAGAGAGGCTGGAGAGTGCCCATTGCTGGGTGGCAGCAGTGCCCAAATCCCCCTGGCTCTCATTTCGGAGACAAAGTCTGAGCTCTCACTGGTGTTTCCTTCAGCCGGGGCTGCTCTTGCTTCCTCCTGCTGAAAGGCAAGATTTGTCATCTTAGTGAACCAAGCCATGCTTCAGGGTTTTTCTTGTTAGCACACTGCCTTCTGGCCTGATGCCTCTGTGTTCTGGAAGAGTTGACAATGTTCTATTTCAACTAGAAGAAATAGGAACATCAGCCTGATTCAGAGCTCTGCCTCTAAGCCTTCAACCTTCAAATGTTGTGCTATGTGGGTTTATCCTCTTCCAGGGGAGCAGCCATTCCCCTACTGGGCATTTCTGGGAATTTCTCCAGCTGCCCAAGGCAAAGGTGCTTTGGTGTTCCCTGAGACAGCGCTGGCTCAACAGTATGGATCAACCAGCAGCTCCTGTGGCTCTTGTGCTCTGCTGACATCCCTTTCTTTACTATTTACAAAATGTACCTGTAGAAAGGACAGAACCTGAGGAATCATTGTCTTCATTGCAGTAATAAGTGTGGACATTCCCTGTGCCTTGTTTTGAGGATCTGTTGAGGTTTGGTTTTTTTTGGTTTTTTGGTTTTTTTTAGAGCTGGAAACCCTGCTTTTATAATTCAGTTGCTGGTACATCTGACAGAAGATGGGTATGAAATCCTATCTCCAATCTATATACAATTAAATAACAATTTATTGTGACACTCTGGCATTCTGTCTGCATTACCTACTATATTAGATATTAATTCAGAACCAAATGAAAGCAACTTGAAAAGATGAAAATAAGCATATTTGGTACAAACATGGTAGTAGATTGAACAAAACCCAATTTACTAAAGCAGAGCCCATGTCTCCATGCACGTAACAATAATAAGGATTAATTTTCTCAAGAATTTCACATTAGACCTATTTTGAAGGGGAAAAGTATTAATAGGATGCTAGTAATTTGTAATGTTACCTAAAATAAGCTATTACCTTATCACTACAAAGCCTATTTTTTCTTCACACACATTAAACCTCTTTCCAATAACAAGAATTACACTTGCAATAACAAGAATTACACTTCCAGTAATGTTTATCTGAAACCTTTGAAAGCATGAAGGTAATGCTCAGGAACAAGAGCATTCAAAACAAAAGCAGCTTTAATCTGTTTTGTTTCTGTCACCTGAGAGCAGTATGGCAGTGGGTGGCTGGCACAGATGCACCAGGTTCCTTTGTGCCCAAAGTCATTTGCTCTCAACTGCTCAGCACTTACAGAAGTCCTGACAGTCTCCTTTATCATCCCTTCATTGTGGTAGGATGAAAATAACCCAATCCTCTGTTGAACAGTGGGCTTGAACTGGGGTTTATACTCTAAAAACCCTTGTCACTGCATTAATATATTCCTGGTATTAATTAATGTGTCCTAGGCTTGCCATTCAGCAGGCTGTGTCCTTCCTCTCCCATGGACACCCCTGAGGTCTGAGCAAAGCCTCCTCCCCCAGCAAGCCTTTAAATGATTGACCGAGCTTTAATTGGGCCAAGCTTTAGATTAAGCTGTCACTGGGGGTTTATGGAGCCACAGGAAGTGGGAAAAACAATTGCCAACACTTAGCTCTGCTTCAAAGAGGCAGGACTGCTCAAGTCCAATGAAAGAGCAGTGTACAGTAATTTCACAATTATAAACCGCACCTGAATATAAGCAGCACTTTCGGGTAGCTGGGAAGACCACAGGATTTGTCCGTATATAAGCC
>VRYO01002782.1:4056235-4105772 GCA_009812075.1 Sialia sialis
AAAAGGTGTGGCTTATATTCGTGAAATTACTGTAATCTATTTGAAGTGCAGACTGTGATGTTCTTCCCTGGGTGCAAACATCTGGGACAGCTCTCCAGCTGGTGGGAGCTGGCACTGCTTCACCTGCCTGGGCAGGGATGTGCAGATATGCTGCAGCTGAGGAGGAAAACAGCTCTGCAGCTGGAATGTGCTTTGTCATGAACAGAAAAAGTTGATTCTAATCTCAAATTATGAGTGAAAGTGTGGAAAGATGTTTCTTTTCTCCTTTTGACAAGGTTTCCTGCACGTTTAGAGTAGAATAAAATGGGTTTGTTTTCTTATTTCACTGAGTGCTGTTTCTGGAATGCTCTGGTATGTTCATGCAGCCCAGCCTAGGTTGGGAGGGGCTGGAGGAGCTCTCCAGTGTGGAACCTTGCCTGGCTATCTCCAGGCAGAAAGTGTCTAAGCTGAGCATAATGACCAGAGTAAGATAAATGACATGGCCCAGATCTTCTTAAATATTAAAAGGAGGACAGCAGAAAGCAGGGGGCGTTTTTTGTGCAACATACAGCTCAAAATTTATCACTTAAATGTAAGAGGAGAGTGGGGTGGGGAAGGTGATTTGATGTGTGGCACTCTAGTCTTAGACCCCCCTGCAGCAAACTGGTTCTCTTGGCTGGTTTTCCACCTTGTCACCTTCCTTAGGTGGTCACCTGCTGTGTTGTCAGTGGCAGCCTCCTTCCACAGCTCACTGGGAGCAAGAAGGTAGTAACTTTCACAACCAATGCATCTTTGCTATCTTACTGAGTATCCCTCGTCGGGATTTGCTGTCTTTCCTCACTTGTCAGTAATGGAAGGCACTGGTTGTCTTCTGAAATGCTCAAACCTTCTTTATTTGCACACATCTGCCATTTATTGATAAATAACAGAGTTGTAAATAACACTTGAAGCATTGTTTTCCCTTCACTTTTATTGCTTCTGGTGACTTGCATACCCTTCAGCAGATGTGCTATTCCTGAGTGGCATTAGAGAGTAGTTAAATTTTTGACTAATGGAAAGCCAAAATAAAAACCACACTAGTAAAATTCATCATATTTTTCTCATAATCCAAAGGAATCCAGCAATATAACTGTCTAGGACCTGACTTAATGTCTAGCTGGAACTGTTTGTGCTGGGTTTTCCGTCGAGTTATTATGGCTTAACTACACTCCATAGTCTCTGACATTGCTTGAGAGATGGGAAATAAAAAGGCTCATTAACAGTGAAGGCCTTCAGGAAAGCAAAAACTTAGCATGAAATCTATAATACTTCCTTCTGGACTTTTGATCCTAAACTGCAAGGCAATTTTTCAGGTTGAGTGATAAGGAAAAAGGGAGTGAGGTGGGAGTGTAACTTTGAAACACGAAGATTCAGGTGGCACTTTGTTTAGTTTTAGAGATGTAAATGTGGTGACATTGGGAACTTGGGAGCAGCTGTTTATCTGAGCATGGATTGTTGAGCCCCTTTCTTTCATGGGGTTTAATGTTGTTTCTTAACTTGGTGGTGAAAGGCAGCTAAAAAGCTTCTTAGGAAGGAATTAGAGAGCCCTGCATATAGAAACACTGGCAGAACATCACTTCGAGCATATGATTCAGTAGTTTCTCAGTGATGTTTATTCAGCCCCCATGTCCTGCATTGCAAGCACAAGTGTTTGACTCTCAAAGCAGTGCATTCAACTCAGTCCTGCCAAGACATGGAGCCACTGGGTGGTTTTTTTACTTTTTCTTAATCTCTGCCCTCTCTCTCTTTGAAGGAAAAGCAAGTTAGCTTCTGTCACCCTTATTCACAACATCTCAAAAATGTTCATACTCCCATCTTGCTTGAAATCCATTGCTGTTGAAACTGCAGAGTATTTCTCACTGCTGTGCAATCCCCCTTTGCTGCTCTCAGATCTTCCCATGTGCATTCCTGTGGTTTATTACCTGTAGTTTTACATTATTCAGAGCATTGCCTAGGGTACACTTTGTGGGAGGAAGCTGTTTGTGTGCTCTGGGTCAGGTTTGGAGGTCACTGCAGCCTGACCTTCAGGTCTGAGCTCAGGGAAGGTGGCTGGAAGGGAAGGTGATGCTCAGGTGCAAAAGGCCTGGTGAGTTAAGCACAGGAAGGCAGAAGCTAGACCTGTCCTAGGGTGATCCTGGCATGTGCAGGTCCAGCTGCATTTTAGGGAATTCCCAGGAGCACCTGTGGGAGAAGTAAATGCCAGCTGACTCTTTAGGATGAATTTGAGAATTACCTGTGTATTGGTACAGCTATGGTGTGTGTCTGAGGGCTGTCCAAAGAACCTGTGAGCCTTTGGTGCTTCTGAAACACCTGAGACCTCTGTGACTGTGTTACTCTGGCACAAAGAAGCAAACTGGACGTCTTGCTACCCCTGGAAACACCCAGCAAACCACTTACCAGGAAGATGCAGTCCCTGAGCCTCCCCTGAAAGCAGTTTTCACTTGGTGCTGTTCCCAGCATTAGAAATGCAAAGGTCTGTTCTGTGTATTTTATGCAAAGCAGATTGAAATCAACATCACACTTCATTTGGCTCCCAGCAGTTGAAGAGCCAAAACACATAGAAATATAAACATATTTATTTTGGAGTATTTTTCAACAGGGAAAAACCAAGAACCTGAGGAAAGCCATGGATTTGGGCACTGGCACATTTAGAATGGAAAAAGTTATTTCATATTCCAAGCTGGAATTTTTGTGGATGTGCAATAAGTAGTTGCACATACACAATTTTCAATGGGGCTGAAAAAGGCAAAATGCAGTTTATTCCTAACCCATCAAGGGGTTACCACAGAGGTGTTGTCACCCAAACTTCTACACTGTAAATCCCCTGATTCTCTTCACAGACAAAAGAGGATTTCCCATCATGGGCTCAGCAGTGAAGAACGGGCAGGAATTTCACAGGTCTGTGCTAGTGAAAACCTCACTGACAATGTATTTGGAGTTGTTTGCTAATGACTTCTGTTAATTGCTACAAGAGCTTCAAGTTCCAAAAATGGGCTCTCATGGTTTGCAGCCTGTGAAACTCCATTTCATAAGAAAATAGCATTTCCCTTGTAAAGAGCTGAGAGCTCCTTATCTGGCTATTTCTACTAGACACAAATTGTACAGTTTGTACAGTGGGAATTGTACAAATTGTACCGTGAGATTCTCACCATTGTTGAATAAGTCTGTGATAGCCTAAAAGATCTTTGGTGCTGCCTGCAGAGCCAAAGCTGAGCAGTCTTCTGCTCGCCCATTGCTACCAGTTTCCCTGTCTTGCTCACCAGAGAGGAATTCTTTCTTCGATCTTCCTTTCCTGGCTGAGATACCTGTAGAAACTCCTGTTTTTCTTTGCATCCCCTGTCAGGTTCAGCCCCAGCTGTGCCTTGGCCTTCCTTACCTTTACTGACTTTACTCAGTGAAGTCACAAGAGGCACCTTCCTTCTCAAGAACATCTGTCACTGAGCTTTGTCCTTTTCATTCTCTGCCCACCCGGCAGGTTCTATTTTCTTGGTGAAATGTATATTGTATCTGATTTCCCCTCTAATAATGCTGATTTCGTGTCCTGTAATGTCTTCCAGACAAATTACCTTGGCTCTGTGCAAGTCCTTCTATCTTTTTCCTCACTGTACTAGTGTGAGTGTTGCATGTACAGAGTGCACTGTGAATTGATGTTTGTTGCTCCTACCCACAATTGCAGAACAAATTCTCATTGCAGTAGGCAGGTGGCAGTTGTCCCATTCCAGTCTGGTTTTTTGTTGCATGACAGATCTCATCTTTGGGTTTTTATAGCTGTTAAGAGGCTTAAGTAATCATAAGCAATTATTAAACAAAACTTGTTTGATTTTGATGGAAGATCCTTGGGAAAGGGGAAGTGATTTATCACCTGTATTTGTATGAAGAATGAAGCATGGCTGTCCTCTGCTGGCTCCATTCTGTGCCAGTTTCCTCTAGCCTGAGAAAGTGTTGCCACAATCTCAGTTTTTTGAGATACAGCCAACCTCTACCAAGCCACATCCTTGGCTAAACCTCCCATCTGCAGGGCAAAAATCACTCGGCAGAGAGAACACCTCTGCTGTAAACCTCAGAGGAGATGCTGTCCATTCTGTTGAGTACAGGTTTAGCCATAAAGGTACATTTTGGCTCTTGTAGGACAACCAGCAGTGTTTGCTTAAAACGACAGGGATGTTTAAAGTCTGATTTTTGGGGTTTTTTTTATTGCTCCCCTCAGTGCTCTGTTAGAACATCTCACTCCCACCCTCTCACACATCTGGCGGATAATAGTCACAGCCTTGATGCCAAATTGAAATTGTAATGCTTTCTTCCTCTCTTGACTGCTTCAACTAAGCCACCATCTCCCAGGCTAAGTAACTTCCTACCTCCAGCTTGTTAGCACATACATGGTGCCTTACCAGCCAATCATTTTAACACCAAACAATCTTTGCAAATGGGACCTGTAGATTATTTTCTCAGTGAAAATCATTAGCAAGGATAATTAACTAAGACTGTGGTGATGAATAGTGCTGCACTACTGATCAGTGTAATAAAGAACAGAAGCCACTAATTACAGTTAGCAAGCCTTGAAGCCAATGAGAAATTTAATTTAACGTTGCTACACAGACTCCACACAGTCTAATGTAACTTTGCAATTATCATAATACAGTCTTGCCACAGATGAGGCTTCTGGGAGCATTCCAGGAACAAGGATGTGTGTCCATCAGAATAAAAGGGTTTGTGATTTGTCAATTACAGCATCTTGAAAGAACATGTTAAAACTCCTCTATCTGACCAGGTGCTTGGCTTTTGTGGCCCCCAAATGGGTGCAGAATTTGGATCCATTTCCATGAGCTCCAAAGGTCCCAGTGTCTCTGCTGTTTTTAAAGCAGCATCCTGATGTTGTCAGATGTTAGATACATGTTCTCTATTAAAAGGCATCCCAGGAATGCCTTGTTCACTGTGTCAAGCACTCTCCTCACTTGGCATGTGTCACAGTCCAGCACATGAAAATGGTAGGTCCTGGGCAATACCAAGTGATGGAACCAAGCTTGTTTATCCCCACATGCAAATACAGCAACCTATGTGTGATGACACTGGCTGTGAAACAGCCTCCAGCTGCAGCCAGAGTTGTATTTCAGACCCTGGAAGAGGCTGCATGAATTAAATGTGTGTTAGTCACCAAAGCAATAGGCTGCTTCCACAAATTTAGGCAAACCACATCTCCTGTCAGCGCTCCAGCCTTCCTTTCATATGCACTTGAGTAACATGCTGGGGGAAGGAGGAAGTAATGGGGATTGCTACTTTTGCATCTATTTGATCACAGGCTTTGAAAGCTTTAAGCCCCCTGAACATTCTTTGATTACAAAATGCAGTGATTATGAGTAGTGCCCTGAATTTATGCTGTCCTGTGTACAGGGTAGCTTTGCTTTAGGAACTGCAGGGGTTTGGAGCTACATTAGCTGAGTGGAGGTGGAATAAACAGGATTTTCAATAGCATAGCTGGTTTTTGACAGGAGTATTCATTGCTCTGCTGTAAGGTCCTCTGGTCAGGTAAAAATATCTAAAAGGAGATGGGAAGAATAAGACACAATAATCCTCAAAACACTTAAAGGCTGGATAAAGAGAGGTGGATAACAGTGTTCTCCATGTCCAGTCTGTAATGGATGAACATTAATATGTTTGCTACACAGACTGGAAAAGCTCCTGAAAAGTGGTGTTAGAGTTATTGGAATAGCCAAGAGTTCACAAGGCTTTTTGAGGAGTCTTTTGAAATAAGGTAGACAAATGCCTGTCAGCAGTTGTGTGCATTTAAGTGCTACTACCTTGAGGTAAAGGAAGGGACTGTGTGGATTTAAGGCCTCTTATAGGTCTATTTTGTATATTTTCCTGTAATGATTGCTCAGATGAGCAATAACCCTTTTTGCACTTGTTATGTAAAGCTCCAGCATGTTTCAGGATTTCATTTCAATTTCTGCATTCTCTAAGTTTGCTAGAAATAACTAAAACCCTGAAGCAGGGCAGGGAGAAGTACCTGGAAGCACAGGCTGAAGCAAACCTGGGGTAAAGTTGATTGAACTAAAAACCTCTGAAATCTTACCCAGCCACATGGATGTGGGGAGTTGAGCTGAATTCTGACTGTGTGACCCTTGTGCTACTTCTGAGTGCCTCTGTTTGCATTGCACATTTTGATTTTTATGCACTCCAATGCAGGCACTGGTAGTTGGGGCTCAGGAGCTGTCTATTACAGTATGGCATTTTTTTCAGAGCTGTGTACAGAGGAGCTAAACCTGTGATGGCCCCTGTGTGAGCTTGAGGATCAGATATAAATCCAGGGTCAAGGCAGTGCCTCACCACTTGTTTGCTTCCTTATTTAATCCATATAACAAATCAACAATCCTGACCAAGTGGGGATGGTGGAGGAAACAGTGCATAACCCATCCCAGTTCTGTGCTTTCAGCAGGATCTCCTTGGGCTGGGAGTGAACACAAAAACTCCCACAATCTTCACCTTTTTCTTAATCTGAGAACACTCTCTCTACAGGCTCCTGCTAGCAGTGACACTGTTTGAAAGGCAGTTTTGGAAGTGAGTCTATAGGAGAAATAAAAATAGAAGACTAATAATGTTCTCCATCTAAAAACTGATAATTCAGTTAACTCCCAGGGTTCATTTGAATGGGAAAGCATTAGTGTGGCTAGTCAAGAAAAGGTACAGACTGATTAAACTCTTACCATTGACATCATGTGGTATTAAGGTAATAATACAAATTAGTTTAGCCCTCATTAGAGCATGAAGAGAGCCAAAGGTTGTGGTTTACTTCTGTAGAGATGTATCATGATCAAAGGGAGAGCTACAATGCCAAAATAGGTTAGTCCTCTACTGAATGTCAGGTTTCAGTGCAGGACTTGTGTTTAAAACCATCACTTAGGAGTATTTGTTACTTGTACAGTAAGAGCTACAGGTAAAGCTTTGAGAAGTAACATTGCCATATGATGATAGATAAGGGATTATGACTCCTGTTTTGTTACTAATAATGGTATAAAAATAATAATTGCAGCCTGAAGTGTCTCTTTTGTAATAAAAAAGAAAAATAAATTGTATGAGTTTTTCTTGTAGCTCTGTGAAGGAGGGAACCAAGATCTCTTTAAATACTCAATTTATCTAGAGCAGGTAATTAGGCTCACTCAGCTAAAAATAATCCTTCTTTCAGAAACTTGTTTTGAGATATTTAATGTTGCTGGAATGAGCTGGATTAATTGTAGCAAATTGTCAATCAAGTTGTTTCACTGAAGCAAAAATAACCTGTAGACTTGAGTCACTTCTGTTCGTTTTCAATAGAGATTTTAACACCTGTCTTTAAAACCTGAATGATAGTGAAATATGTGATTTTTAGATGGAGAAAATTTGATATTTCTGCCTTTTAGAGAAAAAGGGAGAGAAAGGGTTTGGTGTGTATGATGGCAAACGCGTTGGCCTGGGAACTTCTGAGCTAACACACAGAAAAGTATCAGAAGTTCTAAATTTGATTACATGGGCAAGCTTGCACTATGCAGAAAGGAATGCAAGGCGAGATGTTAAATTGGCATCTTTCCTTATACTCAATAGTATCCATTACCAAGTAAAATCCATATCCCAATGTATTCCTAGCAGAAGATCAATAAGGTTATATTGGTCATAGGAGAACAGAGCAGAGATGATGTTCACCAAGGGTGGATGTTGCAATTAATTTTCCTATGTATTTATGAAAGAAGAAAATGCCTAAATTTACTTCAAAGCAAAATATGCTCTGGCTAAATCTTAATTTTCATCATATCTTAGAGGAATATTTTGAGTAAGGAGTGTGTAAGAGACAAAATTGAGAAAATAAGGTATTCAGGTAAATTGAGTAATGTCCTATGCATGGTGTTGTGTTCTTTGAATATTTAAGAGCTTTTAAAAACAATGCACTTTAAAATGAATCTGGTTTTAAGAGGTTTTTATAACAGCCAAGAGGTTAAATTAGCAAAAGATGTTAATTTTGCAGGAGACAGAACTTCCTCTTTATTAGGAAGAGATGGTTTATGTTCTAGGGTCATACATCTCCATATTTTGGGAAGGCTGGAAAGGAAAGGTAACAGATCTCATGCTAACTGATTGGTTATGGTTTTATGGTTATTTCGTGGTCTTCTTTCTGGATGTTGATCAAGGTGCATGGTTAAGGAATCATAAGAAATGCTGACAGAGGTGGTTGGGTGAAAAAATAATTGAGACTGCATAGATACATTTTTATGGGGTAGGCACATCATTTCAATTGATATTAGGAAGAAAACTAAAAAATAGGCACAGGAAGAGTGATCTGGTCCACAAAGAACTTCCAAAGCCTGAGACTTGTGCCACCATCAATAACTCATACTTTGTGTTTGATATGGCAAATTGGGACATTTGCCTTTCATGAGTAGATTATCCCCAGCACGTAATCAGGAAGCAGAAATGTGCAGTCCTTCCTCAACAAACATCCAACAGAGCCACAAGGAAATATCTAGATGTTACCTTGCTAATACAGATGGGTGCAAGTAACACAGCCCGGTTTAAAAATAAATAGGGAAATACATCCATGCAAGACATGGATATTGTGTTTGAATGGACCCATCTGTGCTCACGATATTTTAGCAGCACCCTTCAATCCCTGAGAATGGAATGCAGGCAGCAAGTATAAATAAAATTGTGTCCATCATCTTTATTATCAGAATGTCATTTGAGATAATTCACTGTGAGAGATGTGCAAGAATGCCTGAAGTTCAAATACGAAATGGTTTCAAATAACGCATCTGTGAAAATGTGAGTTAGATTTTGAGCTATACCTAGCATCTGCTGTTGACTGGGAAAAAAACCCCACAGAGCATAATGGGAAGTATATGAAATAAGGTATTATTTTTCCTTGGTGACACTTGGAAACAAAATGTTTCACTAAATTCAGCTGAATAGTTAATTGAATTGCTGCGTCTCTGGAGAATCCATGTTGATTCAAAGAAAATCTAGGTTATGATTTTCTCTTTAATTTTCTGTTTCCTTGAAAGAACTTTTAAAAGTGGAAAGTATGGTGGAGTTTGTGCTCTGGGTTTAAATTGCAATTAGATTCCAGCTGGAGACTGCAAAACACAGCAGAACCCTTACAGGGAGAGTAGTTGCCTTGGTTTCTATTTTGAGACTCCTTAGCAGTATCACCTTGTCACAACAGCTGTTCTGAGAGCTGGGATTGGTGTGAATTTCTTCTCCACTGCCTGGCAAGCTTTAGAGTTGTTATACATTTTTGGTTCATTTTAGGTTCAGGTATCGCTAGGAGCGATCTTCACGATCGTCAAAAGAATGAGATGCAGAGATTGCAAAGCAGGAATTCAGGAACTTATGCAAACTGCTCTCAGTTGGAAGCCTCAACTGGGAATTTAATGCATAAGCACCAGGTAAAGAGAAGATCAGTTGCTAAATTTGCCAGAATAAATGTTAAGAGGGACAGAACTGCTGCCAAGTATCTCCTTTTGCAGGCTGGATGAGCTGGCAGTAGGCCTGAGGAAAGGTCTGAGTAAACAAGGAGCAATCCAGTACCTGTATCTTTTGTGATTTGTTCATCCCTGATCTCATTTGGCAGCAAAGCCTCTTGAAACTACCAGGCTTTTACCTGTGCTCCTGGAAAATTATGTTCTCAGTTACAGAATGGAAAGCCACAGTAAATGACTGGGCTAAGCAGGTAGAAAAGGTTTCCTTTGAAATGGAAGTGACTGATGTGGTGAATAACAGGGACATTTGAGATGATTTTTGTAATATTACCTGAAAATTTCTGCCACTGTTGGCTGGTCCTTGCTCTCACTTTGCAATTTGGTTGGCTTAACCAAGGAATATTTTGATGCAGGGATAGTGCCCAGGGTGTTCTTCAGGTGGTATTTTTAACCATAACCTTTAGAGGCTTTCTTAATTTCACAGATAAAAGTTGAAAATCCAGCAAAAATATTTTTAATGTCCTTACTGGCCAGTCACAGATCCTCGCGGAGAATGGGTCAAGTGCTGGTGCCATTTTGGGAAACTCTTCTGTCCTCTGCCCCTCAGTGCTGGCTCAGGGTGCAGTGGGTGACAGCAGCTGCCAAGTGCCAAGGATGGCTGTGAGTTTCTCAGCTCCTTAGTGAAGGCCCTGAGTTGAGAGCCAGAGATGGAGGCTTTCCCGGGAGGGCGGTGGTGGGGGGGAAAGATGCTTTAAAAAGACAGTAATCCTAGCTCAAAAAGATGATGAAAGAAAATCCACATTTAAATTTCAGATTCCTTTGCTTCTGAAGATGCCTGATTTTCAGGCACTTCTTTCTGAAAATGTAGACAACCATTTCCCTGCTCACAGGGTGTAGATGTCTATTGTGAATCCAAGTTTCCTGCTCTGAGCATCCTTTCTAAGGCGTATCAAGCCTCATAACAGGCAGCAGGGTACCTCGGGACTTTGGTGCCAAGATTAATTCACTCAGCGCTGCTTGGTGCAGAGTTCAGATAAAAAAAAATCAGTGTGAGTCTAAGAGGAAAGAAACATGCTTGCATCCTGGTTGCCAGCCTTGGCATCAATTGTTTTATTCCTGCAAATATTTGCAGATTTGCCAGGACAAATCCCCTATGTGCTGGTATCCACATAGCTTTTATCACTTCCTCTGAAAGCCATGTCTCAGCATCCCCCAGAAACCCTGCTTGGGAAGGAGAGAATGCCACTGCCTTACTGATACTGTAAATCCCAGCATCACCAACTTTATAGGGAAGTTAGGATTTCACTTATTGCTGCCTTACCCAGGGGCAAACAGAGAATCAGAAATAGATCTGAGCTGTAGTCTGCATTTGTTTTCACCTTAGACATTTCTTTGGCAGCTCTATAACACCAGCCAAGCCAGTGTAGCCTGTGATTTAAAACATAAGTTGTGACTGTGTGTTTATCCAAGCCTGGTTTTAGAGAACAACTAGGTAGCACTCTGAGAGCATGTAAATATCCATTATTCATAATGAACAGAAGCTGTTGGGTTTGTTATCATTAGCATTTCTGTTGGTATTGCTCTAAGAGTAAAGCAGTTTGAGCAGAAGGACAGTGTGTTTCTGAAAAGTGGGACTGAAAGTTGTGGTCAGAGTAGAACCAAATCCTTATCTTTGCTGTTTTGCAGATTATTTTCAGACTTTTCTCCCCTCAAATATATTATAAGGGAACTAAACGACATTTCCAAACATCTTTTAGGGATAGCATAGAAAATAATTTTCTGGGAAACCTTTAGTGAGCTGAAAGAGATCCAGTCAAATGAAATTATTTCTATTGATGGGCAAAAACCCAGTTCATCCTCTTCCTGCAGATCTATGAGGATGTCTGGGATTCTGCTGCATCACTGCACAGGAACAGCTGTGGTGCAATTTTTTCAAGCAGAAATGTGGTTTCCTCTCTGGGAGCCCCTTGGCTACCCCTGGTCATCAGGGTGCTGTGCCCATGGGACCTGCAGCTGCTCTGGTCCCCAGTGCTGGCAGGGATGCAGGCACTCCAATGCTGGGCTGGAAAAAGGAATGTGCTTCCCTCAATTTTTCTGCTTAAACTTGGTAATAAGGAAGGTTGAAAGGCAAATTCTTTTAAAAGGCACATCTATAGGCCATGGTCCCTGCTAGAGCAGCAGGGCCTGTGCACAGGCAACAGGATAAATGGTGACAAAGAAAATTAAAGCCAGTGCTGGGATCATCTTTGGGTCTGCAGGGTTCACACCTACAGTAAAGAGCTTTGATACCAAGGAGAGCTGCTCATTTCAAAGTATGAACATAAAGCAGAAAGGAACTTGCATCTGCTAAATTAATATTCTATTTAGTGCTGGATCTCTAGCTTAGTTTGGCAAATCATTTATCTTTTCTCATTAATGATTAAGTGTATCTGCAAATATTTTTCTGTGTAGCTTTTGTGGGATTTTTCTTCCCCTCTGCACCAAAATCCTTCTTTTTTTTCTCCTTAGAGAACAAAGAAAATAGATTTTCTGACCATATGGCTGTTGCAAAGTGGTTTCCCTGGCAACTGCAACCTACAGAACTTCTTAAAACTTTTTTCCCTCTGTGGATTTTTTTTTTTCTTTTTTTATGGTTTGATTTCAGATTCTTCTTATCTTCTCCAAAATCATTACAGCAGGTGGAACAGAGGTTAACCATGAAGGCCCTGGAGTGTGCTAGGGCCCTGATGACTCTTAAAGAGTTGGGATTCATCCACTCAAGATTTGTTCAAGTCCTTTCAGCTCTCCAGATGTTTGGGTTGATTTGTAGGCCATTAATAAACTCCTCTTGGAATTAGTGTGGTATTCTTGTCATAAACACTACTCAAAGTTGTCCAGTATGGCTTGGGGAAAAAAAAAAAAAAATCAAAAATAACTTGAAAGATGAAAAGGGAAGCCAATGGGGCTTCATACAGGCACAAGCATCCTCTGTTTTGTAAGAAGTTGGCTGGGTCCTGCTCTGCTGTGGTACCAGACATGGAACCATTCTGTGCTCTGTGGTCTCTGCACCTGTGTGGAGAAAAAAGGGAAAGCAAAAGCAACTTTCTCCCCTCCCTGTTAGGCATGGCTCTGCCTCTAGAGCAAACACAGACCAGCTGCCTTTCCCCTTATCCTGAAGGGCAAAAATATGCCAAATGTCATTTTCTATACACTTGACCTTTATTTTGGTTTCAGTGGCAAATCCAAAATCTCCCAACCAATGTATAAGAGACCGTTTCTCACAACAAATACCCACGTGCACCAGAACAGCCTCCTTGTTTTCAAACACTTTTTGTGAACTACAGTTTCCACCTATTGTTTCCTGTGGAGATGAAATTCACTATATTTTTCCCTAGACAAGAATAGAAAAGATGCTTAAGGACTCCTGTCCCAAGGATGTCAAATTACAAAATCAGATTATCAGGCAACTTGGAGAAACAAAAGTAAAGGAGGGTAATTTGGAAACCACCAGAATTAATCAGTAAGTTTTTAAAAACCTGTAAACAGTTTCATTAAAATATTGATAATGCTTTTCAATTTTCTATTGTCTTTGAGTGAAAGAAACAAAAGAAAGCAAACAAAAAAAATTGAGAAAGCCCTGCTGTAAACAAATCCCCCAGATTCTCATCATTAGCCAGTAAAACACACAGGACACAACAGATGCTGGATTTGAATTTTTCCAGGGTAATATATGCATTCAGTGCATATATTCCCTAAGAAGATGATTTTAAAGCACATTTTCTTCAGCCAGCTAAATAATTCATCCTCAAACCCTCTGTTTTACATACAGTGGTAGAAGGGAAAAAACAAAAGAATGCTGAAATGATTGCTACTAAAGTAAGGATAACATTTTAGGAATATCCAAACTCAATTTGGTTGAGAGGAATTCCTCAGTTGAGAGGAATTATTCAGGAACAGGAATCACTGCTTCAGTGTTTAACTCTTTATATCTTCTGCTCAAAGTGCTGCTGGGAACAACAGAAGATTCACTCTGGAAAACCTCAGAAGCACTCAGAGGCTTTTAGGGATGGACTTTGTTATATTGTTTGGATATTTGCTCAATATTTGGGGAGCCATTCTCTTTCAGTGAAAGGCTGTTAGTTCTGGAGCCTGGACCAGCTTTTATACTTGTTCTCTCCTTTGGGATGCTATCAGTTCACCTCCTCTTTAGATCTTAGCTAATCCAGTCTTTTTTGATCCATCTGTGGATCGTGATTCCCATCTTTATCCCCATGGACATGGATACAGAAGTCAGGACTTACTCTGCCTGCTTCTTCCTTGTATAATGTCCCTTCAGGTGCCCAGATGCAGTTATCATCCCACCTCTGGCTACTGAGCTAATGCTGCTGTTCTGTAGGAAGAAATTAACTGGAATATCCCAAGAGCCATAAAGGAACAGCCATTTGGTTTAACTTGAATTATTTACCATGGAAAAAGCTAATCTTGGGGTGTAGTTTAATATTGGATTGACTTTCAGCCAACATAAGAAACCACCTACAGAGACATAAAGAAAAGGATCCTGTCAGCCCATATGTTTTTAAAAGATGCACCTCACTGTGCACTCAAGGAGTTAATTAATTATTCAGGCATCTTCAAACACAACACCAGGCAACTTTACAGAGCTCACAAGGAGTGAAACTTCTGAGACTTTGGCAATAATCTGTTCATGGCAGCTGGGTCAGAGCAGGGACTTGCTGAAATCCTTGGTAACCTGAAAATACCTGGTAATGTGGAGTGGTTGTGAGACAAGTGAGCAGCTGGCCACAGGAGATGAGGATGGGAAGGGCACTGACTGTGCTCAGCTCTTGGAAATTCTCTCTGGAGAAAGACTGACTATCAAGAAGAAAATAGCATTTTTGTGTTTATAATGTATGTGGCCATCATCTATTGTGTTCTTGTGAGACTAAGGTTTGTGGTTTTTAATTGGGACAACTTCAGAGCAATTACTTGTTGGTCTATTGATGGGTCCTAGATGAGATTCACAAAGAGTAAAATATTTGATGTCGAATTATTTAGGAAGGAAATGTAAAATCTAAGCTGCTTTCAGGAGCTGTCAGGAGTGTTGGATGATGTACTCAACAGAAGTTTTCTACATGGGCTGAGGTACTAGTGTGGTAAATTTGCTTGTTTATGGCAAGTAACAAAGGGATTTTTGGAGAAGACTGTATTTCTCATGTGAAGAGATGTTCCTATGATGAAAGGTGACAAATATGTTGCAACTTTAAGCATTTCAAGGGTGTACTTAGACCTTCTGTAGAAAGAACAGCTTAGATATTCAATACTGAATTCCTCTTGGTTGCTCAGTGCTGTCTATATAGCACGTATATTAATTCAAAGTATTTTTTGGAGCAAATGCATTTTTAGGTTCCATTGGTACATGCTCATCTCATGTACCTGTACAAAATATTGTTTTGCTTGTTTTCTTGTCTTATTCCTTTTTTTGCTGTTATTTGAGGGGTGTGACCTGGATTAGAATTTTGATGTCTGAAGAGGCTGCCTGGAAGAGAGGCTAGACTTTGTTAAAAGAATAAAGTAGGTATTTATTAGAAGGCCTTCAAAGGATACACCTTGGGCAGTACAAGAGCCTGGCCAAGGCTACACCCAAGAGAGATGACAGATCACAAGTTTTCACACTTTTAAAAGTTTTAGTCCATTTACATGTTTGGCTAAATTTTCAATTACAGCTTCAGGTTATGCAGTCCCATCCTCCCAGTTTGCTCTCCTCAATTTGCTGTTGTTTGCACTTTTTGGGCCTGAAGATGCAGTGATGTCCTTGGCTTCTGGGCTGGAAAAGGATTGTTTTGTCTGATTAAACTGTGATGAGAACTTGCTAACACTTAATATGAAGTTCAGAATTATGTACTAACGCAGTACAAAGTCTGGGTAATACGAAAACTAAAACTTCAGGCATCAGTTTGGCCATGCATGATTGCTGGTGCTTGTGATATTTGTGTTCTATTAGGCACTGCTTGCCAGAGCCTCCTGGTGCAGGGGGTCCTGAAGTGTCCTACACCTGGTTGAGACCTCTCTGGTTTGCACCCAGAGCACACTCTGAATCCAAGAACCCAATAAAGCTTTCTCAAAAGTTCAGACTTGTTTCATACCTGTAAGACATGAAGAGGCAAGTCACAGAACTTTTGGGAGACGTGGGGCAAGATCCTCACATGGCAGCAGTTCTGTCTCTGTTCTTTGTTTTCATTACCCTCTAACCAGCAGTATTTGTGAGATACCGCAAAGGTTTTCAGTGAAAGGATTTCAGGTGTTTTGACACCCCCCCTCCATGCAAATTCACTTGCTGCTTTCATGAAAATTTGTGTTTCATTATAATGCAAATAACAAATTCCTTCAGATATTCATCTCTTCCCACTCACTTCCTTTTCAACTTTGTCAATGATTTCTTTTTTGTCTGTTTTTTCAGTTGAATTTTGATGCTCTGATGAGGAGCATCAAAGGTCTAGTAATGTGTCAGTGCCTGATTATCATGTAAAATTATGATTTTCAGAGTAAGTCTGTAGTAATGGAACTTTTCTGAAACCCATAACATACTCTACAGCTTTAAAGATACTGCAGTTTTTTAAGTGCTTTTAGCATTTTCTATTTGAAAATAAATATTTTATTGGAATAATTTGTATACAAACATGAGAATGTTCTTGTGATAAAGTAGCTGAATTAAGAATTCCATTAAGTCTTTACCTATTACTTCAATGAAATATGTCTGAACCTGCGACTGGGGTGCTGTCAAAGTTTGGATTGCTCAGCCAGAGTAACATAGAGTTCTATTGTGGGTGCTAGTGGAAACAAATTGTTTTCCTTGTCCTTCCTCCCTATTCATTACAGATTGTATCAACAAGATATCACATCTCCCACTGTGTTTGGTAAAGGGTGCTATAACATGGCACCTGCATAATCTGGAAAGAAGTTTGTACCTCTGAAGGGATGATTATCTGGGAGCAAACAAGGTGCTCATAATCAGGCTAAATTAACTGTATCTCCAGGGAGAAGTCATTTTTGAGCTAAGTGACATGCTGTACCTCGTTTTCAGTTAGATTCTTTGTTCTACTTGTAGTACTTCCATTATGGACAAAAATCAGGAAATTATGAATACAAGCTTCAACTTGGAAGCAGAAATGAAACCACCCCATGTAATCCGAGATCTAAAGCTAGAGGAAGGTTGAGATGGCATTTCATCACACTTGGTCTTCAGGATTGAAGGATTTAAAATACAAATTTTAAAAAAGCTATTTTTAATGAGTTTCTTGCACCATCATTTTGTGGAATCAGCCTTCAGCAATATCCATGCCTTTAAGCTTTATGCTCAGGGATTAAGAACCAATATTAAGAGTATGGTGACTCTATCAGAGATAAGCTGTTGTATTTAACTGTGATGGTGCAATCAAGATTTTCCAAAAAATTGTAAATGGCCCTTGACTAAATGAGGCTTATTCAACTGGATAAAATTTAATTTTTGTGTCAGTTGGCAGGATATTAACAAGCTTGAAGCCTTTTCTAATTCAGCAACTTTTGGCAGAGGAGTGCTGCTGAAAAGGATTAAGTGCTCCAGTCTCTGCATATAGTGCTGAAGGGGAGATTTTTACCTTAGTACAGCTCTGCTTGTAGGACAGGTCTGCAAGAAAGGTAGGGGGATACTGACCTCCTCTCTGCTGATCAACATTGAATTATTTGGGGCAAGCATTCTTACTGTACTTGAGTGAGTGGAGGATTGTCCCCGGCTGGAGTAACAGAGTGGGGAATGTTTGTTTTGTCCCCTGGGTGCATTGCAGGCAGGTGCCACTTTTCTCAGGGATTCTCACAGGCTGGTCCGGTAATTCCATCAGTGACACAAAGCCACCCCTCCTGGGAAAACCTGGGGTCCTGTGAAGCATATAAATGCATTGATTTACTGAGATGGAAGCCTCTTACACCACTTCCACAGGTACTGGTTAGAATAAGTAGTGCCAGGCTGAGGCAAGTTGTACCACAGTACCTGGCAACTATCTAATTTAAAACCTTTTTTTCTTTGCTGAATGAAACACCTTGATTCTAGTGCAATTAATACAGGAATTCTAGTTCTCCACTGTCTTCTACAGAGGTTTGGCATCATAACAATCTAAAACATGATCTGTATATTGAGATTTTGTTCTGTGATTTGAAAACAGGATGAAAAGCTGAGAGATAATATAGGTGGAATTTTTAAAGTAAATAATTAGAACAAGAATGATTTCCCATCTCACCATCTATTTTATTAGCTGCCAGTCTCTTTGTCAGTTTGTCATCACAGATGAAGTTTTCTCCTTTTCTGCTCACTCTCATATTTAAATTGATCAATATTTGTATTGTGCTTGCTGGCATCATCTCACCATTTGTACATTTGTGTAAGACCCATTTCTGTATCTTGAGCCTTACCCTGCTCTGAAAAGCAGTTGTGTGCCTGCCAAGGCTGACCTTTAGTGTAATTTAAATATCATTTCTGAGCACTGGGAGCAGGCGGTGTTTTAGTGTTTGCACATCTCAGAAATGCCAGTGTCCCACTGTGGAAGAGGCAGCATAGGATAGAAGGGATGGAAAAGCTCTTGTGGAGGAAAACAGAGCTTCCCCTCTGCAGCAGCCTTTGCTTTCAGCATGCAGATGGCATTTATTCTGATTGAAAGCTTCCTGTGAGAAAGGAAACCAAGATGCCTGACAAGTCCTGTCAATCCTCCTTGCTGTTCTCCACCTTGTGTTCTGCTTTAGACTATTCATTGCTATGTAGGGATTTTTTTCCCTACTGTGCAGTGCAATGCATTAGAAGCTGTGCTTCTTTGAATATGACAGAAGGCTGTGATATTCAGTTTGTACTTTTTTTTTCTTTCATATCATATGGCAACCTTTTATTGATTGTAAAGTTTGTCACACAGTCCTGCTATGTTAGGTCAAATTAATTTTTGTGGTTGCCTTTTTAAACTGAGGATCTCACTTTTAACTTTGTGCTTGGAATACTCTTTATCTGAAAATGTAGATTATATTTATTTTAATTTAGGAGCATTGGTGATGATAATCTGTTCAGTGTGATGCATTTTTCAACTGAAAGATTTTTTTACTCCAGTGTCCCCTGTGTTCTCTTTGACAGCATCCAGAAACACCTCAGAAAAATGAAGAGTGAGATAGGTTCTCTCCCAGTTTTGCTTGTTCCAGCAAATGTTCACTTAGCCAAGTTAAGGAAGAGCTCAGCAGCCACACAAGGCTTGTTTATGTTGTTATGGGCTGTCTGTGTAATCACTTCCAGAGCCAATAGAAACCTAAAGGAAAAAATTGCCAAGCTGCAGCTGGAGGACTGCAAACAATCCATGACATTTGGTGAAAGTTTAGATTAACATATGTTATAGCAGACAACAAGCAAACAGCTGGGGAATACACCAGCTGCTATCCATAAATAATGTTACGTTATCAGCACCTATATTTATATGGAATTTTACTGGGTAAAGATGCAAATCAGGATTTCATTACTTAACAACGTGAGTGCACTGTAGGAAGAGCCTTGGCTGTCTCCAGTGTGTGCCACGTGCTGCACAATCAGCCTCAGGTCCTCCCAAGCTGCCACCTGAAACCCAAGGGCTGGGCTCTTAAGCAGTGCAGAGTTTCCAGATTTTCAGGAAGATTTTCTCTCTGCTGACGTAAAAGGGCTGAATTTATGTTTTTGTTCTTCAGCGTTTGTGTTGTTGGTGTGGTTGGTATTTGTTGCTTTTAGTGTTTGTATCACCTTCTAAAATTGGGCAGGGGACACCTTTTATTATTTAGACAGAATGTTTACCAGTTAGTGCATCTTAATTGTTGTTGTTCTTTCTTTGTCATACAGAAAGATGCAAGCTTGGTGACTGTTCAAAATATCTGTTAAATATACAACAGAAAGCTCACTCCTCACATAATTCTGTTAACCAAGTGGGAGAAGGGGCTTCTCTGTGCTTCAAGATTGAATCTCTCTGGTTCACAGTTCATGTTAAAATACTCAGAAGATATAGAATTTAGGATTTGACTGTTCAGCTCCTTACAGACCTGTAATAAGCGAGCTTAACTGTTGATTATGGATGGTTACTGAATATTATCTGGTTTTACGGTCAACATTAATATCAAGGTTCCATATTAATGTCTTCCAAGTTTTCTAACTAATATCTGTTCACTTAAAAATTCTCCTAGACAGCTATATGAATTAAAATTGATGTTTTCCAAAAGTGATCAGACCTGTACAAGTAGTAAAAAGAACTTCTGTCACATCTGTTGTCCAACTGGGTATTTTTCATTAGAGTAGGGAGATATGTGGCTTTTACTAAGGAGAACTGACAATCTTGCTCAGGAAAATAATAGTTTCTTTGTAAAGCTGGACAGTAATTTATGTATTTTAAGTACAAAGACCCTATTGGCAGCTGCTTATGCTAAGGAAAATATTCACAGGGAATATGTGGAGTTTAAAAGCAAACAGATGAATGAAAAATAGTCTTTTTATCATCCGCACACTTGGCATATTGCTTTTAAATAGCTCTAATACAGATAGAAGATACATTAAGAAAGCTATTTAATTCAGGCACTTTGCCAAGGATAGGCAATGATGTTGTTTACAGTTTATTAATACTGAATAGAGTGAAATTATATTCAATTTTACTATCTGGAGAAAACAGGGCCTACTGAAAGGTCAGATAATTGAAAGGCTGCCCAGATTCTACAAAATGCAGGAGCTGAGGGTGTGATCTGGAGAAGCACAGTAGAAGTATCAGAAGAGAATCAAACTGAAAGAAACCTGATCTGAAAGGTTTATCCTCTCTAATTGCTGTATCACATTCCTTGCAATGCAAATTATTATATATGCTGACTCTCTTTAAGCTGAGCAAAGGCTATGTGAGAGTAAGTGGAAACTGGAAAAAATAATTGCAACTTCAGGCTGAAAATTGGTGTACCTGACCCAAAACTACTTAGAGGCAATTTGCCATGCCTTGCTTTAAGAAAAGTGAGGATCATTTAAAGCAACCAACTCACAGCAGCAATGACAGGGATTTGCAAAGCTCTACCAAGTTGCCACAGTTACTGGGGAGGAACAAATTGGGTCATTTGTCATTGAAGAGAGTTGGTTTTTATTCCTGCTTGTGATATTTCTTTTCCCTGCACCCTGTGTTGTGAAAACCTGTTACCATCCATCCTCACAGTCTTCAAATGTGCCCTGGAAAAGCTGGCAGGTTCAGTGGGTCTATCTGGAATACAAAACATTCAGAGTAATCCATCACTTCTCCCTTGGTTTTGGTATTTCATTTTTCCCCCCCTTAAGTTGTCCTTTGGTGTCCTGGTAGCTAAGAGTGATAAACTCCAGTTAAATAGCATCATTTAGTGCCAGAGAAGGCTCCCCATACTGCTTTGTCGTAGAGAATGAAAAAAAAAAAAACAGCAAAAAGTCATTCAAGTGAAGGGATTCTGAGGGAATTGGGAAGTACAAGAAGATAAAACCCACTGTGTTGCAAGTCATCTCCATCTGAGGAAAAAAGGAATGATGTGTGAGGAGTGTACTATGGAAATCAACATTGACACTTAAATACACACAGTATTAGTAATGTGAATTTAGCCTCTGCCAATACTGTCCATTAGAATACTTCGGGCAAAAGACTCAAAGTATCCTGCTCTCATCTGGGAAGGAATCTTTAGCCAAAAGGTATTCTCAAATTGGATATAATTTCTTGAATGAAAGAGCACTGATTTAATTTCTTGAGGTAGATCTTAGTTTGGCATCAGTGTGGGTTGAAACTCTCCTTGTCTCACTTATTTTCATGTACAAGTTTTGCAATAGAAACCTGATGGGAAAATGTTTTTGCTTTCCTTGCTTGTGAAAGTCATTAACGGCTGCAATGAATCTGTTCTGGGGGGAAAATGGTGTTGCTGTAGGGCCATAGGAGCACCCACCCCAAAAAATTAAAAAAAAAAAATAAATTCTTAGTCTAAAAGTCTCAGTATCACACAATCGTAATTCCATGTGTCCTGTGGATACCTGTAAAGTCTGGAAACATGGAGAGTTCTTTCCACACACGTTTCTGACCTTCCTTTGATTTCCCACACTAAGCTCTGTCCTTTCATGTTCTGATTTTCAGTGTGGGATAATACCAGTGAATTAAAGGCCACATAAAATGGTCTGTATTTATTTTCAAATGAGGAAAAAAATGGTGTTCTTGATTTCTACAGCAACAAAAGCGATGTGTCTTGATTATAATTAACCTGTCTGAGAATGCAAAGTAATTAAATTATTCCCTCAGCTGTTATGTATAATATAAGTGGTCTTCTAGACAGATAAAAAATCAAGGGCATAGCTTAAATGTGTAGCAGCACCTTGTGAAAGCTCAATATTCTGATATCCTCAGATGTGTCAGGAGAAGCCAAGTTGTCATTTCAGTGCAGAGAAATGTGAAAACAGAGCAACCATTTAGAAGGATGCTAAAAGATATCATGAACTAAACCAGAGCAAATACAAGTACAACCTTTAATGTGTTTAGCTTTAAGGCGCTTGGCTAGGGGTTTGTAATCATGGTGCAGTAGGAAATTGAGAATGCATTGGGTTTCAAACTGCAGGGTGACAAGCAGGTGTGCTCAGTGAAAAGGAGGATGCTACTGGTCAGCAATACTGATTAATAGGAAATAGCCTCCAAAAGAGAGGGCTCCTCCCCTCCATGAGAGGAGAGGCCATGTGAAAGATGCACATCTGCCAGGAAAAACCCTCACAACAAGATTAGGATTGCAGCCTGGGAAGGTACAAATTATATGGGAATGAGATCTGCTGCTGCTCACATCTTCTGTCTCTGGTAGACAGCAGAATGAGGAGCATGAAGATTTAGATGGAGTACACTGATGCATACAAAGAAAAGCCAGCAATGGGCTGGGAAATCAGGGGCCACATACAGCCATTTAACTTTATTAATCAGAGCTGTCAAATACTGAGGAAAAAATGTGAACTACTGTAATGTGGTTGATGATGACTACCATAATGGTTATAAAATGCTTGGAATAAGAATAAATATGAACAAAAGCTATAGCAATTTTCTTCTCTAAGTGAGTAACTGAGTGATTAGTGGAGTTGTGTTATAAAGTTTAAAAGGAAGAAATAACTGTAAGCCAATACAGCAAATAGAGAATAAAAATACTTTCACATGAAAAATTAATTTTAGCAGGCCACTAAAAATGACTAATCATGTGAGCCATGCAGTCAGGAGCAAGGTTTTTTCTTGATCTGCTGTAGCCTGTAGGTAGTGAAATCTTTGCCCTGAAGTTTGTTACTTGTCACACTAATTAACAGTGCTCAGTTCTGCTGCTATTTTTTTTTTGTCAGGCTAGATTGTTACAGCATCTACAAAGAGTGTGGTTTTTCCACAGACTTTGAGTAAAGACTGACAGACACAAGAACCCAAGCAAATTAATTCTTGACCTCCTTTACAACTCTTTCACAAGTCAGAACCTCATGTGGTGTGGCTCTGGACAGACACTTGGTGAATATTGGCTCTCCAACTCAAGTGTTTGTAAACAAGAAGGGCTGCTGTTCACTCACACATATTCCAGGGGCAGCATACATCTTGCATTTAATTATTGAATACTGGGATGTACTCATAATTGCTGTTTCACAGGTCTATATCCTGCAAGTAGGTATTTAAAAAGTGAAATAACCTGATGGCAGCTCTCTATCCTTAATTAATTTGTTTATGCATCTATGACCATACATAGTTTGTCTAATGGCACTGATTAAATAACTAGCTAATTAGAACAATATAGGGTTTCAAAAAGAACCCCAAACCTGCCAGCCCTTTTGCCCCATGGATAAACGGAAGGAGGTGGGAGCTGCCCCTGGTATATCACTGGGAATTTCTCATTTACAGCTCTGATACATTTATATCACCTGAGGATCTTACCCCCAAGATTTATGCTTTGTCCTTCAGCAAGCTGACAAATTTCTCCATCTTCCATGTTTTAAATTTTAAGTCAGATGGGAATTAACTTTGAGAATGAGAACAGCAGGCTCAAAAACAAAAGACAGCAAGGAGGATTTCCAACAACAAAAACCAAAATATTCTCTGTGGTATATTTTGGCAAGTAGTTTGTGTTAGACTAGGAGTGTACAAGAAATAATCCTGACAAGCTGGATATCTCTGCGGGAAGTTTTCCCCATCCTGAAACTGCTCACAAGGTTTTTCACTTCTCCAGGGGAGTACTGCCTTGTTTTCTTAGAGGGAATAATTTTGTGCATGTATTTGCATGGGTAGTGTTTTGATAAGAAGGCCCCACTTTTTCTCATAATTTGGATCTTCAAGAGATATTAACACATCTTCTCTTTTCCTAGCTTGGTTAGTGTTGCTGATGCGACTTTTAGATCTGAGAAGTCTCTTTGGTTTCTGGCATTCCTTTTAGAGAATGGGGACCATTTAAAGTGTTGCTGAAGAAGTAGCAAGTCGCACAAACTGTCATTTTGTGCAGTGAAAGATTCCAGATCAAGGATTCGGTGTGCCAAACAAGCTTGCTGCTGGCCTTTGGGATGAATGTCATTAAAGGCAATGTAAAGATGTGCCCTGAGTATTATTTCTGCCATCCTGTCCCCCTGTACTCATCCACTGCTCAGTCTGCAGACACAAACTTTATGCCACTATGCTGGTTGCTTTAGTAGAGCAATCTGTCATATCCACACTCTTCTTTGTGATAGTCCTTCCATAAGCTCTGCAAATGAAACTTGGCATGAAATTCCAGATTTGTGAGCACTTCACCTTGCTGGAGTTCTGAGTTGTTTGTGGTAGGATCCTCTCACTTGGTGCAAGTAGTGTGGCTGAAAAACAAAATGCTGCTTGCATGCCTTGGAGACTGACAAGACCTTAGGATTAGATCCATCTCATCCACTTTTAATTCAAGTCAAAACTCTATCCCAGCTCAAAATAAATTTGTGTACAAGGAAAAAAAGGGGAGAAGAAGATTAGGTTTATTTTGCTGTGGAGAGAGCTTGTTAAAATTGACTTTTTTTTTTGCCTTTTGTAGAGGGCACATGCATTTTTTGTTAATCAAAATTTTAGCTTTGAAATTTGGAGAGGGAGGGTAGCCCAGGATGACATAGGAGGTTGTATGAGAATGTGATTTTGCTGATTTAATTTTCCAAGGCTATTAGGTAGCTTGCATTTTTGAAAATCAACAGTTGCGCGTATTGATGTTGGATTATTCATCTTCATTTTTTTTACATTATTCTAAATCTACTCATTGGTTTGTTAGCACTTTGTTTAATAACAATTTGTATTGATTATTAAGCTTCTCAACTGTGGCAAAAAACAGACCAAAAGAAAAGAATAACTGGTATTTCCTTCAACAATAGTCATTCACCTCAATGGTCTATTCAGTTTTTCTTGTTTTTCTCCTCCCCTTTAAGGATGTAGTTCTTAAAGTCAGGCTTGGATACTGGATCTGGAAGACTTAACATTTTCTTCCATATAGTGGCTATTGGATGATTTCCAGTGTGTAGGATTTTTTTTTTATGGAAGGATAAAACCAAATTAGTAGAAAATATTATGAAAGCTATGTGGAGTAAATATAAAATGTGTAATATGGTTTTTTATTTGGAGCATATGTGGCTATAATACTCTATTTGTTCATAACATACCAAGATATTATTTTGTTACATTAGATCAGCTATATTCTGGTTGAGTTACAGATGTGATTTTTTTCCTCTGCATATAAAATACATTTCCTTTAAGCAAACCTGATATCAGCGTGGAAGAACAGGAATTATTCAAATTAGGTTGAAGCACCAAAGCTGATGAGTGTCTCACAGAATGAAAAAAGTGGAGGTAGTGCATGATTCTGAAATCTGTTTAATGCCAGCACACACAGGTCTGAAAAGTGAGGGTGAACTTACTGCCCAGGCAGCTCTGATGAGCTCCTTTTTCATGGCTATTTGATGTCTAAGGGCTGCTGCATGCATCCATGCTGCTCTGTGAGTGTGTGATTCTTTCTCAGAATATTTGTGTACATGTGAGATCTGTTCTCTGGGACAGAAAGGGACCCTGATGGAAGTACGTTGAAGGAATCTCTATCCAAGTGTATCAAACACTCGGCATATTCTCCTGCTAAACTGAGTTCATCTCACTGCATGCTGCAGTGCTAATGGATCACAAACACAGGGCCAGTGAGATCACTTTTGGACTGAGCAATCCTTTCTGTGACTTTCCAATTCATAATGTCAGACTATTTGCATGTGGCACAGAAGTTTTTTCTGCTAGCAATGGAACCTGTCCTTTTCCACAGCTGCCAGTGTTAGTCCTCTCCTGTGCCTGGAGAGCCCCTGGAAGTGCCCACAATTTCTCATGGAGGAGTTTGAATTTAGTGCTTCTCTAATACAGTACAACAGGCAGATTTATTAGCAAACAATGTTTTTGCTGTCAGGCAGAACCATGGGCTACCTTAATTCACTGAATGTGTCAAGAATTCAAATTGAGAGCTCTTTCTACTGACATGTTCTGCCTATGTGGTTCTCAGAAGTGGATTCCTACATCACAATATGGTGCAAAGGCAGGTATTCTCCTGTTTCTTTTAAACACTGACTCAAACCTTTAATTTATAAGTTTTTTTAAAGTACAGCTCATAAAGAGGTGAATTAACATACTGTAGTCTAATTATTATTTTAAAGGAAAATTGTTTTCTGAGCAGAACCTGGTTTTAAAAATTTTTCTTTCCATGATTTTTTGCCTTCTATTCCCTAATATCTTACTGCCAGTTACAACCAGTTTGCTCTGGTTGTCTCATTATTCCTTGACAATCTCCCTCTTGCAGGAAGCCTATCTGCCTGCAGCATCCCCAGTTCATTTGGCCGGACAAATTGCTGTGGCTCGTTCAGAGCACACATGTGCTGATTTGCTGGCTCTTATCTCTGAGAATGGGGAAAGATCTTTCCCTCAGCTGAGGCAATAATTTGGATCCCTTTTGAACAGTCAACTGTTTCCATTATATTTGCAGTGGTTTCACCTCTGAAAGCTATGCCTTTTTAAAAGTGGCCAGGAAGTTCAAGGGTTATTAAGGGAGACAGCCATATGGAGAGACTGCACAGATTTCCCCTTGTCAGGAAACTAGATGAAATAACAGGACTGTAAATGAATTTTGAGGCAGGGGAGAATTGGTAATGCTAATCTAAAAAAGTTTGTTGCTGTTGTTTGAAAATCAAAACTTTCAGAATTGCATGTGGACTTAGAATTCTTGTAGTGATTCCTTGATGAGGATAAATGTAGAATCTCTAGAAGAACTGTCAAAATCAAAGTGAATTGCAATAATTGTTTCACTTTGTGTTTCTGAACATTAAGTAGTGGCTCTTTTATATACATAGAAGCATGCATATTGTACTTGCCACTGGTATAGGGGAAGTTGTTTTTTTGTTGTTTTGGTTTTTTTTTAATTTTCAAGTCCTAGAAAAATGAGGATCACTTTTAGAGAGAGGGATTTTGGCAATATAAATGTGTTGGTGTAGTAAAATGTCTTAGAAACTTTACCAATGGGTTTTATATTCCCAATCATCTATCTGAAATAGAAATACTAATATCAGGGTAAGATATGATATTTCAGTGCTGAGAAATATGAAACCTTAACCTATATGGCTTTCTGAAAAATAAAGCAGAGTGATTCACAGTTCCAGAGGTTAAGGCAGGAAACAGACACTGGTGCTATTTAACCTTCTTCCAGGGCACTTGCTGGATGTAATTTCCAATAGGGACTGATGGGTGAACCGATACAAAAAGAGCATGACTCAAAATAAATGCTCCCAACCAGATAAAACAACTGGCAATGCCCCACAATCCCATTAGCTCCAGAGACAGCACTCAAAATCCTTTCAAGAAAAAATGTCTATTGCCACAAAATATTATCAAATGGAATGGATCCCCTTTGTTACATGGAAAAGATGAAGTAACCTTCTGAATATACTGTATTAAACAAAAAAAAGGTTGAAATTCATAGAGTGAAAAATTATGAGCTTGGGTTTTTATAAGATTTGAAAGGTCAGGAGGGTAAGCAGATGGCTAGCTGTAGAATTTATTATGCTTTTAGCAATTGTTTTGATGTTCCAGGTGAAACCTTGCAAGCTTATGAGGCTGTAAAATTCTATGACCCTGCATTAAAGTGAGGATTATGCTCATAATATGCATGTGATTTTAGAGATCAATCTATCACACGTTTATTATCTGCCAAAAACTCACAGGATTCAGTGTGATTAATATATTAGAACTACAATTTTTACTATTCTGTAATAGTACATCCTTTTTTGGTCCATTTTGATTTTTTTCTTTCTTCTGAAAATAATACAACCAAGCTTACAATAATGAAATTATAGTCTGGTAGTGCTGAGTGACTTTGCAGCAACCTTTTAGAGCTCAAAAATGCCCTGATTTTACAAGGCATGTAAAAAGTTGCACTCAGTGATGGTTGTTACAGACTTTCTCAGGTACACCAAGCTATGTTTAGCAGTATTGATAATGAAATAATGTTAAAAAAAACCTGGTTTCCTATCTGAGTTTAAAAGCACAAATGCTTTATTTCTGCATGGAAGAAATTGCTAAACTTCTTTTTTTTTTTTTTTTTTTAAGACCGTTAATGTGGTTGAATTTCCCATGATAATAAAGACAGGATATAGGAAAATTACCAGTGGCTTCCAGCTAATGCAGCTCACTGCTGGGTTCAGACTCCTGTCTGGAGAATAGTGACCAAAAACAGCAGGTGGGACAAACAAGGAGATCAATATTTTCTGTATTTTCTTCAACCTAGGAAAGATGATAATATTTCAGGATTTCCCAGCTCTTGAAAGAAATGGCAAGAGCTGTATTTTCTCCTCAGTTGAAAATGCATGCAAGTTTCACATGCTAGTAGCTCCATTTTATGCCGGTGCCCATCAGCAAGTGTGTGGAGAATTTACTGCCCTGTTTATGAATTCAGCCCACAGCTGGTCTTTTGCCAAGATTTTTAATTTTTTTGTGGATCTTTAATTTGTTTGTTGTGGTTTTGGGCACTGATGGCTGAGCTCAGTTTTGGTTTATACCGTAATGGTTGTAGGACCATTACATGTTAATGTGCAGCTACCAGCGGGGTTCTGCAGGGCTCTGCCTTGGGCCCAATGCTCTTCAACATCTCATAAACACCTTGCACGCAGGACTTGAAGGGATATTCGGTAATTTTGCGGATGATGCAAACTGAGAGAAGCTGCTGGTTCTCTCAGAGGCAGGTGAGGCCTCAACTAACGGAAGATGGGCAATCACCAGCCATGTGGAGTTTGGCAAAGCAAGTGTTGGGTTCTGCAGCCCGGATGGGACAGGCCCAGGCTGGGGAATGAGAGGCTGGAGAGAAGGTGAGGAAAGGGACCTGGAGAGCCTCATCTGTGGTGAGGGAACAGGAGGCAGCAGTGCCCTGGCAGCCAGGAGGGACATCCCTGTCCTGGGGCACATCGGGGACAGCATGGCCAGGTCAGGGAGGGATTGTCCTCTGAGCTGGGAGGCCTCACCTTGAGTGCTGGAGGTGATTTTGGGCACCACCATTTTAAAAAAGGCATTAAACCGTTAGAGTCCAAAGGATGGTGAGGAGCCCTGAGGGGAAGACCTCACTGCTGATAAGACTTCCTCGTGAGGGGAAGAGGAGGGGCAGGCACTGATCTCTGCTCTGTACTGACCAGCGACAGGGCCTGAGGGGTGGCCTGGAGCTGTGTCAGGAGAGGTTTAGTTTGGATATCAGTAAAAGGTTCTTCACACACAGTGTGGGCACTAGAACAGCTCCCCAGGGAAGCTCTCAAAGCACCAAGCCCAGTACAGCTTAAGAAACATTTGGACTCTTGAGGTTGTTCTGCACAGGATGCTGATGGTCCTTATTGATCCCTTCCAACTCTGTATTCTGTCATTCTATTCCTTCATGGTGAAGTTTGTTACCTGAGGTGAGTTATCAATAATAACCAGATTTCTGCTCAAATGTTTTTTATCTGTATGGTTTCATATCAGGCAGAATCGGTGTCCAAGCACTGAATCTAAAGGGCTGCTATTTAAATAATTCCACCGTTCCAGAGTCTTCCACAGGCAGAATCTCCTTGTCCTCGGTTCAGCACCTTTGTGTTGACTAGAGTTGGTGCATAGTTCCTCCATAAAAATGATCAGTTAACTAAATGCTAATTAAAAGCAGCATGTCAGTTTATTGCACTCAGTAGGAGCAGTCACAAAAGAACATGAACCTGAATTAATTTTTTTATCCTTTTTTTTTCCTTAGACCCCATGAGGCTTGAGGGGAAAAGCCTATTAAGATAAATGAAAATTTGAGATGGGCCGAAGAAGCTTCCAGCCCTGTGAAATACTTTCCCTAGAGCCTCCCCATACCAACACAGTAGGTCAATATGCCACAACTTCTGAAATCCAAAAGCTGTCTTAGGCTGCCATCAGTCCTGTGCCACCAGCAAGCTCTGGGTATGGTCCTGTGAGGCTTGTTGATGCTGCAGAGCCCTAAAGGCACTCAGCAGATCACAGGAGGGCTGCATTTCCATGCTGATCAGTCCCTACAGGCATGATCCAAAGTCTGTTGTGTTCAATGAGCGTTTGCATTTCAGTTTGGTAAGCAGATAGGGAGGGCAGGATGAAAGGTAGATGAGATAGAGGAGTGTGAAACGATCTAAAATATGGAAAGTTCATCCCACACACAGACTAAATTCAGTTGGTTTGTCTTGGGCTGCCTTGTAATGCCTGGGCTCCACAATTAAAGCAACGAAATATCTGATTATTGCTGACAGCATTCAGAAATGAATCCATGAACCACAGACAGACCTTCAAAGGCTGATTGGAGCCATGCCCATTTCCTGCAGCAGAAAATGGGAGCTCCCATAATCATAAATGCATTTTTCAGTGCTTCCAGCAGCAGAGAAGGGAGAAGTATTTTCCAGTGGTTTAAGTATAAAAGAGATGGTCCTTTTAAAGGTTTAGTAAATGTCAAACGTTTGCTGCCTCCTCTGTTTTAGTGAAGCATTTTAAATCCAAATTCATCCTTGAGGCAAACTGTTAGCCCCTGGTAACTGAGGTGTGCATGGTTGAGCTGATTGACCATGGTGTAATACACAACTTTCAGGAAGCCTTCCACTCTTTCCCATCACACTCTTGATTTGTGCCCTTCCTTGGCCCTTCAGGTGGTGTGGCCTTCTTAAAGTCTGATGACCTCCTTCCAAATTAGCAAAAAATTCACTTTATGCTAGGATCCAGCATAGTGTCAGTGAGAAACTTTCATCAACCTTCTCCTAACTCCTTTACCCCTGATGTCGCTGAGGCATCAGGATGATAGGGTAGAAGAGCCCTTTCTTTAAATGGAATATTGGAGCACATACTGAAAACATCAGTTAACCAGAGCCTACAGTAATGCTTTTTACAAGCAGTAACAACTTTACTAAAAAGTCTTTAAGCAACCAAATAATGTTAAGAGACATATTTAGTAGATGTCAAGGTCATTACATTTTAATTGTAAATGTGTGGTTTGTTTCTCTCTCTGTTCCTCTAGTGCTCCAAAGAGCACAAGGCAGAAAGCAAAAGCTTAAACTGTTTTGGCTCAAGCCAGGCTCCTGACATGCCAGGTTGGTAAAATCTCTAAGAGCTTAAAGTTGAGGTAGTCCAGAAGGCTGGAAAGCTGAGTTTAACCACAACACAAGGGGATTCCAGGCATTTGCAGCATCTTTGTAGTAAAATTACAAGTGTGATGCTTGGACATGTCAGTGTACCAGAGGAAGGCTGACAAGACAGGAAGTCGGTAGAAAATGTCAGAATAATGCATTGCCACACACCCTTTACCATACAATTGTGCTGTACTAGTCTTTTGTCAGATCATTTGGCTCTTTCCATTGTTCTTTCTTCCAGCTCTTCCTTTCATCTGGCTGAGAAGGAAATAAAAAACCCAGACCTTAATGAGAGGCCATGCTAACTGGCTTTACCAGCTTAAAAAAAAAATTGTAGTCTTTTGATAATCTGATTGTATAAGGCTAACAGATTTTAATTGTCTCAGATATTTTCTTATAGAGTCTGAGAAAAGTTGGCAGGTTTTCACGCTTTACTCAAAGCTCATAAGAAGCATAAAGCTCCCTAACACCACCAACTAATGGAGTTACTCCCTCAGCTCCACACTCGTCCTTCCAGGTTCAGGGACTTTGTGAATGGGACTATCTTCTAAAAGCTTCTGAGCCAGTTTCCTTCTCTAGCATTCAGAATATCCTCACTGTGCTGGTGCAAGTGAAGTGAAGATTTCCACGATGCTCCCATGTCCTTTTCATCCAACTTCTACCTCATCCCTTCCCCAGAAAAGTAATATACGAAAAATGCAATGGTTACACTCAAACCACTGGCTTGGTTCATCCCTCAATATCTTAGCTGTGTATAAGCTGTTACTGAATGCATAAAATATTATTCATTGAATTATTACTTGTCATCTGTGGTGTTTTAATGTATTAAAGGGTCTCTTCAGCTTCAAGAGCAGTTGTTGTAGCAGGTTGAAAAAAAAAAATCAATGGGCTCTTTCCCATCAGATAGCACAAATCCCTTCCTGATAAGTGCGGTTTCTCACAGAATGACAACAATCTGCAATGATTCAGGACCACATGAGCAGAAATGAGCTTAGCCACAAGTTTGTGACAGAGGTTTGAAAAGACGTGTCATGAACTTTTGCTCTGAAATTGTAAATCTCTTTGAATTGTAGGGGATTCCCCACCACCTATCATTTCTTATTTCTTTTTTGTTAGATGGTCCTGACAAGTAGAGAAGCATGGGCCTGACTTTATTGCACAACCATGCCAAGCCCTCTGGGGAGGTCCCATTATTGAGCGAGCTAATTTCCTACCTACATAAAAAACCTTTCTAACTGAATCCTTTAAATACATGCTAGACAGCCTCCAATATAGCTCTTCAAGAGGTCAACATGTATAAATGAGTTTTAGGGAAAAAGTTCAAGAAAAGGTATCCATAAGGGCTGTATAACATGTCTATGCTCACTGTGCATGCCAGAGCACACTCCCTGCTGCTGCCAGAAAGTCTCTCCTGCCAGTGTGTACTGAGCCCCTCTTTTCCACCCAACTGCTTTTATCTCCAAAACTCCCCAGGCATCTCAGTGCACATTCCAGATCCCCTGTGGGACAGCAACTGACAGCTGGAAATGTCTGGAGTGGTTGCAGCTTGGTGGAAATGAAGTGTGAAAACATGAAGCAAGCCCATGCAGTTGTTGTTCGGGTGAATTGATTTTTTGTATTTAATATGAAGAGTATTAGCAACTCACCCTTTACTTTTGCAACAGGCTGAGTGTTTTCTATTAGAACGTTAAGCAGCTGAAAATTACAAATGCTTCTTACTGGTGAAATCCTCTCATGAAACATAAAATATTGTTAATTCTTAATAGAATTTTTAATTCTTAGTAGGAACATATATAGTCATATTAACATCTCACATTATGGCACTTGTTAACAACTTGTTTTCACTGCCCATTTGGAGTGTGTATAACTTGCTTATTAGATACAATCTGAAAAATTCCTGATTCTTCTAGCATTAGGCTTTAATGGCCCCAAATGAGGAATGGCCAAGTACAGACGAAATACATTGTCTCAGTTTTAAGTCCTTGACACCTCTGGCAGGGTTATTCAAATCTGAGTACCCGAGGGCTCTCTGAAGGATTAAAAAAAATTGCAGTTTTTTGGTTTCTCAAGGAATAAACAATAAGATTTTTTTTTTTAACATTGCCAGGGATCAGTTTAGTTTTTTTTAAATCAGGATACTTATTTTAATGCTTTGTCAAATATGCTAATAAATGACTCAAATATTACCATTAATATAGAATTTATTCTCCCTAAACTTTCTTGGAACTTATTTTAACACAAGGTACAATAACTGTACTAGACTTTAACCCCACAGACTTTTACCATATGTCAGTCCTTGAGCATTGTGTGTGTTCTTCTGTAAAGCAATCTGCTTTAGATATATTGTCAACATTTATATAAAAGTGTTAGTGGAGAAAAGGGACATTATTGATGATAAAGTGTTTTTATTACATTGTTCAGTAAAATTACTTGAGGCTACTCTTGAAAAGATGCACCTTAGAGCCTTTCTGTGATTCTCTCCTGACAAAATAAGGGCCATGATGACAAAACAGGGAAAAAGATCAAAATATCTTCCAAGATTAGAAGGTCTGTATTAAAATTAGTAACAGTTGTCCTCAAGTAAAGTGTGTAATGGCACATATGGAGAGTGCAGAGAGGTTTCAGAGGCTGTCTAATCATATCTTGAATGGTCTGATTGATGCTACTTGCAGCCACGATGGTGAGGGCTGTGAAAGAAGTAATTGCAGAGTTTCTATTTGTCACAATATTCCTTGATGGGGTTTCTGATGTTAGTAATTTGTCACAGTGGTTCATTGTCTCGCTGGATGTCAAACAAAATGGAGATGCCAGAGAGCTGATGATTTGCTTTCAGGATGTCAGGGCTGTGGGAACAGGGCTGTGATGGATTTTGGGGTGACTGGGAAAGGGCAGCATACTGCAGGGCTCTGGCTGTAGGGAGCGGAACTGGGTTGTTCAGGAGAGAATTAATGGGTGCTGGCCATTTTTTTTTTTGTGACTACAACACCCCTGTTCAGACTCCTCTTATTCCCTAGGATCTCACCTCAGAAGTACTTGAGGATGATGCTCTCTTCAGCTAAACAACACACATTATGAATCTGCTCAATATTTGTGAAGTGGCATGTCTGTCTGGGAGTGTGATTTACAGTCTTGTCATGTGTTTTCCCCTCAGCTTACTAACTGTGAGGAAAGGTGTCGGAGACATTTCACCACAGCACTGAATCACTCAAAAAAAAAAAAATTCTCATACTGGTGCCTTCCTATTAAACCAATGTAATCTCTGTAGCTGTGGAGGGGGCTCACCTTATTGGTGGGACCTTCAGGGTTCCCAGGACAAGTCTTCTCTGCCAACAAACCCCCTTAGAATCTGTCTTGTGCTACCTGGTCTTTTCCTCTGCTTTGCCCAGAGAAAGATCTAGTGGGGATAACATTTTCTTCCTCTGTCTTTACTTATCTTATTTTTGTTAAAACTCTTTAAGCCACAGACAAATTCTTAGCTGTACAAATATGTATTGCCCATTATAGACAGAGATTAACCTTGATGGGAGGGATTTTAACCTTCATGGAGATAAAGATTCATTTAGAAAAATAATAATCATATTTCTTTCTTTGGGTGATGTTCTGTGTGGATTTAACACAATGTAAAAATATGTAGTTGAATCTATGAACAGAATTGGAAACAAAATCCTGGCATTTCTCAGAAACTGTTCTGTTAGGTTTATTTCATTGCTATTCTTGAACAGATCATGTATAAATAAATGATAGGAAGAGTCAGTGATCTGCTCTGGAGAAAGACAACTCTGCCTCCTGTCGTATCAGAGCATGGAAAAACAACCTAGAGATTAGACATGTCATTGATGGCAAGTTCCAGGCATGAGCTGCTATAATCATTCTAGGAAAAACACAAACCAACACAAATGGACATAACAGAGAAAGCTGCCTGTCAAGACACATCTCAGTAAAGTGCCTATGCTGGCTCAGGGAGTGTAAATAAATAGACAGAAAGGAAAATAATGCAATGGTAAAAATAAGCACAGTACAAAAAGTTTGTTATAAGTTGAACAGTACTTAGGCTTCTTGCTGGGATAGTTGGAGGCTGCCAAAATTTGGCCAGTGAGTGAACTAATTGTCAAATAAAATGGACCACATGAGCAAAAGTGTGATTAAATTGCTATTTTGAACTGATTGTTATTTCTGGCCATAAAAATATAAATACAAGAAGACTGATGATCAGGCCTGAAATAAAGTTTGTTGCTATCTGGATAAGTTTGGTACACCATATGTAACATATGTGCTTTTGTTCTTGGTGATAGCTATTTTTATTCTCGGGTTGCAGCCTGACATTTTATGGCCCTGGTGACTGAGGAATGGTACCTGGTCTGCCTTTACAACAACCACTGGTGCAGAGAGGCTGAGGCAGGAGTTCAGAGGGAGGCCCCCAGCTCCATCCATGGGATGCATCTGCAGGGGGTTTATCTCCCAAGCACGTTGCTGTGTAAGGTAAAACAGGGCACTTCCCTGTGGTTCACAGGCAAGAACAGGGCACTGTGGGGAGGTGTGGTATGAGATAAATGGCTAAACTGATTCCCCAGGAGGGCTGAGACCTCTCTGGCTCCTTATGTACCAGGGCCTCCACTCCTTCTCCCTCAGGGATGCTCTGCCCGCGGTTTTTCTGAAGCTCATGTGTGAATGTTTCATAAAAACACCAGGGTACATGTGGAGGTAGACAGATGTGGAGAAGGGAAGGTGAAGGGAAGATTGATAAGTTGTGAAAAAGACAAGGATTTTGAGAGAAGCTTCTGAAATAAGAAATGAGATGAAAAAGGAGAGCAAAGCAAGCTAAACAACACTGCAGAGACGAAATAAAGTTAAGATTGCAATAGAGCAAGAGAGACATAAACAGGAGAAAATTTGTGACTCAGGGGTGACCATGGTCTGTTACAGGCATGTAAAGGCAAGACAAAATGCATGAGGAGAGAATACCAAGATGACAAGAGTGAGTAGGACATGCTGAGCAAGGGTGCTCTAACCACCCACCCACTATATTATTTCATCACTCAATGGGTCTTATTGGGGTAAATACTTTCTGTCAAATCCTTTTTTGGCTAAATTTTATTAGCTCTCAGAATGTACAGAAATATAAATGGCTGAACGCACCAGAAGAGTGAGGATGACGGTTTAAAAACATCACAGGCTATTTCTTTCTGTTGCTCGTACAGCTTGAAGTACTAATTTCTGAAAAAGACATGTTTCAGTTATTCATTAGAAAGCTGAATATTGATATTATGCACTCATTGTAGTGTATTCTATTTCAAGAAGTATAGCCAGATTTTTTCATTGGGTGGAAGTACATATGAGGTCAATGGTCTTTTTCCAAGAGCTCTGTCTCTCTAGAGCCTTTTCCCTGTGAGAAAGGCACAGGCTCTGCAGTACCTTGAATGTTCCCCTTGGACATAACTGGAGTTATGTTCATGCTTAATTGCAAACAAACCTAAATGTCTTAAAAGGAATTTCACTGACAAATTCAGTGCTTGTAATTTTTTTTTTTGCAAATTATTTATTTTCAAATCTAGGTCATTAAGGAGATATGAAATACTTGCATACAATGGCAAATACCAATTCTAAGCTTGCCTCCTCTCTGAGATAATTAACTCAGGAAGAAAGGTGAAATCTATTGTGTGTGTGTTCATGGTGCAGCTCCTCATTATTCCAGCATCTCCACATGCCCTGAATTATGTCAGACATCTTTGTCCAAATGCATTTTTGAGTTTCATAACAGGCAGACAGAAGCAGTTAATGGTGACACTATAATGGATCATTATTTTTTAGTGCTAAGCTCCCAGTAATTTTACATTTTCTGTCTTTCACACCTGTAATCTATAAGAAAAAAAAAGAAGGGAGTTGGACTTACCTAGAGGGTGATGGAGAATTTCAGGGCAGGCTGTCACATACTGCAGCGCCATCTAACCAGACAGTGATAAAACTGAATACTCTTATCCATAAATCACAATAGAGCTTGACACAATTCACCTCTGCCTTCAAAGCCCTTCAGAGTGGTTAGATTTCCCTATTTGAAACAAAACCAAAATGTATTTATCAGAAACATCTGAGGTCTGGGAGAAGGTAGCAATGTATCATCAGAGGACTTTTCACTGGAATCCAAGAAAAACATCTCTCTGATTCTTACCTTATAATAGCAAGAACAAACGGGAAGCTGGGGGGTTTTGTGGGAGCATGGATTTCTAATGGAGCAGGTTCCCACCCTTGTGGCTGTACAGGACACCTTCCCCAGCAAAGGTGGGAAACAGTGTTGTGCTAGAGCTGCTTCCCTTTCTGGAGGCCCTGGGAGCCTCCTTTGAGTGGCAGGGTGGCTCTCCAGGAGATGAGGGCAGACTGAAGGAATAGCCACCAACAAATCCAAACAGTGCAAAAGCAATGCCAGGGTAAAGTTAGGAAATATGTCCTCAAGGGCTGGGCTGACACTGTTGCTCAAGCATTTTTGAAAGCAGAAATTGCCCATGGATTTATGTTCAGCAATTAAAGCTAGAGGTTTTAACATTAATCTGCCTCAGAAACCTGTGCAACTCCTTATCCCTGAGACCATTAGAATTTTTTGGCAGAATTTCCCCTGTGCATCCTGGAATGCCTGTATACCATGCTCTTCTCCTTTATACTCGCTTCCTACTCTCGTCCTGGATGCATCCCTGCTCAAGTACGTGGTAAGCAGTCTGTGCTTCTCCCCTGGCCATCTCCTGATGTGTCTCAGGCCTGGATGAGGATTGACAGCAGCACTGACCATGAAAAGGGAGAGATTATTGTGGAAGAAAGGGTGGATAACTTTGAAGATCATTCCACTGAGCTGCAGTGCAGGAGTTTTTTGCTGTGAGAGGTTTTTTGCCATGAGCAGGGAACAGCAGGATGAGCTGATCAGAGCAGGATCTTATGGAATGAAACCCTGAAAAGACACAAGTTAAATGTGGGGTAGAGGGAGATTTTATCAAGAGAGGTGCTGTACAGTACTCTGTGGGAGGTTCATCTGCAGCACTTCTTCTGGAAGTGGAAGGATTTCTTATCAGAAAAGGGCTTCAGCCTTTCAGTGAAAGGTCTAACAGGGAATGTAATGTAACTTTTTTTGAGTTAAAAATATCAGGCACTTGCAGAAACTTCTTATGGACAGGCAACACAAGAGACCAGTCACAAACTCAGGCTGGAAATTAGAAAAGCATCTCTACAATTAAGAAAAGGTCTGAACAGCCTCCTATTTGGACTAATGTAGCAAACAATATAGCTGGTGTGGACCATGGTGAATTTATGAATGTACTTACAGGAGGAGGAGGTTTTCTGAATAAGCAGAAATAGTTTTGATGAATACAGGAGACTCTTCTTTGTCTGGAACCCTACAAACAGAAGGCTGTTGGGTCAAATATTTTAGCAATATACTGAGAATTACAGAGTTTGTACCTCAGGTAAAGATCTTTCTCAGTTTTTATTATCTCTAAATGCCAATGTTTCCTTCTTGCCTGATGATGTGCTTCTATTTGCCAATTTATGCTGATTGGTAGTTTGGCCAGTTAGTTAATTACTTTTTCAAAGGTTAAACATTCTCTAGTCTTAGCATATTATTTTCTTGCAAAATTATTTCTCCATTTTCCTTCATCACAATCCCCCATGCTCAAAAAAACAGTGTCTCTGTTTGTTTGGTAATTCACTGTATTTCATCTTGAACAGCGATATATTGATTTTCATGTGAAGTGAGCTTTCAGGTTGCCATTTAGAAAGATGAGTTTTGGCAAAGCTCCGTCAGACTTCTTTGTATTATTGCTTATCCCTCAGCTGGGAGGGATAGGGAGCTGGGAGAGCAGGCAGCCTTATTCCCAAGTACAAGCAGCCTGAATCATCTCATACAACCCCAACTCCTTTATTCCATTTTCTTTTGGCGTGGTCCAAAGTATCATTATTTTGCTGTCCCAGTTAGGTGCTGACTCGTGGCAGGTACTTTACCCAGCATTCCCAATCTCTTTCTCTGTTTTTGTGGTTTTATTTCCCCGCTAAAAGCTATATCTATAGGTTTTACCAGCTACATTGCTGGCTGCAGGAATATTGCATATATTGCATTGGGGTCTGTGAGGGACACTGTATCTTTAGAGTTCCTGCTTTTGTGGGGAGAATACATTAACTTGAACATTGTAGCCAGAGCAAAAATTAATAAGATATCAGGAAAACATCCCTGTGATGATTGTATCATTTCTGCTATTACCAGTTTTTTATGAGAACTATGGAGGATCTTTTCTGAAGCTCGTGTTTTAGGACAGCAACCAGCAAATACCACGTAAATTTTTATTTTAAATGATGCTTCTAAATTATAAAGATTTTGCTGCTTTCTCTTTAGCATCTGGGAAACATACAGTGATTTTAGACAGTAATGATAACAGTAGATAGTCTATGTCTTACATTAGGTCATGTTTCTACCCTTAAAAAAAAAAAAAAATTGCATATAGTTAAAATTTATTGCCCTGGGTGAACACTGGTAGTTTAGGGTGAGTGAGTACTCCAATAGTGTTTTTTTTTTAATATTGCTCTGGAAAAAGTGGCATGATTGCTGTCCAGTGCATACATGAACTTAAGAGATTCATACCATCTTACCAGGTAAACAAGTAGCTTGACTGTCCAATTATGTTGACAATACAAGCAAGAGACAGCCCCTTGGAGAAGGTGATGGAAAAAAGAAAGCCAGGATTAGAGACAATGAGCAAGTGTCTGTTTTTGGTAGGGAATTAGTAATTTCACTTGAATATGGCAGACGGAAAGAGGGAAAAAAAGAAAGTTAAGATATGCAGAGTCAATCTTTTATTTATCCGATAAAACAATTACAGCTCCTAATTACTGATAGTATTCAACCTCAGATAAAGGTCAGATTTAGAAAAGTGTAATAACATGCACAGATTTTATATGGAAATGCAATAAAGGGCATTACCAAGAAGCAACAAATATATGCTTGTGAAAATAAAGTACTGAAGTCAATTTTGAGTTTGTATTAGAAAACGTTTAACAGAGAAAAATATCTAATTCAGAATGGAAAAATCTACACAGTCAAATATAGTAAATCTCAACTTGAGTAATTTATACAGGCAAGAGATGTTGCTGGGATGACAGAAACACCTCTTAAAAAATTGCTTTCTCAGACTTGTCCCTTTGGCCAGTAAAGGAGATGGAAAATAAACAGAATATTAAGCAGGACTTCAAGCTCATGTGGGAAAATAAAAGTAACAAAAAATATGTCTTCACGGAAGGGATGGGCCAAGAAATTTTCCTAGGCAGAAACTGAACCGTTCACCCTTGGCTGAGAGCAAGAATGTTTGTCAGCATGAAGCATTAGCTGGACACTGCCAGCATTGGGACTCTTTAGTAATAGCAGTGGGAGTCCATAGGAAACGTTTCAGTGAATTCCCAAATATCCTCAGGACCACAGGCAGCTGAACGTGTGATTGAGACTGACTCATCAGTGACTTTGTCAAACACTTGTTCACCAGACACAAACGATCCCTGACACAAACACAGGGCTGGAGAAAAATGCTCCACGTCCCTCACTGTGCCCAAAGTGCATTCCCAGGTTTTGGCATCTTTCCCCCCTGTTGAGTGTAAGAAAACCACTGCTCGTTATCAAATGTGCCACGTATTAAACTGTGCAAATGGTTTTCACATCTTTTTTTTTCTGCCAGTCACAGACCAGACTATGTGCCCAATAAATTCACAGGCTGTCAGAGATGCCAGTGAATGACTGATACAGTACTAAGATTACACGAATCTGGTTAAAAAACGTGCATGAAGACTGCCTGCGGAAGATGGGAAGGGAGAGAATGTCCTCTCTTTAGCAAGGTAATAAACGTGATGAAAGGTTGCTCCAGAAAAGAAATAGTCAGGAGTGTGGAGGTCTAGTGTCAAAAGGAAAATTAAAAAGTGGCAATATGGGTAGTGGTTTAATAAATTAAAGGGTATGTGCTTAAAAAGATAAAATAGTCTCATCAGAGGCACACAACAAGCTGGTATGAGCTTTAGGAAAATGTTAAACAAATCAAGTCCTAGATGTTATTCATGTGCATTTTCCAGGGCTTTGTGCTGTGGATGGGTAGGATTTGAGGGAGGATTGCTTTTCCTTATGGCTCAAGGGGTATTTTGAGAAGTATTTCAACAGTACTTCAGGAGTAGTGCTGCAGTCACATGTGCTCCCCATGCAGGCCTGACTTGTGTCATCTACTAAATGCATTTTGCTTTAATAGCATTGCAATTGCTCAGTGCTTGGGGCAAGGACTGTAGTGGTACTCATAGGTACGGCTACAGAGCAAATAAATCATGGAAATTCTTTGTTCTTCATTCTGTACATTCTAAATATATTTAGCCTCCAGTCCTTAATTTTGGCAGATACTTTGGTTATTATTTTAAACTGATCACTTGGGGATTTGGCAGTGACTCGAAATGGTCAATAATTGTGAATACCTTTCTCATGAAAAATTACATTTTGGAACTTAATTAGCATCATGGTGTGGTACATGTTTAAATTAGCACCTACATTCTCAAAGCTGGTTTTTTTTGGAGGGATTCCTGTGGAACTGGATCTGTAATAGGAAGGAATAACTAAAAGGACAACTAAAATCATTGCTGGGTTTTCATGCAGAGAAATATATATTGATATATATATGACCTGCATCCTAAATAGATGTTTTCAGTGTCATCTGAAAGGATGTGAACACTAAAAGACCTATGTTTTGCTTGTTTTTTTTTGCTTTTCTGAAAGATTAATATTTTGGCCATACCTGCTTGCACAATGATGAGTAAAGGCAAATACCTGTAGCAGAGCTGCCTGTGCTGTGTTAGCAATTAGGTAATTCCTGCCTGGGCTAAAAAAAATATTCTGCCAGTTCAACCCAAGCAAGCAGCTGAGTAAATATAGACTAGTTGGTGAATTCATTATGTGTAGTAAAGTGTTTAGGCCTAAAAGTGTCTCTGTTCTTTAGCCACCTGGCACAAATCACAACCCTATTTATTGATTAAGTCATACTGGATTCCAGAGCATGATGATAACATAAATATTTATCAGTTTAATTTATAACAACATTGATTTAGACCATGGTAGTAACTTGACTATTGTACAAATTCATTTATGAGGTCAGTACTGATTTAGAGCAATGTAGTAATCTCCAAAACCTGTAAATGTCCAATTATTTAATATTTATATCCACAACCTAAAATGAAGTCAATTTTGCATCTTCCAAATTTGCGCAAAAAGGTTTTCTTTCACACATGGGTTGCATGAATCAAATGTAATCCTGAAAAGAACTTCTTGCTGTTGTGGTAATAAAACTCTTCAAAATCCTGGTTCTGCACGATTTTTATAAGTACTGATACAAGCCTTGCTGCAGAGACACAAATGGCAATGCTGGAATAATCATTCTTGCTCATTTCCCACCCAATGGATGCAGCAGGGAGCTGAAGTGCTGGTTTGAATGCTGCCTTCCCAATAGGACAAGCTCCTTTTGAAACCTGTGAATCTCCTATTTAAGATAATTTTGTAAGCTGATGTCTTGTACAGGTTTCACATTGTTAGGATGATAGTTATATTCTGAACCCCCTGCAGGATGCAACATTTAGAGTGGACTAAAGCAGCTTCCAGTCTTTTATCTTCCCTTTCAGATTGTCTTCCCAAGTCAGGTAGGGCTCTGCTCTCTGCCCTTTGCAGTATGTTTACTAACTCCAGTCTTTCATTCAAAGTATTTTATTCCAGACCGTTTAAGACTCCTTTTAGTGGTGATTGTATTTCCTCCACCTTTCTTTCTTCTTACGCAAGATTATATTTTCTTTAATGGGTCTATTTTTATTTCAAGTTCATTCCTTCGAAGATAAAGTTGAGGGGCAGCCCTTTCTTAGAAATTATAGGCTATAAGCTGCATGGAACAGTCACTTATAGGATGCTTCTGCAATCTCTTTTCCTAATCAGCTCTGGAGACGATGGCAGGCAGAGCTATTGCTGTTATACCTGACTTGGAGGAATAAAGGGAAACGCAGATGTAGTCTTGTTGACAATGTTATGACCGAGCTGAGTGCATGCACTGAGAGAGAATGGAAGTGTGACAAACAAAACATTTCTGTGTCTTCCTTTTGGCCTCTTCTTGAAGGATCTCTTCCTAGAGCCAAGGACCCAGTCCATCTGAGCCTGTGGTCATCAGCAGTGAGGATGGGGCTTGACCACAGCCAGTCTTTGCAGACATGAATAAGTGCACTACAAGAGAAGGAGAAACATTTACAGGAACATATGGGGAATAAAAAGGGACAGCCTGGCTGCTGTCTCCTTCCTCACAAGTGTTATCATTTGCAGCTGATTCCTCATTATAAAAGACCCCAAGCCATGGCAGCAAGACCCTCTCAGCTGGGGTATTAATATTCTTTCTGCCAGTCACTAGAGAGTGGTATTTAATACAAGCACCTCCACTTCAACAGTAAGGGAAGATGGCAGGATGGAAGGAAAATTTTTTTTCCATTTTTCAGTGAGCAGATTGTATGGCTGAGGTCACTTTCAGCTACTCATACTTACATTTGGCAACATTACCATCTGATAGCACTTTGCTTGTGAAAAAGAGGTCTAGGAAAACAAGTCTGTTCCTAACTTTTGTGGTTACTGCTATTTTCTCTTTTTCAGTATTTTTTTAAGAATTGTATTAATTCCTTGAGAGGAAAAAAAAATTTGCTAGAGGAAAAAACTGTTTATTCTTTGTAGTTAGTTCTTCCCCAGCACTATTGGGTTAGATAATCCATCAACTAAAAATAATTTGCTATCTGCATATCTGTATCTCTAGATTCTGAGCCCCACTTGGAATAGACTCATTTGGGGTTTTGGAAAATAGTCGACTTCTCAGCAATTCTTAGAATAAATTTTTTTTTTCTCTTTTTAGTGAATTTGCATTAGATAAGACATGAGTAATGGAAGTCAAAGTATCTGCCTTTTCATGTTTGTATGAGGGATTTTTTCAGAATTTTGCAGAGCAAAGCAAACTGAATGCAAAATGAAAACCTGGACTTGTCCCATGCTCTGAGCACAAGAGAAGCAAGATCTCCTTGCATTCAAGGAAAAACAAATTCACCTCACAACCTGCCTGGTCAAACATGTTTTGACCGGCAAACAATGAGCTTTCCTGCAGTCTAGATTAGCAGAATATCATTTCAGAAATGATTGGACTCCAGTTCCTTAATTTTCTAAAAATTAAATCTGTGTAATACTTATGCTAAGAATTAACATGTGTAATTCTCTGATCAGAATACTTTATGAATATAAATGTATTGTTATTAACACTGATTAACATAACGTGGCTTTCTCACACTGTTTGATTACTGGAAACTATTTTTAATGCTGAAATCTGTGAAGCAGGTACCAAATATATTGCCATAAGGTACACTGACCATCAGGAGGAGGGAGCAGAATTGTTTGTGTTTTGATGTATTTAATAGGCCAAAGGAAGGTGAATAACTCTTACCATCATGTGTTATATCTCCAGAAAGGGTGCAGTGCAACAGGCATCATGCACTGAGAGTATTTCTGCTGCTTCCTGACACTTTCCTGCCTCAAAATTGCAGTGCAATTTTCCATGTTAAGATTTTAGTGGGGAGCATTGCATTTCTGTATAATACTTTATAATACTCAGTGCAGACCACAGAAACTACATTGGCCTCCACTGGATTGATGCGTTAGAGTGTTTGGTCCAGGATCATTAATGCCATCCTGGCACAAATCTCATAAATCAGCATGGTGCTGGTTCTCTCTGTGGGTGAGAACAGTATGATTGGGATCAACAGGATTGGTTGGGTATTTTATATCAGGTGTGTGTTGATGTGCAGGATAAAGTATTCCTAGGACAGGAAAGCAATGGTGAGAGGAGAGTGTTGGATCTTGTCCAAAAGTGCTTTCTTTTCCCAGGGCTGTGAGGCAAAATATCTCTTAAGTGAACTTGGCTAACGTAGTTTGGAACAGAATAGGCACCTAAAGCTAACCCTGGGACTGGAAGTGAAGTGCATCTCCAAATCCTGAGTGTGCTCTCTTGTATGTCAAGGATTTGTATTCAACTACTGCTTGTCTTTAGAAAAGAATGAAATTAAGATTAAACAACCTAACCTGAATTTCAAGGCAGCGCCCTTTTGGTCTGCTACTATTGTTTGTTTATAAAAGATAATACCTAAGCACACTTATTTCACATTAAAAATAAAAAAAAAACAAACAATGAATTGCCCACATTCTTGAATACGTAGTCTTACAGAAAATGAAAAAAGCTGTAGTTACAGCACAGGTCTCTATACACTCATGTGAATATGATTGAATTTACCATCCTAGTTCAAAACGGTCCATTTCTGATGTTCACAAATTGACTCAATTTGTCATGCTTTGGCTACTGAGAAGTGCAAATCCTGCACCCTTCTGAGCTGTCAGGGATCTTCCCTGGTTGATGTGATTTCATGACACAGAAGTATAGCTTCAGGGTATCAGAGATTTCAAGTCAGAGACTGGTCATTTAATTCTCTTTATTAACTACTCAGAAAAGAAAGGTGTTGTCTAATAGAAAGATAGTACTTTACAGTTACTCAAAATAGAATTTATTTTAGTAATTTTGTTAAGCAGCTAATTATTAAAATTGTTCTTTTTAGTATTAAAAATGTTCAAAAGACTATTTTGGTCACAGAGATGGACAAGTAAAAAGTTGCTAAGTAAAACTTCTTTGTAAGAGAAGCAAAAATTACCAAAATATTTGTTATTGACCCAGGCATTGTCTGCAAGGATAGGATCCCAAATATGTGTAGGATTTCTGGTGAAATAAATGCTTTCTATTACTAGAGCTATACAAATTTCAACAAACCTTAATGATTTGCTTCTAAATTTGATCAGATCATGCTGTCAATGCCTCTCACTAAAGTAATCCTTTTCACCAAGAAAAGGCTTTGCATCAAACAGAATGCTCTCCCTGACCTGATTATTTTTTGTCAAGATTTTTTTCCCCTGTCCTATTTAAGGATTCTAAACTCAGGGTTTAACAAAGCGAATGTATTTTTAAGGAAAATATTTACACTGACTTTTCAGCTTTAGCAATTTTGGACCTTACTTGACAAGTGCATTCACTTTCTCTGCATCCTCAGACAAGTGCTGCTGAAAATGCCCCCCTTGTGTTTTGTGGAGAAGTGCAGAAAGCACCTTAAGATAAGATCTCTCTTATGTGGGATTTTAAATTCCTGGAGGAAAAGTGACTTTGCTCCATAGTCTTTCTGCTAGCTGCCACACACAAAAAGACTAATGACTTTTCTCTTGCTCCATGAAAATCTAGCTGTGATACATTAATGGTCTTCATTAGATGTGTCACCCACCATCCCCTCATGCGATTATTGTCCTCCCTCCCACTGAGAGGTTTTATCACTCCTCTAACGATGTGGAGCGAGGCCCAGTCCTGCAGCAGCAGCAGCACGTCTGCAGGGGGGATGATGAAGAAACGTCCTGTCATCACCAGGTCCTGTGCAGCCACTTTAACTTCTGCTCTTCCCAGCTCCCTCAAATCGCTCTGTGTTTTGTGGTAACTCAAAAGAAACGTGTTGAAAAACTTGCTTTCCTGCTTCAACTATGTTGCATGTTTGGAATTGTGGAATTATTTACATTAGAACAGACCTTTAAGAGCATTGAGCCCAAGCATTAACCCAGCACTGCCAACCTCACCACTAAACCATGTCCCCAAGTGCCACATCTGCTGTCTTCTAAACCGCTCCAGGGATGGTGGCTCTACCTGTGGCCTGGGCAGCCCCTTCCCATGGGGGACAACTCTAGTCCTGCTGAAAACACTAGTTTTGATAAGCCAGGATGCCACTGGCCTCCTTGGCCACCTGGACACAGGCTGGCTCATGTTTTAGCTGGCTGTCCACCAGCACCATGAGGTCTTTTCCCACTGGAGTGTTTTCCATCTTCTCCACCCCCAGCCTGTAGCATTGTGTGGGGTTATTGTAACCCAGGCGCAGGATCCAGCACTTGGCCTTGTTGAACCTCACTGCTGGTCCTCAGAGCATCAATCCAGGCTGTCCAGATCTTTCTGCTTGCCATGCCCTGGTTTTACTGAGGTTTGGCTGCTATTGCTCCTGGCCCCATCAGCTGCAGGCACCTGCTGGCTCTCTCTACTTCTCCTAAGCTTCCCCCTAGTTTGGGAATACCCCCCTGTGAGAGCTCTGCTACAGATCACGCTGGCACCAGAGCTGCTCGCCTTAGCAATTAATGCTTAATGAGTTCATTATCCTATTTAACATTTCATGGATAATTTGCGATTACTTAAAAATAAACATGTATATTCAAGGTCTGGCTTCATGGGAAGAAAAAAAGTAAGTGCTGAAATGCATACATATTGATAGGGTAGGTAATTGCTTTTAACCGGAAAAAATCCCTTCCTCTGCTCCCACACATGACCTAAATATATAAATTAGTAGGTAGATACCTGCACATATATACAGACACATATATATGTACTTAGGTGTTTTAAATCATTTTATGCCTTTCTTTCAAGGGCAGAATTAAGATAGCTCTTCCTGCTGTGAGGAAGTGTTGTATTCAAAAGAGGTCAGTCTCACCTGTTTACAGAAACAGTGAGGGCTAAATAGCTGGTTAAGCTGTAGATGTTTTCACTTAAAGTGTTATGGTCATTGTCCCTCACAGGTGCATAGGGAAATGCAGAATAGTAAAAGTAAAACTGGGATTTGTTTGCATGTGTTTTGTCTGGAGAGTCAGTTGGAAAGAATGGATCCTGTTTATGGGGAGGGCTGCATTAGAAATCAATTCAGGTATTTTTGAAGTATCCCTAGATCACTTCCAAGGCATTCCCTGTGACAGATTTTCTCTTCTTCTACTGCTGCTTTCATTCTTGGTGTGTTGCTGTTTCTTTTGCTGTCCTCCTCTGCCTCAAAAGGGATGATCTCTGCACACCTGATAACATTATCTCCTGCTGGATGTCACATGCCAAGCAAAGGGATTTGTATTTAGCATACAGCACCTGAAATGAATATATGTTCTGCTTCCACTTGACAATATCCTTTAGATTATGGGTTCTTGGCTTGTTTAATGTGGTATAATGCTAGAGGAGACTTGTGAATCAGAAACTGTTAAAAGATATTTGTGTCTAAATCAAAAACAATATTCACCTTAGATGAAATTCCAGTCCCCTGCAGAAGCCAAGGAAATTTTGCCTTCGACTTTGCTGTGACCAGAATTTCAATCAGAGTCATTACACAGAAAAACAATTGAATAGCTTTGGTGGTTATCACTTCAGTCAGAAACTCCTGCGTTTTTATTAAATTAGTACCCAATAACAATAACTTGTAAGAGTGTTAGAGGACAAGGCAAGAACAAAGGAGGAAAGAAAAGCTTGAGAGGTAAATACTCTTCTTAGAGAGGCACATGCTTATCTTTAACAATGGATGTAGATACACCTCGTCTGTGAGAGCCTCAAGAGGAACAAATAATTAGTCTGCTATAATCTGTATAAAAGCAAAATTAATGGTAGCCTTGGGGGGTTACATATGTCTGGGTAATTTTTGATAGTGAGAATTTATTGGAAATGCACTCTGGAACCTGCCCAGGAATAGATTAGTCCATTATAGAGACAGACAAAAGCATCCTTATCCTTCTGCTCTAGCAGTGGATCACAGCTTATGGGTCTGTGGAATTCTATTTTTTTGTTCAGCTGGAATGAAAAAAGAATAGACCACATGCGTATGTGAATGGTCATGGCAACACAGAGCAGTAAACCCAGAGAAAGGAATCATATTTGAAAAGCAGCTTTGAATGCTGTTTTGTTCTCAAGGGAGAACAGTATCAGAATTACAGCTTTGTCCTATCACTTGAGACAGTTCTGCTGGGCTAATGCAGGTACTGGAGCAAAGTTCACACACCATGGAAAGATTTTTCAGGTGTACATTTTGAATATTTATGTGAACCAGGAAAACAGTATGTATTGAACTTCCATGTTGAGTTTGCAATTATAGGCTCAAACACTTAGCAACAGCATAAATCTCTATATTTACAATAAAACTGCAAAAGAGGGGCATGAGATCAGTCTAGTTTCAGATACAGTATTTCAGCTTTTTCATTACTCCTTTAACTGTTATAGGCTAGGTTAACCCTGATTTATTGTATTTTCTATTTATATTCATGTTTTTAATAAGAAGATGACAATTCCCTTCTGTCATCAGCATGTTACTAAAAGGTGTTTTGCAGTAGGAAGTAAAACCCAAATAGCTTGAGAGCATCTTGCAAGGCAAAACTCACAAAGCAGAGAATAACTGGGCTAGCCTTATTTTTATCCCTCAGGTTTTCCCATAGCTCCATGCAGAGAAGGGAATTCAGCCCAAAAAAGCAGTGAGGATTCATCTGCCCCCCAAAAAG
>VRYO01002782.1:4106068-4199153 GCA_009812075.1 Sialia sialis
TTATAATTGTGAAATTACTGTAATAAGAAATAAAATGAAGTATTTCAATTCTTCTATTAATTAAGGGAACTTGAGGAGAAAATTAGCATTAAGAAGTATTTAAAAACCCCACCATTTGTACTTTCCTAAATTACTCAGCTCTCACAGCTGTGGCCAAGGGTAAGTGAACTGAACACCAGAAATCATGTTTTCCTTCCTAGTTCTGGCTACATTTACAATTGAAATATAGACTTATTTGACAAGACTGAGCTAAAACCTGAAGATTCTCATAATGTATTTGAGTTAGAAATGCAGGAATGTTGTATCATCTTACAGCTAGAGTATAAAATCAGGGGAAGAAGAGAACATTTTAACTAGATTTATCCCCTGTGGAGGGCTTTGTACGGAAATTAGAAGATGATCAAATCTCTGCATGGTAATTTAATAGCTAATTTAAAAGCCTCTCTCACTGAAATTATCAAGAAACCACAAGATGCACAGTTATATATTACACAATGCATATTATGGCATAGGCATACACTAGTGGAAAAAGGGCTCTCAAAAAACAGTTTGAGTTTCATATTAATTTAAATATATAAGATTACATAAAATGTCAGGTGCATTTAATCATTTTTAAAGCAGAAATTAGCACAAAAGCAACTCATCGTTCTGGCTTTAGGCAGATTCTGCCTAACTCAATACACCACTGGGAAGTAATTCCTCATTCAACACCCTGTCTGTTGAATTCACCTGCAAATAAATGAGTGTTGCACTGCAGCCAGAGACTTGGCAAATTTATCCAATTTGGGACTGAAATTTCTCAACCTTCAACTCCATCTCTTTAATATTGAGGGCTGTGGCTTTAATACCTGCAGTAATCTCAAATGCAGCATAAGCTGAGCCCTAATCACTCAAGTAGGAAAGTGTCAGGCCACCTGTAGATCTGCACTAACACTGGTACCTCACATTCAGGCTCACTCTGCATTTTATCTTTTTTTTTTTCTCTATATTACCTTTAGAAGTTTTTTCATAATGCTTCCTTTTATAATAATGTTCCTTGTGCAGAGAGTCAAGAAAAATCAGAACTATTAAACTGATTGCACCAAGCACAATAGAATTAAGTAGCACCCCATTAAAATCTTGCAGGAAGAATACATTTCCAGGTGCTCACAGCTACATTTAAAAAAAAGTAATTTCTTATTATTTATTAAATAATCACTGGCCATTTCTGCACCATCCCCTCTTGGCTTAAAGGTGCATGAAAATGGGGAGGTGTTTTTGATAGCACAGCTGAACAGGGAGAATGGATTTTTATTTTTTATGGGTGATGATGCACAGTTTCACTTTATCTTCTGGTCAGGTGGATGTGCCATGAAGGGATGTATCTCTTCACTGAAATTCTTGGAGGGAATCTGAAAGTCCTGTGTCATTTTCTCTCCCAAAAACTCTCCCTTTGATTTAGGAAGCTGTGAAAGATGTAGCTGCTTTTCCTGCTTAGAAAAAAAAATAGAGAGAGAAGCAAACCAAAAAACTACTAAAGATTTAGCTTTGTTTCTTTTCCAACTAAATAAGCCTACAACACACTTAGGTTTCCCCACAGGGAAAGCTTCTGACTGATATGTTGAATTAAGACAGCATCAAACTCTTCCAGCTGTCACAGCATTGCAAAAGTGCAAGTCCATCTGCCAAAAGCCAGGAGGTTACTGTGGCTGCTTCCAAAAAGTGTAGGAGCAATGGTTTCCTGATTAATTCAGGCCAGGGGCTACTGAGTTGACTTCCTTGGAAATGACTGGCTTACATTTGTGCACTGACCCTCTGCTTCTGTGGTGATACCTGGGGAGGCTACCTAGAACAGAGGCTGGACAGTGTTAAAGGAATAAAATATATTCTTAAATATATCTATTATTAAAGGTGTATTTATATACACCTTGGGCAGTACAAGAGCCTGGCTGTGGCTGCACCCAAGATGGATTGCAGGTCAGGAGTATTCACACTTTTATAAGTTTTGCTCCGTTTACATGTTTGGGTTAATTGTTCAATTACAGCTTCAGGTTATGCAGTCCCATCCTCCCAGTTTTCTCTCTTCATTCAATTTGCTGTTATTTGCACTTTTTTGGGCCTGGAGCTGCAGTGGTGTCCTTGATTCTTGGGCTGGAAAAGGATTGTTTTGTCTAACTAAACTGTGAAGAGAACTTGCTAGCACTGTATATGAAGTTCAGCATTATATACTAACGCAGTGCAAAATCTGGAAATATATAAGCTAAAACTTAAGGCATCAGTAGTCTGGGAGCAAATATCCCAGAAATGCCTCAGAGCTGCTGCTCTGTCAGGGACACGTGGACATCAGTGAGAATGGCTGGGATTTCTCCCTGGCAGGCAGAAGCACTGGGCTAGTGGCCAAGTGACATTAATGAGTCTCATTCAGGAAAAAAAAGCATATTCCACAGGAGGCACTGCAGTCCCAGCCAGCCACAATGATCTGCTTAAAACACCTCAGGGCAGCTGGATGACCACTCAAAGGAACCTCTTATTCCCCTCTTCATGTAAAAAAAGCCCGACACAACAAACCAATCTCTTCTGTATCTTCATACTCTAAGCCAAAGGTATTTGGGGTCAGAACAACACTCAGAATCAGATTCACCTCCTAGGCTGAACTGGTGAGCAATTAATTGTCAATGCTGCCAAGGTTTGGATTGAAAGTCAGCATTTTACTTAAACAAGAAAAAGGTGTGGTAGTTGTATTTGCTTCCAAACAGAGAAAAAATGTTTTAATTAAAAATAAATAAAACGTAAAGGAAACTGAATTGTAGTGACTGCAAAAGTAAAAATTTGAAAGAATAAAAGGACCAGAAATAATTCCCCTCTAAATTTCACAAAGCTTTTAAAGTTAAAAACAGCATTCAAGCAGCATGCAGTAACTACATAATTATGGCGGCCTGTCACTAAGAAACACAGAATAATAATAAATGTCTGTATTTTCCTCTAAAGAAAACATATATCTCACTTTTTTAGAGGGCAATTTCTCAATTGCAGTTAAATCTAAAATTATCCTTTTGATCAATGGTCTAGGTAGATGAAAAATCTGGTCCACCCATTAAATAAGAAAGTTAATAAGAAGGGAGAACCGTCTCACAGTTCATGAAATAGTACAGCAAAGTATAATTTTTCAAGTCCTAGTAATTAGGTTGGCTATTGCACCATTACTGATATAATGTGAAGCTAATAAGCCAAGTAATTAGAATGCACTAGGTCAGAGTTTTCACCTTAATATGTGAAGGGCAAATGAGAATGAGGCATTCTAATATTTAGCATATGGCTAAAATGGTACAAAAGCAATAGAACTGAAATGTTACTTTTTAGAGGGAAAATGTTCATCAAGTTGAAAGTTGTTTGTATTGACTTACATGCTGGGCCTAATGAAGGTCGTTATGGAGATTTAATTGTGTTACAGATGCACCAGAGAGGTCTGGCTGGGTTTCTCCTCTCTGAATGACTTGCTGCATCCTGCTGCTATTGCCCAAGTTCTCACTGGCTCAATTGCCTTTCTCACTCACAAGGCACTTACTGAATGCAGCTCTACAAAACTGTCTAACACAAGAGACCCAAATTAGCCCATACTTCAGAAAACAGAAATGTGATATTCCTGAAAAGCAGGGGGGAAATATTTCCTTCCCTGATGTTTCAGTTCACTACAGGGCTGACCTAGTTCTTTTAGTTTTTGGAAGAAAGCTGAGTACAGGCCCTCAGAGTCTGTAAGTTCACCAGAAAATAGTAAGGTGCTCTTCTTAGCACCAAGGTCATTCCTCTCAGTATTTCACAGGCACAAAACACCTGACTGCCTTTCTCAGCCACAAATAGAGAAAAGAGTGGACATGTTTTCAGCTCTTTGGGAAGCAGCAACAAATTCCAAACAAATATGTAAAATGTAGATATTAGAAAGGACATCTTTTTAAAAGAACGAGCTGGGAAGGGGTCTCGATTTGGTAGTGGTAATTATGCAAGATAACTTGTCCTGCAGCACCACATTTTACCTCGAGGGTGCTAAAAGAGAAGCTGAAGCCATTTCTTGCATGTGTTATGGGGCATGATGATGAGTCGTGTTTGACTGTCACACCCGGGGCTGCCAAATGTGGTGAAATAGAAAGTGCCATGTGACAGAGCTAAAACCTTTGCTTGACTCTGCTTTGCAGAGAAGCCTCTCTTTTTGATCCCCTTTTGTCACTATCAAAGGAAAATGTAGATCAGGAAATCAGTCTGCAGCAAATGTATGGAAAGTTCAAGGAGTGAATGAAAGAAGCTAGTGGGAGAAGTCATTTGATTTCTTCTGGCAAAGCTGCACAAAAAAAAAATACTCCTTTACAGATTTTGAGTTAAGGTGGTTTCTCTTCAGGCTGCACACTGTCTTGGCAATCCATGTTGTTGTAAGCAGTATACAATGCTGAAAATATTAAGGAATGCCTCTTGAGGGATAGGTGTGTAAACGCCTGAGAAATCACTTCAGAAGCTGACAGAAAATTACACTGATGGGATAGCTCTTACAGCACACTTAAAAGAGTACACTGAAAATGTAGGTAGTGTCACAAATACACAATAAGGGTCTTGATCCTGATGAGAATGGGAGGGAGAGTTTGTCTCCCCCATCTCCTTCTTACTGATAATGGTGCAGGAAAACCTAATAAAACAGTGGGCTTATCCTTGGCAAGGGAATGACTTTAACAAATGTCCTTCTGGTCTAGTCATAAGAGAAATTACATTTTTAGATGGCAATTGCGACATTTACAGCAAACAAATTATAATAAAAGAGCAGAATTAACTGCTTCATCTTGTCCGAGGAGCTGGTACAAAATAACTACATTGGTAACTGTAAGGCAGATGTTTAAATTGGGTATCAAACATAGTGTAAATACAAACTAGTCTAACCTTGACAAGTTTCATTGACTGAAATTCTTATTCAGATTTTAGGTAAATCAACTATATCAGGCAGAATCTCATGGAAAGGGACAAGGTCCTTGACATCAACATCTTTTACATAGCTAATATGTAGAAAAATTTTAGGAAATAAAGCCTGACCTGACTCCTAAAGCCTTTATTACATGGAATTTCTGGAAGCGGGAGTGGCTGCCAGAGGATTCGCAGTTTTCCAAACCTCACAGGAAGACATGTTAAAGAAAAGGCACAGTGTTCTCATGGCAGCAGCACTACCAACCTCTACACTGTCCTGCTCACTGTCTGCCCAAGGGAAGAGGTTTGCTGAGGAGCACTGGCAGCAGACAGGGAATGAGGCACACACAGAGATTTGGAGATTGGGCAATTTGAGAGTTTTTGAGCCCTGGGTCTTGCAGCAGGGTCTATTCCACACCAGTGCTCTGCAAGGGGAATGTGCCACGTCCCCAGAAAATCCTTAGTGACCTTGTTCAGGAGCCACTTGATCTTTCTTGGCTTCTACTTGTTTATATCTTGCTAAATAAAATGTCAATGAAGTGAATATAAATGAGTATAAAAGTGACTTATCATTGCCAGACTATGCTCTCAAATTATACTTCCTCAATAATTGCTTGACTGACGCATTTCAGCATATATTTTTCATATCCGTAATAATTAATGAATTGGCACCTCGAGAGATTCAAAAATATGCCTTTTCCTTCCCTGGAAATGATTTGTAAGACTCCAGAGTATTTCCATGTAATATTCCATCTAATATTTATATTTCATTAAAATACACTTTTTACTTTGGTAGCCATCCTTTAACTCCCACAGGTCTTGACTGTGTTCACAAAAGGGCCTGAATAATTCACGGCTCATTTACACAGCACTGCCACTGTTGTTGTTTCTCTTGCATGCCCTGTTCACCAGAGCTTGGACTTTTCTAGGTTCACTTCTTCTCAGCTTTGCAACTCTTTAGAGAGCAGTGCTTAGCCTGGAAGAAAGAGGCTGAGGGAGACTTAGGGAGGAATTTTTATTTTTTTTTTTTTTGCTAGTTGTTTCAGGAGGTAGCAGAAGGACTTGGGTGTTTGAATGATGGAGATCAAGGAGCTCCTCTCTTCCTATTGCTTCTTTAAAGAATTTTGTGGTAAGATGCTCAGGTATCCATTTTCTACTTTTTCTCTTTTTCAATCAGTGATGCTTCAAGCTGATAAAGGACTGAAAAGTGTTCAGATTTCATCTATTCATCCACTCCTTTTCCTCCTGCTAGCCCATGACCCATGTAAGGGAGAAAAGTGATGCAGAATGTGATACTGAAGCTGCTTAAAATCTTGCCCTTCTAGCCTAGAGTAAAGTTAATTTTCATCAAATTACAAGTCTCTGTCACAGATGCAGGTGTGAATGTCACTAGAAGACATGCATTGTCAGTTTTTATTTCATCATGCACTGAAATCAGAAGGCAATTATTCATGTTTAATATCTGCACTTTAAATAGCTTTAAAGATGTTGAAGTAAGTGTCCATTTAAATAAAAAAGGGGAAATAAAGTTTAAATTCCAGCAGGTTTCAGTGGATAAGATGAGGGGAAATATCACTTTAATAAAGACCTGCCATAAAATGGGAAAGTAATTTTTTGCTTTAAATCTCTTCAGGTTTTCAGCAGGGCTCACCTCTGCTTGGTTCTTTCACAGAATTATGATCAGTGCCTAAGCCACAGTGAAGATTGCTGCCTAAATCAGAGATGTGTGTTGTTTTAAAACAATAAATGATAACCAGTGCCCAGTTTTAATTTCTAAGTAGGAGATGAGCGATTTATAATTGCAAAAAGCAAATGGACCAAGTAGATCTCCTTTATTTCGTGTTGTGGGGGAAACATAGTGTTTTTAGAAATTAGAACATTGTGGGTCACCAATGGAACTGAAGTCAGACTACTAATATTGCTTAGGGGGTACTTTTTTGGAGGGTTGATGTGTTGAGGGGGTTAAGTGAGTCTTTTGTGGTAGAATGTAGAGGGATGGAGCTTTAGAGGAGCACAAGCTCACTGCCCTGTACTTGAAGTCATACTTTTTTGATGCTTCTCTGAACCTCTCAAGATTCCCAAATCAGAGCACAAATCTCCCAGGGCAAGCCTTCCTGCAGGAAGTTTATTTTTCAAGTCCTGAGGGAAACTGAGAGCAGAAGCTGCAGTAAAGACCTGTCTAAAGCATTACCAAGATTGCTCTTGGGATGTTGTGGTCTCCAGTTGCAGTCAGTGCATGCTTGTTGTTGGGAGCAGGGACCTGGCCACCTTTTGTAGTGCTGCCACTTTGCTCTGGGACCTGGATCAATGGTGAGGGCACTAAACAGGTCAGGATGGAGCTGGCTCCCTCCCTGTTCAGGAAATCACAGAGGCAAATGTTCCTGCATGAGAAAAAATGTCAGAACCTTCTACACTTGATTGAGAAAAATCTTATTCCTACCACTAATTTTTATTTAAAATTATATTGCCACAGCTCAGATGAAAGATAGAAGCTTGACATATGCAGGCCATAAACCCCTGACAGCTGATTGTCAGTCCAGCTTAAACCATGACTTTCAAAATGACAGGTGGGGAGAGGCTTAAAAAACTTGACCTGTCTTAAGCACATCAGCTTGTGCTGCCAGCTGCAGATTAATAAATACCCTTTGCTATGAGCACATGCAAAGGGGCTGCTCAAGTCTAAGAAATTGCCATATGGCCTAGCCAGTGCACCTGTGGTGCTGCAAGGAATGATGGATCGTCTGCTCGAGCAGTTAAATGGTGTCATCTGTTATGTGGATGGGAGTGGGAGAAACCAACATAGAAACCTGGGAACACATCTCCTCCAAAGGTTTAAATAATGCACTGAGATTTGGGAAATCCTGCTGAGGAGATGGTCCCTGACTGGGAATGATGCAGGGCTCAAGGCAGGGAGGAGCAGCAGTGTCCCAAATTGAAAGGGATAAATGCTGCACTGTGCAGAGCAGCTCCTCTGTGGGAGCAGGGAGATCCTGCAGGTGTGTCCCTGCCAGGATAGGGTTGGACCACCAGGAATAGATGGTGCCAATGTCTGTGGTGTGCCCATTTCCATCCTGGTGAAACACTCTGTGGAGATAGTCTGCAATATTTCAGGGCTGGGGTCAGTTTTGGTAATGCCATATTGTTATAAGGGACCCCAAATTGATATGACAGAAGGCTGTCATATCAATTTAGATTCAGCAGAAGAGGGGGGACCTTGCATGTACCTGGGCTGCTCTCCAGCCCAGAGTGTCAGGTGGGCATCTCATCTGGAAGATGAGCTTTGGAGTGTGTGTGCGCTAAATAATCTCATTGCTGATATTGCTGAGTAGCCATGAACTATTCCTGCTGGAGGGCTGCTCTTTGGTACAGGAGTTTCTGGGAGCAGTCCTCACTGCCTGACTGGAAAACTGCTCAGCAAAAATGAAATTACTGGTTTTAGCTGTGAGATGTCAAAATGCATAATTAAGTCAATTGCCATGAATCAACAGATAAATGGACACTACTTAAAAATAAAAACCAGAACAACAACACACAAACATGTACTGCTGGCTGCATTTTAATAGCTCACTACTGTATTTTTGGTTTAGACCACACAAGAGATGTGAAATATGCCAACAAAATTCTGTTTCCTGATAAAAGCACAGATTTTCAGTGGTTTTATGCATGCAGAATGCTCTTCCCTGAATAAGCTGTTTTGTAGCATAAGTAAGAGCAAGTAGCAGAATCTGTCTCTGTTTGATTTTCCTTGGCCAGAATACACAAGAGAAACAAATGGAAAACAACACAGAGCAAAAGACCTTTAAAACAGATCCTGCTTGGCATGGAGAGCATTCACATGAAATTACAGAGAGGGAGAAACTGAATGAGCAGTGTTGTCAGGTAGACTGATTCCATAATTGAAGAAAAATGTGAGTGAAATCAGTACACAGTAAAGGTTCAGCAAACAGAGAAAATAGGCAAGAGCATCCTAGGTGGGTGACAGCAAGCTGAGCCTCGCTGCTCCTCTGATGTGAGCAGAGGAGAGGGCGTGTCCTGCTTGTCAGGAGCTGTTTACTGCTCTGGGGTCTGTGCAGCTGAGGATGTTCATTGACAGCTGCCAAAGCACAGCACAAAATAAACCCATGTGAGGAAAGGCTCCTGGGGGACTCTGTGTCCCTGTAAAGTCCTAAGAAACAGAGCACAGACATTCAGGTTTCTGGGGCAGCAAGGGTCTGCCCACACACAAATGCACTAAGCAGCAGCAGGGAATCATCATGAGTAACAAAAAAAAGGTACAGTGGACCCACTTATGGGAAGCAGCAACTTCTTTGGGAATGGCTAAGGATATGCCAACCAAATCCCATAGAGATATGGCTGATCTCACTGGGATGCATTAATCAACAGGGTAGGGAGCCAGGAAGGTTTTGAGAGGGAGAATGGATTTTCCAGTTCCTCTTTAACACATGGGCAGAGGAGTAAGTGACATGGAGCTTTTTGGCAGGTTCTTTCCATGCCTCTGTGCAGACATGCTGCGTGGTAGAGGCTGGAGAGTGGGAAGGTTTGCAGATGTGGCTGGAATGACATCAAATAGCAGAGATCATCCAGGTGTGCACAGCATGTGGAATCTCACTGGCCAGGTCAGAGCCACCTCCAGAGGTTGTGTCTTTAGCAAGAATAAACGGGTGCTAGTGACAGCAGTGTGATTAAAGACTTCGCCCTCATTCTCTACCTTCACAGCTCTGACTTGACAATTGTCTCCTTTTTACATGGTCTGAAAGCTCCTGCTCCTTGGAGATTGTGGACTTTGGACAGCTAGTGGCAGTCATTAAAGGATAAATTTGTCCTGCAGTCATTGATAAGAGCAAATACTTCCTTTTAATTGAAAAACGCATTGTCAACCGATCATTTTCTGGGCAAACATCAAGTAAAGGGTTGGCAGAAGTCACCCTGAGGGTTGTAATTGCCTGAGGCATTTCGTTTGTGTTCTCCTCCCCCTTCTTCAGATATTCTTTTCTCCTTTTGTGTTGTGGAAGACCCAAAATCACAGCAGAGAAAACTGAACAACCATTGGTTTTCATGGCAAAGCCACTCAATGGAGGTGCTGTCAAATCACAAAGGGAAAAGTAGGGCATATTCCCCTTCATCTTTTATAGTTATAAGCTGAATTATGGATAAGAATGATCAGTAAAACAACTGTGATTTTTAAATCAGTCCTAACAGTAATAGGATTTATTTTCCTCCTTTCATGTCAGTGTATTTTTATTCTGATAAACTTATGAGCATGAGACTGTAAGCTTGCTCCTGCTTCTTGCTCACTTTGCTGAGGGAGGAGGGGAGTGGGCTGGAGCAGGGCCTGTGCCAGTCTTCAAAAACACCTTCTCATGTCACAGCAGCTCTTTGAGGCATCCTAAAGATGTCCTGCACAAAGTCAGGATGCAATTAAAACTCTGTGAAGCTCTTTTTGTGAGATCTCACCCATCTCAGATTAGACAATAGCTAAAATGTTCACCTGGGAGAGTCACATTAAAGTTTCCTTTCAGAAGCAAAATGGAGACTTTAATAGAGTGGGGATGATTCCCAGGTGCCCTGAAAACACCTGAACCATCAATTATCCTTTCTTTTTTTTCTTCTGATCAGAAACTTTGTTTCAGATCCAAGAAAAGCCATCCTTCAAAACTGATGTGTGTGTTCCCAGATGAATTTCTGGTAGTGAGGAATTAACATTTTCTGCAAACACCCAGTCATTTGTGCACACTCTGAATGATGTGGTTGTTTTCTGATCAGGACAAACCTTTTACAGGGTTTGTGTTTGTGGTGCACAGGCCAACATTTTCTCCTTATTGTCTGATTTCACCCATTCATTTCTTATTTTGTTCTAGAATGGAGGAAAAAAAATAAAGTGCAGATGTGCTAAATTTCTGCATTTTTAGATTACTCCAAGCTGTGCTTGATTTAAACAGCTTTTACTATTATTAGTATTTTGGGTATTCCAGGCAAAGTTGTAATGTTTCCAGAATTTTTTTAAGCATTAAGAGATTTTTTTTCATGGATTGTTTCATTCAGAATATTCTGTTAAGTTATCAGAAAAATTGGGAGGCCTTGAATAGTTACTTGTTTAGCAAATATTAGTTCCTTTCTTTAGCATGGAGATTTAGCCAGTATTCATCCAGACTCTTATCATCCCTAAGATTAAGAAACGCACTAGTCGTTATTTTGTTGGCGCCTAAAATGTAGTGCTCTCTGCATTCAAGAATTAAATACAGATTATTTATTGTTAACTAATAAAAGATACGTTATTTAAGAAATTGAGCTTTAGCAATACATGCCAAATGTCGAAGGATTTGCATAATAGAAGCGGTGATATTACACAAGTTAAAATAGCTGGCTTTTGAACACAATATAGCTACAGGTAGGGGCACACATTCATAAGTGTACACAGAAAGTAGGGGCTTTTAGTGTGCCTCAGATAGTTTGGCATCAAGGTCAAGAAACTAATGAGAAGGGAGAACACCAAACACCACCTAATGGCTTTGGTATTCAAGGTTGAGTTTTTTAAGGCATTCTCCTCAGGATCATTAAAGAACAAAAGTAAATTTATTCATGCCACTCTATCTTGCATAGTCTATCACTTTCATATTTAAACTTCCATATATGTATTTGTGTTTACTAGGAGCAGAGGTGACTAGCAGAAACCTGATAGTCTTTTTTATTATTAGAGCTTCTTGAAGTTTAAGCTTTTAAATCATATGCAAAAAATATTAAAATAATACTATCAAAGGCTCCGTCTTTCGGAGATTCAGTTCATAAATATGCACTTTGATGGAGGAAATGCAGACCCTTTTATGCAGTATGAATGTCATCAAGGAGATATTCTCATGCTAATTATTACAGACAATTCATGGCTGAACAGCTCTCAGATAATGCAAGAAATGGCGGGGGCTTATTTCCACATTCTTCTATTCTTCTCCTAAAGCTCCTGTTAACCACTTTTTCACTACCTCTGCTATTCCATTTGCAACTTGACATCTCTGGGGAGAGAGTTTGGAAATAGCTGTTGGGGGTGGTGCCAATGGCCCAGAGCAGCCCTGGTGGGACCTGCCCGGACCCACCCTGGGCTAGAGCCCCACTCGAGCCCAGCCCAGGGTGCTCAGCAGGGATTCCTGCAGAGCCCCGTGTGTGCTGCTGCCTTGCAAGGGACAGGTGTGTGACACAGAGCCATCCTTCTCACCCGTGGTGATCCCACTGTAAGCAGCAGCTGCGGCTGGCAAGAGCGTGACAAATCCCTCAGGTTTTGGCATGAGATGGGCACCTGGAATGCATGATGAAATCGGAGCACTCGATTGTGATGACCCAACTTATTTTCATGACCTTCCCAATCAGAATCTCTACCCCATTAATGAGATAACATCCCAGCAGCCTGCAGAGAAGCTGGGAAAACCATCAGGCCCTTGCTGAAAGCTGAATTTTATGCTTGTAGCCATAGCTGTGAGCACATCGGCCTGGAAGAGGTGGAAAAAATAAACAAATGAGGGAAAAACAGCTTAAGGCAGAATGAGTTTAATACATTTTTCTCCTTTTTCACTGGGGTGAAGGGGGAGATGTGTGTGCCAAATTTGAAGTTGACTGCCGATGGCCATTACTTATGTAAGTAAGTTTGGCTTGCCAGCCCAGTGCACAAGGCTGACTGACCTTGGCCACCGTATGTCAGAATTATTCTACAAATCCAGTATTCTCTGGCACTTGCTGCAGTGCTCTGAGTGCAGACAGGCTTGTCAGCTTGTAGAAAACCTACTTCCTATTTTTTCCCCCCTTCCTTTCAAGAAAACTTATGCTGGAGTCTCAGAGTTTTTAAGCAGGGGAAAATCTTTCAATTTGCTGTCCTGGGCATTAATGGAGCTGGGTAGCCTATACAAAATGCTATATAGGAGCGCAATGATTTGAAGAGGATGCTGGAATAAATTAGTTGAGGTAGTAAAAAGGGAATAACTGACCATCCTGCCAAGGATGTGTTGTTTGCATTTCCTTTGGGTAGGTGCAGACTCTACTGTCTGTGCCATTTTCCTGTCAGTACAGATTCCAGAGAGGACTCAAGGGGGAAAGCTAAAGTGTTCATAAGTGTGAACCAGAAAATGTCAGGTTTCCAGGTCAGGAAATTTGCACAAAACTAAATGAGGGGTGAGGGTGGGGAGGAAGTCCCCTTTTATCTGCAAAAGAGCATGTGCAGTAACTGGCAGCAGAACCAGGGATTAATTATAGCAGCACCACATGGAACGATGCTGAGATCTGTCAGGATTTTACCACCCTGGGTGTGAAGCACAACCAAGCTGGTAGAATCCCCCTTTTGGATCAGATCACAATTGGGTTTCACTGGGGAAACCTGCATCCTAGGACATAGGTGTCTCCCATAGCCCATACAATCTGGGTTTGCTGCAGCTGTGCAGAGATAGGAGTCACACAGATGTGCTCCAGATTTGTGTTTTGCAGGGATGAATCACAAATCAGAAAATAAGTAGGGTAACCTAGAAAGCTCAGGTGGAGATTTCTCAGATGGATTTCCAGAGATCCTTGTAAGTGATATTGGAAAAGTGCATAGACAGCATTGGGGTGGCTGTGTCCCAGCACTCAGCACAGCAGTGCCATGTGAGCATTTCCCTCCTGACACCCCTGGCAGCTGGCTGCCATCTCACCCTGGGCTGGCAGCCTCCTTGGGCAGGGTTTTCATACTATTTCTAGCTAAATTAGTAAGTAAGTCTGGGTCTAGGGCATTAATACTGAGTAGTAATCTATTACTCTTTGTGTCTGGGTGATGCTTTGTGCATCCAAATAAAAAGTATGAGTTTGCCCAAGCTCTTTCCACTTGCTGCTAGGTCCTTGAGGATGATGTGGCCAAGTCACACAACAGAAAGGCAGGGTACAAGTGGATTGAGGGATGTGTGCGTATATATATATATATATATATATATATAAAAATTTGAATGGCCTCCCTGTTTAAAGGGAAAGAAAACTTCTTGATGTTTAAATTTATGTGACTGCCGTGTACTCCAGGCATGAACAAGATTTTTTTTTTTATTTAAAACAGGTCAATTTAATTTAAATATGTATAAAAATCTCTCTATTCTATACTTTCATATTTTCAGAAAAGATGTATTTTAACAGCCCCTCTTTCTATGTCTAGTGGTGGCTTGAGCATCTAATTCTGTATGGATAAATTTTTAATTTGAAGTGTGATCCTGCTATCATTGCAAGTTCATCCATCCCTTAGGCATCTTGGATGTACCAATGTGAAGGATCAGACCTGGCTATCAGTTCTCTCATCACTTTTAAGCTTTTCAGCGACCAACTCTTCTTTGTCATAAGAAAAGCTTTAAAACAGACCACTCCTGAGGCACAAATCAGACTTATTTGGTTTTGCTGCTCATATGAATATTTAGGGTTTGGGTTTGATTTAATTTCATGCTTTTTTTTCTTGAATGGGCTCTGATTTTGCTTTTTCATCCAGCTGTAGTGTAAGTTCTAGGAGAAGAAGGCAACACAGGATATTAAAGGAGAATTTTAGGTCCATGTCCTTCCATACTCTGATCCTCGTCAGCAGATCCCCAGGGAAAGATTTTCCAGCATCACTCTAGAGAAGGAAGAGTTTGCTGAGACCTCCCTGTAGAATTTGGGCTGCAGGGCTTGACCTTGCTACCTGAGCAGAAGCAGCTAAGGGAGAGCAAATGCACTTGCCCAAAATCAGAAGTAAGTCTCTGCATTTGTGTGACAGTCATAAGGGGGTGCCACATCAGAGGGTGATTCAATCTTCTTCTTAAACTAAAACTTTTTAATTTTCCTTTTAAAAATGTGCTTTTCATTCAGCATTCTATAAGCTTCTACCTCTTTTGTATCTTAATAAAGAAAGCAAAGCTGAGCTGAAGTTTTTAATATATTAAATCAGAAACCTAGACTGGAATGAAAGATAAGAATCCAATAACATCAGAAAGACACACAGAATAGAATCGGTTATAAAAGATTTATGCACCAGGATTAGGAGGTTAAAAAGGCAAAAACTTTAATGTGCACTCATGCAAGAATGTCAAGTCACTGGTCTAAATAAGGAATTTGACAGTAATAAGGTTTTAAAAGTGGGTATTTTCAGGTAGTGTTATCTGCTGTAATAAATAGAGGTCATAAAACTTTGATCTAAGCATATTCCTCGGACATTCATGGCTAAGTTGGTCACTATCTGAACTTTGAAAATGTGTTTTATAACCTGTTTTAATAAGCAGCTATTAGTACAAGGCATATTTATAGCCTTGGTAAGGCTTCCCAGGCTTGCTTCTCCTTATCTGTATCTCCGCAGTCCTCGTGCAATGGCAGACAGTGCCAATCTTCTGAAGGATTTGCTGCAGGGATAAACCTCATTTACTTTCCACCTGGGGTGAAAAGCATGCAATTGCCCTGGAAGTTTGACGAGGGAGGAATTTCTGAGTGCTGATGAAGCATGCCTGTCCCTGAGTTAGTTGGGATGGAACTTTTCATTCAGGATAGCACACGGGATATGTCAGGAAAGCAGTTATTTAACTCACCAGAAAATGAAGTCTTCTCCCTGCCAGTATACGTTCACATTTATTTTGAACACTGAACATCCAGCCTAGCTCTAGGTAGGTCAAAAATAGCACTGAGGATCCTGCCCTTCCAACTAAATCTAGTTGCTGAATCAGAAGGTTGCAGATGAGACTAAAAAGTAGAGTAAGCAGGGCATGACAGGTACATTAGACCACTGCTTAAAATCCCTCATTACCGTTTCTAAAAATGTCAGGTCAGGCTGTAAATCCGATGGGAACGACTCTATCATTTCCACTCAAGTCCGAAGCTTGGTGGTCTCTTTTTAGAAGAGGGTGGTTTGGAGCAGACACAGTTTGGGAGCTGCAGGCAGAAATGCATCCCCAGCGGTGGCCCCGACTGGGACAGGGACGTGCAGCGCTGCTGGGGCCAGCTGGGGCGACGGGAAAGGGACCGAGGAGACAGCCTGGCACTCAAGGCGACATCTCAGCCTTGCTGCTCCGTCGGACCAAGCAGCCCCGAGCCGCTTTTGCGTGGGGCCGCAGTGACATCTCACGGCTGTGGGCTAGCACTGCAGCAGCCCGGGCCACCAGGGTCACCTCTGCCCCTTCCGCTCCTCCTGACACTCACGCACACGACGCTAATTGTTAGGAAGAGCCTCCCGCAGACCCAAGAGCTCCCTTCAGGGAGGGGTGACACGGTGCTTGCCACAGCGGGAGTGGTGCAGCATCCCAGAGCATCCCACCTGCATCCCAGCGCATCCCACCCGCAGCACCCCTGGGTGCCAGGCATGACCCTCCCCCTGTCCCCTCGCCCTGTTCTTCAGCGTTTCTCCACCTCCATCAGCTTTTTGCTGCTCCCACTGCACAGGAGCAGCGTTTTACCTCACTTTTGCAGCAGGAAGGAGTCAGGGAGGGCTCTAACTAAAATGCTCCTCACTGGCATGTAGGGAGAGTTAAGAGAAAGAGAGACAAAAATAGTGATTTCTGTTTGAAAAATGTTCAAAGCTCAAAGGTTTTTTTTTTACAAAAGATCGGGAAACTCTTCCGGGAGTAGAAGCTAGTTAGTCATTAAATTGGTAGTTTATTTCTTTCTGAGAGACAGAGGAGAGAGGGGGGAGCACCCGGGGAACACGTAGGAGTTGAAAGAGCATTCCTGTTATTCACCATGCAGCCAGGAGCAGAAAATAGAGAGGCAATTAGAAGGTCAGAACCAATAATAATGCACTGGCAACCTGCAGAAGCTGTAGAGGCCGTGTTTGTTCTCCTGGTATTTTTACTGCAAACCATCATTAAAGCTGTGTGACACCGCCAGTTCTCACACCACAATTATTTGCATGCAAATTCGACATCTTCAATGGGGAAGACAGATTATATCTTTGTTAATTTGGTCCACAGCAAATTGTCACAATTTTCTTAAGAAAACACTGCTTTTCATGAGGAAATTATTGAGTGCCAACGGAGGGTTTTTTTCAGGAATTTAGCCCAGACAAGTAGACAGAATCATGCTTTTATTATTTACTTCCATGGTATAATCAGCTTTTCATTGAAGATGACAGCTTTCAGCCAAGAGAGTCCAATGTGGGTTTTTTTCTCAGGGAAACGAACAAGGAAGAAAAAACATGTTGAGCCTTTTGAGGGCAGAAAAAAAGCTGTTGGTTTTGCTCTTCCCCCTGTGCATATACATAAATGTACTCACATATATGCACTCCAAACATTCACACAGGGAGCTGTGGATTCACTGAGAGCCAAACCCTGTGCACTGTTACCAAGCAATGATTAGAAAAGACCCTTCAGGACTTGAAATGGAAACACAGGATGCATGGAAGCAGAATAGCTGTTGGTTTTCTGCCTTATTACTCAGCTTCTCTGATCCTCACAGCCTTCCTTCTCAGGCTTGAAATGAAGGCAGTGTGTGGGGAAGGAGCTGTGCTGTATTATTTATCCTTTCCCCTGTTTGGGGTACCTGCAGTAGCACCAGGCAGCCCCCAGCAGGGCTGTGTGCTCCCAGCTCCATGGAGATGAGGGGGTTTGGGCACAGGCAAAGGCTCTGTAGGGCAGCCAGGGCATGTGAAGCCTTGCCCTGTAAAGCTTCAAAAGCAGAACAGTACCTCTGTTTTGTGCAAGGCACCTTTTCTGCAAAACAGTCAAGCTTGTAATTTCTGTGTATTATGTCTGGGAAGTCTGTGCTTTGCTTGGGTTTGGAGCTGAGGCTTGTGGCTCAGGATCATGGTTAAACACACAGTTGTGATGAACTGTTCAAGGACAGGTTCCTAAATCAACCCTTCCTTACACATGTTGCCCTGCAACAAAATGTGTCACTTTCCAAGAGCTGAAATGAAAAAGCTTTTGCTTTCCCTTCCTTGCTGTGTCCTCATGATTGTTCCCGTGCACTAATTATAAAGTGACTTTTCTTGCTGCACCTGGGAAGTGAGTGCCCCTTTCACAAAGCTTGTGCCTCCCAGCTCTCCTCTACCCATCCAAAAATCAGAAACCTCTGTTTCTCATGTTTGGACCTTCCATAGGGCACCCGAATTTTAAGCCCCACTGGATTGGGCCCCAAGTTGGGAACCTATGGCCTTTTGTCTGAGGCCATGGGAAGTGTTGGTATCAGTGTCAGTGAGAATCAGCTGCTGGGAGCCTTTGCTTCCTCTCTCCTGCCTCTCCTTTGTGTTCTTTTTTATCAAAAAAGACAGGAAGTCATCGATCTCACATGTACCCTTTAAGTGGAAGATGGAAAAATATTAACGTTTCTTTGTCTTCGTGTTTGAAAGTGGAACCTTTTAAAGAAATGAGTCCTCACCAAGAAGAGAAATGTTTTTCTTAACTGCATAGCAACAAGCTGTATCTGCAATTATTTATATCGAGTATGAAATTCCCTCAGTGCTTCATTTATTCAAAGCTATATTTTTACTTGGTTTTGTTTTCACAGATGGCTAAGCTAAGATGCTGTCTTGGGCTTAAATATCTACACAAACTTTGGCAGTCCCCACCAACAAACAAAAATAGATTTAAAAATAAGCAAAGCAGAAAAATTGCAGTTCAACTTGCAAAGTCCTCCAAAGAGCACAACAATATTTTTAACTAATTTAAAACTGTGATTATCTGCTGAGGAATTTAATGTAATTATGTCATTGCAACATGGTATCAAAACAGCCTCTATGGGAACCACTGGTTGTCAAATGAAAATTATGAGCGGATTTTTTTTTATTTCCTTTTTATAATGCCTTCACAAGAGGCACAGGTTTCTAATTTGATTCCAGCGATTGATCTGAGTGTTTTGATCAAGGAAAGTTTGCTACTATTCCAGCAAAGCAAATTGAGTACTTGCAACAAAAACAGATGCTCAAGCAATGCTGAGATTCCATTAGAATATTTTCTCTTGTCCTCTTCCAGGGTGAAAAGGTGTGGTTTGCTTTTGTAGTTGGTTTTGTTTAGTCTTTTGCCTAGTTGCCAAAAGCTGTGTCAGTGGGGATATGCTGCCCTCACAGGGGAGTGCTGAATGTCATCACATGTTCCCATCTCCATCTTCCCCAGGAAATGACTGCTTTCATATCTAGCCCAAATTAGAGCCCACTCATTTCTCACTGCATTTGCTCTTTACTATGTTAGCTTTAAAAGTAGCTGCAATTACCAGGCATTTCCAGGGAGTGATTTTGGTTTTGATGTCCTTTTGCACCATAATTTAGTCAACCATAAGAGATTTCAGAGCAGCACCACAGGGTCATGGTCACTTACTGTCTCTATAGGACACCTAGATGTTGAGGTGTTTCATGAGATGAGGAGCTCCTTCCTCAACTTGTCCTGTCACTAACTTTCATCTTTAATGCAACATATATGAGTCCTGGAAAAAGTTCTTACATTGACATGAGCAAGCAGGGTCTCCTGATGTACCAAGTGTGAGTGTGACAGACACTTTCTGTGTTGTATGGGTCACTTTGACTTGGCTGCCTAAAGGTACTGAGGAATCTGCTTTTCCCCTCTCTGTCTCAGTTTCCTGATTCCAATGTAAGATTGGATTGGGCTCCTAAGAAATCTGCCACAGGTGTGAAGATGACTTCTGTGGACCAGGCAGTAGAAAATTACCAATTCAAAGCCATGTTCACCTTTTGAAGTAAAACATTGGGGATGCTTTAACTTCCATGAAGGTCTCACAAATGAGTTTCCATGCTGTCTAGCACAACCTCTGTGCCAGTGCTGTAGCACTCATCAGTCAGCACAAGAGTGGCTGCCACAATCAGAAACAATTACTCACTCTATTGCAGCTCCAAACACAGAGAATAATGAACACTTTTCACCAGCTTCTGCCACTTTATGTTTTCATATCAACCAGTCAATCAGACTGTATAAAACAGCATGTGTCTGTTCATTAGGAGGAGAAAAAGTTGATTGGTACCAGAAGATGACTGCAGAGTGATTTAATTGTAGCCCTTTGGCACATCTGTGTTAGATATATCAGGCACTTAGACACTCCACACTGACAGCAACAATGGGAATTATATTGGAATAATATGATTTTTAAAGCTGAACTTACACACACACAAAAACCAAACCCAAACCAACCTTTTTGATCTCTGTGATTAACTATTCCAGGTAATTTCACATCATCAGTTAGTCTTTCTTCTAAATCAGACTGAAAGTTGTTGACTCCCCTCGGCAGCACAAGCTAGCTGATCTATAAATAAGGAATAAGTTCTTACAAAGAGAGTGTTCCAATTGATTGGCAAGATGTATTGTCACCATTTCATTACATTTGATCATTATACACTCCTCTCCTGCCAGAATTTTTTATTCATTGCCAAGTAGAGACTTGCAAAGTTTGCAAAGATATTCCTGCCCAGTCCATGGCTGGAGGGAAGTTGTCTCCTGCCAGAAGCAAGGTACACCTGAGGGAAATTAGTGGCAATGAGCCTTCATTTTATTGTTAAAGTCTGTCATCTGAGAGACACCCTGGAATTTCTTAACTCTTTCTCAGACCATTTTCACCATTCCCATCTTCTGATGGAAGGGATAGACAAGACAGGAAAGTTTTCTGGAAAGATAAATTATGGACTGCCGTTTCTTGAGGAATTATAATCAACAGTCTCCTATTCAAACAGCGAAGAAAGGCAAATACTGCTGAGCAAGAATGATCCATGATCTTCTTAGTGGCATGTTAGCTATTTAAATCAGAGACAGCCCACCTGGGAAGCAGCTGCAGAGTGGCTGATCTGCAAAGGGCAGAAGCTCAGGGCTCTGCTCTGGAGGTGCCTCAGCATCGAGCAGTGCAGCTCTGGTACCCTGCAGCTCAGCCTTCAGCCAGCATTGCTTCTTGCCCAAAATTTGGCTACTTCCATACTGCTCCTTTCACCAGCCTCTGTGCCTTATTGAAGGCTTCTGAATCCATAGGGTCTCTGCTCAAACCCAGCACTCCTGACAGATAGGAGCATCTCAGTTGTCATTTTAGGAAGAAATCCATGTTCCTCTAATTCCAAAAGTCAAACAAAGATGATATAGCACTTACTGCATTTGAAAAATATGAATTTATAATTCAGTTTCAGGATTATTGAAACTTCCTGATGAGTGTCCACATTTTCCCTTATTTGCAAAGTTCAAAGCTGGACCAAATTGGGATACTGGAAAAACTCAGCAAAGCAGAGGAGATTTGTCCAGCCAGGGACAGCCCTGGTCCCAGAGCAGAGGGCAGCTCGTCCCACACACCTGCCCAGGTACTGCATGGAGAACCCTGCCCCATCCTTGCTGTGGCCCAAGTGCTCACATACTGCAGCATTTTCCTCCATGAGCAGAGGGCTTGGGGCGCACAAACCCCGGGAGACTATGAAGTGCTGCAACCCTTAGAGCAAGAGCACAAGAAAATGAGACCAAGACTGCCCTGGGAAGGCAATGGCTGCCTGCCACCCCCAGAACAGACCAGAGTGTCTGGCTGTCTGTGAGCATTGAGCTGTCTGTGTTAAGGAGCCAGCAAGCTTTCAAACCCTCTCCTAACAATCCCAAAAGTATCATTATGGGGAGAGCATCACCAAGTCTCTTTTATTGTTTCCATTTCAAATGTATTCCGCACTGAAACATTTTTGTGGGGCTGGAAATTCTATTCAGAACCTGCTAATTATTTTTACAATCCACAGTCTGCTCTTACGTTCCTAATTGTGACTATTAATCCTCACTCATCTCCATGTCCTAGATGTGTGCAAGGCAATAAGGCATATTATGCTCAGCAGCACCCTACCTCTTGACTCATTTGTCAAAAGGATTATTGTACACTCGGTGCTGAATGTGAGGAATTAGCTGCATAAACCTGGCCATTAAAAAGAATGTCTGTGTATTACCTGTGCTGGGCATTGGTATGTAGACAGTAATTCCCTCCTGGAATATGCAAAGGTATATCACTAGTTTCAGTTAGATTCATTTGTGCTGCAAACAATTTGGAAGTGATTGGAATGCAATTTCTCCTTTGTGTCAAGTCAAATGGTGTTATAATCATAATTAATAAGAACTGGACTTGACTTCAGTCTCTTGACTTGTATTTGATTTCCCAAGCAAATTTTTAAATCCATTTTAAAACATGGTAAGAACAGAACATGCTCTATTGTTTCCAAAATGTGATCAGTGGCTACCTGTAAACATTAACACCAGAGGTCTGACAGATATGTATAATTACCACTTGTCGACACAGCCAAGACAAGGCAGCAGCCCTGCTGCTGTGTTCAAAGGTAGGGAAGAGAAGTCAGGCCAGAGCAGTATCTGTTTTCCTTCAGATGTGCAGAAATAATGTGCTTTCCAACTCACCCTTCTAGAAAAGAAATTCCTCTTTTTTTTGTCTAATGAATGTTGTCTATCCAGGCATCTCTGGACAGCTTTCAGTAAGCGTTGTTTGATGGTGAAAATCCATTATTCTCTGCCTTATCCAAGTGGCAGCTGGCATTGCCCCTGCCCTTACTGCCAGAGACAGCAGCCAAATATTTTCTGCTAGCGAAGTATGAAGTCTACTTGAGCATTCATCTATACTAAAATTTGGCCCATTATTTTCATGGACAGCCTTCAAGCTGCACATAGGTCTGTTCGTTTCTTGGCTTATGGTTATTCATATTCATCAAACGTGCTCTACAAGGCAACCACTGGGAGAAAAATGACAGAGACACACTTTACTGGTTATGTCCTGTTAGTCCCAGCTGTACCATGGCCAGACACAGCCAGGGCCTGTGTGCCTCACCCTTGGTGTATGCTGGGGGTTCAGAGATTCATCTTCTCCACTTGCACCTCAGCCTCTGCTCCAGGCTCTTGCACAAATCCAACATCACCTCTCAGCGCTGGCATTTGTCCCCGAGGCCCACTGAGATGAGCAGGTCAGACTTCTCACCCACCTCTGCACCAGCAGCCTGGTTTCCCCTGGATTTTCCTTTGGACAGTGTGGCTTTTCATTTCTCCTGCCAGGTTACAGCCTGCTCTGGCAGATAGTGAGGATTCACCCATCCCTGTGTCCTGTGCATGTCTGCTGCTGATCCCATGCTCAAGGCAAACCCAGCCCTTGTTTCAGATCAGGATGCTTCAGGGGTCAGTCTGTCTTTCTGGCTGTGTGGGTTCAGGGAACAGCCGCACCAGGTTAGGACTCTTGCAGGAGGATGTGCTGAGCCACATGCATCAATTCTCTTCAAATGCCATAATATTTGTAGCACTTGAAGTGATTTGTGTTAATGTGGGATGTCACAATTCAACTCAGTTGCACCAGTGCAAAATCTCTTCATAGGATCATAGCTGCTTTAATTGTGGAAGGACAAAATCCTTCCCTTCTCCTTCATCTGGGACCAGCTTCCATAGATCATTACATTTGCCCTGCTAGAGCCCGAAGATCCATCAGTCTGAAGGTTAGTATGTGTCTACAGGTAATTGGGGTGACATGTTCTAAAGAGAAACACTTAATTAGAAGATAATTTCTGCAGGAGAGCAGCAAATAAGCATTTCCTGCAGTAAATCAGCTCTTGCAATGGGAGCACGTGTTTCCCCATCACCTGCTGGCACACAGGAGGCCACCCAGAGGCTGTCACTGCTCTGGCTGACAAAGTTGATTCAGCTGGAATCTGGAGCCCAGGCTGGCTTTTGCAGAGCTGCTTCTCTGCTCCACATCTGCTTTCCTGTCTCACCCAAGCCCTTTAGCTGCTTGCTTTCTGTTTCAAAAGGCGGCATTTATTCCAGTTCTTTGTTCACATTCACTCCATTAAGCTTCCACTTTCAATCATCAGCTGCTGAAGCACTTGGCTGTGCTGCTAAGCAAGCCTCTGCATCTGCCTGTGCTGGAACAGGCTGTGCCCTTATTTATCACTTTGCTGATGCTTGACTGATAAAACTCACCTTCTCTGGAGACTGGTGCAGGGGAGGGGCCTGTAAAACAAAATTAAATTTTCAGTGTGTAAAGATAGTGCTGTTCCAGGAAAAAGAATTGAGGTGGCTTTTGCCTGGCGTAGTGTGCAGCCTTAGCCTGGGGCCAGCACACAACGACTGCTGGGGAAAAACTGCTGAAGTGTGTCAGAAACAGTGCCTTGTACTCTCTCATATGCATTTATTTTTCATTCCAAAGTTTTCAGCCAGTGCGCCAGGAACGCTGGAGCAGAAGAGCGCTCATCTGTGTGGGAAATGGGAAATGCATTTCTGGAGTGAGGGGAAGGAAAAGTGCCTTGTGCAAGGAATTGTAACAAGTTAAATAGGAAACATACAAAATCTGGTAAAAATCAGATCAAAAATATAATTTACTGCTTGTCCCACCCACCAAAATTTAAAAAAAAGGAATAACACAGGTGAGCCAGATACAGACTCATTTGTGAATTGACTCCCCAAAGTGATGTTTCCTTAGGAAACAGGCAAAGCCCAGGGTAGAAATAAATGCACCTGTGGGCGAATCACTGCTGCTGGTTTGCAGGGAGGAGTGAAACCAGGTGCAAATATGAATATTGGAATGATGATGGCTATAAATGAGAGTCCCACAGGGCATTGAGGGCTCAGAGAAGGGAAGATGGGGACTTTGTGTTGGAATGGCTCTCTCTGACTGAAGGTCTCTTCCTGTGAGTTCTGTATTTACAGCTTAGTAGTGGCCTAAGGCTTATGTGTTCAGAAGATTAACTTTTCTCTCTCTGTTTTTTCCTGGGTTTGGATGTTCTTTTTGTGTTCATGAACCAACTAAATTACTGTGTTAGTCTTTCTTCCTTTAGAAAAGATTTAAAACCCCACAAAACTCTTTTAAGTGCTGTTTATCAAGGGCAGTAGTGCTTTCTATCTTCATCCAGAACTTTCTGGGTTCAAGGTTTTAGGCATTCTCTGAATACAAGGAGCAAAAGAATCCCTAGTTTTGATTTTCTTGAAATATTTAAAGTATATTGACATCCTGAAAAATTACTGTGTAGTCTCAATTGTTGTCTTAGAAAAACAGTAAAATTTAAGGTTAATCTTGGCCTTTCCTTCATTGAAGGAAAAAGTTCTCAGTGTGGACACTAATTCAGAAATTGTTTTGGAAGCAAGAATTCAGCAAGAGTCTGGGGTAGAACTGGAGTGCAGAGAGAGACTTCTCAGTCTTCCCCTTTAATATCTGAATTCAGTGAAATCTGCAAATTTAAGATTTACAGGCAGATAATTGGGACATACAGAATGAAACATCTTAGATCGAGCCAGTCAAGGGTTTCACAGCTTTTTATTTAACACACAGCTGCATGGGCTAGTAGAAGCAGATACATGTGGAATCATAATTGAAGAAACATCCTTTTTCCAGTGATAGGTTTGAAGATTTTTGGTCTCTGCTTAATATGTAAAAGCCTAAGTGGTGCATCTGTTCAGCAGGTGAAACAAAAAACTGCAGACAGAGGCCACATTATAACTGAGTTCCTCTTTATTATTTTTATGAGTGTCACACTGAAAACAGGAGCAGCATTACAGCTGTTTTTTTCTATTCACGTTTTTACTGTCTCTTCTGAGGTGGGTGGGTGCTCAGGAAGCAGCCATATTAAATTTTTATATGGCCTCTAGGAGAGCTAGGAATTTGCTCCCTCTCTTGTCAGGGAGGAAGAAATGTAACTTTGCAAGTGATTAAGTTGATCAGATGAAACATTGAGCATGAACAACATGAGTTTTTCAAACCCTTCTTGTTTGGCCAATGGCTATCTCAGGTTCTTCACTTTAGGCTAAGTAGAAAAGAGGAATACAAAATATTTCATTCATACCAACAATTCCTGAAACAAAGTTGAGATTCCCTCATCCTAGTTTTGGCTAGACACAGACTGGCAGACAGATCACATCTCCCTATTTATGTGAGTGAAATAAATTGCAGGGAGAAGTTTTGGAGTCATTGTGCAAATTGTAAGAAACCTCAACATGTTACTTCCTGAAGCTGCACTAGTTTTTCCCCTCTTTAGGGGTGGGAGAAAGGCTTTACTAACACCAAGGTGTTCAAGAAACTGCATATTTACATATATTTTTCAAATGTGACAACAGCAGTATCTCTTTTGGGAGAGAGGATTGTGCTTCTCAAAATCAACATTTTTCTCTTTGCTTTATTTTTAATTTTTATGTCAATTACGTCTCAATTATATTTTGAAATATTCCACAACAAAATCTTTTTTTCCAAGCTTTTTCCCTGTTTCTGGCTTCTGTTGCAGAAGTGTAAGAATAACTCAGAAGCCAGGATTTGTGGTGCTTAGATTGTAATACGCTCCACTCCTTTCCTCTGTCTCAGTCTTACACTTGCTGCAAAAGTGTTGCTGAGGGATCTCAGTTGTAGGACACTTTCTGCAAGACAAGAGCAAGAGAAGAATTGAAATCTTGAGCTAAGAGTTAGATGTTCTGCCAAGTGCATTTTCCCCGTGGGATGGAATGAGTTAGCAAATGAGGACCTTTGGGATGGCCACGCAGAGTTCAGAAAAGCAGCTTTGCATCCCAGTGCACTGTGCCTGCAGTGTGGATGGGATTTATGTTGAGCCTCAAATTATTCCACTGAGTGCATTTCCTTCATCTCTCATAAGTAATATGACATTTGTAAAATATCTTTTTGTGTCTCTTAAAAGCTGTTGTGGATGTCTTGAGAAATTTGTGTTTAAATGCAATACATTTCAGAGTGTATGTGGGTAGCTTAAGACGAAGCAAATAGGAAGCAATTTAATTTGCAATTTCAACTCATGCTGTGGAAAAGCTGGGTGTTTATTCCAGCTGCTCTGAAAGTGAGGAGCAGTAGTGAAGCCAACAGAAAAAAAATATTTTCCACTCTTTGAAGCCTGTTGCCACACCAGGTTTGAGTATCTATCTTGTAATGATGCTTCATACTCTGAAATATGACAAAGTCCATACCATTGGTTTTGATTTTTAGTGAAAAGCTAAAAAATTGACATTTGGTAGGTGGTGGGTCTTTGTAAGACAAAAAAATTCAAGCCAAAACTCACTGCTTAGCTGAAGTATCCTTGGAAAAGCTAGCAATGCTTTCAGCAACAGCAGTGGAAAAGTGGGTTTGACAACTCTTTTACAATTAGTAAAAAACTAAAAAGATTGCAAGAGAAGTCCCTGTGCTTTTTGGAACAGTTATGGGAGGCTTGTATGTAGTTTTCCCATATGGTTTCTTCTGCCTTTGCAAAAAGAGGGGAAAAATATAGACTCATTCCTAGAACAAGGTACCACTGCAAAGGTTTTAAGTGACTGGTCTAAAATTGTAGAACATGTAACTTACAGCTTGATAAATCAGCAGTCTCACAGGCACATCTAAACTCCATTACACTGAAATGGAGCTGGGCATGAAAGTGAATCATAGTAACACCTTTGAGTCAGAAAAAAATAAATGGCTCTTGCAGGATTAACTCTTTTTATAAAGTAAATTAAGTTAACAATAGCTTATTCTCTTCTCTTAATGCTGTTAAGCCCCTTAGAATCTTTTTCTTCTGAAGAAACCAAATGTTTAGTTTTATTAAAGCAGACTTCAAATTCTGTATTCTATCAGTAGGGATATTAGGTTTTGTAATGTTTTTCTAATTGTTTCATTATGTATTTATACAAGTCACATATTTTCATTTCTGAACGTCCTTTTTCTGTTGCTGCATGGGAGAGTTTATCTGAAGCTGGGAGGATATAAAGATTTAGCTTTCAGTAATAAAGGAAAAAAATGTGTAATTCTTTTCAAAGAAAATAAAGCAGTATTAAAGGTAATTTTTTTTTCAGGGAATCAGTATGTGGAAGTAACATTCTTTTGCACTCCCTCTTTGTCCTGCAAATGCAGTACTTATGTGGCTTGGTGCAAAGCAGTCCTGTAGTGCTGTGATTATGTGCAGCCAAAGGGGGTTTTTACCTGACACCAGGATGTTCTTAATCCAGTGGGGTCTGAGAGACACCAAAATTCCTCCCTTCAGTCTGAGTCGAACAAATTGGTGAAATAATCCTAATTAGATGATCTAATGGGTGTCAGCACAAGTGGCAGGGCTGACACTGCTCAGGTCTGGAGAAGGTGGTTGCTGGTGTAGGGAAGCAGGGGCTTAGGCACAAGATTGGGGCAGCCGTAAGTACACAAACATCCTCAATATTTTATCCCTGGCTCTTTATTCCCTTCTGCCCTGAACCTGCCCTGCTGCTCCACCACTTTCCAAGCTGCAGCTGACATTTCAGTACGAGTACCAGACAGGATGCCTTTTTCTCCTAGGTGATGCTCGTTCATGACTATTCAGACTTGCATTCCTCCAAGCATTCAGCAGCACCTGGGCAAGGGCTGCTCTGAATGCCAGAAAGCTTGTGTGTCTAGCAGATTAGAAAGCAATTTACTGGCTGCCTCCAATATATTGACCTGCATTAAAGAAATCAGCAATATCATAGGGCTTTCATCTCCTGTACAGTCAGTGTGGCATCAGATCAGGTGCCCACTAGAAGATGTTATGTCATTAACTCAAAATGCTTGATGTGCAGAGATAGGTAACTGTGCTCTCAGGTGCTTGTGGTGCAAAATCAAAGCAGAGCATTGGTTTTTGAAATGTGGAAGAACACTTGGGAGATGTGGGCTCGTAGCCACCCACAGGTGAGCTTTGAACAGCCCTGCACTGGCACTTCCACCCTATGTGGTGTTCAATGATACTTCCACTCTGGGAATTCACACCCCATTTCAAACCTGCCTTGGCACAGATCTGTGACTGACATTCCAGGAAGTGACAGAGTGGGGCAGGGAGTGTAAGGAGCTCCCACCAGCCCTTTCCATGCAGTGATTCTTCCCCAGAAATACTGTCAGTATTCAAAGCTCCTTGGTGCAGTTCAGGTCTCAGTAACACCCCTTGCTAGGTTGTGCTTGCCTTCAACGAAGTTTTGTCTTCTGTGCTGAAGAACTTAAAGGCAATTATGTTATATAGCAACAACAAAGATCATATTTCATAGAGCAGAGGCAGAAAACTCCTACCAAAAAATCAGGCATTTAAAATCCCATTAGAAAGACTCCACCAGTCTTTACTTAGTATCACTTCTGTCAATGTGTCTGTCACTGAACCACGCACAAAATGGGCATCCTTCATCTTTTATGTCTTTCAGTGATGTCATTAGCATTTTAATGATTTGCCATGTTCGCTGTTCAGTCTTAATTCGGTCATTAATGTGCTGTTAGAAGTAAAGCTTTAGAACAAACCCTTTCCCATCTTCTAGTTTTTTACTGTGCTTGCACTTAGCAGAGCTGGGAACAGAAGGCAGCCCTGTGTTTCTCTTGCTGCCACTCAGGTACCCACTGCTGCCCTTGACACAAGAAACTTGCTCATGCTCTGACTTCAAGATGGGATGTCAGTATGTTCAGAGGGACACTCAAGGACAAGCACAAGGATGTTTGCCCCCCTGGCACAGGGAATGACTGGTTTTCTTGCTGCAGGGACACATCTGAGCAGGGAGGGCAGAGAGGAGAGACCCTGCTGCACACCAGGTGCTAGGATGCTTTGGGATGCAGCACAGAACCCAGCGCTGCTGTCTGATCTGCCTTTGAAATCCAAACTTCCCAAAGGTACGGGGATCATTTAACTTGGAAAAGGAATGGAGTGCTCCTGTAAAGGCAATGGTGCATGTGGCTACGCCAGTAGCTCCTCAGGGTGGCTGCAGGATCAAGATTTCTGCTTGGCCAGCTGGGATCACCTCTGCTAGTTCAAGCTGTTTTACAGAGCACATCTCTGTCACCTGGCAAGGGACAGAGAATCACCAGAATTATTAACAGTGGGAAAACCACAGAGGTTCAGTCTCCACAAATAGCGTGGGACCCTTCTGCAGTTTTTGCAGTTATTGCAACAAACATCATCAACTCCTGCCTCACTTGCACAGCAGATCGGTTGTCCCTTCATAAAATAGGAAGTGGTTTCCAGCTGACAGTGACATTTCAGCAACAAGGAAGGGCACAAGTGCCCTAAAGTGCAGTAGAAATGGAAGGACTAAGAGGATGAGTCCTCTGGTCTGAACAGAGATACCCAAAATTCCTGCTAAACTGAGACAATTGATGAAAGCAAGATGGGAAGTGAAAGCGCTAAAACTAATTTGCAAGCAGGTGAAAATGGCTGATTGGTACCTGACATTGACACTCAGGAGAAGTGGGAGAAGGATGTCAAGGAAATGATTTTGAGTTCTATGATGTAGGTCATAGAAAAGGTTCAGATGATTGCTGGAGAGGGGTGCAAAGATAACATACAGGAATTACAATGATTGCTTTTATGTGTCAGCCAATGCATGCCTCTATTTTTTTAATTAAAGTAGATCAAAAGCTAATCTGCGGAAAATTATCTGCATTGAGAAAGTGAACAAGGGAAACAATATCTTCATGAATCTGAGAGAACTGGGAAAGCCCATTAGCTTGTCTCTATGACATTGTTAAGCCTTTTTCTATTACATTTCTTTGTGTAATAGCTGTTCTTTTTGAACACAATGGCGTTTTTCATCTAATCTGATGATGATTCAAAGCATTTTTGCATCCTATTTATACTATGAACCGCCGCCCTTTCAACACAGGGTTCACATTTAAGATTAGACTGTTGTGATTTTCACTGCTGCTCTGGTTGAAGGTCATTTACTTTGGGAAATGGAGAGGGCAGTTGCCAAAAGATAATCTCCTTTCATTTTACCTGGCAGTTGCCTGTCAAGTTCAAATGATGGCATTCAAAAACCACTATTACAGCCTGTCTATAGTCTAGCTTTTAAAAAAAAAAAATACGTGGTCGAGACACAATGCAGTGGTTTCTCAGTAAATTTTAATCTCAGCTTTTCCAGACTTTTTTCTTGTCTAATATGGTCTTGCAGGGCAGGTCTGATTGAGTGCTTGCTTCAAATGCAGAGTCCAGTTTGTTATGTTGTGATTATGAAATTTATGATCTGTTGGGTCACATTATGTCATAGCAATTATGCTTTCTTTTGCTTTTTCTCCCTCAAACCCACAAATTCTTGATATCTTTTCAGAATGCAGCTATTTTTTTCCAAGTTCATCTCACTCTGAGTAGTGGAATTGTGATTTAAAAACTCAAATCATCAGCCCATCAAGTTAGGCATTAGTATAAATTCACCAGAGCTTAGATCCCCTAGTTCAGAGCAGAACAATGTGTCAGCTCATCCTAATTATTGTCATACATTATATTCAAATACATGTGAACATTCTCTTTCCCTTTCAGCAAAATGGGGAAGTCAAGCTCATCACAAACTGAAGCTGAGAATGTTACAAGTGAAAATTTGTTTAAAGGTCAGCTCTCTTTTTGAAAGGCAAAATACCTGAGCAGTCCCATGTTCAACCTGTTTTCTTCTGTGCAGCAGCATCCAGCCCACAGGCAGTGCTGTTACATTTCAGTGTGTGTTTGTTTTACAAGAACATCACTGCTGGGGGAAGTAAAAATGTGAACTCCCTCCCCCACCCCAAAATAAACCTTCAGAGAAGTCTGCAGTAGACCGATGTGGATATCGCATGCACGGCGTGAAGCCAAAAAGGATCCAATGCTCCCACTTTGCCATCAGGCATTTCCAAATGTCCTCTGTGCTGTCTCTGCTCAGCCTGTTTCAAGGAAAGCCTGGGAGCATTAGGCTGAGCTTAGTGGGAAAGGGCCAACATATGGTCCTCCCTGTGTGGTGCCTGCTCAGAGGAGAGAGCTTGCTGATCTCCTGGATTTCACGGATGTGGGAAGCACTGCAGGAGACTGAATTGGAAGGGCAAAAGGCACCCAGGGGCCTCTCTACCTCCAGGGAAATAAACCCCAAGGGATGATGAACCTCCCTTTGGGGAGCTGAATAGCAAGTTCCAAAGTGGGCAGAAATTTCCACCCCCTGGCAAGAATTTGAGGTTAACCAGAAGATAACTGGAGGTTGGTTTGTGTTGTTTCATGTTAATTTTAGCTGCAGAAGGGCAGGATGCTCCATCCCAAGGCTTTACATTTCCCTACATTGCAGGACTAGAAGGACAGTCGGCTTTTGGCTCACAAACAGAAAATTCCCTCCTGCTGATTAGCAGTTAAAAGCCAGCAGCAAAAATCCATAGCTTATGATTTTGACAGATTTTCTTGTTGCTTTCTAAAAAAATCTTTCTTATTGCAAACTTTTTAGTCTATGGAGGTCTCAAAATCATCAGCATGATATACCAATGTGAGTAACAAATCCACATTAACTAAAAAGAATTTAAAGGAGGTCTTTAATGAACATGGAGAGCTACTATATTGCTTTTGCATGTGTGAGTCTTGGGGGATGTCATACCTTGTGTTCAGGGCCTCTGCTTATGAAGTGAAAGGTTTTGCCTATTTAAGGATATTTGTGGGAAAACTGATTTACCTCCAAGAAGTGGGACATGAAAGACTCTTTCACTTCACCAAATGTGTGCTTACCTTTCCAGGTGGCTGTGCAGACTAAGAAATACAACTCTTACCCTATTTTGCATGGTAACAAGCATTTATAAACACCCTCTTTTCCTGATTTTTCCTGGAGAAGCTGAATTTAGGCTTTTTCTGAATCTGAAAGAGAAGCTAAAAGTATCCCCTGTCCTTCTGTCACCCTTCTACTCTCATGTGTTTCAACTTTCAGAGAGTGCAGGGTGACTGTGGATGAATTGTTTTCCACAAGAGTATTTTCTAAAGCCTTTGTGTTCATCTGATTTAAGGAGAATGGGTATAGTTCAAAAATATTTTCACTTAGGGAATAAACAAAGCAGAGACCTTTCAGGTGCATTATGGTTTGGTTTCTTTTTTCCCCCTCTGCTTGGAAGCCTCTAGGATGGCCTTGCTGGTCTCCTCCCATGGGACTAGTAATGATTGTTACATGAATAAATACTGAATAAAACAACCTTGATATACCTAGGTAGAAATAAAAGACGTTGTCTGAATGTAAAATATTTATATTCACCAGGAAACTGTTTATATAAGTTATTTACCAAATGTGGATAGCTTGAAACAGACTCTAGAGGTTGGGGAAGAACAAAGGAAATTCCTGACAAGTTGTTGAAGTCAAATTTTGATAACCACTGCTTTATTTAAGTCCAAATGTAGAAATACAAAGACCCCTCTGAAATAGGATTTCAACTTTGATTTTTAGCCCTGACAAAAATCAAAGAAATTTTTGAATAAAGAAATTCAACCTCCAACTGATTTTATTAATCATTTTCCTCAATCTTTCAAAACAGAAATCATCAATTTCATACAAACAGAGCTTTACAAAGTCACAAAAAGTGATTAGCAGACTTTGTTTCATTTAGTCAAGTTGCTCTTAGGTGACAATTCATTGCAAGTGTTGCACAGTTATTTTGGCAATCCACACAGCACTTGTCTTCTTTGTCTTAGGCCATCATGCAAATTAAGTTATTTAAAACCCTAAAGAAACCATGGGGCATTTTTTTGTTTGGTTTTATTTCAGTTGACCTGTTAATTGGAGTGAGCTGGAGCTGAGTACTGTGAGGGCTGGGATACCCTGATGTCCCAAGCCTTGACAGATATATTCTAGAAAAGCATTTTCTGCTAAGTGTTGCATGTCCTCCAAGGGTGGTGCTTGTTGTGGTGTCACCTTCAGAGGAAGTAGGAGGTTCCTGGAGCTTTCCATGACTTTTCCTTCTCCTTTTCCATACTGTATGCTTGCTAGTATAGTTAAAGTAGTATTTCCTATGAGGTAAAATTTGAAAGCACTCACCACCAGTCAATGAAATATTTTCTTTCTATCAATATCCATTTTGGAACCAAAATTTACGTCTGAAGAAAAAGCAATTTATCCTGTTTTTTGCATTCTGTATTTCTTCAGGGTCTGAAATGAAAGTCAATATATTATTTTTATTGCAGTTGAGGCAGAGTAACAGAAATCAAGGCTAGAAAAACAACCTTCAAAGTTGTATGTATACCTCTAGTAGATGGTCTTCAGCAACTGGAGCCTTTAGAAGTGTTTGTTTGGCTGGAGGAGAGATGCTTCCAGTCTGGTGGTCGCAGTGGGGGCAATAGGAGCTTGGTTAACTCATCCACTGGGAGCCCCTAAAATGGTCCCAATAATGTTCAGTGTGGCACATGAGGCTGTGTGTGGGACCAAGCAGAGGGAAATATACTGGAGGTGTGGGAGAGCCCCTAGCCCTGCCAGTGTCTGGAAGGAATGTCCTGCTCACATCCTGGAGGTTTTCCCCTTCCAGGATGGGCTGGGAGAAACTGAGGTGCTGCTGGCACCCACAGAGGTGACCTGGCTGTCACACCTGGGCACTGCAGGGCTGGCTCTGCAGGCAGGAGCACTTTCCTCCTCACCCTCTTTTGGGTGAAGACAGTGATGTGAAGGAAATGGTGGCACCACTCCCTGTTGGCCCAGATGCCTTTTGGGTAGTGCTGACCCGGGAGGACTTCTGAGGAGATGTCCTGGAGCTCCCCCATGTCTGAAGGACATCCATCCCCAAGATCAAGACCTTATCCAAGGTCTGGATAAGCCCCAGCAGAATTGCACAGCCTAAACACAAACCCCAGCCCTGTGCGATTTTGCCTCCCCAGACCCTTTGCTCCTGCACTGCAGCATTTGCAAAAGTAGATATGCCTGTATCTCTTAAGGACAGAAAAAATGGTCATTGCCAGCATATTGTTTGTTGCCTGGCAATTATCTGCATAGTTCTGTGATGAAAGACTACATTTCCAGCATTGATTCCTTTTATGACCTTGCCAGAAAGCATTTATCCCACTTTAAATTCTGGCTATCAGCTGTACATTGTAATAGTCTTGTAGGACGTTGTATTATTTTTTGCAAGCCATTGGTAAACAGACCTGAGTTCATTGCTCTGTGTATCTAAGCAGGTGTTTTACCCTGTTTAAATGTCCATTGAAATTGCCTCTTTACATCTGAATATTTACATAGGTGTTACTGGCAAGTGTTGCAAATCAAAGACACTTTTTTCTAAAAGTGCAATGAGCAAACAAAATTAGAAAAAGTTGACACCATAATAAATCAGAGCAACAACAAAATTGTAAAAATCATTTCTAATGACATATTTTGTTGCTGTTCTTGTTTGTTAGATTAGATTTCTGTTAAAGGTAATTGAAGAAAAAATTGTTCTGGTTAGAGGGATAAAATACATTAAAATTAAATGAGCTTCTTGAACTCAGCTTAGGCTTTGAGTTATCACATCAGGGAATGACAGCACACTGAAGAAGCATGGTGGCTGTTTTTTTATGGCTGACCATAACACAGCTGTGGTCCAGCATTTCTGTCCCACCCCAGGCAAAATCCCTTGGGTAATGGCGTGGCATTGGGGCAAATTGAGAGCTTGGGATCATTTGCTCCTCTCCACCTCAATTCCAGACCTCCCTGTGTGTCTTGCTCAGTCATTTGGTGCCTAAGGAGCAGGGAGAGGTTGCAGGGTGCAGATGAGCATCCTGGACCTGCAGCTCTGCCCTTGGCTGCTGGCACCTGGTGTGGGATTCTGCTGGCACTTCCAGCTCAGGCTTTCATTTTATAGGTTTTTCTTTAAACCAATGCAAAACCAAACAGCCTTCCTCCTGGACAGCATTTTCATGCCTCTTTCAAACACTAACTACAAATAGGTGGAAAAATAATTCCTCAGAAAACAATTCTTGAACAACTCCAAATACCAGTGATTTTCAAACTGGAAACTCTGAGCCTACAAAACTCACTTTCTCCATGGGTTTTAAAACACAATACCTTTAAAAAATACAATTAATAGTTTCTCCTGGCTGAATTTGGAAATGACATACTTTTTAAATTAATTTTTTAATTAGTTCATATTTTGCTATTAAATATACCCCACTGCCTCTGTTTTTAGGGAGTTTTTAACTCTTTGCACTTGTCTGTACTTCCTCCTTCCTTTTCTCCCCAGAAAAGCTCAGCCATCAAGGCTGAGAGTCTGGGGCTTGTGGGAGTTTTATGAAGAAAAATAAAAAGAAAAAAAGAGCAATCAAAACCCAGTCATGGATGGCAGTTCCCTCTGCAACTGGTATGGGAGGAGAAGCAATAATATTTTTTTAAAAGCATCTTTACACATCTATAGAAAAGCACTTAGGATTTTTTCTTTCTTTTTTATTGTTTACTAAATCAAAGTAAATGCATCTGAGGCTTATAGTGATGATAGCAAAAATTACAAAGACCTTTCATATGCAAAAAGGCATTTTTGTACGACTGAAGACTCAAAATGCATTATGCCAATCTTGTATTCAAAGACCAGCTTTGCAGGGTTTAAGTTCTATTATGTGTTTTTCTGGAGGCTTTTTGTTTCTTGGGTAATTTCTCTTTTTTTTCCTTCATTTTCATGAGGTTTGTATTATTAGTACTTTGTAACATTTTCACAGGGTCTTTTCTTTGAACCCTACACATGAAATGAATGAAGAATCTGGGTTTTGCTTTATGAATCAGCCTCTCTAATATGTCCTCTGGCTCTGGAAATATCCCCAGAAATCAGAAGACTATCAAACAAATCTTCATCAGCACTTTAGTGCTGGCTGCATGCTGCAGCACACAGCTTTGATATTTGAAAGATCTTTGTATTTCACTCTCATGCATCTTGAAGGGATGTGTTATCTCAGTGTCAGGGGATTTGGAAGAGGAGGGTGAAACACAAGAACTAAAACCACAAAATATTTTTATGATTGAATACCATGTTTTAAATGACAATTGTTAGCTCTCCTAGTTCAAGGTTGCTCTGTTTTGCTGCTGCTGTGAGGGACATTATTCTGTCTGTAGCAATCCATCAGCTGCTCAGGACTTGCAGAGAGATAATTGTTGTCAGGTTTGCTGGACTCATATCCATTACTAACTCATCCCAAAAAGCCTGACTTCTCTTTGCCCAGTCTCCTAGCTGTGTATTTGCTGCCTGTTAATTACACCAGGCACTTTCTGCAATCTGGGGTGCAGTCTTGGATCCCACAGCTTCTGTGGCATCACAGTTTCCAGTTTTATTACTAATTTTTCTGCCTTGGTGTCCCATTTTCATTTTTATTGAATTAAATGGCATTTATTTCTTCCTTGCAGCTATGAAACTCCCCTCTCCTGCTTCCTTGCAACTGTAAAGATCCCCTCTCCTACCCCCATGGCAATAACAATTGGAGTTAGGTGGGAACTGAGAGGAAGAAATAGATGGAATGAAGTTGTTATCAGTGTGTTGGTATCAGGAAATTCTTGCAGCATAATAAGCAAAATATTTAGATTTAGTCATGTCCTAAATGTCTGTTCAGACCCCGGCTCTCTCTCCTCCTGCCTTCTCCTGCAGGACCACACTTGATCTGGGAAAGGGTTTGGCAGCTCTGTCTCTTGCAAGTCCAGGGGTTCTGCTCCCCAGGCAGGATCAGGCGCTGTGGGACCAAAGCAGACCCCAAAAAGAGTCATTGGTGCCACCAGTCAGCCCTGCCCTTGGAGGGGGCAACACTCCTGAGCAGGGCTGGCAGCAGAGAACCCCAGAGTGCTCCTGCACAAATCCTGGCAGCTGCACTCGCCTCCTCTGCAGTCAGCTTTGCCCCAGTCCAGTGATCTCAGGTGTGTCCCCCTCTGTGACCACCACAACAAGCAAACCACAGGAAATTAATGATTTATTCTCTCAATCATTTGCAGACTCTTTGGCCTTAGGCAGCCAAGAGCTTCTCAGCTCCTGCCAATTACCTCGAGCAGAACAGGCTGGATCACTCAGAAATAAAAATGTGGTGGGGATAAGCAGCTGGATGAAGAAATGATGACTGCAGCCACTACCCTGGGCATGTGTTAGCAAGCATGAGAGCAGCAAGCAGCCAGCATGGGGTAAAAGTCATTGATTTTAAAATGAAACTGATTCAGAAGGTTAAGGCCAGATATCCTCTTGGCACTGCCAAAAACAGCAGCTACCAAAATGGAAATGGAGAAAGATGTGTCCCAGGAGCTCTGGAGTTTATAAGTTACAGCTATATTTTTAAATTGAGGGCAACAGGGATCAGTCACCTATTTATACGTGTGTGCCTTTTAACTACCAGCAGTTTCTGTGCTAAATGAGAAAGGTACAATTACAAGAGCTCAAGAAGCAGGTTTTTTCCCTGGATGGCATATTTGGATACATACAAATGAGAGGTATCCTATGGCAGTCAAGCCCTTCAGAGTCCTTTTCACAAACAATCCCAAAACTGCCCTGCAAAGCAATAGCTATCTACCTTGCTGGCAGATTCATAACAAATTGTGCTATATGAAATTTAATTCTTTTAATAGACAAAAAAAAATGTACAGCCGGAAAGATGCACCAGCCACTTGGCTCACTGTAATCAGACATGGTGAAGGAGCTCTAAGTGCATTTCAAGTCTGCAGCATGTCAGTTTCTGGAGCAAGCTTGTTGGCAAATGCATTCAGCAGAGCAAAATGGTGGTGCTGCTAATATTAATAATAATACTAAGCACTTCAATTGCATCTCATATTTTCAAAGTGCTGTACAAATGCTAATTAATTTGGCTGTGCAGCTGTATGCTAGACAGAGAAAAAGCCTTGTGTCATTGCTTGTAGAGCAAGTTATCTTGATTGTTGCACTTTTACTATTTTCCTTCGGAAAGCACAAGCAATGCAAGGAACAATTCAGTTGCACAGCAGGGACTGGGGGACAACTGCCACAAAAATCCAAGGATGTGCTGATTCCAAAGCTGAAAAAGCCTCTTATGGCTTTACTGTTTAGAATGAAGGAAGATGTGTTTATTGTAGGATTAGGCTTTTACTTCAGTGACAGAATGGAGCAATATATTTTCCATTCTGCACAAAATCTGAGTTTGTTTGGGTGGGGTTTTTCCCTAATTTTCCCCTAAGTTACCACAATTACAAGGTTTTCATCTCTCCTCAAATGTAAAATAAATCTTCAATACCCCACTACTAAATAACCCAAATAATTTTACAACTGCTTTGAGAGACACCTATGCAGCCACCTTGTAGTCTGGCCATTAAATCAAGTCCTTTTTGAAACAAGAGTGGCCAAGACCAGTGTCAGACCAGAGGGACAGAGAGGCTCAGTTCACAGCCAGGGCAGCATGGGAGCAGAGGAAGCTGAATTTGCCAAATTCCCTTCTTGGGAGATCTCATGTTGGCTAGAGCAGGACAGCTGTGCCCAGGGAGCTGGGCCACAGGCTGGAGGAGACAGAGAGCTCATTTCCAGACCTTTTGCAGGGATTGATAATGCTGTTTGCCAGCAAATAAATATAATAATAATAATTAATAATATAAAATTATTTTCTGCACACAGCTGAGGCTTGCTAAGTGTAATGTGGGTGCTGTTTTGTGCCTACAAAAAACCCCAAGTAACCCTTCTGTCCTTCAGGTGTGTCCCCTCTGGCTGCTTGAAGTCTGAAAGAGATCCTGGCAGTGATGCCACTTCCCTGAGAGCTGAGCAGCTGAAGGCAGTGGTAGGGAGTTTTCTTTTTTTTCTCAAAGAAATCACTCTGTTTCACAGAAAACCGAATGGGAATTACAGTGAAGTCAGACTCAGGTCTGTGCCCTGGTGGCATTAATTTTCTGTCAAGTGGCACAGAGACATGAGTCAGCCCCAAGTGGAAGGTGCCCTGCCCCTTCTCAGGGTAGGAGTCACCCACTGCTGCTGCTGCAGCTGCTCAGTTGCTCACCTGTGACCTGCCCATGTCCTTCTTGGGCCCTACCTGAGATGTGGCTTTTAGGAGGAGGCAATGTGGTGTCACTCCTCAGGAGCAAAGGCATGGGAGAGTCAGAATCTCTTCCTTATTTGTTACTCATTTTATAAATCTCTTCCATACTGACCGACTTTGTCTAAAGCTGGTTTGCACATCTTTTTCTCAGAAATTGGTTTCTTCTGAAGAGCTTGAGAGACTTGGTACAAGTGAGCTCTGAGTTAGCAGGGAGGAAAGCAAATCAAGCTCAGCATCTCCTGGGTATCAGCAAGTGCTGAAGCATTCCCTGGAGCCTGGAATGTTCTGATTGTTCCCTTTGCCAGAACTGCAACAGCCTGTGAGTTCATCAATAAAGGACATCAGAGGAAAAATTACCTTGACTTAAGTCAGGAGGCTGTTTCTAAAGATGCTCCACTGACAATTTGTCTGTGTGAAAGAGCATCCTGAGATGGTAGCACAGAATGTGTTTTCCCAGTCTCCCATACTGTGTTATTCTATCCACAACACAGGGAGGCTGTGCGAAAGAATCAGGATGTTTAGGAAAATTTATTCATGTTTGAAAGGGACTTTAAAAGTTGTCATAATCAGTAATAGACAGAAATAGAGCTAAAATAGTAGTCCTTCATTTTCCTTCTCTCCCAAAGTTAATGTGTAGTTGCTTGTGCAAGAAACAGGCTTTTATCCTGAAAATGTCTCGAAACTGCTATACCATGTTGGTGTTTGAAAAAGACAGAAATAGGCTCCTGTTTTGGAATCAGCAGGTCAGGAATTTTCTTTGCCTGTACTGATTTTTATCAGTATTTTTTTTTCCAATTTTTTGCTATAATTACTGTGATGAAACAGCAGCTAATTTTTGGTCTGCCCATCCGGCCTTTGTTAAACAATTCATCTTTGGTTTGATGAAAGCAGTGTGCCTGGCATCCTATTTTCAAATTGCCTCTTGAAATTGTCTTGTTTTCTCTAGAATATACAGAAATCACTGTTATTATATTTTTGTGTAATTTACATACAGCCACGTCCTCTATTGAAATACGAATTCAAGGTGCTTTTATAACTCTGTTGATGGTATGTTATGATGATTATTTCTCATACAGTACTTCTTAAAAAATGTTTACATTGGTGCACTGTTTTCCAGACTCCTTTTGAGGGACAAGAGATGAAGTGGTAAAATTGATGGGATTAATTTTAGTGAACAAATTATCCAGCCAGTTTATTTCATTTTGTGCTTGGCAAATAGTTTTGAAACTGACTGTGGTTTCTACATTGGAATATTTTGCTCATATGCATTTCCTTAAAATTACTGGCCCCACAGCTCAGACTGCCAGGAATTTGGGTGTCTCCTGGTTTAATGTACAAGACTAGGATTGCCCAAAGAGGCCTCAGGAATTGTTCTTAGCAGATCACTCAGCTGTAGCCAGGGAAATAGGAGAGTAAGTGATGCTTGCAATCACTGAATTATCTCAGTAAGAGTGTCTCCCCAAGCTCCAGAATGTTGAGGAACCCACATACCAAATGTTTAAAACTAAAATCCAAGGGACATGTAATGGCACGCATTTAGCAGTACAGTTTAATTCCCTTTTTATTTTGCAAACACCATGTCAGCAGTTTTTAAACCCATGGTGTGGGGCACCACAGCCTGCCAGTGCCCCCAGACAGCAGTGGGCTGGGAGGATTCACAGTTCCTCATTGCAGTCTGCCAGACAATTCCCTCCATGGCAAGAGGAAAAATGCTCCCAAATCAAAATCTAATTGAAAAGTTATAAAAGGTACTACAGAACGCCCCAACTCTATGCAGGGATGAGTGGTTGAGTACTAATCAATCCAGAATATATTTCTTTTAGGAGCAGCACTTACTGGCAAGCAATTATTCTTTATAAGTTAGACATTATAATGGATTCTGCTTCCCAAGAACAAAGGCTCAAATTTTATCTCCAAGAGCAGCACTGACCAGAACAGACATCATGTTTTCCCACTGAAGATGGGTATGCTTTGATTGTATTAGTGCTGCTGGACCAATTAGGTGGTGCTGCTCATTTGCAATCAGGATTTCTAGGCAGTAACTCCATTAATGCTCCCAGGCAGCAGTTCTTGTGCCAGAACCATTTATTTCCATGCTTGTAATGGACAGCCATAAGGTGCCCCTGCCCTCCCAGGAGCATCACTCATGCTGGTGCTAGGATGTCCTAAGCTTTAAAAGTAATCTAATTTTTTTATTGCTCAGCGCAGAGTGCAGGAGTCTACATGTAAACAGGACTCAGAGTCAGCTGTGTTTATTTACTTACTAGCAAAGAGCTGGTCTGGCTTTAATGAGTGCTATGGCATCTGTATTCTCATGCTGAATTTGCTTTTCTGTAGCATTTAGGGAAAGGCAGATTAGTGAATGTTGTGGCACAGCATATCCTGCTGCTAAAAATATATGCCTTGATTTACATATTCTTCTATGTATGTGTACATAAATACAGAGCTGTCCAGCAGATACACACACAGACCTTACATTTGATATTCTGATTGGAGCTCAACAGATAAGGGATTACCTTGGAGTTCTCTCTTCTCATTCACTCTCCTCTCATGCCTCTCTGCTTTTCCCTGGCCAGTTAAAAGTTAACTCCTACTTTAGCTGAATTAAAAGTGTGCTCCTTACTCAACATTTTAAACTCTAATTTACCTAAAAATATTTGCAAATCTTTTGCACTGAAGCTACATATAAAATTTTTTTTTCTTCCTAGATTCAGTTTTGCTCTCACTTGTTTGAGGATATAGCCTGTACATCTGCACTGAAAATGTACAGTGGGAAAAGCAAAACCAAAATCTCACTCATACAATATAAATGACTTTTATATCTGAAGGAGTAATTATGTAGTGTCATAAGAAAAGCAATAATAATTTCCTGATACTTCTCCCAAGTGATATGGGAAGCATCAGACAGTCTGAATCTGTTCTGAAAAATGCAGGAGGTGTTAATGAAGATTAAAACTGAATTAGTGGACATACCAATGCAATTATGTCAAACAAAAGAAACAGATATGCCAGATTATAATTGCAAACCCTGTTTTGTGGCTTGTTCTCTCATGTGGAAGCAAAAATAACCTTATTCTCCAGTCCCTTTTCAGTCATTTTTTATGAATGTTGCATTTTGTTCTCTGTCCCCACTGTACAAGCCAGGTGTTCCTTTTTTCTGCAAAACAACAATACATCATTTAAGTGAAGTTCATTTTTTGAAGCTCAGCGAGTTGAGGCTTTCTCCATTTCCCTGGCTATATCCAATCAGCTACTGGAGGCACTGGCATGTGTCATAAATTTTGCTGCAAATATGGGCCAGCTGAAACATATAGCAATTCAGAGATCACATCTCCTCAGCATCCCACTAGGCAGGAAGGGAAATGAAATGTGTTTGCTGTGTCCTGCTGAAGCAAGAGAACAGAGCGGGAGCCGACAGAAAATCTGAATCCTTAGCAGGAAAGAAAAACCTCTTTTCAAAAGAAAACCTTGAGAAAAATTAACCCCCAGATCACTGCCTGCATTTTTCACCAAGAGTCTTTTCTTGAGCAGTCTCTGAGAACAGCCCTTGCAGTGGCTGACCAAGGCTTTGTTTGCTGTTGCCCCAGCAATGCAGGACTTGTTTTACCAGCAGTGTCTGGAGAGGTTGAGAATGAAAGCAAGCCATTAGTAATTGAGTATTGTGATGGGTAAGAAAATTTTCTCTCCTCTCCATGAGTACAGCCTTTTGTGTATCCCAAACTCACTCCTCCCCTTGTCTGTCCTGTGGGGTTTCTAGAGCTGCTTGTCATGTTCATGGAATTATTTTCTCCCTTTTGAAGCCTGAAGCATTAGTAATTTTCTCAGCAGTCATGCAGGCTGTCAAGGTCACAAGACTTTATCCATGTACTTGATGCTGTGGCAGGATGAATGTGACATTCCTGAATTAAAAATAAAGTAATCCTCAGAGGATAAAGAAGTGCTTTGTCTCACAGCAGGTCTGGCTTTGTTGATTAAGCCCTTTGCCTATTCTAGATGGCTACATGGCATGCCCAGCCTTGAAGGTGGAATTTCACACCTGGGAAGTAGGATATGTTTCAAATTTGGGCTTTTGGTTGTTCAGTGGAAGTCGATCCTGACCTGTTTGACCTGGGGCTGTGGGCTATAGGGTCATTCTGCAGTGATTCCTGGTTTCTGTATGATTCCATTTTTTTTCTGACATCTCTCACTCCTTTTTGAGAAGCAGAGGGGGTATTTTGAGAAAAACAAAGAGATGAACAAGGCAAAGACACTTGTCTGAACGAGAGTTTCCTGTTATTCTTGGGGATTAAATAGAGACCACTCTTGTGTCTCTGCTGTGGGAGAATGAGCAGTCTGAACCCTAAATGGTCTAAGCAAATAAAAGCACTACTAAATCCCTTAAAATCAGTGTGGGATACAGGAAAATGTGCTCCTTATGTATTTATGTCAAGGAAACTCCAAGACAGCATTGAACTTTGTGCAAACAGCTGCATGCTCTCATGTAGTATGTAGCAAAAGGACAGGGAAGCAGGGAGAACAGAGCTTAAAAGGATTTAGCTGTTCTTGGTCACTCTCTGGATTACTTACTTTTGTTTGCTTCAGGCTTTTTCTCCTAACTGTGCAACAAGGCTATGTATTGACTTTGCTGAATTATTGAAGGGAGTTGCAAATGATGCATGAAATGAAAAATCCTTCTTCACCCTCTGCACACACTGCCAGCAGACAATTCTGTGCAATCACTCTGAGCTGCACCACACTGTCAGGTGTACCTAGATATCCACAAGAATTGTTGGAATTCATGGTAAATAGGAGTTTCTTAGTGTTTCCCTTCCTCCTCTCACCTCTCAGAAGAAATGTAACATTCTGCCAGGGCAGTTGTCATCACTGAAAGCACTTGCACCCACTCCAACCTTATGTTTGTGTAACTGGGGTAGCATTTGGGACCATGTCAAAGAAAATAATCATCCTTCTGGTGTGCTTGTAGGAATCATCCCTTCATCTTCTCTCAGATTTATGAGCTGTGCCTGATAAGGGAATCACAATTTTGAAAAGCTACATTTCCACATAGCTCTAAAAAGTCAGAGCAGATGTTGAATTGAGCAGTACTCAGATGGCATCCAAATCTGGAATTACAAGAGTTTGTTAGCAGCTATGGTCTTCTCATTTAAGTGGTGTTAATTTTTCCAAACCGTCCCTTACTCAGAGGCCCCCAACCCAAAACACTATATTTGCTTTATATAATTTGAAAATCTTCTGAAAATATATGTTATAAGAGTAAGTGATAATGTTAGGGTTTGAAGTTTCATCGTGATTGTGCTGCACAGCTGCTAACACCAGCCTCTTTAGAATTTATGTGCTCATCTATGTTTTTCAGGAAAATTTAATTTGAGGAAGTTGTGTTTATCAACTTCCTGGCTTACTGTCAACAGCATGCTGCTTTCTTTTTAATATGAGGTGCTAATTATGTTTTTCTCAGACTTCAATATAAGTGGAATGTATTTGGCAGTTGTCAACAGCTTTGCAGAGTATGATAACATCATCACACAAACTTTGAGGTTCTCTGTGCATGGGTTTATGCTTCTGAGTTGTGCATCTTGCAATTATATTTCACAGAGTGAGACAAGATCACCTGACCTGTTTTGCAGATGTTTTGGAGAACACAGGAACTGCCAGGAAGTGTAATAGCACTGAACACTAGAAATGCATGCTCTTTGTGAAGAAGGAGCACAACAGAGCTGCTCTTTAGTGAAAATCTCACAGCATTAACAGAGCTTGAATCAAATTAAGCAGAAGTGCACCTGTTAAATTCCTTCTTCATCCTGAAACTGAGATCTAGGCAAGAGTAAACCATTTGGAAGTGGGGGAGGCTTCCTCTTTTTTCCAAGAACATACAATGATCTGTGTGCTACCAATCCCCATACCATGAAAATTAAAACTTGGCTTGCAGTGGAAGGAGTTCACAGAAAACTTTCTTAGAGTCGGAGCCTTCCTCTGGGCACAGTGGAGGAGCACATGATCTCAGAATCCCTCTTCCCTTTCCCAGCTCTGGCAGTGATGCATTGAGTGGATCCCACCAGGTGATCCCCTCAGGCATGAGCTGCTGGAGGCCTTCAGTCAGGGATTATTAAAGAAATATTTAGCCTCTTCAGTCCCTCACAACAGAAAAAAGCAATTACAGGACAGAAAGGAAGGAATGGATAAAGGCTTGATGTAGTTTGGATATCAGAAGGATGGAGGCAACTTTTTTTCCCAGGCCATGGCATTAGGGCGAGAATCACATTAGTGCAGAACAATCCTGCCATTTTCTTTTGATGCTGACAGTCTCAATAGTTGTGTTTAGAAGCTAAATAACCTGTGCACTGCTGTGCCAGAGAAAGAATGATGAGGTATTGATTGCATTTTAGTCAGCCAGAGGAGAGTGAAAGGGATCAGTCCATTTATATTGTCTGTTCACCACCACAGATGGAGCAAGACATGGGAAGGGTGGGAAACTTTTGTTTTGATCAGAGGAGGTAATTTCACTGAAATTTCCATAGCCTTTGTCACAGATATCAAAACTGGGCCAGAAAGGTGATGTAGGAAGATATATTTTGAAATTATTAAGTATATTTGGGAACAAAATATTGTTACATTTTCTCTAATTTTGGTTATCATTTATATAAGAAATCAAATCTTCTTTCAGTTATATTGCACTTAAGCTCTATGCTCATAAACAAAACTTCCTCTCAGCTTATTTTTAGAAAATCTTGAAATGTGAGAGGCTTTTTAACATTTTTGTACATGAGCTCAGATTTTTAATAATCACTTTTGCAAAATAGGTTTTGCACCTTCCATCCAGATATATAGCTATAATCTTTCTCCATGTCATAATTAAAAGGCACTTCTTTGACATTTCTGCCTCTTCTCTTTCCTTTAAATATCACTTTAGAAGAAGTACCAAAACTTGCACTTTTGCTCCTGCTGTGCCACCACCCCTATTGCAGGGCTGGTGTTTTGCAGCACTGCTACTTCGTGACTGTTCCCTTCCAAAAGTGGTGCTGCTCGCATCTTGCTGCCAAGAGCAGCTCCAGGTCCTAAGTGTGATGGTGAGAGATCATTTACAGAGTTCCCCTCTCTCTGAGCTTTGTCTTTCACTGATCTTGTGCTCTCCAGTTGCCCTCCTGAGGATGCACAGGAGTGCAAGGCCCCTGGGGACTCCTAAAATGCTAGCCAGGCAACGAGGAGAACATCTTTGTCCTTCCCCCAGGAGCCACTAACCACTCACAGGCACAGGAAATGAACGCATATTTCTTTGGACTGCAAGGGAAGAAAGATAATTCAAATCCCTAAAGAGATGTGGGATATGAAAACCTGTCCTTTCTCCCCACCCAAATGAAAGCAAATGGACTTCTCTAGTCAGTTTGATTTAGGTCAGCATACTAAGCACTGCAAGTGTTGCTGAGCCCTTAAGAGGGACAGATTCCTCAGAAATGAAGATATGTCCACTGTAAATGTTCTTGCTGGTATCCCACTGTCTTGTCCCCCACGATTTTACACCATTTCATCACCAACTGCTATTTCCATTGCTTCTCCTCTTGAGAGCACAGTTGCTGATACTTTTCCTCATGCTTTCTCTAAGAGTATATTTGTTGAAAATGAAAAATTTGATGAATATTATTTTGTATTTTTCTATATTTTCTATATTTGAATCAGGTAAAGTCTCTCTCAATCATTCCTCCATCACACTGGCTGCACAGTTGCTCTTGGTGTCCCCCAAACCAATCCTGAGTCCAGGCACAGCCTAGGCACTCAAGGTTTGGCTGGTGCCAGCTCTGCAGCTGTGCAGTGATGAAATGAGTTCCTGGCTGCTGTGGGTACAGCTGCAGTAACCTTCCTGCTGCACCTTTGTGTCCTTGCTGGTCCCTTGCCATGGCAGAAATGGGAAAGCTGCTCTCCAGGCCACAATATCAGAGTCAAAAGATATGAGAGGCTGTGGGAAAGCACTTCCTGAATGTATATTTGAAGTCACAGAGAACCTGGAACACATCTCCTCTGCAGGAAAGACATTTTGTTAATGAAAATACATGCTTTTGTCCATGAAGCCTTGAGAACAGCATGATGAGGGTAATTTGCTGCTGGTGGTACATTTAAAAAGCTCAAACCAGCCCTGCAAGGTAGGAAAGTCTCCAGGATGGCATGAGGAAGGAAATTTGGGTTCAGTCAGTGAAAGTTTGGGGAATCCACAGAGCCACCAGAAGTGACTGACAATTATCCCAGGTGCTTTCTGCATGCCTGACTGTGGGCACAGAAATAGCAGAGCAAGGAAAGGAAAGGCCAGCCCGAGTCTCAAACTCCAAGTGAAGGAGAAAGCAAGTTTGTGGTGACCCTTGGGGTGCCGGCTCTGCCCTTTCCCTTTGCTCTGCCCTCTCCCAGGCTGGGCAGTGCCTTCACCACACACCCCACTGATGTTTTTTTCTGTTTAAAATTTGCTTGTGTAGTCTTTATGTGCAGAGAAATTTGGCATAGCTGTACTCAGCCCCTGCCAAATGTGTGCCTTGTTCATCTCTTTGTTTTTCTCATCATAATCACCGTGATTTAATTTTACACAATTAAAAAAAAACAAACAAAAAAAACCACTCAGACTTTAAATACTCTCCTCTTTTTTTCCCCCAATGAATTAACGTCCTAGATTAAACACCAATATTCCACTTTTACCACTGTATTTATACACTTGAAATCACTTGCCAATTTCTTTCTGTAAAAATTAATTTAATCTAATTTCTTGGAAAATTGTTAATTCACTTTAGTAACTCAGTCCTCTTCAGAGTTTGTTTTCCCCTTTATTTGTGTGTTTCTTACAGTCTCTGCATCCAATTTCACGATTTCTTCAAAGCTATGACTCACATTTATGTCATAAGATGCAGGACAGAGAGAAACTTGTGAGCTTCATTTACTTTGACTCAAGCTATGTTTCTGATTTTCAGTGTCAAAAGTGCAGCAGAATCTGTCATTTCTGTTCAAGGCATGAGAAATATTAATAAACCAAACAAAGGAGACCACACTCGGAAATGTGAATTCAAAAAAAAAAAAAAAAATCAAAATGAAAAGCTGAAACTCAGTCCATGAAAATGAAAAGAAAGAATCCTGAATTTTTTATCAAAACTGTATTTGGTCTGCATATTTGAATGTATTTGTCATGCCTTATATACACAAAGAACAAACATAAATCAGGTGATTTTTATTATTTTTTTCTAGATTAAGGCAAGAAGCAAACAAAAAAGACAACATAAACAGCTCATTTTTTTCTTTATTACTGTGTAGGTTTTGACTTTGATGGAGTGACTTCAAAGACTTTTTTCCAGCATGACAGTAACATCAGGCTCAAATTCTTCACATAAAAAAGAGCTCTGGTTGAGTCAGAAAAACATTTTCTATCTCAGACTTTTTCATTTGTAAAAGCAAACCTCAAGTCTCTTCTCCTAAAACTCATCATGAATTTCAATATTTTTTTAAGTAACAATAAAGAAAAATCCATGTGTAAAATCTAATAGAGGTCAAAGGATGGAAATTCTATAGGAAGGTTAAAGTGAGAAAACCAATCAGAAAATTGTAGCAAATCCTCTTACAAATGAAAAATTAAGATTTCTATCTCAGATTTGGGGTGGTTCATGGTTTTTTCAAAAGAATCTCAGAGGGGAAAAAATCGACCTCACTTTTTTCCTGGGCTCTGGACTGAGCATTACCCAGCTGCTCCCAGAAGTCCTCACTGCATAAATTTTGCTTTGGAGTTAAATCACTCAGTCACAGCATTTGCTGCTTTTCAGATTAAAATGGTTCTGCTGAGATGCCCATCTTCTTTTCTGAGAAGTCATTTGGTTTCCTTTCATAAGCATAGTACTGGGGTTTTGCAGTTGTGACTGTCATTGGATTTTCTGTCAGGTTTTTTGATTAGGAAAGACAAACTGCATCAGTTTGACTTAAGTCACTGCTTAAAATAACCTTAGCTTGTATTAGAAATACAGACAAAAGTGGTATGGCACCATAATTTTAACCAGAGTTTCTATGATCTGTACATATAAAGAGTGATAAATGTTCCTAAATGAAATTGTCTATTTTGCAGAGAAAGCTTTCTACAAATTTTTCTTTATTCAGTCAGTAATTAAAGCAAAAGCTGTGGCTTCAGCTTTGAGATAGTTTATTAACTACCCATTTAATTATGTGTTTTGAGGACTAGGTAGTTTTCAAAAAAGCATAAACTGTGATTCTGTATCAGGGCATTGAAGGAGAGGGGAGGGAGAGTAAGCTTTGCTAATTCTGTCAGTATAACTCCGTAAAACAGTTACTCAGGTGAAACATTTTTGTCCAGAACGACCACCTTGTATTCCAGATTCCAAATTCATATTTGATGCGTTTTGAAGTAAATAATAGAAATTTCCTGTTGAACTGAGTATGTCACTGTTTGGTTTTTTGGGGTTTTTTTTGCTTGGGAGAAAGAGGAGGCAGGCTCTGAACAAATAGAAGAAGGAGGAAAACATATATCAGACACCTGATAAATGTCTCTTATATGCACAAATTTCTAGAAAGAGGCCAACATTCAAGGGGGGAGGTGGTAAATTATTTATGGCACTGTTTCTGCAGATGCTAAACAGAGATTAATTCTTGTATAAAGGGTGAATGTGGACAGCAGACAGATAGAAAAATCAGTCCATGGGTCATACAGACTCTGCCACAAAAGGATCCGATGGGAATCTATCCAGTTTGGACTTCAAAATGTTCTTATCCTGGCTGGGTCTGTCAGACCTGGTGCAGAATCTGAGGCTTCAGAAGGATAGATAGCACCATTGAGCAGCACTTGCTCACTGAGGAAGATTGGCACTTGAATGTGGTGACAGCTCTTTATAAATTGCAGTGGTGGGTGGCAGAGCACTCCATGGGAAAATTAAGAGTTTATATTTTTAGGAAGGTGGAATAACAGTGTGCTAAGAGACAAATCACGAAGCAAACAGAAGTGGGCTGGAAGAATACAGAACATAAACAAGCTGTGCAGGACAAGTGGATAAAATTAGAAAACTAGAGCAACATTTCTGACTCAGGTGTGAGTCCAAAAGTGTGTGATTCTAACTGGTGTTTATCTACCCAGAACAACTAAGAAAGACTAAATAGATTTGTTAAAGGAAAGAAAAGTCAAACTTCTGTCACTGGAAACCCTTTAAATCTCGGTATGTTTGGGTTTCTGAGGCTTTCTGGCAGGCAGAGCAAGGCTGGGACTTATGGCTGCCAACTCCACATCTGAACCTTATCAGCATTTCCTGATTAGAGTGTGAGAAATGGCCAGGCATGGCAAGGTGATGAGAGAGGCTGGCTCTCAGGGCACCAAGGCAGCTTTGTATAGGAAACCCACCCTGAAGAAGCAGCTTTCTGTAGGAAAAACTTGCCCCCACAGCAAGGTTTTGTGGCCTAGCCAGCCATGTCCCAGGGAGGTTTTTTTCCTGTCTCCTTGTCTTTCCATTTTGTAATGGGAGATGGCAAAGTACAAAGATGCCAACATAATGTACAGGTGAGACAGAAATGACAAAAAAAAGGACAAAATTACCCTTCCAGACAACAAGATGTGTCCATTTATCACAAGCGTGGCACCAACCAGACCTGGCTTTCGCCCCAGAGGAGTGGCTGTCCTACATTTCTCTCTGGTACAGCTCTCCTGTGTCATCCTGGAGCACTCAGCCCCATGGGAGGTTTCCCATGTGTGCTCAAGGTAGGAGCTGCAGTCCTCAGTCTTGTGTAAAGATTACAGTAATTGTGGTGTCTTTGAGCTCTAAGAGGATCATTAGCTCCCCAATGATCTTAAATGTTTATTGTTCTCATTTCAATTGATTTCCTAGGCACAGGTTGCCCTGGAACTGGAGCATATTGTGTCTCTGAGGAGCTGGATGCAGTTTTTCCTTCTGTCACCAGGGCAAGAGGAAATGCTTGGTCAGTAAGAACTGCTGGAAGAAAGGTGACTATGATGCTTTCTTTTTTTGTGAAAGTAGTCCTTTTTAATTCTGTCAAAACAGCTTGAATGAGAACATCGGATTCATTCCTGCATTTCTCACAGATGCAAAATATCCTCTGCACTGCTGATTCCTCATACCTTTGTAACTTTCTCATTACGTCTTATCAGAGTTCTTGCCAGATATGTAAATCAAAAGTGCATCAGACAGCTTATAAATGCTCTGGGAATTTCTGCATTTTTCATGCTTTTTTCTTATCCCCTTTCTTTCACTGCACATTTCTAAATGCAGCTCGCTGATATGTGCCCATCAATGGCTTTTGTCTTTTACAGAAGACATTATGATTCCATGAGAAAAAAAAAATAAAGGATGGATCTATAAATTTTCAAAGATAGGGAAAAACACGAGAAACGCACAAGCATAAAAGTTAGCAGCTTGGGAATGGGTGAAGCAGGAAGCTCCAGTCTGAGTTCTTTTGGCTTTGGGGAAAGGTCATTTGGAAAGGATTCCTTAATAAGGAAAAAACCAAAACAGTTAAGCAGAGATATGTGTGTTTTCCAGTTCAGGTATTTATATGAGATTTTACTGAAGAAATGTGCATCTGCTCTCCTCTCCACACTTATACTTTCTGATATTCTATCTGTGGAAACTGCTGGATTTCATTTGTCACATGAAGAGGAATCTTTGCCTTCCCTAACAAATTAACATCAACATTGTGAAGAGACTAATTTTTGGCTTTTGTTTGATGACAAAATATTAAACCTCAGTGGAAAGTGTTAGCCAGCCAACCTCCTTATTTCCTTGGTTCATATTGGTCTTGCCTATAAAGTCAGGAAGATGTCTTCAGAAGACATCATCTTACCTAATATGTTAGGGAAAATGAGAATTTGGATAAACCTTCCCCGCTTATCATGGTATCAGAAAATACAAGCAGAATTGGTCCATAGCAGGTTTCACATTTTAAGTAAAGCAAATGAACATATAGAAATGTTAGAGGTTTGGAAATAAAACCTTGTATCTAATTCTACAATTTATTCCCTGAAATGGTTGGTATGGATTTCATTTAAGGGTATTTACTACTTTAAAACCACCCGAATAGGGGAAATACCTTTGAAATCAGTGTTTTAATTTCTTTAATTGTGCTTTTTTCTGAATGCTTTTTATTTAATAAACTACACTTGTAACACAATTAGTGAAGTTTAACTTGTAAGCCCAAATACTTAACTTTAGTCACACAAATAAACTAACCTCCAACCAGAAACAGCCTATTATGTCTGAGAGGATTTTCTCCTGTTAATTGAAAATGAACTGGAACTAAGCTAAATTGCTTGAATGTTTAATCTTTCCTTGCTACTCTAAGGTTACTAGCGGGTGCAAGCACAGACACATTTCTAAACAGAAATAACAAGCTATTTAGTGTTTCAGCTCTGGTAAGTGCTGAGAAGGGCAGTGACCTGTAATACCAGTAAGAGTAGAGCATTTCCAAGTCTCAAGCATTACAGCTAAAAGACAGCTTCTCAAAGCTTAAATTTGTTTGTAGCCAAGGGAAATGGTAAAGAAACGTCTTGCAAGAAAGCTGATTTCCTTCGTCATTAATGTAGAGAGAATTTAATCTTCAGGAAATTGAACTGGTTTTCAAGCAGGAAAATATAGATGTTATTTTAAGGATCAAGCAGCAAGATAGACTGGATCCCCTGTTCTGAGGGAAAATTAAACATTCTCTAAAATGCACACCAAACACATCTCCTAGTCTCCTCATTATTTTCACTGATAGCAGTTCTTCCTGTCCTGCAGCACTTCTTTAACATTCCCTTTTCTCTCCTTTAGGTCCAGGTGCTGTTTCATTCCACTGCCACAATTAAAATTACCTAGATGGAGGCAGTACAAAGGTGCTCTTCGCTCACAGACATCAGGAACTGTATCCCCAACCCACTGACATCAGTGGGAGCCCTTCCATTCACCTCGTGAAGTCTGTGTCAGGCCAAGGAGGAACACAGATGAGAGAAGCCAATTTGGCTGTCACGTTTTCCTTTCATCAAGAGCTTTGCACAGACAAACTCTTTTTAATGCGACTTCTGCTGCTGAGTTGGAGATTTTTGTCCCTGAGAAGTGAATTTCCACTAATAACTACAGAGGTTTTCATGCAATTCCAGGATGGGTCTGAGAATGGAGCAAAGAACTAGAGTTACATCTGAGGTAATGGATGTTTTTATTACTTTTTTTCCTCCATTTGACAGCTGAATTGGAGGGAGAGAAGTAAAACCAGCTTGGAGAAGGGTAAGTGGAAATTGAAGGCAATGTTAGCAGGGTGATTTAGCTCCAAGCAGCATCCCTGTGCCCTGGCACAGAGCAATGGGGCTGGAGTGGTGGCAGAGGGCTGAGGGATGGCACTCAGGTAGCAGCTAAAGCACCGGTGTCACTGTGGGGACAAAGGCACAGGGAAATGAGCATCATTTTGGTGGGATGGGTGGGACAGGAGAGAGGATCCAGCTTTCAGTCCCCAGTCTAGAATGGGGTGTGTAGAAATGGCTGCACTCATCCTGACCACCTCATTCCCTGCCTTCCTGGGGGGTCAGGAAGGAAGAGATCATCCTGGCAGAAAGAGAACTTAGCAGAGCTAGAGACTTTGCGTGGGGTGTAGATATGGTCTTCTCAAGTGGCTGTGAGTTTTCACTTAGAAGATGTAATATTTAAAAAAACACATTAATTTCTCTTTAAATATCAGTCTTTCAAAATAATGAATTGGTTCTTTCCTCATTGGAATGGGAGTCAAAATTTAGTTCTGAGGATGTGACTTGAGCTATCAGCTTTCCAAGGAGGAAATGTTCTGAGTGACAGGTAAGATAAAAATAATGATTTGTCTCCTTCCTTTTACTGGTGCCAGCATGGCAATGGAAATTCAGGTTGGAAATGGCTGGGAATTCAGGTGAAAGCTCACACTAAATAAACTTTCTGCCTTCTTCCAGTAGCACCTCAGGTGTCTTAATATTTAGAGTGTCATCCAGAAGTCAACTTTATTTTGACAAGGCCATGTCCCTGGGATGTTTGGGAGGATGGTCAGCCTGTAACAGCTTAATGCATTGTCAGAAAGGGATGTGAGTGAGTGAGGCTGGTGAGTGATGGCCAGAGAGCCACCTGACCCTGGGATGGCCTCCAGAGTCAGTGGAATGGAGAAAAAAGGTCATGCCCACTTCTCACACACCAGCCTGGCCAAAAGATAGTGATGAAAGGGGAGTTTTTTAATTTTTTATGGATGTACAGTAAGGATACCAATCACAAAATAAACGTGGGGTTTTTTTACTGAGTATGCTTGGCAACAAAACCATGTGTATTTAACTCCTTCAGGTTACTGTCTCAGTGGAGCTAAGAGCTAATTTACACTGCTGAGATGTCCACTGATTCTATCAAAGTTCAGAACATTTCTTTGAAAAATTCTAGATTCTAAGAGGAAAACAAAATTAAGAAATATAAAGTTAATTTAGACAGAAGTTAATAAAACTGTATTTACCCCTTTTTAGCTTAACTTGCAAATATTACACTGTGCTCTAGGTCTACTGTAAGTTGAATTTTCTGTCTGTCAAAAATCCTTGGAAACTCATTGCCTAAATGTTGGATGGTGATCCTCGCTTCCCGTTGGACAGCAGAAAGTGGAACAGGGCACAGATTGGGACTGCAGCAACAGGTTTTTCTATGCTCTACTGCCCCCAAATTCCATGAAATTCTAAATGTGTCCACATAATTATTCAAGTACTCCTGAAGCTAATGGGGAGATATTCTGTTCTCTCTCGTTTTCCATGCCAATAATGGTTGCTTCTTGGTCAAGTTATTGTTGGCAGAGCTCCTATTTTTTTTTACACCCTTAGACTGGAAAACAATAGCAGTGCTTAATGGCAACTAAAATTTTAAAGCTAATCTCTTTTTCTGGAAGTCAGCGTGGTGTTAAATCCAGTATTTGCAAGTGATTTTTTTTTTGCTGTAATACCTGAGCTACTTTAGCTCATAGTCCCAACTCATAACTGCATCAGCTTCCATTGCTGATAGGCTGAAAATAACAAACCCTCAGTTTGGCATGCAGGTTGTCACTAAACAAAATATCTGTTTAAGAAACCACCAGAATTTGTGGATGAGAGGAAGCAGCTGTATCATTAAGCACTAAATGGCAATATCATTTACAGTAGATGTCATGTTTCATTTTGATAAACTGCAGAAAAGCCCGTGTGAAAGATGCAGCCCTGTGTATCCACTGCTAAAAGCAGTGTTTTGAAAGGTAACATTATGATACTCTGCTGGGCTGGCAAAGCTAAGATTTATTGGAGATTATGATATATGGCCCAAGCATTACCATAAAAGATAATGAAATGTGATCTGATATACGAGCTGGTATCCCATATAAAATGCTCAGAGAAAATAGAGTCTTCACTGTGTAGAAAAGAGACACATGGAGTGCAGGGGCTTGACTAGGACCATTCAGTTGTCATCAGCTATTTGTAGATTTTGGGAGGCCCTAGCCCAATCTTTCTTCATAAACATTGATTGTCCTTGTAGCTGAAGAACATTGCTGCTGTCATTTTTCATAGTCTGTAATGATCAAATACATATTAATGTAAATAAGAAGAGACAGTGAAACATTCTTGAAATGGTTCTGTTGTTGGGAAAAAATCCTTCTGTTTACCTGTCACGGTCCTGTACTGTGTCTTGAGTGACAATTTACTGCTCTTAATTCATGCATCTCTTTCACCTTTCCCTCATTTTGAACACTTTCCCTCCTTTCTCCTTTCCCTCCTTCCAATTTAATCTCATTTCTAATGCCAGTCTGCATGAGATGCTCATCTTCTACATCACAAGTTAGTTGAAAGGAAATACTTGGAAATGATATGGTTCTAGGTGCTGTTCAAATTCCTGTTTCTGCAGTCAGTTTTGTTAAGACTGTTTGGTTCAGATTTTCCCAAAATATTTCTCTACAACTATATCTTTCTTTCTCTTTCTGGAACCCTAGTCTAGGTATTATAACCTATTATGCCTTTCATTCAGGTATTTACACTGTTCCCCCAATTTTCCATCTGAAATATGCAATATGTATAAAGCAAGTGCAAATCATACTACATTACGATCGTAATGAATAGTAAAGCTCCTTCTGCAGTGGCTGATGATCTGCTGCTGGAAAGGCAGAATGACACCACTACAGTGTGATACAGGGATGGTTTGTGTTTGCCAGCGTAATTTTGTGTGAATCATCTATCCCATTTACTACTCCATTGAAATAGGGTGAATACAGCAAGAGCACCGAGACTCTTCTGAAACATTGGACTTATTATTAAGACCAGAACAAATATTTATGATATGCCATTATATGATTGTCTGGAAAAAACAAGGATTTATATCAGAATTACTGAGTACCAGCAAGTTGTTACTTTATGGAAAAGGCCATACTCTCCCTCTGCTGAAATATAGCAGTGCAGTGTCAGAAAGCAAAGTGACAGACATGGAAACAGGAGATCATCTCTTCTCATCTATATTATGTCAACAAAGGGGACTCCAGAAGGAAAACCAGGGCATTGAAATGAGGCACTTTTGCCCACCAGAGATGGATTTTTTCATGGAAGACAGTGGTGAAGACAAGCATGATTATTTGGATGGTTCACACACACAGAATGAGAGATGTGGCTCACTTTTGCTCATTATGCCAAAGACTGCTGGGTCCAGTCTGTGAGCCAACTTCCTTCACACTCTCAATCCCTTCTGAAGCTCACAGCACAATTAATGATAAATGAACAGCTATCAAATTAATTTCACAAAAGCAATTAGAGATCAATAGCAGCACAGTGCAAGAGTTACAGTTAACTGCACGTGACTAATCATGCTAAAAAAACAGGGTGATTTTGTTCTGCAGGCATTTATAAATGGTTAAGCCTTTGTCTTCATAGTTTATGATGTCAGATGAATCCCTTGGGAAAGTGTTTTCCTTCCGAATTATGTCTATAATTCTGTGCTAGTGCAATTTACCAACAATTGTAGAGCTTTAAAGCATAAAGTAGGCTCCCTTATTTCTGTATCAAGCAACTTGACATTTAAGATAATTTGTTAACTGTAGGAAAAATATATAAACAACGTAATTTTTTTTTGGTAAACAGTTGCCATGTACAACACAGAGTATAATTGGTAACCTCTGTCAAAAGCAGGAACAATGAGAGAGACTTATGAATGTGGGTGTACAAAATGAAAATCACTACCTTGGGCTGCATCTGCACTGAGCCTGCTCAGCTGGAAAAGCAAAACAACCTACAAAGCCTGCTGCTGGAAAAGGTGTTTTTAGAGATGATTAAAAAAAACCCCACATTTTTCCTAAGGCTTGTTCACATTCCTTCTGTCAGGATGTGGCAGAAGCTGGAGAGCCTGTTGGGCACATGTCCCTGCCAGGTGGTGATGGCAGCAGTGCTGGGGTTCTGCAGTGCAGCTATTTGGGACTCAGACCAGGGGAAATATGGGTGCAAAATAGTCTTTTCTCAATATCAAAATGACTCACTGTGCACTACAGCTGGGCAGTGCCAGAGCCCTGCCAGTGTCACAGTGATGGAGGGCAGTAGAGCTTGGGTCTTTCTTCCCAGGATATTAGCATGGAGGACTCCTAGTGAAGTTCTCAGCAGATTTTTGTGTGCATTTTTGCTGTTGGAAGAGAACCACCCCCGGTTTCTGGTGACCAGATGTATAAGTACACAACCCTATGCATCTTAGTGAAGCTGTTCTCACATGCTCTGTACACCAACTCACAAAATCTCTGTTCCATAAGAGAAAATATGCCAGCACTAAAAGCAACACATTCAAAGAATTTGCTTAGAGATGTACAGTGATAGGATTCTTCCTTGGCAAGAGTTTGGAGGATAAATCATAGCTTTTAGAGAATTGCTGGATGCTACATAAGCTGCACCACTACAGCACATATTCATTAACTCACTGCAATCATTAGTGCTCTATGGGCTCTGGTTCCTGAGTAAGCTGCTGGGAGAGGAGAAAGAGGATTTATTCCTGGAGGCACATTGTTCTGAGCACATCCTTCATCTGGCCAGTGCAAAAGTTCATTTTCCTCTCCTATTCCTTGTAGCTGTCCCCCTTTGTGGATGCTATTGTCCTCTTTACTTCTGCTTCTCTGGGCTCAAAATCAAATGCTCTGTTTCTCTTGATTCACAATGGTGGAAATTAAGTTCATAGTGGTTTCTGTGCCTTTCACAGAAAAGATCTGTATCTCTGGTTCCCCAGCTATCTGCTTCCATGCCAATCATCATTCAGAGTTTATATTATGAATCTTGCCTCTATTCAAATTGTGCTTACAGAATATTTAGAGGCACCTGAAACATTTGCAAGCACCTTATCTTTATTTTAAAAGAATATAACATTTTATTCCCTCCTCAAACGCGGTCTTTTAGGGGAATAAGGTTTTATGTACTCCTTGTGCATAGTAACAGTGTTGCTAGAGGGGCAGAATTTCTGCAGAATCTCCTTCAGCTGAGGCTTCATCTAAATATCTGTCAGTGTGTTCAGTGATACTAGATCATTAAAAAAAAAATCTAACTCCCTCCCCCCCTTGCGCAGCCCCCATTCCCAGCCATCCCCCGTTCCCACCGGCTCCCGATGGCACAGGGGCCAGGCCGCCCTTGCTCAGCCCCCGTTCCCGGCCCTCCCCCGTTCCCACCGGCTCCCGGTGGCACAGGGGCCGGGCCGCACACTTGCAGCCCCCGTTCCGGGCAGTCTCATGCTCCCGGCGGCTCCCACTTGCCACTCTGCTTGGCTGGCTCTCACTTCCGGGTTGGCGTTTCACTGGGATTTGTCCATAGATAAGCCGCACCTGAATATAAGCCGCACCACTGGGGTAGGCTGGATTCTTCAATGAAAAAGGTGCGGCTTATATTCGTGAAATTACTGTAAATGAAATCAGACCACTGTTTTGTCTTAAAAATATGTGCAAATGATGTTTTTGTCTTCATGATCAAGCTTAATTACCAAGTGGGAAATGCTTGTTTAGCACAGAGAGCAGTAATGAAATAGGTGGTTTTGAATGGTAGAAGTTGGAGATGTTTGGATTTATTTTTCTTCTGTTAGAGCTGTGATTTTGTAGAAATTGTAGAAGCTTTTCTCACACCATGTGAGACCCCATCTAACCAATCACCACTCCACAGGCTTGAATATGTGCCCACCTTCAAATGCCCAAGGATCTGTGTAAAAACAAACTTTTATGTATTCAACATACTCAGTCACTGTTATCTATTCATCACAGGCACCATCAGGGAGAAACAAGTGATTGCACTGAGCAGTTTCATTTACAAAGTTAATCAGATTTCGTTGCTTTTTCTACCCCCTCAGAAATATTATAACTGCTCTTTTAATCCGTGAAGGTCTGGGTGTCAGGCATGTAAAATGAGCATGGACTGAGACACTGGGCAGGGTCTGCTGTTCACAGCAAAGAAGGGGAAGGATGGCAAACCTGCATCCTCACATTGGTTTTTAAAGGCCAGATGATGTTCCTAGAGCAGGAGCTTTACCTGTGTAAGCTGAAAAATGTGTTATTTTCAGCAAAATCCTGACTGCATCTCAATAGATACAATCTAGTTCAACCAAGGTAATTTTCAAAATACAGTCACAATACAGGATTTACTCTTTTCTTTAATTGGTTTAGTAGAAGATAAGATGCTGTTGCTCATAAGCACATTGTTGTTTTGTTTTTCTTTAAAAATCCATTAACTTCTATGCAGGTCTTTAAATATTTATGAGATTTAAATAATCTTTTAAAGCATCCTCAGAGAAGACATTGACTCCTTTAGTTAAATAATTCTTATTTTTCTGGTAGGGGAATTGTTTAAGTACTCAGCCAACTAATTCCTCAATTTAATCACAATATTTTTATACTCAAATGTCTACTTTGTGTAAGCAAAGAGAAATACAAGAGAAAAAGATGTTATGTTTATGTGTAAACTGACTACTTCCACGATGGGGATATTATGCAGTGATTCTGGAGCTGACTGTAAATTGAAGATTCTTTTAAATAAACACCTCAGGAACTCATGCCCCTCTAAATATTTATATTTCAGGGGAAGTTTTGCCACAAAATATTTCTCATCTTCACCTTTCTTCCTTAGAGCCATCTGAAGTGTTTGCAGTCCATGTGCTGGAGAATAAGCAAAATCAGCCAAGAAAAGAGCCATGAAGTTTGTGATGAAAGCCAGAATTGGAGCCAGTTCCAGAGATGAGCAATATTCCCACCTTTGTTCACAGCTCATCTCCTGCAAGCATGGTCTACAGAAGCAAAGGTATGCATTGCCAAGAATTCACGTTTTGTGGAGATTACCTTATGCCTGACTTCTTGCAGTTGCAGGAGAAGCTTCTCCACAGAATATATATTCTTACCAGAGCAAAAGGCAAAGCACAGCAAAAATCTGGGAGGGCAATGAGGAATGGGGTGATGTGGGGGATGTCCAGGTGTCTGTCTGTCTCAGAAGCTTTTATACTATGCCTGTATAGAATGAATGATCAGAGGCTCATGGGCTGCATTTGTCCTTTTGTTGGCTCCTGATTGGCTTTATTTGGTTCGCTCTTTTGCAAAATGGTTCTGGTCTCTCTGCTTGTTTGTGCTAACAGTAGAAGTGCTGCATCTCTGCAGAGATAAATTAAATGCCAGGCTGAGGATGTTTCCTCAGAACAACTGACGGTGCTTCAGAGACATGGCAAAGGCAGTCTCCAGAACTGTGCAAGCTCAATACAGTTTTCCTGCACATTTGGCTTGTGTGGAGCACCTCAGCTGAAACCAATATTTCTTGGGCATATCTTGCTGTGAAGCAAATCTGCCCTTTGCAGTTGAGCCTTGTTCCCCCTGGCTACTGCATTGCCCCTGGCAGCCACAGCAATCAGGCACCAGCAGAAATCTCCTCTCTGAGGGGAAAATAATTAATGAGAAGAAGCAGAACCATCCATGCACATGGCTGCATCCTAAGAAGATGTTCACAAGGGTGATTCATAATAATGTTCTTGAAACAAAGCAGGCACTCTCTAACAGTAGCCAAAACCAGGATAAGCACAGGATATTTCCCAGCCTTAGCCTAACCCTGTGGTGATAGCGATAAATGATGCTCAGTTTTTTAATCAAGAGACAATATCCTTACTGGCTGATTGAAGTGTTTTTATTGGAAATAGCTTCCAAAAATAACCTGTCTTGTTAGTACTGTAAATTCTGCAGGCTAAAATCCTTTGATTCTCATTAAATTAACTAATTACTGTCTCACTGGATCGATGGATTTAGGAGCACTGACATAATCTTGCTAGGAAAGGAAAGCTGCCAAATTCCATGACTTTGCTTAAACCTATTACTCCGGTATCTGTGTGCAGAAAGAAATTCATCACCATGTAATTAATGGTCTTAGTTGGGTGATAGTCATATCAAAAGGAGGCAAAGATTGAAGGTTTAAGCTAAGCAAATATAAAAAGGCACCCGAAGAACTGCAGATGCAGTTTGCTTATTTAAGGTGGTTTTTTTACAAATATGAAAAAATATTTTTGGGAAGAAAACAACCCACATAAGGCTCTGCCCAGCACTGGAAGGCAGAGGCGATTGAGGGTGCTCAGCAGCAGTGTGGAGCTAGCTGTGGGCAGCAAAGGCTCCGGGTGGGCTCCAGGAGCTGCTGGGGTGTTGGTGCTGTCTGCACCCACCAGTTCTGGAGAACAAGGATTTGCATTCTTGGCAGCTGTCCCAGGGATGCCTCTGCTTGGCACAGCCAGGACAAGATCAGGCTGAGAACCCTGTGCACCAGGATAGGGCTTAGCCAATACTCTGGACCTTGAGCCCCACAGGTATTGCCATTAAAATTCCATTTATATGGTTTTTTTGCCTAGCTTTGCAATGGACTATTTAGGCTCCTGTCCTATGTAAGAAATGAAAGAATAGAATTTTATGGTATTAGCGAGTCAATTAATCTCTAAAACAGTTGATCCATAAGGTAGGAGGACTAAATTTTAGAAAGTTAATGGTGCAAACAAGCAAAGCCCTTTCTCAGCTGCAAGCACTGCGTTCTATCTTACTCCTAGCTTAGCTGTCCAAGTGGGTTTATTATGTTTGCTCAGCTTTAATCTATACATGTTTTAACATACTCTAAGCTGTTTTTAATTTTAAAGTAAGAAAGCCTGGCAAATCTCTTTCAATATAATTAGAATTTTTCCTTTAGTTTGCTGTGTAGCCATTATTTTCTTATTTCCGCTTTATTTTCTGGTAGATAAATCCTCTTATTCATTTGTTTCAATGAAGCTTGAGTAAAGGTCATTTAAATTGATTCACCTTTCTTATCTCCCTTGCGTTTATTCTATAATCCTGCTTTCCATTGTGTGCAGGAGAATAGCTTCCTTTTCTCTGATTGTTTCTGCTAGAAGAAAAATGGTAACCCTCTATTAAATAAATCTGGGAAAGCTGTGCTCCAAATCCATATTATCACTAGCTTGGGGAAACAAATTATTTCACAAACTTAAAAAAAAAAGAAAACATACAGCACTTTCAGCAGTTTGCTGTTAGATGGCCTGAGCTTACTGCCTCAAGCCTTGTACGTGAATGAGAGTAATACTTTGGTATAATTTGCAAAAGCAAAAAGAAAATCTCAGGCAGCCAAGTTCAATTGTGAAGCCCTGTGGAGGTGTGCAACACTTTGGTGGTGCTGGGGCACCGAGCCATCCAACTTTTCCTGTTGGTCCGAGATGTTTCCATATTTAGCAGCACTCTCCAGACTCGCCAACTTGTCTCTTAGCACAAAGCTCATCTTCTGGAACTTCAGCTCTGAGGGAAACATTCCTGTTTTGATTCCTACCCTGAAATGCATACCTCTGCAGGGGATATAGCAAGTTTAGAGACTCTTCAAAAGATAAGCTATGAAAATAATATTGATAATGCCTTGAAAAATCACCTGAATGCAAACTGTTATTTTCTTTTATAGTCAGTTGACAAGAATGTCTGTAGGCTCCTGCACGATTTTCTGACTCTGTTTCAGAGAGATGTGTTTGAGTTTTTTTCATGATCAGGTGATGTTCTGTAATGTAGGACAAATTTTATGTGAATAAAATGGAGTATTTTCTAATACTGGAATGTTTAAGGAAGCCAGGCAACTAAGAAAATAAGAACAACCTAAACCAATCTGTTAACAATATGTTCACATATGTAAGGGTGTATTTTCCACATTTTAAACAACTAAATCAGAATTGCTTTTTATTTTGTTGCCAAGGTTACTGAATTTTGAATAGTCTCTAGAGGGCGGCAGTTTTAACTCATTGAATGGCATCATGCATAATATTAAGAATATTTTGATAAAAGCTATCTGAGCTATGGAAAATCACTTCTTCCTTCAAAAACACCTAAAATTAAGTTGCCTCAAGGCTGGTAGGGATGCTGCAGATGCAGTTCATGTAACCCTGCAGTGAGCTGGTCACTGCCCAGGATGGGTTTGGAGGCCAAGGGCAGATGTCAGGTGCAGCCAGGAGCAGGGAAGATGATGTTCAGAGGAGAAGCAGCAATCTTTCAGATCCGTATCACTGGTAAGTGACAGAAGGTACAGAAACTGTCTCCAGGACCTCAGTGGTGATAGGGATACAATAACATCTTACCTTGAAATCACTGAAATGATGGGTGGGGGACTGCGGTGCATAGGCAGCCAGTCCCACAGAGCAGAGGAGATAAAAGCTGACAATAAAAAGAGGAAAAAACACTCAGGACCCAGATTTGAGCCTCTATTCCAAAATAAGAGACAGATACCAACACAGGGCAGGTTCCCTCCAGTACATGCAGAGTTCCTTCAAGCTCAGGTGGCCTGAGGGAGTCTCCAGGAGCTTCCTCTAAAATCTCAGCTCTGTATCTAATTGATAATCAAAGCTCATTTAGCTGCTAGTTTGTCTTACACCAAAGGTTTTTTGGTATCATCAAGTTTTTTACCAACATCTCGAGTGGTCACAGACCACAGCTGTAGAACAAATCTGATCCTTGCATTGTTTCTCAGCCCACTCTTCTTTGAAATTTGGTGATCAGGCTCTTTGAATCCATGACATTTGTCCCACTGTCCCCCTTGCCCTGTGCAGCACACCTCTGTTAAAACCACAGCTATGCAGCACCTGCCAGAGCACTCTCCAGGCAAAATGCCTTTTAAAAGTCTCTAGGAAGACAGACACAAATAAATCCGAAAGCTCTTTTCCCCCTGGTAGCCCAATAATGTAGGTGAAAACTTTTTTTGTTTCATTAGGTTTCAGAATATTGCTTTCTCCTGACTGCTGAGCTTCTGTGAGTTTGGCTGTTGAGCCGAGTGCTGCTGCTCTAAACTGGAGCCACACTACTGGGTGCTGCTATAATGACCTTCCTCATGAATATGTATTGCCAGATAAGTGAAGCAGAATAAAAGATTAGAAACTTTTAACACTCAAAACTCTCCAGAGCTTCAGCCCTGGAGGTTGAAAAGGTATTCTGCTTCTTTAGGAGCAAAGCACTGAGTGAGCTTGGGGAATCTTTGTGGTCCATCGTTGTGGTTTCTTGGCCTCTAATAAAAAAGGTGGACTAGAGGACCCATTTGTTGCTCTGTTAAATATTTTTCATACAAAGAGCAGTAATGTAAAATGCAATAAGAGTTTTGTACAAAATTTTTTAAATTAACCATCAAGGAATTGTGGACTAATTACCAAGAAAAATCTGATTCCAGGATGCACCTGGGTATAAGGAGTTTGAATTCATTTCCAAATTAGATCAAATTTAATTCTGCACAAAATGGATAGTATTTGCTGTAATCATAATGAACTTTACTATGTACCGTGCAGTGAGGGAACTCAGCTGAGCTTGCCAAAATTCACTCCTGAAATCACCGCCAACACACAAAAAATAGCTTCCCCCCACAGGCACAATATTGAGGAGTTTTAAAAATACTTCAGGGTGATTTTGGAGTTATGCTTCAAAAGTACCTATTTAAGTTTGGGAAACTGCTATGTTACTCACTGTCTAGACCAGAGTCCTTTCCAGGATCTCTGATGTTATGACTTTGTGTGGTCATTCAGTGACCATCTGTCACTTATCTTGTTTGGCTCCAAATGCTCTCTGCTCTGCTCATCATCGATTTTATTTTATTTTTTTCCAAAAAGAGAATCATAAAATAAATGTAGCAATTACTGCATTCAGGCCAGGGGAAAAAAAGACGCCTTTTGTTGCTGTCAAGTGTTTATGTTTTTCTAAACTGTTGGTTAGATGCAGCCAACAAAAGGAGAAATCATTTTATAGGTGCCCTTTCACACTGGGATCATTAAATTCAAGTCCACAGTTTCATTATCAGCTTCTATTTTCAGAGAGGTAAAAGTCATCTGCAAAAATTTCCATGTAAAGTTTTACTACCACAGAGAAGGGGTTGACTTTGCTGTCCAGAGTTCCTCAACCTTTCTGAGCTCCATTTGACTGTTTTGTGGTTCTCACAAAACCTACAAATTTCCCCTAAAGACCACATTGTCAGCAAGTCAGCTGCTCTTCTCTCCTTTCAAGGCTGACTTAATCCCTTTGCAGGGCTCACATCCCAGGATTTGGGCTCCCAGTCCCATCCCAGGGCTCTCTGGTGCAAACCCAGGGAGTGCAGCCAAACCCTGCCCCAGGATCTGTGGATGGCCCCACACTATCACTGAACTGCCTCTTTTGAGGCTTCTTCTCTCCTGTATTCCAACCAAACAAAAAATTTGGAACACACTGTTAAAAATTGCAGCCCTGAATTTTCATCTACTATTTTGACTAAAAAATATCTTCCAATACCTTGTAAAACCACCTTGAGCATACACTTTACTTTTTACATCATCCTATAAATTTCAGGCATAGAAATGTTTCTGTTCATTAACAGCCTAGCTACCTCTTGAATAAATCACATTTAGCATGGTATTAGCATTTCATCAGTAATCAATAATTCCCTTCATCAAGCTAGTTCTAAATGTGAGAGGAAATTTGCCTTTATGCAGTTGCCTTCATCTTAAAGAGATCCTACTAAGTCCTACCCTGAGGCAAAAAGTCTCAATAAATACCCTAAGTGCAGTGTGTCTTCCTTTGGAAAAATGAGGAACTGACATCTGTCTCAGTGGGATTTTCGAGATGTTGCCCTCTATATTGTGACACCTAAGATCCATAAAATGGATTTATACTTTCCCCACGTGTTGGAGGAGGGAGGAACTGTTAATACACAGAAATTTGTTCAAGGCCAGGTTGGATGGGGCCCTGAGTAAGCTGCTCTAGAGGGTGGCATCGCTGGTCATGGCTGGGGAGTTGGAATTAGATGTCCTTTAAGGTCCCTTCCAACCAGGAAATTCTGGGATTCTGTGTTTTACAACATTCAGGACCATGTGCAGACAACTGGGTTTGGAAAGCATCGTCAAGGGCATCTATGCAATGCTATCTGATCCACAAAAATATTTTACTATACCACCTGCTTGTATTTTTTTCAGCATTTGTGTGCTAATGCAAGTAGTAGCTCCAAGCACTTCTAAACTGCCATGGAAAAATCCTAACTTCATTTTGTTTTTGCAAAGACATTTTCCTAAGATGGAGGGTATCTGGATAATGCATACAAAAATTACACTCATCTGCAGAATCCAGCTATTTTTTGCCCCTTTAAAGTCCCTGAACCATTAGTACTGTTATGATTCTACTATATTTTTAGAGGAAGTCTGCTTTCTGATGGTTTTGGATTATCACTTCAAAGATTCCAAAACCCAATTAGTACCCTAGCTGAACTAGTTCTTTTGAATCCATCACTTCTCTAAGAAAACAGAAGAATGAATTCTTGGCTGATGTGGTTTCAACTGATGTGATGCCATTTTAACTTGTATAAGTTTTACTGTGAGAGTAGTCAGAAGAACCTGAAGGTGTCTCTTGTGTGAAGTGTGCTGCTTTTCCTCTGCTATTCTTGAGTGTTGTGATGTTTAACTGTGAAAGCAGGCTTGGAGGAGATAACCTATCAGTTGTGGGAAAAATAAATTAAAAATAAATTAAAAATAAATGCTTTTTGCAATATTTATGATTTCCCAAACTAGCAGCTTCTGTGTTGCTGACTGATCTCAGTTCTTGCTGTTGCATAGGGCCATGCAGCATTTGAGGACAAAATGGGACCTGACCATTTTTTCCCCAAAAGTCAGTATATGCGCCCTAATTAAAGGATTTTCCTCCACCCACCTTGCAGAGTGTTCTTCAGACTTGCTCTCATATTTCCAGATACCATCTTCTAACTTCTGATTGGCCAGGGGTACACATATTTTGCTGGATGTTCTTCCTCTCACCAATGGCTTAAAACCCAAGAGGTAGCTAACTTTGTTCTGCCAGATGTCACACTGAGAAACAAAACCTGTCTCAGTGCATTTCTGTGACTTTTCCTGATTTTGCTCAGGACAGGACCTTGCTCAGGACATCTGCAATTACCTTTGTGTGAAATGAGTCAGCAGCTGCAGGATTTCCTTTGTTTGTCACTTAAGTTGTTGAACTCCCGGACAGCTGCTACTGAGACTGCTTGGGTGGTGACTCCCCAAAGGTGGTTGAGTGTTTTTTAAGAAAAATTACATGCACAGGTTTACAATTGGGAAGTAATGTGGCAATAGAAGTCTTTATTGGTGTTCTATTGGTAGCACTTTTAAATGCTTTGCTTGAAACATAATTTCAAAGTATTTTCTTTTCATTTATCTCTGCTCCGCCAGCTTTAAAATGCTCTCTCTCAAACTTCTGGGAATTATAGTTTAGTATGGTTTGTTTCTTTTTTTTTTCCCTCAAGTAAAGGTTTGCACACAGAATGCTATTTGCTTCCCAATATTAGAATGTGTTGAATCCCTAATTACAGCAATTGGACTAGCACCTTGTCACCAGAGTAGAAGATAAAAAAATCCTTGTGTGAGGCTGCCCTGCTATCTATGCAGTCAAAATCTCATTTTAAGAGAAATGTTATTCTGTCTGCACCATCCTGCCCAAGCAGCTCTGGACAGGGAAAGTGGTGGGAAACATTTCAATGTGTCAAATTAATTTTGAGCTGCATCTTTTCACATGAAAAATCTGCACAGCTCCTAAACTACATGGATTTTGAAGCACACGTACATTTACTTGATTGTTTTCTATTAAGATTAATTTCTTGGGAAGCACAAATAACAGGCACAAATTCTGGGCAAGAATCCTTAATTTGGAAACAGTTTCTGATCAAAAAACAGCAAAATGTGTTGAGGCTTCCAATCACCACAGAAAAACAATTAATTGCATGGCTAGCAGTTTGAGGCCAGAGTTCTTCCAAGGATTGTTGGAGTTTGTGGGAATAAGAAACTATTTACAAATGTGAATTTTGTGTGTCAGCTATGTCCTTGTGTTTAATAGAAATTTATATGCAAGCAAGCAATAATCAAGAACATTCCTAGAGACACACTGAGGCTAAGACTAAATCTAAGAGTATACTGTATGGGGTTTTTTTACATAAAAATTATTTTAAGAGTTATTGTCTTTGAAGGTAAAAGGCGAGAAAATATTTTGGTTTTGAATTTATAGTGTTACATAGAGAATATCCTTTCAGCATGCACAGTGCTCTAACAACAATTACTTGGGGTCTCAGATTGCTTTTGCGCACTGTTTCCTTAATGCAGGGTCTTCTAGATGTGCATATTTTGTTATTTTTCTTTAGTAATCCTATAATCATTTTTCCTTTCTTTAAATACCTTGCTAATTCCAGTCCTAGCAGTGAAAGCAAGTTCTAACTCATGGCTTATGTACATGAAGTGTACTCAGGTTTGTAATTTGGTATTTATATTTAAAATATATTCAGTGTCCTTGATGATAATAATAGTAGTTTGGGGAAACATCAGACTAAGCAAATGACAGGAAAAACACTTCAGTATCTCTTCTTCAATATATTGAATAATCTCTGGGCCTGATTCTGACCTCATTTGTGCTAACTTAATGTTGGTTAAGCTTAACTGACAAGAGGGGAGTTATATTTCATTTACTAGAAGTTACATGCCACCAGATTCAATTTTTTATATAATGTTTTTACATTTCCTAATACAGGGTAATGAAGCTAAGCACTTGTTCAGAAAGTGATTGCTCTTTGTGATGATTCCCATTATGTTAAAATATCACCTGGGGAAAAAAAGTTGTTGTTTCCTTTTCATAAGCAAGTTTAGAAAGCAAATGTCTGTTCAAATGTGGCTTTAATCTTTGTGACACAAACAGGCACATGGCATTATGAAAACCAAGCTTGTGTCTGCCAGGATGTGCAGAGTTCAGCAGGAACAGCCACAGAGTGGCTGCAGTGATCAGCTCCTTCTCCTCACCTTTTCTTAAAGCCTCTCTCATTCTCATGCAGTGAGACAGAATGGAAATGGAGAATATCAATGCATTTACCTCCTTAGGATGGATAGTAAACCCCATATTCAAGTTTTTTAAAAGTTGCCACCACCAGAGAGGAGGCAGAAGTGAAGATGCAGACTCTACCTGCTTGTCACACCAAGTCTCTAATGGGTGCTCTGGCTTTCCAGATCCGTGGATCTTGGAAACTTGATCCAGTACTCCGTTATTCTGTAAGTCTGAAAGGACAAGATTAAAAAATCAGTCTATTCTCAGTATATACTGATAGTAATATTTTTCTTGACCTTCATGAGCTTTGTAGAGAAAATAACATTTTTAAAGTGGAAAACAAGAGAATTACGTGGGAAATAAGGGAATCAAGAAAAATGAAGTAATAATCACAGGTTTGGCATGCTACTCAACTGCTCAATATGGGCATGACTTGCCTCATTGTGTACTTTATATATAGCTTCATTATAAGCAAAAGTACAATTTACTGTAGAATTATTTTCTGGAAGGCCTGTTTCATGCATCATGTACTTTCCTGGCACCTTACAACCACGCTTAACCTGTATAAAATTAACTGCGTTTATAGGTGGTGTCTGCACAGGCCAAACATGATTTTTTTTTCTCCAGCTTATTTCCTAAATCAGATACAGTAGTTTAACTCAGAATAGGAGAAACCTGATGTATTTCAGCTTTGGTGAGATGTCTGCAGCCAGCTCACTTCATCTCTTCTAATAAGACAGATCACCCACAGAAATTTCCTTTGGACTTGACAGTGAGCCCTGTGGCTCAGCTGGGATGTGGCCCATGTCTCAGACTGAAAGGGTTTTGTATGAGAGCAGAGTAGAAGGACAAATAGCTTTTACTTATAAAAAAGAAAGAGTGGGTAATTTCGAAGGTGTTTTACCTCCACCGGAACTACTTTTCTTTATAATGCAAAAGATGAATGATAATAATCAAACAAGTAATGTTATTGCAAAGTGGTAAGGTGGGGAGAATTTTCTGCTGTAGGAAATCAGAAATCTTATCTGTTGTCAAAATCCATGTGCATTTGTCTTGTAGAATTATGCCTTCAGGTGGTAGCTAACCATCCCAGTGCTCAGTAATTACTCTTTGGCTTATTTATCAGAATGATTGTGTTACTGCCAGCATTTGAAGAGTTCTGTGTGAAAGAAATTCTCATGTAGTTCATCTTCAGTCTTCTATGCCATCTATTAGCTGGCATTTCTTAACACCACAGACTCCCTTCTTCAGGACACATATTGCCCTGAAGAGTAAATAAATGGGTCATTTTATTTTTTTTTTTTTTTTGAGAGGATAAGTATTTATCCTGAAATAGAAGCTTCATCAAATGATAAAAAACTTCAGTCAATATACAATACAGGGTCCTGGCTCACCAAGATTCACCTTAGTTTTCATTTCAGTTCAAGTCAGATATCTTATTCACTAGAAAGGGATACATGAGGAACACAATTAGAGGCCATTATGGACAGCTTACAACAACCATATTTGGTTGTTCTTTATTACTGTTATATAACATAATCTTTTAGGGAGGAAAAAGCAACAAAACAAAACTCTGCTTCTCTCTTAAATCACTTTTACCCTGATAGTATTCATATGGGGTGCTTGTTTAAAAGTAAATGAAATTAGTGTCTCAGACAAAATGAAAGACAAAGATGTGAGAGTTTAAATGTCACCCTTCTCAATGAAGTCAGCATTAGAAAGCCACAGGGAAAGCAGGCAGTGTGTTATGTGATAAAGATGTGTCATGGCTGATAAAGATGAGGTTCCCTGGCTGCCCTTGCTCACAGACCACAGCCCCTCAGCTGAAAAGCTTCCCCCAGCCTGTCCCTGGTGAAGGCACTGCAGCCTGAGAGCTGCTGGCATTCAGTTCAGGGTAAAAAAAGCTGGTGATTCATTACCTTTTAATGACCTTCCAGAGTGGGAGCTCATCTCAATAGCATATTAAAGCAATCCATTCAGGTATAACAGGCCAAACTAGATCAAAAATCCCTCAGCCATACACTATTTATTGCCAATTGAAAGATAAGCTTCACAGAAGAAGCTGCTGTATATTTGCCTTCTCGTATAAAACTATTTTTAATTCTCCAAAGGTATATTTAAAAACTCATTCACAGCCACCTGTCAATCTAAGGTCTGTGGGAAGAATGGACTTCCAGCTCAAATCTTCAAACACTGTGGATAGCAGTACTTGTCAGTGTAACATTTCAGGATTTCATATATTAAATTTATATATATGTATAGATATATACATATAAGAGATATATATGTATATTTATATACATATAAGAGATATATTTAGACTTTGTCATGGCAAGAGGACTCATTGATAATAAACCTAAGAAAATTGGGGAACATTTCCCAAAGCAACAAGTAAACAATTCTCTACCTTATTTGTGAGTATGGTTTGCTCAAAAATAGACATGAGACATTTTTTGGATATACCACCTTCCTGTTACCACTTTGGGAAGGCAATAGTTCCATTTAGGAACTGAAGCTGTGGTCAAGGGTGAGCAATTAGTCAGAGACAAAGAGGCATGTATTAATATAATCCATATATTTGTGGGGTTTTTTTAAAAGAAAAGTATGTGTGCTGTTTCCTGGAACACGAGAAAGAACAAATTTCATGGCAGTACAAGTGGCTGTGCTCATTCACTTTGCACACAGCTCTATGCAAACCAACCCTCACCTTAGTTCAGAAAAATGATATATCTGCAAAACAGTGTGAGGAACTCTCCTGTGTTCCTTCAGCTGACCCTACAGCTGGAGATGAGTAACAGAATTAAAACCAGCTTTTGCATATCTAATCATTATAAGGAGAGCTGGAGAGCATTATTTGGATTTGTTTTTTCCTGAAACAAAACAGTGCTTTCTCTCTCATATTTTAAAACATAATTCCACAGGTCTTGCAAAATGTCTTTAGAATGTAAACACTAAATGACTGGGTAGCATAGAGAAGAACAGGTTGATTAAATGCAGAAATGTGTAGGAATGAATGTCGAAATCCATATTTGTTACAGCTTATATTTTGGGAGACATCCTGCAATTTGCCCATATTGTGTTTGAATGAATAGTCTTAAGGTGTAGCATAAATTTTAGGAATATATAGTAGAAAGCTTTCTTCATGCAAATTCCCAGCACTTTTAGGCAACACTGCTACCTACTGGGACACTTGTTCAAACCATCCTGAAGCCTTCAGAAATGGCAGGGAATAAAACTGTTACGGCAGCAAACTTGGCAACAAGTCCAAGACAATGCCTGGATGGGCTGTGAACCAGAACCACCACTGGAAAGTTGTGGAAAAATTCAAACCTTGCCCTTGTGGCCGACCAACAGCTAAAAACCTGCTTGAAGGCAATGGGAACAAGTACTTTGAAGGAAGGAGGTTTCTCCATGTTCTCCCAACAGTGACAGGTGCCTGGACCAGCACAAGGGCACAATCAGTGGTAAAAGTTGTAAAACTTGTCTGAGCTGAAAAACCAATATGCTCATGGTTTTCAAGTGAAATTAAATCATTTCAACAGCAGAGCCAGTATATCTAGGAGGTAATTCAGTCTTTCCAGGAAGTAATTTTTTTTTTTGCAAGCCCAAACTTGCTCAAGATACCTGTGGTGTGATTGCTTTGTCAAAATCATAGTTACCTGCAGAAGCAAATCCCCTGTTATGAAAACCACCTAACAAGAGCTTTCAGAATAATTGTATTCACTTTATAGACGATCATAAAAGCTACAAGTGTGAAAAGTAGGACCCTCTAAAGAGAATGCTGATAAATATGAAAGCTATAAATTCTGTAAAGTGAAAATATGCTAGACATGGTTAAAAGCTCTTTAAATGTCAAACTTGATCTAACTCTTATAAGAGAGGGAGACCTCATTTCTTTTCATTTGGGAGTGGGAAGCAGAGTGGGCTTGAGCTGCAGAACTTGCACACACATTTTCAATCACTCTAGTGAGTAAACACTAGTACTAGACTGTCCAAATCAAATCAGCTGCAAAACAGTGGATACAAAAGCAGCATTCTCTGGCCTAGATGATTATACCTGTTAACACGAAAACTTATTTGATGCATATGTGAAGAATTCCAGCGGCTGTCTTTTTGATGTTGAGTATGAAAAGGAATACACCTCATTAAATGGCACATCAAAAGGATGAAAATCCAATCATTAATCTATGTTTTATGACATTTTCCTAACAATGTATTGTAGAAATCTATGCTGCATCAAATAGCAGAAAGGTCCTGAAAAATTCCTTGAGTGATAGAAGGACTCCTCATACTCTACATTTTTTCTGTCTCTTAATTTTCCTAAGCCCTCCATTTTATACCTGAAGATAGCCATACTCATCCCCTTCTCACTGGTGCAACTTTAAAGACTGCACAACAAAGGCAAGGCTAGAGGTGTAAAACATAAACACATATCCACTGTGATTGAATCCTTCATCTTTGCAATAAATTGCTGCCTTTAATCCATTTGACTCTATGACCTGTTTGTGCAGAGTACATACCCAGCCCAAAATTAAACCAGGCTAATTCCTTCTCTGATTCACCCAGCTCCTCCTTCTACTGTACTGAGGAATGTCTCTACGTCTGGTGACACCACCCCCGTGTCAGATTTGAATTGCATTAGATGTTTCTAATCAGGGAGGAAATCCATAGCTGGCAAGTAGGGCAGATCTCCATCCTGGCTAGCAAGAGAAATGAGCTGCAAGAGAAATGATCCTTTGGGTCAGGATCTCCAGCCTTGACTTGAGCAAGAAGTGATGTGGCTGTGGGCAGTGTACCTGACAGAACCTGTAGCACCCAGCTGATCATCTCTGCTGCTTGTGGAAAGGAAAAGGAGTTCTCTGAAGCTTGAAGGTGTTTAGAAAAAACCTGCCAAAACAGGAAAGAATTCCCCCCAGATAACACAGACACAGGCAGTTAAAACTCTGAGTTAATTCAGGGCTGGATCCTTCACCTGCTTTCCTTGCTCCATCCTTGTGTCAGGTCCAGATGAGGCACTGGAGGGCCTCACTCCCTGTGCCAGCCTGCTCTATCTGCCCACAGATTTCCCTCCTCCTCTGCAGAATCTGGGCATTGCAGTGCCTGGAGAACATCAGCTTGTGTGGGGCTTGTCTTTTAAGAAAGCGCCTATTCATTGTGGGGGTTGCTCTTTAAAGTTCAAAAATAGGATTCTGTTTTCCTATGGTTCAATACACTAGAGCAAATAAAACTTCCCTGAATATTTTATTGATGAGTTTTCTGGCAAGGATTTTCACTTAAACACAACCTGAAAACAAATATTGCAGGAAGTTCACAGAAGATTCCTCCTTCTTTAACCTGAAATGAGAATGTTAACACTGGAAATACACTTCCACAGAATAATATTTATCCAATAACAATAATGTTACTTATTAATGTTATTAAAACCAATCAATATAGTCATAAATAAATGTGTAGATGTCCATTAGACTAGAGAAGATACTCTTCTGAAAAGATTTTCTTTTTAGCTACAGAATGTAAATAGAAAATATGGAAAACCAGTCTTAAATATGTGCTGCCATAGGGGAATTAGGAGAATTTAAGGTTTCAGGCTGCAGGATTTGTCAAAGCAAATTTTGTCATTTAGAAATACTCCCGTATTACCTACTTACAGGGACATACATCATTCAGTCATGAAACAAAAGTGATGTCATAAGATTTAACAGGATAATTAGCTATCCATATATCCATTATCAGATGCCAGGAATAATCATGCAATGTTTCTGAGATACCTGTTGTAGTTGAAAACTTAAAAAGAAAAATGTTAGTAATTCTGAATGATGAATTCAACATTTCTCTAGTCTTTACATGAGCTTTTGAAGAAGCAAAACATGGTTTTCTATGTAATATTTGCTTTTGATAGCAGTCATTTACATACACTTACTACAAACTCAGGAAGAACTCGACAAGGAGGGATTGCCAGGTTTGAAAAGTCTGCTCTTTGTAGATGGAAAACAAATGTACAGGTGAAAGACCTGACTAGAGGGCATCAAGCTTCTTTTCAGGCCCATGTGGGCTCCTCCTGGTGAGGCTGGGGTTGTCCCCAAGACACAGAGATTCCTTTCCCTCATGCTCTCAAGCTTTTACTACCCAGTAGTCACTATAATAATCTTGCCTTCTGTGTTGAATTTGACACAGACTGGAGCTGGCTGCACATACCCACAGAGCAGTGGCGTGGCAGGAGGGGTGTCTAGAGATGAGAGGAATGACTTGCACTGCCAAGGATACAGAGGCTCCTGTGATTTAAGAAGTGCAAAGTAAAGATAAAAGAGATCCTCAAAATGCTGGAGTTTTGTGGGAAATGAAATCCCATGCAACAGCTTGAGAATGAGCGATGAGATCTATCAAAGGTTGGTCTCCTGGCTAAATGTTCAGCTCTTTTTGGAACCTCGAAGTATTAATTGTGGGGAAATAATGCGAGTGGGTTTTATTTCCCTGCTAGGCTGGAAATGAGAGGTGGCTTCATGCTGCTGTTTTTAATCTGACAAGGCACACGGGGGTGTCTGTCCCAGTGCTATCCTCAGGTGTGCTTCACACACGGAGCATCCCAGGAAGTTTTCTCTAGCAGTCAACAAGGCAGAAAAGCCTCAGCACATTGCTTTTGCCAGGGCAATGGATGTGGGTTCAGGTCTTAGCAGTTTTCCCCACAAGCCTCAGAGCTCTATGAAACATACCCTCACTCCTCATGCAGAAAAATGAGTTGAATTAAACCCTGACATGTGCACATGTAATGGCAATTTTGCTGATTAAACTCAAGCTGAATTCATCCTACGCTGCTTTAGTAGAGCAGCTGATCTGAACCATTGCTCCCCTCGCTGTCACAGCAAATGGGAGCTACAAAATTCCCAGGTGCCTTGAGCCATGTCCAGCCCTCACAGCCTGTTCGGCTCTGCTCCTGGTGCAACCCACCCACTCCTGTTTATCTGCATTCAAAAGCCATGCACACCAGATTATGCATTAAAACATGCCTTGACTCAATTCAGACCTGCTTGAAAGCCTAAGTGAGGAGGTTCCCTCCAGTAGCACTTCACAGGCAGGGAAGGATAAGCTTTAATATGCCCTGCCCAGGCTTCACTAAGGTGAGGTTTGGTCTGCCATCAGCATAAACTGCTCCCAATCTTTATCTCTCCCACATGCAGCAGATAGGACAAATAGTAATATAGCTGTCAACAAACCAGTGAATCGAAACAGAATTTTTCTGAGTCACTTCTTAAATAATGGTAATTAAAGAGGAAAAAGTAGTTCAAAGTTTGTACTCAAACTTTTCAGTATTCAGCTAGGAAAACATCTCTGAACATCCCCCTTTTCTCTCAGGTTTTTCTCCCTTTACTCTTCTGAAGGTCAAAGGTTTAATTTGTATGCTTGTCGCTCTCTTTCACTTTCCAACGTATCCCTAATTGAAATTTGACACATATACCCATTAGCTGAATTTATTCTTTTTCCATGCTTCATTAACAATGCTCTTTGCTATATTACGACGCTAATGCTCACCATAAAATGCTCTCCTATGCAATGTGGCTTACAAGGGATGGTGATTGATGGTATCACAGGTAACATGGAATCCAGAAGGTATAACTTCAGGTGCTGAAATTGGAAGCTGTGGCAGGAATCTCAACAGCTATGGACAGATCCTGACTCTGCAAGGTCTGTTAGAGGGTGTAAAATGTCAGTAACTTCTCTGATACTGCAGCATGAGCCCAGCTAAAGCAAAATCCAGCCACACCTGTGTTCTCTGAACCCAAGTCTGCCACAAAGAACTTGTGGCTGAACTAGATCATGATCTATATTATTCACCTGAAATGTTGAATATAATTTTCACTACCAAATTGTCCACAATTGGGTCTTGTAACTGGAGAATGAAACTCAATACCATAAATGCAAATGAGCTTTTCATTTAAAACTGCAATTTCCTTTCTGATGTACTATACCTCTTGCCCATGAAGTTCTGTCTTTTTTGGAAAATGACATTTTCCTATGGTGTATAAGTTTCACTGGGTTGTCATGGAAACTGGCTCTCTCTTGTTCATTCTTTCTCTCCGTCTCCAAGTCTTTCACCTTGAGAGTAAAATGGTTGTCATTTACAATGCATAATTTTGCAGGTTAAACTTTCTATGATGGCTCAGATAGTCATGAAATACCATCCCAGACTTTGGGGAGAGGGGAATGGGAGAGTGTTCACATATTTCCACAGGGGAAAGTCAAATCCTTCAGTGCCTTTTACCCCCACTTCAGCAGCAGAGGGTGTGAGTGCAGCACAGGAGTGTGACTCTAGTCTGTGCTTTGGGCCATGGTTACACCCTGCCTGAGATGAGTTTGGGTAAATTTTGGGTAATTATCTGAATCTCTGAATGTTGCCAGCATTATCTGGGGTTTACCAGCCACTTGCTTTAACTCCTGCAAACCAATTAGCTAATTGTGTTTAAATGCTTGAGGAATGATTAGTCAGGGGGAGCCATTTTGGCAGGGAGAAAAATGGATGCTAAAAAGGAGCTTATTTAGCAGATGAGTGCTTGAAAGCTAAAAGTAGTAGGGGAAAAAGGGTTCATTAGGTGTTTTCTTTTTCTGTTTTGCACTAGCAATTTCACCTATGGGCACCTTATATTCTGTGTTAGAATATTCAGGCCAATGGGTGATTATTTTTTCAGCTGTTAATTAATAGCACTGCTGTGGGATGCATGATGTGAAAAGAAAGGAGTTGAAAAAAAGCTTTGCAGGAGCACCACTTTGCACTTTTACCTGAAGAAGCACGTGATAGGTTTTCTAGCTGTTTCCTACAGGTGTTATACATCTGCTTAAAGGTCAGAGTTCTTTTGAGAGCATCCATGCCCCTGCTTAACTTTAGATAACAAACATTTTGTGCCAAGAAAAAGTGTTTCAAATAAATAGCACTGCAAAAATAAAATGTCTAATTGACAGATGAGGAATGAAAATCATACCTCTGAAGGAAAGCCTGACTAATATTTTGACTGCTCCCTCAGATTTAGAATGCTGGGACTGGTTCTATGAGAAAAAACCTTGGAGATGGCACATTAGGAGCAGGAGAAGCTGCACTGCCACATGATTCTTGCTTCTCCAGCCTGTCCTGCCTTTGTCCTGTCACTGACAAAGTTACCTAAGTGTGTTGCCCTGCCACGGCTGAATGCCTGGCCCCATGCAGCCTGCTCCAAGAAAACAATCAGCCTTGTAAGCTACTGTGAAATGGGAAAATAGTCACTTTCTCATAAGAATAATGAGACTTTGAGACATCGAATTTTAAGATTGCTATGATGTTTGCAGGGAGATGTGAGAGGAGAGGAGAGGAGAGGAGAGGAGAGGAGAGGAGAGGAGAGGAGAGGAGAGGAGAGGAGAGGAGAGGAGAGGAGAGGAGAGGAGAGGAGAGGAGAGGAGAGGAGAGGAGAGGAGAGGAGAGGAGACAAATCAGATTGGGATAATTATTGAATTTGTGAGAAACCTAGAATGCAAAAGGAGCTTGATTCAGTGCTGGTTCCTTTAGGGAGAAGAAATGCAACATAGTCTGGCTCTAACATGCTGTCTGCTCTGAGACTTACTGTAGATTATTACAAAGTTCTAAGTTTCACTGTGGGATTTTTTTTTTAATTATGAAATTTAAATCCTCTAATCCTCTAATCTTTTTTATCCTCTAATTGATAGCAGTATCTTTTTAAACATGTGATCATGTAAAACTGAATGGTTTGACTCGCATTTAGATGTTTGAGTTAACAACAAATAGTTCTTCAGGCTGGCCTCCAAATGGCCTCCAAGAAAGTTGGTGAGGATAGTTACAGTTTCAGTAGTCCCAGAGTAATTACTGAAAACTAAATTGCAACTCACAGGTATTTACTTCGGTGTGTTTGGTCTTCGTACTCTGGTGCAGCCTATGTGAATTTCCATCATGAAACCAAGTGCAGCTTTCCTTGAACCTCTGTGTCTGTCTGTGATCTCTGATCCTACAGACCTGCTCAGAACAGCTTGTGCCAACCCAAAACGGAGCAAGTTATGGTACTTTCATAATAGCCCCTTACCCACCGGGCAGCTCATGAGAGGTATTTACTTCAGGTATTTATTCAAATACTAGGGGTACATCAGCAAGCTGTTGCAGTACTTAAAGGTATCTGTCAGCTGCATATAAAGGAAGCGCGTATAATTACCATTTCTTTTTTTATGGTGTCTTAATACAAGAAAGTAGCACAAATTGTCCTGAGTTCTGTTGCAGAATACAAATTCTTCTCAATATCCTGGTGAGTTAGTCAGAAATGTTTTATAATTCCAGTCTCTTGGTGTGCCCCTTAAACATTTTCAGAAATGTTTTTCTCCCCTAATGAGGACATCTAGTTCTCTTTACAGCTCCTCTTCTTTAGATTAAATACATTAATTTTTCTTCCCGAATTTGTCCACATGTGCACAGATTTGTCTGACCATCAAATCTAGTTTATGCTTAAAGCCAGCTTTCTACAGGCTCCAGCTGACTCTGGGTTTGTCCTTTCATGTTTCCCTGTCTCGTGAAGAAACTCAGCTTGTCCGGGATTTTTGTCATGAAGTGTCACTGTATTTGCAATTCAACTTTCCTTCCTGGATGTGTTGGTACAGAAAAATGAGGCCATCCTCCTAGCTAAGATTCCTCAAAACTAGTGGGATATCAATAAAGGAGCAAACTGCTGTGTATTGCTCCAAGGGAGGCTAATGGACAAGGATTCTGCATTTGAAATCTGGTGCTCCCTCAAATGAGACTGTGTTGCTTTGTTTTGCCTTTCAAAACAACAGCAATGACAACAAACCACAAGCAAGCTCTCCTCCCCTAAATGAACAAGCTGCATTTGTGTGTTAGTGGAGTTTTCTACAGTGCTCCTTTCACTGAGTTGAAGGATGAGTGCCTGAGGAGCCGTGGGTGCATCCTCGTGTTGCTGATCTGCTGCTGCCCCAGCAGGGCTCATCTTTTTGATAAAAGTGAGTGGAAAGCTGTTTCACACAATTACTATGAGCTGAAGAAAAAGGGATCTTAGACTGGGAGTGAAGTGATGAAATGTCTGAACCTTCTAGTAGTCATAAAGAAAAGCAGCTAAATGCAGTGAGCCAAGAGCAGATAGCAAAAAGGACACTGAATGTCATTCAGATGCCTGTGGTTTTGCAATGTATCTCACATGGAGAAGCATTCTTTCAGGTTTTCAGACAAGATGATTTAGGGGAGAAGCTGTAAAGTTTCCTATTAATTTCTGACTTTAAAATACATAAAAAGAGAATAATCACTGGACAGAGGAAATCTTCATAGCAACTTCTGGGTCATCATTTCTCAGAGAAATCCAGCAAAAATGGAAAATTGACTGAGTTTGTGGACACTGGTGTTCTAGTGTAGCACCTGCTCCCAACTCTTGGGTACCCTGAAGCAAACTGGAGCTTTCAGTCTGCCTGAAGAATGCACACAGGGCACTGGGGTAGCAGAGCTCCCTCCGTCTGCTGCCTTGATCCTGAACTGGCATCAGGGGAAAGGAACTTGTGTAGGCCATTCCTTCAGGTTACCTGCAGACCAATAAATCAGTCTCGTTCACATGAAGCACAGAAAATATTGTGATAATTGCCAAAGTCACTGCACTGATTTCTGCTGTTCTTCCATACTGAGTTGCAACATCCCAAGATGAAAGGATAAATGAATGGAGACATTAGCTCTGCTTGAGCTATCAACCCCATGTACAGGTGATTAAATTTTCAATGAGAAGGCACTGTCCATTTGCAAAATTACCTTGACTCATATTTTAAAAATGCACTCTAGTTGCACAGTTGTAATTCTTGGTGGCTTTCCCTTCAAAAGCACCTCTCTGTGGGCATGGTGAGTTAATAAACCATAAAACAAAGGTTTAATTACAGGGAAAAACGTAAAAGTTGGCTATGATTGGGAGGCTTATGTAGCTAATGTGTTAATTTTAGTGTTGTCCATGTACTATTGATCCTACAGCTCCCTCCACCTTAATTCACTTATGTTTGTAGAGTCAGGCAGTGGTGGGCTTATATTCATTCCAAATCAATCCCAAATCTGTTCCCAGTTTTGGTCACTGTAAATTGAGGCTGGAGGCTCCCCTTCTCTTGTCAATGCACAAATATTTGACTCATATCAGCATTACTGTGATCATGACTTTCCACATCTACAGATGGGGAAAACTGAATATACCCATTCCATAAATAACTGTAAAATGTTCATTTTTCCTGAGTTTTTAGAATGCTTTTGGAAGTGTTTTGTTTACTGCATTCAAAAACATTTTGAATATGGCAAGAAGTGACTCCTGGCAGGAATATTTCCAAGCCTCAAAGTTCTTATTAAATACTCAGTGAAGGATAAAACAATGACTGAAATTATTATTTGATTACCTCCAGCTTCATTTTTAGGGCTACACAGCAGTTTAGCAAAAGTGTTCCCCTTCTGCTAACAAGCAGTTAAGACATTTGCTTGGGGTGTAGGCAAGTGACCTTTGGGACTCATCTGAGGACAAGGCAAGGCACAAAAGCTGAGCCACAGCAGCAGGGAGCTGACAAGCCAGCACTGTACATGCTTAAACAAGTTTGACTTATTAAAAGAAAAATGTAAGCTCCTTTCCTGTGAGTTGTACTGCGCAGACAGAGCCCTGTGATTACATGGTGTGCCTGTGTACCCTAATCTCCTCCAGCAAAAGGACACAGGTCAGCAGAACAAGTGGCACCAAAGCAGTGTGCAGCCTCCTCAGCTGGAATTCCTCTTGTGTCACCTGCAGATTGCTTCAGCTCCAGGCTCAGGGCTCTCACCACTGTATAGGCAAAGATGGATCTGAGATACTTCCCAACAAACTTCCAAGCCACTGCCTGCCAGTTTGCAGCATTTTACTGGCTCTGACATTCTTGACTATTGCTCACAAAAGAAAACAACTTGCTCTATCTTTTTTTACTACCCACAGCCCATAGCTTTGGGCAATAGAGGTATTTATTGGTCTTCATCTCCAATGAAGTAACAAATATTTGAATTTCATTGCACTCCTGCTTTTAACACTGAAAGGAAATCATATATGTAGTTTATAATAGACAAGGGGAAAGACAGTGGATTTTCTTGTATTGAAGATATGACAGCTGAGAAACCACAGGAAGGCACAGGAGTGCAAATATGGAGTGTTGACATGAAAGCCAGAAATAATATGGAGGTGCAAACTAGTAGATAGAGGAAAAACAGATTGCTTAACAACTAAAAGCCAGCTAGGATAATTTCAGTGGGAAAGGAGGCTTTAATGATCTCTTAAAAATGATCTTTATAAAAAAAGTATTTTCTTTATATGGAAAAAACTGATAAGAAAGGGGGAAAAGGAAATTTTAAGAGTTCTATTTAGACTTCTGTTACAACTTTATATATATATATATATATAATCCTCCTAATCTTCCTTTTCAAACTGCCCATAGGGTAATTATGATAGCTAAAGACCCTTGTCTCTGATAGCCTTGAGATAAGGAGAACAATCATATTTAGTTGGATCTATGTTCTATTAAGTAAATATCCCAGTAGAAAGGATGGATGGCCCCTCCCACCAAGAATATTAAATATTTTAGAATATTTTTTTTAGAATATTTATTATAAAATATTATTAAATATTTTAGTGACTTCTGTTATACTGAATGAGTTCACAGTTGATGTCAGACAGATCCTCACACAGAAGCAGAGTTCACTGAGGCTGATGAGCATTCTGGCTGCCTGTCACTCACATTAAAATGAAAAAGGCCATTGTGCTCCTAGAATGGCTGGGACAGGTTAAACAAAAGGACTCACCGAGGTATGAGACCTTTCCAGACATTGACTCGGTTTCGGAGTGTTGGGTGCTCCCAATCCCATGAGGAGAGTGGGGGTCCATTCTTCTCCTCTGAGCTGGTTTCTGATGTAGGAGGCTGATAACCACACTTGTAAAAGACCAGAATTTTCCTTCGGAAGCTGTCCCGTCAGGATGTCTTTATACCCTCCAATGACAAAGTGGAGTCCATCTGAATTATCTCTTATGCTCTGGATGCAAACCATTCCTAATACTTTCCTATTTGACCTGGCACTTTTATTTCTCATGTTTAAGCAGACAATACATCAGAATTTCTGTATTATTATTATTATTATTATTGCCAAGACTTCAAACTCCTTGGCAATGAAAGAGAAATATTTGCCACCACCCAGAAAGGCCGTCTTACCTTGCAGAATTAGTCCCTCTGTTAATTGCTAAGAGGCAGAAGGTTGCAAAAGTTAACTACTAATGCTTTCTCAGTCTGCTTATTCAGGAAAGGATCATATTACAGCTGAAATAAGATGTCCTTCTCATTAAGGCAATAAATTTCAGACTCAGATTAAACTATTGATTCAGGCACAGATTTGTCACAGAGGGCAAATCAATTAAAATTTCTGTTACCCACTGGTAAATGAGATAATTATTTGTTCTCCAGACCTTTTTGTATTTGCCAATTAACCCATGTTTGTTTAGCCTACAAGCTCTTGAGGAGAGTGCCTGCACTTAGCCTAAGCACATCTATGATGTTGGGGCCTTCATGCCATTCAAGATTAAACCACGGTTAATGCTTTTAGAATGTGCCAGACAGCAGCAGAATATTCGAGCAAAATTAATGTCCTCAGCTATTCCTCATTATAAGAGCCAAAGAACAGAAATCAGGATAATTATGGGGAAAAGTAAATCAGGAATAAAGGTAATATTCTACTGATGACTCATGTCAGAGCTCTAGATTATTACTGCAACTATAACGGGCAGTACATGAAAAGAACAGAAACCAATTAATTTTTAATCTGTTTCCTGTTAAATTGTTAAACTATTTCATAAAACCAGATTTCATTATTGAATTAGACCAGAAAAAGGATAATGACAAGATAAAACAAATACACAGTCTCTAATTTGAGTTTAATAATCTGACATCATCTGAGTAGCAAAAACATGGAAGGGTTTTTAAAAAGGATGACGCAAAACTACTGAGTTTAGTACAAAGGCAAAATCTTTGACTGCAGATCCAGGTTATGTGTCAAAGCTGAAAGAAGGTAAATTCTCCTAATCGAAGGTAAAAAATTGACCTAATTAATTTTATAATTAACCTTGATAATTGAAAGTAAAAAGGGTCACCTTCACTGAGTTTGTTCAGTGTTTAGTTTCAGACTATAAGCAAACTCATTCCTGTTAATAAGGCTGCTACTCCCAAATGTTGACATAATAAAGCAGAAATTAATTAGCACATGCAAATGAAGACTACTTTTATTATAATGTACCATAGTTCCTAATTTCTTATTCCACAACATACAACTATTTTAATATTAATTTTTGAAAATTCTGTTTCTTAGTCACGTGCAAGAAGTGGACTTCTTGGAGAAATCCCAAATTAAGAAATTTCTAACAATAAGATCAGTATTTACTTGGAACTTAATAATATTAGTATTTACTTTGTTCCATTTGTTTCAACATTAGGAGCACCCTATTTTTATTTACCACAGCTGTGAATAATTGTTACTCAAAACACACTAGATAATATTCTTTGGCTTTCCTGAAAGGTGGGGAGCAGCTTCTGCTTTCATGTTAAACCAACTGGAATAGGAAAAGCTGGCACCTTACTTGTTTAAATCCTTACACCACAGAGGTGGTAGCTTATTTACTTTATCAGCAAAACTGTACTCACACCACCTCAGTGTCACTCACTTGGGTAAAGTTCTCTCAGCTAGCTGGGAGTTGGAAGTTAAGTTTTATTCTTAAGATTGCATAATACTGTTTTGATTTTTCTCCAATGAGTTTCACACAAAGGCCTCAAGGTCTCCAATCAACCTTTAATGTAGATAAATGCAACCGTGTCTATAAAGTAGAAGCTCGGAGGGATTTGCTCAACACACAGAGAGAACTTGCCTGTGATCACATAAAATATATTTTATCAATAGGATGGCCAGCTGCAGTAGAGCACCTTTACAGGCTCTATAAACCAGGGAGTTTTTACTATTTCCTGAGACTGTAGCTGAACATATTCTATATATTTTTCTTTTCCTTCACACCCTGCGTACCAATTACAATACCCACACAGAATTCATTCCATTTTCTTTAATTCTTCAGTACAAGGGATCACAGAGAAAAGCTATATTAAATCTGGTAGTATTGTGTCAAGGACCAGTGCAATTTTCTTGGTTAGACTGCTGAGGGAATTATCTTGGCTTGTGCTATAGAAATTTCGAATTATCCTCTAGCTTTTTCAAAAATACTTTAAAATTATCTACCTATGGCCAAGCGCTGGTTCCCAATGTGACTGCCAGTTTCAATGAAGAATCTCTTGTACAGCCTGCATTTCTGGTATCACTACATCCAGCTTTACTGGAGCAAATGCAATAGTTTTAAGATATAAGTCTGTTCATCACTCACAGAATAAGAAAAGGGGAAGTACAGGGAATTCTACCCCATGCACAACAGCAACACCTATCCTATGAAGAATCTGAAGGCCTGCTCCTCATTTCAATTTATTAGTGTATTTTAGCTCTTCGTCTGTTACCTTTGAAAGAAAATAAACAAAAACTCATGATTATCTGTAACAGTGAGAAACTTCACAAGTCACAAACCCCATCCTTTGAAAACTGAATGCCCCGTTCCCTCCAATGACTCCTTCCCAAAACTCTTGGCAAACACTCCCTCCAGACCCCATCTATGGACAGCCCAGGGTGTGGGAGCAGAGCACAGACTCCTGGTCCTGGCCAGCAGCACAGCTGAGAAGGAGCCACAGGGACCCTGACCGACCTTCCTGGCACAGCAGTAAGTCACAGCGAGTAAAATTCCCATTAGCAAGACCCAAAAAAGAAGCAGAAGCTAAGAAGGGTTTAATGATGTTTCACTTTATTCCTGCCAGAGTTTCACTCCTTTTGCACAATCTTTATTTTGCTCTCTGGTTCAGCAAGGAGCTGGTGTGGCCAGCTGTGCTCTGTTCTCTTTGACAGGGGCTGGTGATGACAACATGCATTGCCAATCCCTCCAACATTCATCTGGAGGGTTGCTGCAGAGCTGGTGTGACTTCTGAACTCAAATTTACCCTGAGCACTGGTTTAAAATATGTTAGAAATTATTTGATCATACTCATTAATTAACAGTTGGAAATTACTGAGGAAGCAGAATTAATGAAAATGGTAGGCCGGTTCTTTTATTTATCACACAAGAGTGAGAAGTAAATGTTTTAACAGAAGCATAATATAGTGATCTATAAAAAGACAAGGGAAACAGAAAGACAGAATGCAGTCTGTTCAAAAAAACAGCTTTGTATGAAAGACTAAAATTTGAATATTTCCAAATATTTATTGTTTATTATTTTCTGGAATAATATGTAGGCTTCTCATTAACTTTCCCGAGATTTATTTTCAAATAAACTAAAATATTCCTGATGGAAAACCCAATTTTGGTGAGGGAAAATTTTCCTAAGTGACTGGAAAATACCAGCAGAAAGGGTTGCACAACATCCAGCCTCTTGTAATCAAAATATGTAAGGTTTTTAAACCTCTCTGTGTATGTTATGTGTTCATTTGAGGAAGTTGCTATGAGCTTGAGAAATCCTTAGAAATTTATTTTTCTGTGATCCAAGCCAGCCTGTGTTTTTTCTGAGTTTGAATGATAATATGTACCTAATTTTAAAGCATACAGAAAGTCAAGAAAATTCAAGAACATACTTCTAGAACAATGACCAAAAATACCAAAAAATACCAAAGATGGGAGTCACTGATCAACTTACTCTTATATTTATCTGTAGAGTTGAATATTGTGCTCTTTGGATTTAGGGCATTAAAAGTATATTTACAGATTCCTGACATATTTTTGTAAAACATTGTTTCATCCTAGACTGGCTGTGTACGCCATTAAAAAGGAGCAACAGATTTGCTCTCAATAGCACACATGCATGGAAATGGAAAGCTGGAACGGACGCTGAATATGTTATGAATGGGATTGCTCTTCTTTACCACAAATCACACCTATGAAGTTGAAATTATATAAAAATATATTAATTTATTACTATCTCTTAATTACTTAACAAAAGTCTCCAGGACATTTGCAAACATTTTCTTTTAATAAAAATAACTTTTTAAGTGCAGGAAAACTGGAGGATGCAATAGGAGATGAATGAGGGAACATGACAACTTTTAGAAAAACGCTTAGATCAAGAATACATTTTTAACTGAAGAAACATGAATCATCTATAGGGGATGTATCTGCACAAATATTGATATATTTTTATCTATATATCACAGGAATTGCCTTGAGGCAAAATTATATAAATCATCATTTATGGAAAACTCTGGAGGGAATTACTTCCTGTTATTTAAAATTCATCTCAAGAGCAAAGAACTGCCATAAGAAAATTGCCCAAGATTTTCTCTCTTGTGCATAAGCAAATATTCATACACTCATTTTTCTCCCTTTACTTGATATTTACTTTGTTCACATCCATGACATGGCCCTTCCTTCTCTGTTGGAGGGAGGGACATGAAGCCAGACACGTTAACTGTTTATGTTCTTAATCTGTAGCTCTTGTATATTTTTCCATTTATGATCAGTGTTTACATTTACACAGGAAGGACATGGCCTATCAAGCTCAGCATAGCACTAATAATCCTAAATCTTTCAAAACAATTGTTTTGGCTATTCTCTTCCTTTTGGACAGAGGGAACACAAGCTCTGAGTGTGAGTCTCCTTATGCAGAGTTGGGGCCTTTACTGATAAAAAATCATATCCCTAGGTGAGAACCTGTGAGAAGATAGTTTGTAAGGACAGTGCAGAAGGCAATTTTCCTCAATGAATTACATTTGTACTGATTGCTGAGGAGTGGAGACAGCCTTGCCTGCCCAATGAGGATGGGGGTATAAAAGATGGGTTAGGTGGTCACAAGTTACAGATGCAGTTTGGGATGGTGTCTGCTGGCTGTGAGGAGGAAGGGACATGTGGTTGTGCAAGGAACAGACAAGGTAAGCAGATGCTGTGTGAGAGACAAGACAGGGTTAGGTGGCTGGGAAACGGATGGGTTGGGGTTAGCCAGTCATGCAAAAGGGAGAAGGAAGCTTGCAGAGAGGAGAGAAGGGGTTAGTGCTGTGTGGAGCTGCCTGAGAGAAAGTATGAGAGGGTTTTAGTAAAAGACTGGTGTTGGTTCCAGTCTTGTACTTCTCAACATAATTAAAAGAACCATCCAGAAAAGTTCTGGGAAATAAAAATTCTCATCCTTACAAGGTGGCCTGACACCCATGAGTATAAAGAGTGCCCCAGCTTGTTATTATCTCCCCTAACATCAGCTTTCGCTCCAGGGAGTTACTCAGTGCAAGATTTGAAGGCAGCCAACAGGATAACAAGTGTTGTGGGTTCAGGCAGTACAAAGGAAAAGCTGCCCCAAATCTCTCTCATAAAATTTTGCACACACTAAGAAGCACCACACATCCCCCACATATCCCTTCAGTAGGCTCATGATCCTCATAACATGCTCGCTGGGAGAGGCAGACTTTCCAAAACTTGATGAATTGGTATTTAGAACACCAATTTTAACACCTGCAAAGTGTTCAGAACAAAATTTGATTTTCTATTTTAAGATAAATGCAATTTTATTACACTGTAAAAGGCAGCAGTAGTGTCTTTAGAAGCTGTACATGTGGATAAGTATCCAGGATTTAAATGAGATTGCATGCTTCTGCAACTTAAAATAACTACAAAACTGTGATGGGAGTAGTCTACATAAATAATGTGGTTTTGCCCTTCCCTTATGTGGACCTTGTATAAAAATGGTCTGATGGCAGTGGCTGGATTTCTTACTGGACAGCTGCTAAAGGATGGGGAGCATCTTTGTTCAGGGACACACCCCCCCATCCAACCCAGCACACCACCTCAGCATGGGCAGCACATTCATGCAGGGGCTTCAAAAGGGGGAGAAAATTCCCACCATGCTTTCCTGTCCCCTTTCTCACTGTCTTTCACAGCACATGCAGGCAGCAGTCCCTGGTTAAAACCATACTTTTAGCATGTGTGTAAAAGTCCTTCCAAGAATTGTGAGTATTAGCTCACAGTTTAAAAGAGAATGGAGAGCAACTCAAGGGAAATAAGAGATGTTGTGGATCGAAGCTGCATCGACACAATTCACTGCTGGAGGCTATGCCAAAGCACCAGCAATGGAACAGAGGATTTTTTAGTGTGAGCTGTAGCAAAGTACTCTTAGAAAAAAGAGAAAAAAAAAATTACCTGAAAGTGAATAGGCAGAAAATGGATATAAAAACCTGATTCACTAAGGGCATATGCTCAGAAGCAGCACTTTGGTTTATATTCTCACCACTTGCTGCTCACAAAGAGCAGGGAACATACCAACATAATAACTGATAACAGAGCTCATGAAAGGGAATCCAGGAGCTACATGTTTTGAAGGAATTGCTTTAGAAAAATGGAGGTGCCGACCAAAAGGCTTGCAGCTGTCAATGCGCCTTTTTCACTTGCAGGTTGTTCTTTCCAATGCCAGCAGATGAAGGGATATTCAGTTCATGCTCTCAGCAGAATTTTCATTTCCTCTGGGTCTCATGGACCTCCTTGACCAAGTCGCTTTGCATCCATGGCCCCTCATCTTTTGGCATCTCAGACACCTACAGGTCAGTGGATTATGGAATGTTCTTTGGGACAAGTTGTTGGTTTTCTGTCATACAACAGCATCTTTTCCACAGGGGATTACAGCCTTCCTTACTTCCCCTGTAGGGTCTATGTAATGGGACTCAGAGAATGGTACTGTAAGGCAAAGAGTGAAACGTGACTTAATAGCAGCTACTGCAGCCATTCCATAGTATTTTGCATCAGCACTTTACCAAAATCCCCTGGTATCTTTGGTGTGATAGAGCAATGAACCCTGTGGTGTTTTAGAGACCTTTTGGGATATTTGCCCAGGCAAGGTAGATGTCCACTCTGTCAGTTGTGCGTGGGCTGGTTCTTAGTATTGGGCAGGGCCACAGAGGTGCTGTTTTGCTCTTTGGTGACTTTATTTTTCTGAGATTGTGTCAGAGTTACTGGAAACAGAACTGTACATCACCAGAAAACATTAACATTTCACAAAGTCACATGTCTCTGAGCAGTGTTTCCCATCTCATTACAAAAGCTAGTGTTTGTTAATCAAGAACTCAAAGGCTGATAAATGGTCAACTGGAAATTTACTTTTTCTGATAGAAGGAGCTGGTGCCAAACCAAAGGCTTTTGTGTTTCCTTATCATTAGAATGAGAGATACTTCAGTTGCTATTTTACTTGCAACGTTTATCCTTATACTGGGCAGATTAAGATTGTCTGAACTCTATAGAACTTAAAATCCAAATATCACAGCTTCTGCCTGTTTCTGTTTATTGTGAGCTTGAAGTCATCAGCACTTGAGATAATTTTTCATGGCAGAGTCAAAGTGAAGCATCAGGGTTGTCCTTTGCCGGAGAGCAGAGCAGATCTGGCTACTGGCAGGAGTGCCAAGGAGAGCCCAGCACAGCTCTCAGCCTCTGCTGGGACAGATAAAGCAAAGCCACTTGCATAAAAACATTGGGAGGGAGATATAAGAAAAGGATTAAGAACTAAGCAGAAGTATATTTATACATGTAAGAATAATGCTGGTGCGTGCAATGTGTATATGAATGCTAAAAATACTGTATTTAATCATTTTGTTAAAAGCTTTGGGAAGGTCAGCTCAGGTCACAGAGCAGAGATATTATGAGCACAGAACGGAGAAGAAAAGCTGGTAGGAAAGGGAAATGAGAAAGCCAAGTGAAACGAGGGCATTTAACTTTTGGGGGAGGAATTCTTAAAAGAGGTGGATAAGATGAGAAAACTAATGCAACCCGAGTTCTTCATTTCTTATTAATGTGGAGCAAAAAGTGTCATGAGGATATGTGAGAGATTACAACAAACATATTGCAGGGGCACCTGAGAGAGAGAGAAAAATCCCTGAATCACTTGCCAAGTAGATAAGGAAGCTTTGATATAAAAATAGCAATGACTATCAGCTACAGATGCTTAGTATCTTTGTTCCTCTACCAAAGAAAACTCATCAAGTGAGAGCTGGTATTTCCAGTTTCATGTCTGATAACAGATCTACCTCAAAATGAGACCTCAAGCACTGGGGCATGGCTCACTGTACAGGATTTTTCCAGCCTTCATTTTAATACCCTACCCTTTAACAGCTGCAGAATAAAATAGCCTATCAAATGGAAAGTTAAAAAAAGAAACTCAGATCAAAATTCTGGTTTTGGCAATGTACTTCAGCAGTGGCCACGTCCCAAAAGCAGTAATCCCTGGGATGCTGTGCCCTGTGCTGGTAGCAGTGCTTGGCAGGAGCAGAGAGCAGAGCATGACTGCTCTGTTTCTGACAGCCTGGGACGCCCAGGGCTTCATCCCTGCCCACAGAGAAACCCAGGAAAGGGCAGAGAGAAACTGCCAGCAGACAGAGGAGAAAAGCTCTTGGAGGTTTTTCAGTAGCAGCAATCTCCTCTGGACTGTCCCAGGGGCATTAATCTGACCTCTGACTTCCCACATCTCCAGCTGTGCCAGCACTTAACCTCCAGGAATGTCCCTGGCTGACCAAGAGGAGGTAGCACAGGGTGCTCCAGCATCTGGTGTCCCTGACCTCTCTGACAGCACACTCTGCAGAATTTAATTTTCCCCACTGTGCTGTCATGTCAAAACGAGAGGGAATTGTGTGGAACTGCTTCTGCAGCCACATTACCCTGGCAAAAGTCAACAAGAAGCTTCTGCTGGGTTCAGCACAACAGCGCTGAGCCTTGAGACCATGAGTAATATGGCATTAACATTTCTATGATACGTTTTCAGAACTTTCACTTTAATAAAACAGCATACTCCCCAGAGCACAAGACAACAACTTTCAAGCCAAATAGAATTAATGAGGTTGAATAATTTTTGCATCTTTCAATATTCTCAATCCTGTGAGCAGATATGTTTATGCTCAGCAATCTGAATAATACAGAAAACATTCATTTGTACCATATCATTTCAGCTGAACTTGAGTTAAAGACTATAACCAATATTACAGCTGGAAAAGAACTTTAGTTTCGTGTTCCTGATTTTCTTCATTTTTGTGCACTTTTAAACACATATACATGTGCCAGCATATTTCACAAGCCTTTTGATGTTTTATCATCTCTGTATGTGGGTGGTTTGTTTCCAGCTCTAGTTTGAAGTGCAAATTTCCCTCTCAGTTTTCCTATGTGAAGGTTAAAAATACAGTCATGAAATATCTGCCACATGTTTTCTTCCCTGGGTTTC
>VRYO01002782.1:4200153-4322061 GCA_009812075.1 Sialia sialis
ATATCCCTGAAGAATTAACTGCAATGTCTGCCCTGATAAAAATCTCCTGGGAGCAAAAAGCATAGCAGCAAAAGGAATCACAATGGGTTGGAGATTAACTCAGCATCTGCTGTTTGTAACCCACTGTGTGCTTCTGGGGCTTTGCAACTTATTGTGACTCATATGGAAATGAGGACATGGATCCCAAACAGAGCTTTGCTTTCAAACTCAGGCATAAAATCATCTATTTCTTAAATGAGCATTTTCCTCTGACTTACTGAAAACAATCATGAAAGTGTTAGCTATGATTTTTTTTCATTTTTTATTTGGTGTTCTTGCAAAGCAGGACAGCATTTTCCCAAATCTGTTGGTCCATTGGTCAATGGCAGCAGCAAAACACTATAACATGGCTCCTGGGAATTTTGCTGTCTAGAGGATTTTTTAGGTCATATCAGCTGTGCTGTACAATGTGAAGAAGGGGAAGGCAGTCGGTTCTGTATTTTGCTCTCTATGTCTGAAAAACAGGAGAGCTTTCTATGGAAATTTTGAAAAGTAATCCCAGCACCCTCAATCTTTGGGTGCTTTCACAAAGATTAGAAAGAGGCAAAGGGAGCTCACTGACTTTTGGAATTAACACTTTTTCAAGAGACTAAAAGTTGCGTAAGGTTCTTTCCAGCAAGCAGGTGTAAGGAGGGTGGTGCTGCCCCTGGGCCAGCCTGGCAAACCTTGCTGTTGGTGCAGAGCAGCAGTGAGTGACCCCTTCTGCCCAGCAAAGGGCAGAAAAGTGGGCTTTTCTCAGATCTTCTCCCTGTAACAATCTTGAGGCACTTTGTGCCCTTTATTACTGCAGCAGCCTTGTGAAAGTATTGTGCCTCTCATTGAAATAGATATTGAGAGAAAACAACTGAAAGGTAGATTTTCATTCTCAGTTCCTTTGTCTTCAAGACTAGGAGATGATCCTTTTTAAGTTTCACTGGAACAGACAGAAATGTGAATATCAGGTTGTGGCTGCTCCTTTAATGAAGCCAGCAGACCTGAAGCAGGGGCTGCAGAGGTCCTGAGTACCCTGACCCAGCACCACTGATGTGCTGCTCCTCTCCAGGAGTGGCTGCTCTGCTGCTGCAAAATAGGTGCAATGCTGATGATGATAAGGTGGGGATTTGTAAATCCATGCTGGCCAATGGTAATAGGACTCTTAATCCACCAAATGCTATGATGGCAGAAGTTAATTCAATCTGAAGATTGGTCTTTCCTCTACACCTTTGAATTCATTTTGCTTTGTTAATATTCTTAAAACTTTCCTCACCGACAGACTTTCTTTTCCAGTTTCATGACTGCTTTTCCTTTCCTTTCCTTTCCTTTCCTTACCTGTGACTTTCAATATCCTTTAGCCACTGTTCTGTAGCTAATTTATTGACACCCTCTTTCTCTCTGCCTTCTCTACCCTCTCTTTCAGCATGATGTGAACTGTGCATTTTCCACCTAGGCCAAACTGTGTCTTTTCATTTGTGGGAGATATGAAATATTAAAACAAACATTTCCCTGCTTCACTCTCAGTAAGAGCTTAAAGGAGCTATTACAGGGATTATTTTTTCTCTACTTAATGGAAAACAAAGATAAAAATGTAGCTTTCAAGTAGGTCATTTAATCTTGGAACTTTTAATTGTGAGGTTGCCAGCCATGATTTGATTTCTCATCTTCTATTATTCCAAGGTTACAAACCTTCCAATTCATTTATATTTATAAACAATGTTCCCACTATATTACATGCATGGATTATTAGGAACACCTCCCAGTAGAGTTCTGTCAACTTTTTGTACATAATTAATTAGAAACCTCAAAGCTACCTTTTATCAAACTTTCACAGATGTTTAGCATATCAGAAATCTCAAAATTAAAGAACTCTGTTTAGACCAAAGGGCTATCCAGCTTACCCAAGCAAGGAAATGCTTTACATTTCATGGGATTTAAAAAAAAAAAATTAAAAATAATTAAAGCCAAAGTGTAAATCAACTGGGGAAGAATGTGGTTGCAGTGATAACAGAATTATATTTCACAGTAAAGGAAGCCAAACCTTGGCTCCAATTAACAGTCCAGTTCTGATAAAATAAGTCAAAGGAGAAAGCAACCTGACCAAAACGATGATCCTACCTGCAAAAGAATTGAGAAGAGAGTTAAACTGACCCCTAACAGTTAAACTGTTTATAAATCATCCACAAGATGGGAAACGACAGCAGATGCATCACTCTGCCTATTTGCATGGCTTCTGACTTTTACAGTACTTCCTCAGAAGCAAATTGAGCCTTTCAGCTTCAAATTAACTTGCAAAACTTTGGCTGGGAGGCCAGGTCAATCACCCAGGGGCCCCGTGCACATGGGAGCCCACACATTATCACTCTAATTTCGTGCTTACCACATGCAGCATGTGTGAGTAGGTCTGGGATAGCTCTGAGAAGCACTCATATTTCTTTGCATTCCATTTCCTTGCCATCCTAACACAGTCTGGATCACTGGCTGCTCCCTGCCAGGGGAAGCGCCATGGTGAAGTTGATTTATAGGCAGCAATCATCCCTTTGATCCGGACCATCACTGGCACTTAAATATCAAACTCAAATTTCTCAAGAGCATGTTCTAATGTTTTGTATTTTATGGGAATTTTGGGGCAGGACTTGTCACCTGTAAGAGCAATTACTACTTTGCAAAAGGTTTGCTATGAAAGTTAAAACACTTGTGGAACTTAGACTTAGTCCTCTTTTTTCCCTTACCACAAATTACCCTGGAAGCCAAGGTGGCAGTGCAGCAGGAGATGCTGCTCATGATTTCACAAGTTAATGAACTTTCACAGAGCTGGATTATCTGGAAAACAACCAATGGTTACATTCCTGCCATTCACTCTGATGGCCGGGAGATATCACGAGCTCTGTATCTGAGACAAGCAAATCTTTGAGCCACCCCTTATAACTTTTAACAGCAGATTGGAGCCGTTTCCCAGGATCAACACCTTTGTGTTTTTCCAATCTATATAAAGCAGCTTGGCAGCAAGACTGAGCCGAGTTTTCCTTCTCCTCATAGGTCACTGCTGGTGCAGCAGCACTTCAACTGAACAGACAGTTTCTCTCTAGAGAAAGTGGTATATTTAGTGTCCCAAATGGCAGGTTAGATGTCAGATTTAATTTGAAACCTGAGATGATGTAATTCCAGAGAAACTGTTGGCAAAATGTTTGTGTTTGAGCAAGAGGACATGGGTTTAATTGAGTTCTCTTATTCTTCTTGGCATTAATTATATTTAATGAGTGATGATTTATCTAAAAAAAAATTTAAAAAGTCAAAAGACTAGCAGGCTGCAGACAAAGTTCCCTGTGGTACCAAAAGACGGTAAAATTCAAAAATCCTGTAAATAGAATCTTTATTCTTATCTGTCCTCTTAACACTGCCCAGGGTACCATTGCACTGTCTACAACAAAGAAAATTTCCTCTTCCCAGGGACTGAAACTGGAACTTTTATTTAATAAGTTAGGAATGCAGCTAACACATCTTGCAGCATTCTGAATGAGTAATTTGCTACCTGAATTTACTACATGAACCTTGAACACAGTGATGCATTTTATATTGCACTTATCCTAAAATGTCTCTGCATCTCTTCTACTCACAAAAGCTAAAACCCACATGTTCTGAAATAAATGTCTTGGCTAGCTTGGAATCTTATCCGTGTTTTACTTCAGTGAATCATATCAACATATTTTCTGCATTCCCATTATACATTTTTACAACTAGGGTCCTCATCCTGGGCTTCATTTACGTTCGGTGGAGATCTAGTAAATGAGTCTAGCACACCGGCTGAAATCCTTTAACTGCTAGTGATCTGTAGCCTTCCATAAAAGCAGTGACAGTTTTCCATCTGTGTAAGTAGCAGAAGCAACTAGAAAAGGCTTGGACGTTGCCAACTTCCTTAATAATTTTCACAAAACATTTAGATTGTCTAAACTGCAGTGCAGTGGCACTGATTGCCACTTCAAGGTTTCTAGTTGAAACTAGAGGACATTGCTGTCTTTCTTTGTCCTGTGTAATGACTTGCAGAAATTCTGTAAATCCATTTTCTTAAAGAAAAAAAAAATAATTGCCATTAGTGTCTTTTGGGACATCTCCTATAAATAGTTAAAATTGCCCTGCTTTACTCAGTTTAATTATTTATTTGGAGAATAATTGCTTTAGATGTCAGTTCCATTATCATGGAAGTTGTAAATGATCCTGAAACTTCTGATCAGTAAACTTAGCATCACAGACACTATTTTAATTGTTGTCTCATTGCAGAACCCATATAGAATATGAATGAATGTGGCTCCCAGGCTGTCCTAGGATTTATTTTAGAAGAGTTAGCAAAACCTATAGATAACAAGGGGTGAAGAATTTCCCATTGCAGATGCTTGTCTGTGCCTGTCAAAGTCTTGTAGAAAATAATATATCCCTCAGCAGCAGTGGAATAGGTAAAGGAAAGGGGCCGTCAGCATAAAATGTGAATATATTGTGATAGAGTATTGTTATTGAGGCTAGAGTCAATGAGTTTGAATTAATTTCTTTCCATTGAAACCTAATCCTTCCCTACATATGTGTGTAAAGTGCATACCTGCCAAAGCCAACACTGAGAATGCTCCTACTCATTAAAGAAAGGTGAATTTATTGATTGAATTTTTTACGTACTCAATTGGTTGCCTAAGAGTTTGCCCAGCTCTGTGAAACATCAACCTTGCCCACCTCCCAGAAGGACACCAAAGTTTCCACTAAACATATTGTGGCTGTTAAGGACTTTCACAACATTCATCTTCTGTCACTGAACAGGAGGAAAAGTGGCCTGGGTCAGCCCCAGGAGCTGTCCAAGGAGCAGCCAATCTCCAGCAGCAGCTGGAGGCAGATGGCCAGGAAGGAAATGCAGAGCATGGCACCAAGGCTGACACCTCCCCTCTCAGTCCCTGCCAGTCATGCACAGCCCAGGCACTGCTGAGCTGGGTGGGCTGATTTTGCTCCTAATCACATCCACTGCACATCTCAAAATGTGCTGAGTCTCCCCATGGAGCCAAGGAAACATTCAGCTTTCAGTCTTTTAGCCCAAGATGTCCACATAGATCCATGCTCTCTGCAGTAATTGTATTCTGTCCAGGAAGATTTTCCAGTTGTGCCCATTTAACCATTGCAGGCTTCATTTCTAATTCTGTGCCACTCCTCCTTGTCACATCCTCCTTCATACACTGGCATGTTTGCATTCATGAATTTATGCTTTGTTATTGGGTTGTCTGGTTTTGTATTCTGGTGCTTATGAACTTGGAGAAGCTCTTTATTCCTGGAATACTAATTCAGAACTGCTGAATTGAAAGTGACCAGGCATAAAACTCTTTTTTTACCGAAGGCTATAAGCAGGTATTTCCCTTTACCCAGAAAATCAGCATTGTCACTGTCTCAATATAATTCCTCAAAAGAGCCTTCCATAACACAGAGAGTAAGGAGGACACTTTTAGGTACAGACTATGGGGTTTATTTTGTTACTCAGCAAAGAGCCTCCTACCTGCCATCACTTATGTAAGGTTCACTTCCACACCTACCCTGAGTATCTTTAGCTCAGTTCAGCAGATGAAAACATTTAAGACCAGGTTTTGTGCTATTTCTGCCAGAACATGTCTTTCTAATTTCTGAACATATAAAGTGTTGTTTTTTTAACTGTCTTTCAAGACTTACTATATTGGGTTTGAAATCTTCTCCACTCATTTACTATATGCCATTTTTCTTTGATTGCAACCACAATACCATCTGTGCTGAGATTTGTTACATGAGGTTTTAGCTTTGGATATCAACTATTTCTATAAAATATCACTTAAAATCAATTAGTCACTTTGGACATAAACTAAACAAACAGTTGCATTTATCTTCCTATGCTTTTTTTTTTTTTTTTTCCCTTTAGCTTTATGGTAATTTGAGAAGCACCAGATTTGTTTGATGAATGGTTGCCTATTTAATGATAAAAGATAAAAATTCTGTAACAGAATTTGGGGGAGAAAAAATACAGGGGAAAAATAGATTGCTCTGCTCATCATCATCTCAAATGAAGGAAAATATCCTGAAGCTTGGATTAGTGACTAAGACTCAGCTGTCCATCTGTCTGTGAGGGTGGTGTCAGCCACGGGATGATGACTGATGAGGATCTCATCCCATTCAGCCCAAATCCCAACCAGGAGAAACTCCTAGTGCAGGGATGAGAACACAAAGTTACAGGCACAGCTGAGCCAAGGGAGAGAATTGGGAAGGCAGCTCAGGGTCTGCATTTGTATTCAGGCAGGAATACAAATTACAGAGGCCTTTTTCTTAAATCAAGTTAGAGATTGTCTTTTCTCTCTACTGCCAACCTAAATGTTCAAAATTCATAAATCAGGACCCAAACATGACAAGTCTGCCTTCAAAAAGCAGGAACTTAAGAGTGTGGGTGATCTTTGACCCTGAACACCATCACAATAAGGTTTCTGAAGTCCTCAGGAACATCATTATTACATGTCTGAACTCCTATAGCTGCAACAGCTATAGATTTCATTGGAATTCATTTGTGTTTTTTTCTACTCTCATATTATTGGGCATCTCCACAAAGTGGGTCTTTAATATCACACAGCGCCTTGGCACCAGGCTCCCAGGGACATTAGATAGCTGTTCTGGGGTCTGTGGGCTTCCTTGACCTTCACTGGGCTACAAAATTAGCCAAGGAACTCTCCCTCCTCTGCTCCTGCCCAAAAAATCTCCATAAACACCCTGTTAAATTTTTTTCTGGGTTGGGTACTGCCTATATGTAAAATGAGAGTTCCAGCTGCCTACTCACAACCAGATTAAAGTAGTTTAAGTATGGACAGCTCCTAGGAAGGGAGCTCCAACCTGCCAAGCCCTGGCCAATGTGTAGAGCAGACACTGTGATTGCAGAGGAAGCTGGGCTAGGGAAGTGGTCTGCTTGAAAAAGTGACCTGAGCAGAAATTACCAGATCGTTTACAGCGTTGGCTCAGTGAGGTGGCTCCCTGTGCAATCCTTCAGCTATTAATGCCAGCACAAAGGGGAGCTCAGGGACACAGGGCCATCCTTTTAGTCTGCTCTTAGGCACAGTTAAATTGCAGTGTGGAAACAAACATAAATTCCCTGAGGTCACTTGACAGTCCTGCAAGTTTTTCTACCATGGTTAGAGCTCAAGCTGTTTTTAAAGAGACCATAAATATGGGACGGGGAAATATGGATGTTATACATTTTTCTTTCATGTTTTTTTTTTAAGTTAGATCTTGAGATTAAAAAACCTTTAGGGTAGGGCTCACCCATCTCCTGCCCCTTTAGATAGAGCCTTACTTGGGTTTTCAAATAAACACTGGGTAATATGAAAAACAGGGAGAGGATGGTGTTGCTGTCATCTCTGGCATCTCCAAATGAAGTTTGCTCCTCTTATCATAATGAATAACTGCATTTTGCACAAATGGGAGCTAGAATTGGCCCTTTTAAACCCATGGACAATTATACACAATGAATCCAAAACCACACCTATTAGCAATCATAAAGGATCCTTCCTGAATAAATGAGTTTAATCTCAATGTCCCCTGACAGAAAGCTTTTGCAGCCTGCAGGTCACCTGCATGCTAGTTTTACTTCCTTCTCCCTGAGCACATGCAGTTTAGACTACTGATAGGAACTTTACTGGATTGCATATTTTGGGGCATGCTACTAAAAATGAAGGATTTGGGAAGTAAAAGACCAAGCCTTGCATTTAGAAGATAAATATTAATTCTGAAAAATCACAAACAGTTGCCTGGAGAAGGTAGAGTACCAAAGAAAGCACACCCTGTGGACCAGCTTTTGCTAAATGTCAGGAAAACAAAGGTGTAATTTTAAGCAACTTACTGCATGTAATGAAACAGAAGCTGACCTTAAAGGGGTTTGGGATTGTTTTTCCCTGAAATCTGACAGATGATGTTGAGAACGAGTTTTAGACAGAAAGCCTCAGTCTGGAGTTTTCCCAGGATGTCGTTTTAAGTATGAATTAAAGGAAATTGTAGCCTCAGCTGGGTCCCCCTTGGTCATCCTAAGGCAGGGCCAGAGCAGGTGTGCTCACAGCCCATGTGCACCATGGCCTGTCACAGGTACATCAGCTACACCTTCCTTTTAGGCATTCACCTGGACTTGTACTTCAGCACCAAAGCAAATCAGCAGGGGTCTCTGGGCATCAGTGAAATGATAACATTATCACCAAGCCTGTGTTAGTTCCTTTTTGCTATATTTCTAACATAAACGAAGATTAAAATTTCTTATAGACCCTCAAAGCTTAGGCCTTCATTTCAGATGAGCACATGCCATATTTTGAAAAATAGTTCAATAATTTAATTCAATGGTTAGAAGTGACTTAGTAAATATTTTTATGAGAAATCCCACCAAGTGGCATCTATTCTCAAAAGCAGCACAAGGCAATGTAAGCACATCTTTAATTTGCTGCTGCTGCTGAGCAGGTTGGCTTGCCCCATGCTTTTATTTTACAGTAGCTTTCATTACACTTTTCTCAATAAAGTCTGCATCTGACAGGGTGGAACACATTTATCTCAAATATGGAAAGAAACAACATTAATAGGATCTCCTGCTTGTATGTGAGAGAGTGAATGAGAGCATAACAAATTCACCTACGCCATTATCTCTCTGAACAAAGTCAGAATTTCAGCTGCAGTGACCTCGTGGTCACAAAGATCACAGATTGCAAGACAGAATTGGAAAGAAAAGGGCTTTAGTTAGGTGTACATTATTACAGTACATCCTGCAGCTGTTGTATATCCAAAACCAGTTCTCTTAAGAGAGAAATCAGGCTTCCCCTCATGTTTTTCAATAGTTTCCAAAATACAACTGACAATAATTCACACTTTTGTTCAATAGCAGTAAGGGAATTATCTCTTCTTTCTAAGACCTAGAAACCAGGAAGAAAATAAAGAGAATGCATAAAATCCAAACATTGGCACAGCCCTGCGCAATATACAAGAAAAGTCTTTTTTAAGGGAGTAGCAGCTGAAGTGCAACAGAATTTAGTAATATTGACAGGAATGCTACAGTAAAGTTGATAGGAAAAAAAATCAAGATTCTAACATATGTAGAGAAATATGCTTTGTGAATTAAACTAATATAAATGTTCCTATATTTCAAATCAGTAATATATCCATTTTTGTTTGCTTTTGTCATTATAAACCAAGTTGTACCCTGTCTGGATTGAGCTGTGTGACTCCTAAAAGAGATCTCTGTCTTGTAGGGATTCCTAAGCTCCAAAATAGATCACTGCCATGTTTAGGTTCTTTCCAGGCTGTACAGGCACAGATGTCTCCCCATAGTTTTGAAACTCACAGCTCAGATCTCTAGCTCATGGAATACCACACAGTCATCAACACTACAAGAACTAAAAATGTACAGCTCTTCTCTGAACAGAGTCTAGACCTGTGCTGCTCTTCACATCTAACTTTTCATGCCACCTTGTTAAGGGTTATGTGAGTATATAATGTAATTTAGAAGAGCTTTCCTGTTCATAAAGCTATGGCCTCTCTTGAGGAGTTAATATTTATTCTGGGGATCAACAGACACTGTAACTGAAATTAAAGATGACTTTTTCATCTAAAAAAATCCTTTCTAAGCCTCATTGACTTAGTGCCCTATACACAAACTAGAGTTTGGAGCTAAAACAGAGAGCACTGAGCCATGGTGCTGCTAACAGAAAAAGACAGTTATTGGAGGGATTGATCCTACTCATAGTGTATCTCAATTTCATACCATGTTTTAATCAAAGTAAGCTTTTATGAATATCCACTACTACTTACTCTAATAAATCCTAGGACTAAGAAACCCTCAGAAAGTAGGACCTAGGTATTAAAATACAGTAATTTCACAATTATAAGCCGCACCTGATTATAAGCCGCACCTCCCAGTAGCTGGGTAGACCACGGGATTTGTCCATATATAAGCCGCACCTGAATATAAGCCCCAACTTTTTTTTTTTAGTTGTTTTTTTTTTTTTTTTGCGAGGATCCGTGTGTAACAAAGTAACAAATTAGTAACAGAATCGCGCCAGCGCGAGTTTGGTGTCAGGTGCTCAGTTTGCAACAGTTTCCATAGACCAGCAAAGCCTTTAAAGGCAGCCCCAGGCAGCCTCCCAGCCGGCTCTCACTTCTGGGTTGGCATTTTGCTGGGATTTGTCCATAAATAAGCCGCACCTGAATATAAGCCGCACTACTGGGGTAGGCTGGATTCTTCAATGAAAAAGGTGTGGCTTATAATCGTGAAATTACTGTAATTCTCATTAAGCAACATAAAATTCAGAGGAACATATTTCAAGCTCCACTGAGATAAAAGAACCAGGACGCAGTAGCACTGGAGAGGTATTTATTAATTTTCTTTAGGTAACAACAGTCACTTTCATAAACTGGTTACAAAGAACGTCATTTTGCAGAACCAGATCAGGCACATGTGTAGGCTGTGTATGATTTGGCCACTTAAGCATCAGAAGTTCCATGAACATTGTAAAAACTGGCACCAAAGTGGGAAGTCATCAACCATCTTCATGCTGTCCCCTCCTAGAAGCAGTGTTTTGAGTTTGGTTATTCTGAATGGTAAGTTTTTCCAAAGCCTCCAGATCCCACTGCTGTGCTTCATTTCCCTGAGGACATTAGACTGTGGGAAAATCAAAAACACAGCATTATTTACTAAACCTGCCTTTATGCAACTTCACATCCCAAAGAATTAATAAACAATGCTAAAAACTCTGTTATAGTGATGAGAAAAGTATCTCAGGAAGTCTTTTAACTTTGCAAGGCTAATCAATGCAATATTTTAGGTATGCCACCCAGACTACAATCTCATATTATGCTGAAAGGAAGGAAAGAAGCATGAGAGGTAGAATGGTGTTTCCATTACAGTTCAACTGTTTCAAACTGTTGTTATTGTTGGTTTTGTTTTTTGCTTGTTTTGTGATATGGTCTACAGTCCAAATCTCATAAATCAGAATGCAAGTAGATAGTACAAGAATCATCACAACAGCAGGAAAGTTTTTTCAGGGATTATTCCTCAGCGGGAGGAAAATTCATTGTGTGAAAGTGAGGAGGGCTGGATTTGTCTGCCCCATACAATACTGCAAACAAGACCACAGGTACTGAGTGCCTGCCTTGGGATGAAAAAAGATACTGAGCTAACAAAAGCCATCTATCTCCCTGCGAAAGCAAATACCACAAAGGCTGTTCCACTCCATGATTCACTGTTGGATGTTTTCATTCAGGTGGGCTCTGGCTCTCTCTTGGCACTCCTTCACACATGTGCTTAATTTGACTTACAGACCAAAGATTAGTTCCACTAAAGTCCTGTGATTTGCTGAGTGTAGGATGAAAAAACTCCCACTGGCTTCAAGTGAGAAAGATCAGAGACTGAAGGATCAAACTTTATAGCAAGTAGGGTCAAGCAGCAAGTTCCCAATCCACAATATGAGCACTAGTTTTTATTACAGATCACTGCTCTCTCTGAAGGACTCTTTCCAGCATGACAGTTCCTCGTTTTTTCTGAATGGCTGTTATCAGATCACTGCTTTACACTGAAGCTGTTTATAAATGTTCCTTATGACATTGCTTTTTTTTTTTTTTTTATCAAGCCATTTTTCCACCATGAAACAGGACATTTATTGTTCATATATAAGAGGCAATGGACCTGCAAAAGCAGCGTTCGTAAAACCTGGAAACCTCCTCGACAAGCAAAATGACTAACTGTGATGGACATTCGTAAATCACTCCATATCATTCATCATAATTCCTGAGGTTTCATTAATTCCTTGAGAAAGACATAAATCTAATGTGCATCTTAAGGAGCCAGCAGGCTGGCTTACTCTCCAGGCATAAAATAAATATGATGCTCTCTCAAGTTTTGCATGTGTGCACAGCAGGAAACCGATGTCACTCAAAATGTGGGGATGTCCTGGGCAGCCCTGCAGGCATCGCTTTTGTTTTCAGAATGTGCAAATGCTCTGTCCTAATCCTCCCCCACTGAACTCAGTGGGGCTTTTCCCCATAAAGCTCAGGCACAACTGTATGTATAAAGCCTTTTATCTACCTCTGCTTTTGAACAATCAGGTTAAGAGTGCAAATTTGATCTCCAGAACTGAGGGGCCACCAGTGCCTGGGCCAGTGCTGCAGGGATCCTCTTGGAAGGGTCCTGGGCAGCTCCAGAAGGTCACACATCTAGCAGCACCCATGAAAAAGGGGACAGTAACAAAATCTTTTCTTTTAAAGCAGGCAAGCTGATATAAACAGATAAAATAGGACCTTACAGTGAAGCCTGGTGCTATGCAAATTGCTCCCTGAAAATACGAAAGCAAGTTTGACATCCTGTGGCCAGAATCAGCATGGGAATAATGCACCCTTTCACACCCCGGGATTGCTCACTCAGGAAATAATCCTGCTCCTGAGGGCATATATTTTTGTCTGGGGTGGGTATGACAGTCTTGTGAGTGAGTATCCTAGAGGAAAGAATATAAATGTGCGCACTAAATATTTTTGTCAGGGGATGACTACGGGGTGAAAGAGAGCAATATCACTTCAAAGCCCACAGGACATCAGAGGGTAAACAGGATGGGTCCCAGAAAGTCTGTGTGGCTCTTCTGCTTGAGGTTATCCCCTGCCCTAAAAGAGGAATACAAATATAAGTGGGAATCAGAGACTGAGAGAAGGAAAACAAAAGAAAAGAAACTAGGGCATGGAAAGTCTAGCTTCTCCTAAGAAAAACAGGTGCAGGCTGAAATGTAAATATCTCTGAAAAGTTAATTTTAATTTAGTCATAATCATAAGGTCTGTTTAAAAGTCTGCTGCTTCTTTTCCCAGCCCACATTTTCCAAAAGAAAGAAAAGCTGTCTTTAAAATATCTATGATAATTGTTATGAAACAATCACATGTGGCAATCTTGGCTTATTGATGCATATCCAACGCACCACATCAATCTCTGTGAACCTTTCCAAAGGTTTGTGCCTGTAGTTTGGAAGAACTGATTGTACAGCAAAGATAACAAGGCAATTTGTTAGAACTTAATTTGTAACAAATTATTTCTGTGGAAAGAGCAAAGGATAACAAAAGGATAACTCAAGATTTATGGAATTGAGGTAAGACCCAGCATTCCAGCTGCACACTATCTTGGGATAAGTCATGCCTGCATGACTAATCTGTTAGAAGATTGGCTTTGAACTTTCAAGATTATTGGCACACTTTTACATATAGAATAGATTTATTGATAGGTTTATTAAGATGGAATGATTATTTATTTACTCATGTTTTCTTTTCCAGAGCAAACAAAATTCATAAAAGATGTCCAACACCCAGTATATGCTCAACCATGACAAGTTTTTCAGTTTACACAAACAGCCTTTGAATCAGGCTACAAAATGGCTATGTAGGCAAAAATAACCTGTTTCATCATAATCTTCAAAAATATTCACCCACTGTGAACTGCTTCCTGGTGTCTTTGCTGGGGCAGATATAAACCTCCTGCCATTTTTGAATGGTAGTGAGTTTAAAAATATTTGCTTTGCAAATTCATTTTTAACAACCATTATTTCAACCTTTTAAAAAGCATTATATTTTAATCCACTTTAGAATAGGCAGAAGAAGGCTAAAAATGAGAGATAAATTCCAGTACTGAGGACACAGAATTCTGAAGCATTTGAGGATTGGACTACTTCATCATGTAAGTAGGTCTTGTGGGGTTGTTCGCTTCTTTGTTGTGGGTTTTTTCCGGTTGATTTCAGAATATTGTGGGTCTGTTCATCTTGTCCTTATCACTCTGCAATTTCCTGAAAGGTGGGTCTCTGTCTCCTCTCTCAGGACAAGCAACAGGACAGGAGGAAATGGCCTCAGGCTCTGCTAGAGGAGGTTCAGGCTGGACATCAGAAAGAGTTTATTCAGAAAAGGGTGGTCAGAGATTAGAGTGGGCTGGACAGGGAGCTGGAGGAGTCACCATCCCTGGAAGTGCTCAAGGAACAACTCAGTGGGCACTTGGTGCTGTGGTTTAGTTGACAAGCTGCTGTTTGGTCAGAGGTTGGACAGAACTGTGGGAGGTCTTTCCCAACCCTAATGATTCTGATGTTCAGCCCAAAGAAAATTCCTAGCTGGAAGTTTTAACTGGAAAGTCATTAAAGATAGGAAAGAACCTGCTCAACTCTATTCCAGCTCAGCATAAAATCAAGAGGCTTTAACTCCTCACAAGGAAGACAGAACAGCACAAGTCTTTGTGCTTAGTTTGCTCATTGAAACAACATATTTAATAGGGAATTAATCTACACAAAATTGTAATATATGTTAACTAGAGGCAGAGGGATACTCCAGATGTAACACTTGTGAAAACAATGTCTGCCTCTTTGTAAGGTTTTTCACTTATTTAATTTTTAATTTTTAATTATTCCATATTGGACAATGATTATGTGCACATCTGTACCATTATCCCTGCAGTTGGAAATATGGATTAGGGCAGTCAGTGAAGACAGGAGAGTCTTATCTTACCCAGCAATGCTCATTCACTGCAGCTCCAGCCTGTGTAATGATGAATTTTTTAGACCCTCTGTAGTTAATGTAGAGCTTCAGGGGTGCAGCTGACAATCAGACGCTGCCAGAGCCTGGGTTTCTTTATCAGGTGTGCAAACACAGGCACATGCTCTTCCCTTTGCAAAGGCAGCGGGTGGCAATTACAATCAGAGAGAAGATTGCTGTGCCACTCCAGATTTGTGAGCTAGTATTCATCAATACTTGCACTAGGAAACATTCGATTTTCCTGCAAGATGCTGAATGTTCCTGTTGATTGAAACTATTTAAGGATGTAAAATTAAGGTTTTTCTCTCTGCTGTACCACACCTGTTCAATTTCTCTGTCATTGTTACCACAACTGCAACAAAATACTCACCTCATGTACAAAAGGCCCCAGTAACACTTTCAAAGATGAGAATTTGGTTTGCAAACTACCTTGATTTGTGGAGTAAAAATCTCAAGGGTACTTATATATAACTTTCAAACAGCACCTTACAACCACTTTAGGCAGCTGAACAGCAACTTAGAACCAAAATTTTGATGGCATGTAGGCTAAAGTTTAGGTAAAGTGAGAGCTTTAAGAAGCAGCCTTGCATCAAATACACATTGTTCAAATATGTGACCATAAAAGCCACATTTTCTGAAAGGACACCATCCTGTTGCATGCCATTGTCATTTCTGCTCTCGTGACATTCACATTCCCCCTAAAGTAGTGCCCCAGCCTCCCAGGCTGAGCATGTCTGGCCAGACACTGGCATCACCTGGCCACAGAAGTTGTGCACTGGCAGCGCCTTTCTCCTTCCACACCTTTCCTCAGGACAAAAACTGCAGCAGCTGTTGGACAAGCAAAACTGGGTGTGAGGGAAGAGAGGGGTCCGTTTTGGAGGGCAATGTCCTGCAGCTCTAGTGGTTATGGTTTAAGTATCTTCTGTAGGAGCACAAAGATCTTTTAAGGAATAATCCAGCCCGTGCCCATTTTGAGTGGCCTGGCTTTATCTATGCGTGGAGCACACTGTGCAAATGGATGTTTAGCTTGTGGGAGGCTATTTCTGCTCCCTGGCTGGGTGACTGAAGTTTTGTAATTAGATTGGTGATCACATGCAGTATAAATAACAAATACCTCTCCAGATGCATACTGAGACCTGCATGCATTTATGCAATCAAAGCACAACATTGAGGGGGAAAAAAAATCAATAAAAGCTTAGGAACAATGAAAATCCTGGGCTACAAATAAACAGAACCATTGCTGTACTAATAGATATTTTCCAGGAGGTGGAATCTTGCTATTATATCATACCCAAAATGCAGCAGGAATGTTCTGTATGCTGACATTTGGCTGTAACAGCATGACCTCTGATACCATGCAGGACACAGCCTCAGTGCAGGCTCAGAAGAAATTAGGAACATGACTTCACAGAAAATAGCAGTAATATTCATTGGCTTATAGAATGGGAGTGAAGGGTGATTTAAATGCAGATTCAAAATATCAGCAGTGAAATCTTGGTGTATTTAGAGTTGGCCTATTTAGCTATTTAACTGACAGCTGGTGATTAATGTAGATATAAAACTTTGAAATGTCTTTCTCTTGGAATACAAAGTTGATAGTGGTTTATGTTTTCGTTTTTTGGTTGCTTTCTCAAAGGAATTTCTAGAAGCTGAAGACCATGAATGGGAATGCTGAAATGCAGCAGTTTTCAAAGCTTTCAGAATAGTCATGATGAGAAGTTGTTTTAGACTTTAATTGAATTGATAGTAATAATGAGGGACAATTGTTTTGATTTGTTATTCACCAAATTTTGGACAACTTCTGTACTGAATGACAGATTTGAGTGGATTTTTTAAAGTTAATTACCTGTTATCGCCATGGTGCTGCATTTTATTTATTTTCTTTTATTTAATTTTCCAGAACCTAGTAAGTTTTCTAACTGAACCACCGGGTCTCTTACTCAAAGCACTATTTTTAATTATTGACAGATAAAAGAATAAAGTATCATGCTTCAGCAATAAATTAGCATCACATTAGGGGGAATAATCTGAACATATTCACTGATGCTGTTAGCTGATAACTTACTAACATGACTTCAATCTGCACAATTATGCCTGTTGAAATAACCAGTCCAGGTTTCCCAGCAGTTTGCAGGCAAGTTCAACAACAAACAAACAGTCTAAGATGAGAGTTGGTCTCCTTTCAGGATCCAGTCCAATGCTCATTTAGGCAAGAGAGCACTTCATTTGTACTTCCATGGGCAAGGGATCAGGGCCTTAAAGGATTTACAGGAGGGAGAAGCTATCCTTTCCTTGGTCACTGAAAAAACTTCCAGTGGAGGACAATAAGGATGTTTAAATCTGTGACAAGTTACAGGATAAACTGAAAATTTAGCAAAAGCACTAGGCTAGAGACATGCTGAGTTGAGCGCATCCTTTTGCACCTTGCCCAAAAAATATCAGCATTAGGGGTTAATCTCCCCACTGATAAGCATGCAGAGCAAGGTTACTGTACAAGCATACGACTTTTTTTAGGGCAGGCTACCTGCACGGCTTTCAAAGTACTTTTAAAATTATTTTTTAGAGAAATTAAGGGGATTTAAGAGAATTAGGAGATGGTCAGACAGGCTCTGACCTCAGTGGAGCAGACACACCAGTAGAGCCCAGCTAAACTGGAATGAAAGGGCGAAATGAGTCTTTCAGTGTTGCAGCACTAACAAGCACAACCTGCTGCTGCTGCTGGGTGCCAGCAATGAGGGCTTACACACAGCATTCTGCACAGGGTCAAGGCCTTTATCTGCTTGCCAAGATCAAACCCTTGAAAAGCATTTGCTGTGTGTGATAGCACAATCCAAGATTGTGTGCTCTTTCGTATTACAACCAAACTCTCAGAAAGATGATACATCAGAGCTTTACATACAGGCACTTCCACTGAAAGGGAGAGCTCATGAAATATGCAGGTCTTTGCTGTGTCTTTTGTTCTTCATGCCATCTATTCCTTCTCCTACAAAACTGCTCTGCTCGTGCTGATGGGGATGTGAAATGCAGAGGTTTCCTGTTTAGCATAGACCCACTCCACCTTGGCAGGGTGTGGCAGCTGAGAGCTGTGCCAGGACACTGCCCTGATCTGCCAACACCCTGATGCAGTTGCAGTCCTGGTAGGTCAACACTAGAACAGCCAGTGAGAGATGGAAGTTTAAATCTGCTTGTTCCAACAGAAATGTCAATTTTTTTTCTCCCCATGCTTTTCAATCACGAACATTTATCAATGTAAAAACAAATTAGGTGTGAAATTTCTCTCACTCTTCAACAGTGCTGTGAAATTCTGTCTGCATTGTCTTTTGGTTTTCTGCTCCATCTTCTGCTCTTCCAACTGCTGCTTGGCAACGCAGATTGCTGTGCAAAATATGAACTCCTGAAGACTGTGCACTTCAATAACATTTTAACCAGAGGCAAGCATGCCAAGTAATTGAAATGCAGTGTTTCAATGGCATAATTATGGGTTTACTTCAATTTTTTTATTGTGAGTGAAAGATTCTGTCTGATTAAGACAACACAGCTTCTGCCCAAGTGGACCAAGTCAGGCATGTGCAAGAACATGCAAGACCAAAGCCTTGTTGGTCTGGGGACTCTTGTGAACGTCTCCCTGCGAAAGGACATAATTTGTAGTTTGCCTTGCACAGTGGCTCCTAAATTCTAATTCATTCTGTTTAATACTAAGCATAGGGGGTGTAGAGGACTTTAGTCACTAGCTAAAAATCAGGATACATGAACAGTCCCCTGCAATACTCCTGGAAATTTAATTTGGCCTGGGGAAATTTTTTCACCATTAGAGAACACAAAATGTGTTGGTTTCACAGAGTCTTCACTGTTTCTGTGATATGAGGTTTTTCCCTTTGCATGACCAGCTCTTTTTTTGTTTGTTTTTTTCCTGAAAAAATCCATTTTTTCATTACATCTAATTAATTACTTTCCTAGAAAAAAAAGCTGGTTTTCGACTTCTTTTCAGTATATTATTTGCCTTTCAGATAGAGATGGCATTAAAAAATAGCCAGGCTTCATAAGGGATAAAACAGCTGAGAAGTTGTGGTTTTTTTCTCAGATTTTTACATTTTTTTTTCTCCATATATTCTCATATATTCAACTCATTCCTCATTTTGTTGGTTTGTGGCTTTTTTGCAGACTTTATTTTCCACGTCCTCAAATTATCTTATGTCTTCCTTCTGATGTTTTTATATTGTTGCCCTGAGCTCTACAATACAGTGTGTGCTAACTGGACCCCAGGTGGGTGAACTGTACTTCCAAGGCTGGAGTTATGAGAGGGTTTCTAGCAGAGCCTCTCTCCCTCTCTTGCCTCTCTCTCTCTTTTTATTAATCTTTGATAACTTTCTTTTTGATCTGCACACTACACCCTTCTAATTTACGGATGCTTTTAAACCTCAGGCATGGGATTACTTCATTTGATTCATGGAAGACCATGAGCAGTTCAAATTAACCTTTTGCTTCCTTCGGGGGAAAAAATTTACTTGGGGGATTTGGTTCACCTGTTGAGAAAGAAGCTGTCTCTTCTTATTTACTGAGATTGCCTCAGCACCACGGAGATGACTCATGCATACCCTGAAGGGTTTAGGTGGCACCATAAATTCACTGCTGGGCACCGTGGACCCTGTCCAGAGCAAACTGAGGTCAAAAAAATCATTCCCTTGACTCCAGTGCAAAACCTACATTGCCCCAAGTGCACTTTGTTCCCACAGAAATTAATGGAAGATGGTGTTTGGTGTATTAAAGAACCATCAAAAGGTGAACACCTTATTGGTTTATCTACGGAAAAACAACAGCACAAAGTGACATCATCACACCAGTGACAATTGAGTCCTCTGACTTTTCCATATCTGTTCACCATCATTTTTTCAAAAATCTCCATAAAGTGATAAAATCTGTGTCTAAAATATGTGTTAAGCCCTGTTTTTCTACCAGCCCACTAAGCAGGCAAAATTTACTGCAGTAAAATGAGGAAAGGGGTAACTCCCCAATGGAAAAAGGCATAGAGACCACTTGAAAGGAAAGCGTACCTAGCATAGCAGGTAAAGGTCTACAGGGTTGATTTTCTGGTTCTCACTCACTTCTAAGAGTGCAAGGGGCTTCTTTGTTGGGGTCTGCAGAAAAGAGCAAAGGAAAGCATTCACACAAATATCACTAAAGGGCTGGAAGAGTTTGCCTGTGAGCAAAACCAATGTGATGACTCCATTTCCTGACACATATATCAGAGCTGATAACACCCGCAAGTTCCCAAGCACTGGATGTGGTTGCTGTGTTTGAGAAACAGCTAAATCAGAGGTTTTTCGTCCCTGTCTCTGTCACACCACGGTGCTGACAAAAATAAAACAAGGCAAAGAGCAAACACTGAATTTTCTTTCTGCTATTCTAAGCATTTTACAACAAGAACATGGCAATTAGAAAATGAACCCAGAAACTGGGTTAGTGTTAGCTATTTCTTTCCTCATGAGTTTCTCTTCTGTTCCCCTTAGCATTCAGAGGCAAATCTGATTCTTTAAATCTGGTCCAGAGCCCTGGCCTAATTGCTTGACTGCAATCTATTTTACATAGCTTGATTGTATTGTTCGAAAACTATCCCTGTGCATACCATTTTATGAGCCTGCAAAAAAAGCCACAGACCTAGGAGGGCAGCAGCACTTTGTGAGGGTTTAATACAATGCCACATTGTGTGCACCCAGCAGGGCAGATCAGGGCCATAGCAGAAGCTCTTTCTTTTACAGCTTTCCCACTCAGACCATCCATTTTCTGCCTCCAATAGCACAGGTTGCCACTACATTAAAAAATATGTGAAAGCATGAGAAATGTCAGGATGAATGTTGTCCTTTCATCTTCACAGAAGCTGCTTCCTGGCATTAAATTTGAGTGCTATCCCCTACATGGCTTATCCTACTTCATTGCTGAAGCCTACCTGCCTCTGCCTCTTAATGAATCAGGACTCAATAAATCCTGGCTTGGTCATTGTACTTGTTCACTTGTAGCTGATGATAATACACAGGGAATGCCTTCACCTGGGGCTTATTGTGCCAAGTCACAGTGCACATCAGTAGCTCATCCAAGACTATATAAGATATGCAGGTTATCCCATCTGAGCACAGTTTTCTTGCTCTTGATCCCCCAGGGGGTGGGTGTTTTCAAGAAGGTGCTAGGCTGTTAAGATTGCAGTAAGGAAGCTTCAGAGGCTTTGTGGACAACTTAATGCCATTTATTAGAGCTGTTATTACAAGGAGAGATTAGCACAGAAAATCTTTCGCATCCAGAGCTGCATGGGACACAGATCCAAGCCTCTTCCTCCCTTGCTTCCTTCTGCTTTGCTACTCTGCAGAAGCTAAATGCCCTCATAAATCAGTCTGCACAAGTTCTTCAGGAAATTACTCAAATTGCCAAAAGGAATGAAGGAATGGCAGCAACTAGTGATACCAAAAGCCACACCTGCGCTCACACCAGCAGCAAAACGTGAAATTACTGAGCAAATGCAGAAAACACAGGTGAAGTCATCAGCCCAGGGTGAGGCAAACTTACTGTGCTGTGGCACGGTGGAAGATTTTTCTTCAAGGTCATATGATTCCAGAGGTTTTAGAAAAAGAAGGAAATGTCTGTAACATATGCATGCAGTCCTGGTTTTATGCTGCTCCTCTTTATCTCCTCACCAGCCTAGTGAGGATAACTAGTGTGTCGAGACATATGAATGGATTATGCACAGCCTTAAACTGCCAAACACTTGACTGTAATGAAAAGCATAAAAATTCAGCATGGTGTAGAATGGATGTAAGAAGGAAAAAGAAAACGAGGGGAAAGAATGAGGTATCAGGATGGCTCATTCTCTTCTGCATAATTTAAGGGATTACAGAAGACAATGTGTCCTACTGTCACCCTTGCTACCTACATTAGCTTTTTAGGTTTAATATGCATACCAGCCAGCAAATCAAGCTCAAGGCCAGTGCATTAAAGAAGTGGAGCAGAGTTGGCCTCCATATTCACAGTCAGGTACATTAAAGAAGATGTAGGAGTGTTTGTTCCTAGCAAAGGTAGAACCCACCACATGTCTGGTGTAAAAGTGTTTAGTTGTGGCTGGCCTCCCTTACAAAATACTACACAGCTATGGTTTATGGGGTAGCTGTGGTTCAGCCTTGTGAGTTCATTCATTTTTGATGAACAACTGCTGTCTTTTCAAAAATTCTTCCAGGAAAGGGAAGAATACCATCTCTCTTACAGCCAGAAAGCAGTCACATGTAGTCTTATTTTACAGTAAATAGGGAAGAATAATGTGAGTATTGCCATGTGCAAAAAATTTAGAAAATTTCTCTTTTTCAGAATTGTGCAACATTACTGGAGAAATCAGGGCCAGAATCATATAAATCCTCAAAATCTTCAGTAATTCAATATTACCACTTTCTTAGAACAGTGTGACACTGTATACAGGTGTCCCAGCAGGGGAGACAAAGCAGTGAGACAAGTAAGCTGCTAGTGAGCAGAACTGCCTTTATCACCCACTTAAATGACATTTAGCAATGAACAAGTTTCTCTTTGACTTCACTGGCAGTGTGCTTCAGTGCAAATACAAGCACAGGCTGAAAAAGAAATGGACTCTGTTGCAGTATTTACAGCTCTTTGCACAAGCTGCTTTGCATGAGCACTTATTAATTGCCTGCAAAATCAGGGGAATATGTTCTCTGTGTGTCAGCTCAGCATATATTGTACATAATTGCACATTTGAGCCACACGGTTGTTTATGTCACTTTGTAATCACACTAATAATTACCAAACAACCAAGAAATTCAATGAACAGTAAATGTAACATTTAATTACTTTATTAATTTCCACATAACGTGGAAGAAGGAAAATAACTGGCTCAATCTATAATTTCACTCTGCTCACAAACCCTATCTTTATGCAGATATATGGGAGAAATTATCAAAACACAACACAGGAGATGCACAAACATAACTCGGTGTTTGCTTGATGTTTTTCATGTTGGCATCTCTCCTGCATGGAGCTTTGAAAATTTATCCTGTAATGTCAGGCAACTTCAAGGCATCCTGAACTTTGAAAATTAAAAGAAGAAAAAAAAATTCTGTACTGAGATACAAATTCCACCTTCTGTCAGGAACTTACTGATTAAAAAACTCTTTATAGGTTAAGCCAACCATTACATTTTTATGTTGCTATATATTTCACAACATAAAAAATAAAATATTTTCTCCATAAAACCTTTCAAAACCATAAATACTAGCACACTCCACAGCTCCAGACGAAGTTGCAATTTATTATTTATCTGTTTTTATATTCTGCTATGGTATCTTTTCCTTTTATAAGCCTGGCAAGTTTCCCGCAGAAGTTTCTTCATCAGCAGTTATTTTAAACTATAGCCCTTCATACTCCATGCTGCTCTTAGGCTGAACCAATCCTCAAGAACTAAATAGTTTTAGCAGCAACATGTCTTGGTTTGGGGAGACCCAACAAACTCTCTGCAGTTAATGAGCATTAAGCTTTTTAAAGTTCATCATTCTGAGCCATGCCTGAATTCAAGCTGAGCAGATTTTTTTCACAAGTATTACTTACTTCAATCACACTGAATTTGGTAAGCATGCACTAGACAGAGCTTGAGTTTTAGGGACAGATTTTGCCAGACAGTTGCAGCCACTCTCAGAGGGAGCCTAAAATCCTGAACTCAGGGTTCTCACCTGGAGCCCATCTCATTTAGAACATAAGCCAAAGAATTGGCTGTGACACCAGAAGTGCATTTGGAATCTCTGTAACATGCAACCACAGAAGCAGCCCCAAGTGTCCTTAAGGCTGTTTCTCCTAGAAAGTGCCCTTGGATGCACTTGAGCATTGCCAGAACACACTTTTCTGTGTTCTCACAATAGTTTTTCCTGGTGAGTGATGGCTGCCCATCTCCAATCAGTCACCACATCATGTGTTAGACTGTCAGTGACAATGGAAAACTGTGATGGGTCCTTTGTCCCAGCCTGCAAGGATCGCAAAGAACTCATTATTTGTGCTTTCTGGAAACTACATAGTGATGATCTCAAAAAATGTAATCTTGTGTTGAGGTTGCTGTTTAATAACAGGGCAAATGGGAAGGGGTTAGCACCTCTTAAACTACAGCCTAGGCCCACTGTGGAAATGACACACCCCACCTGTGCCCACCCCAGAAAAGTTACTGCAGATAAGCCTAGAAGCTATCTCCTCTCAAAATAGATGTTTAGCTTATCTCTTCATTTATAAAAATAGTTTGTACTTGGTTTATATTTTTACTAAACTTTCAGACATTCATTGACAATTGATCAGTTGGATACTTTAGCAGTAGATGGAATAAGAAAATAGTGAAATAGAATTAATATAAAAAAGGCTTTAGTGTAAAATGCTTTGCTTTGTCCTTGATGCTTAACACTCATATCTTTCAGTTCATCTACTTTATTTATTATACTTCCATCTTATCCTTCACATTTACTCTGGCACATAGAAGTTCTTAGTTCAGAAAATAGAGTACAATGCAAAGGGTTATTAACATAAAATATGCATTAGAGAAAAATGTAAATGCTCAGATTTTTCTTGATATTTAATACTCATATCTCTCAAATCATCCAGTGTATTTATTAGACCTCCATCTTATCCCTCACCATTGCTTTGACAGTAAAAACTTCTTGTTCATCAAGAGGTATGACTTTGTGCTGGGTATTGAATAGCACTCATGCTGCAACTGCTTAAATTACCTTGTGGCTTGGAGCTGGAGAAACTTCTTCTGAGAGAAGAATCTGAGGATTTTGTGCTGTTACCAGCAGCCATTCAGCTGACTTTAGGTTTTAAGAGCTGATTTTCCAAGTTCTTTGATAATGTATGTAAAGATACCTTACTGCTGATCCAAAACGAAAGCTGAAACAAAATTCCCACTAATTTCCTGAAAGAGAGAACAAGAAGGGTCTAGAACTGAGGCAGTTAATAATAAGTACTGCAACTCCTATGAAAAAGTAATGAAAATATAATAATTTGACTAAGACAGGGTGTTGAAATGTTGATAGAAATCTAACTTACATAATACAAAGACAAATGCAGAGGATTAAAATACCATATAATTTTGAAAGCATTACAATGTGCCTGAGTGATTCTTTATTAGGGAGCCTCAAAAAAGCATGTAATTTCATCTTCTACAAAAGCTGTAATCTCTCTGCTGGGTGTGTTAAAAATGGCATTTCAACCTCCCCAGTGAAAGTCTTTGATTTTGTGAGTTTCTGTCAGGCTGGTCTCATTACTTTAATGCATTTTGTGTATATTGTAATAACATAAATGTTTTAATGCATTTCTTCTCAGATCAATCTGGACAGTTATCTTTAAATCAGTCTTGTGTTACGTTAGGTAAAAAAGTTATAATTGGATCAAGGGGAACTACTGGCAATGAAGAAGCATTTAAACTTTATTTTGTTCATTTCCCTGTAGAAGAACTTGCAGTAATAGACTTCTGAAAACTACTCTTAGTAATATTTTTTAGTTCTTGACTTTTAGGAAACACTTATGTGAGATAAATTAATTTGGAAATGAACATGAAGTGCAAGCTATAATGCAAATCTCCCTCACAAATCACTTGCAAACCATTTTTATAAAATGCAATTAGCCATGTACAATGATGGCAAGAGACATGCTCTTGAACAACTGGAAGCCATCATACTCAACCTGTCAAGAAGCAGCCTCCAGAGAGCATGGAGCTGCAGAAGAAAAACCTCACTGCTCTTTAAAAAGTGAGGCTGATTTCTGAGAATTACTGGAATGAGAAATTTTGTGTGACAGGTGGCATCACCACCCTTTGTACAAAATTTCCAACTCAGTATGAAGGAATTAGATCCAGTCAGAAAGATAAAACTCCATGAGGTCTTGGGAAGCCTCAAACCTGCAATTTTTTGTCATCAAAGTCTGGTCTTCTCCACAGGTAGCTAAAATATGTCGCTGAGTACCAGAGCACAGTGTGGCAAGTATGAATTGGGTCCCGAAAAAAAACTCAACCAGCACAATGGCCATGTCACCAGGAAACCATCAGCACTGTTTGGAAGCAAATATTGCCATCTAAAGGGTCTCCCCAATTTATATATAGGTGATGACAATCTGACAATATTTAACCTATCTTGAGCACATAATTGAAGGAATAATAATAAATTACTGAGTATAAGAAGGATATCTTGAAGTGCTGTTATAACCACTCACTTGCCATTTTACTGCTATGTGAAAACACTACTTCTGGATCGTGCCATCATTCTAATGAAGTAAATATCTTACTCATTAGAGAAGAATAAAAGCTTGAAGCTTTTAGAGTTCAGCTGGGCATAATTTACTGATAGTAGCAAAAAAAAAAGTAGAAAAAGGTCAATTTTTCTACTTAAGAAGAACCATCAGGCAATTACTAAGTGATACATCAAACAATAGCACTACCACTGTCTCCAGAAACAGAAAGGTTTACAAGTTTGTGTGTATTAGCTAACACCCTTAAATTGAGTTGAAGATGTGTGAAAGCAGAGTTATGGGTTTGACCCTTGGTCATTTTAGAAGCTCCTTACTCCAATGGCCACTGCTTTCAATGCTGTAATGAACTGTTACCCAAATGGAATGCTCAAATCCGAATTTAGACCACTGAATGCTTGATGCTCACCCACACCAAATTCCTTTTTGTGGCTTTTTGCCAATCGTGCATGTAACCCCTAGAGTGCAGCCTGAAAGGTTCTTGGACAAATGCTGATCAATAAGCATAAAAGGATTTTAAAAGAGAAGACTTAACACTGGCACTGTCTCAGAGCTGGCAGAGAAAGCCAACACACACCAAGGGCAGTGCTCAACCTGATCTAACCACAGTAATCGGACACGTCAGCTGCGAGCCTCATGCCTGTGACCTCCTGCTCAGTGAGGACAAGGTTAGCCTTTGGCTTAACCTTTGGCTAAAACCGACCTGAAAACTGTCACTTAATTCCATAGATTCATATTTCCTATCCTTAGGGATATGCTGTATAATTTACAGGAAGTATCACTTGCTGAATCTCTGTTGCTCTCACTTTAGGAGTTTTCTAATGTGGCCAAAGAAGTCTTTCTTTGCTCAGAGCTGGCAACAGATTATCAAACAAGAGGTCTTTTGGATTCACTATTTAACTCTGAGAATTTGCCCATTTACACCATTTACCAGGACAAGGAACTGGGTTCTCCTTCACTAGAAAATTGGTTTATCCAAGCGAAAATTTGTACTATGGGTGCAAATGAGCTCCTGTCTAGCTCTATTGGGCTAAATGTACCAATCCTAATTGGGAAACGTCATTAGGAGATACCTGTGGAACCAAAAAAGAAGAAAACTATCAGAAACCATAACTCAATATCAATGAGACAAAATTAAGAAAAAACTTTAGTCTGTTCAAGGGGTTTATTGTTGTAAAATAAAAGAGATCATTGCAATGGCAAGCCTCAGATTCAGCTGAAGGGGTCCAGTGTTTAAACTGCCAGGATAGTCTGGGAGATGCACAGGGAACCAGGTACCTTTAATACACAACTCAAGCAACTGAGCTGGTCAGGAGAAAATTATTTAAAAGACTAGATAAAAGGTATTTAAAAAAATTAAAATAAGGAAAAAAATAAGGGGCCTAAAATACACAGTCTACTCCTTATGTCTTTATTTAAGACAAGAATGCCAGGTAAACACTATAGAAATTGCCAAGGTTAGATGGGCAAAGGTGTCTGATCAGCTGTGATGCAGGAACTGTGAGCAGCAAGTTCCATAGGTTCTCTGCCCAAAGTCAGGCTAAAATTCCTGCTAGCCAAGATGCTTTTTCCTCTTGTTGTATCTTATACTTAGCCAAGATTGTGACTCCTTTATATATGTGCTTTTATTTGTACAGCTGCTGGCATAGCAGGGAATCTGTAGACACTGCTGGCTTGTTGGTACATTTTCATGTACATTGTACCAATTTCATCTTCGTGTACCAATCCACAGGGGAGAAGATAATGGTTTTGGAATTACATCACTTCTCTCTTCCATTTCTAACATGAATTGAAGCAAATTCATTGGAGAGAAACTGGGCTCAGAGCAATAAGTTATGGATCAGAGAGCCAAGGCCCTAAAAGCTGCAGATCAGGCTGGGGAGAGTAGCCCATAAAGAAGTTTTTGTTTTCTTTTTGAAGCTAGAACATTTCCTGGATCTCCCTGGGTGGCAGAGATGCTGGAGGTGAAGAGTAAGAGAAAAAACACCTTAGCAGATCCCTTTAACTGTCCGTGAAATTGTGGTCTTCATTTTGCTGCATGTTTAAAAGGCAAAAATATGATTGAACATGGAAGGAGGAAACATCACAGATTCTTGGTATGCACTTCCACAGGAAAGTGGATCCATGTATAGGTGAGATAATATATTTTTAATGTTTACATAATTAATAAAAAGAGCACCCTAGGTTCTACCAACTTGCCAGGCAAAACAATTTTCCTTTTGCCATGGGTTAAACTGTAGCCTTAGACACCAAGGGAATTTTTTCATTTTGCCATATTTCACAAACAGTTTAAGAATAAGCATACATTACTATGCTTGCAGAATAAAGATTGTAATTACAAGAAATTTAAAGAGTCCTACTTGACCTTTAAAAGCTGCATGCTTAACAGACATATTTATGACTGCAGACACACCAAAAATTCTACACTTCATAGGTATTTATGAAAACTGTGATGACACTAAAAGATTTTTTCTTTCTGCTCCAAATTGGTACAGTGGCTAAGTGTGTGAGCACTGCAGAGAGATGAAAACTTTGCCTGGTTTCTTTTTATGTGTCTAAAACATAAGCAACTAAGACTATCAATATGTAAGGCAGCTGTTAGTGCTAACTAAAAGAGAAAGGTTAGGGCTTGAACAGATTTTTTTAACCTTCTTAACCAATAAACCTTCCTGTGGGGAAAGTGGAGGCGGGGGAAACCCTATGTCAATTCCTGTAGGAAAATAATTTTTAAGGATCGTGCAGAAGGCAATCTTTCTCAGTGAATTACAGCTGTACTGATTGCTGAGGAGTGGAGACAGCCTTGCCTGCCCAGTGAGCATGGGCGTATAAAAGAGTGGGTTAGCCACTCCAGAGTGAGCTGGAGCTTGAGATCCAGAATGTGCTGCAGTTTGGGATGGAGGCTGCTGGCTGTGCTGTGACAAGGAGGGGACATGTGGTCGTGCAAGGGACAGACAAGGTAAGAAGATTCTGTGTGAGGGACAGACAGGGTTAGGTGTCTGGGTGAGGGGCAGCTTGGGGTTAGCCAGGCATGCAGAGAGGAGAGAAGGAGTCAGTGCTGTGTGGAGTAGACAAAAAATGTTTTTATTAAGGACTGGTGATGGTACCAGTTGTCTCCATCTTGATGCAATTACTACAAATTCCCTGAGCATAAGCCCATTCAATACATGCTATTCCTTTTCCATATGAACAAACCTCTAATGCTGACTCCTGGGACAAGGCCCCATCCTTGGCAAACTGCACTATCCAACCAGAACTTTGGGGCACAGCGATTGCAGTCACCCCTGTGAGTGTTTTCAGTCTTCTCAGGCATGGAGGATACTCTTCCTACGTACTTTAAAATGCTGGCATTGGCATAAATCCGGAAAGAAAATTGCAACACAAAAGGGAGATGTTTCATAAAGCTGGAAGTGATTGAAAACAGGGAATTACAATGCTAACTACTTTTCCATGTTAATTATAGAAGTTGCTACCAGGCATATTCTATATATACCCACACTCTTTCCTAGAAGTAACAAGAGCACTTTCTGTGATCCTGTTATCATACTGAAACAGGAATTCTCATCATTTTGCATTGTTAACTGTATTTTGATACAGAAATTTGTCTCACATAGGGAATATTTACAATTCAACATACCAGAAGAGGCTTTTTCTCTTCATGACTGCATATCTGAAGTAGTGTAAATATAGTAGTGTTTTATTTATTTGATCACTTCTTAATAGCCAAAACTGGAACTAGTTATCTTACTTCACCACTTATCCACAACCTACCAAAGTTTGAGAAGCTGCACACATTTAAACTAATATTTTTCTGACTTCGGGGACACTTCTTGAGCCCAATTTCATATTTTGCAATGAAGAGGAAGCTGTGTTCCACATAAGCACAAGGACATAGGAGCACACAGAGGTGGCACCTGTGTTGCTGTCTGACTTGCCTGTCTAGAGTGAGTTTTCCCCTTTTTCTTTGCAGTCTTGGGCAGAATTTGTACATTTGTACACTCAGGATGCAGTGCTATGATCACATCCAGGTGTGCTGCGGTAACAAGGGTGTGAGGGCAGCCCATGGCCTTCACAATATAATTTCTTTTCATAATTCTGGGGGCCCAAATGGCCAATTCATTCCATAAATATCACAAATCAGGAAAATATTTTGTATGCTCTTGTTTTGTATTTCCAAGTATTTTGGGTATAAACACAGTAATTAGGAAAATGAAAAATTTGATGCTATACTGGTAAGTCCAATTTTTAAAACATTAAAAAGAAATATTAAGCTTATAGCAGGACTTCATTCTCTAATATTTGGCAAGACAGTCTGAGGTAAGTTATTTAACAGCTCCTATTTAGACTCTTAATGGAAGCTCTGTAATCTGCATGTTGAGTGTGTTCTCATATTTCCATCTTCCTTCATACAATCCATTCAGTGTGATATATGTTGGCTGTAAATATCTTAATATCTTGCTACCAATGGAAAAACTTACGTAAGGGTGATTGATCTAAAAACTGATAACTATTTCAGCCTTGAAGACATGTTCTTTTCCCTCCTCCTATCATAAAAATCTTATATTCTTTCCTTAAAACAGTAAGTGTGGCAGCTCCCACTGAGTTGGAGAGCCCTGTTTGAAAAAGTCATAATTAAATATGTGAACCCTTCTCACATTGCACTCTAAAAATGTCAAGAGATATTTCTGATCAGCCCGTAATTGGTCTTTCACATATTTCCTATGTCAAACATTTATAACGAGCATAAAGCTCTTTTGTAGATTATTTTTGCCAGAATTAATATCACACTTTTGAAGCACTATAGCATAAAAACAAGATCTGGTTTTTACTGTATATTCCAATATTACATAGCACCGAGGGGAGAAAAAACAGTTTAAATTGCTGTGATTTAATGAAAAGATATTGACACATGCACAAAAAGTAAAAGTCAGCATGAATTATGTTCTTAAGCCTCTTTACTGCTTTTTAAAATTTTGTTCTCAACATGTAACTGTTTTGCTGGGAAAATGTTAATAGCAACATGCTCTGAGAAACCTGCAGCTCTGGGATGTTGGACACAAAATTTCCCTGATTGGTATCAAAAATCTGACTAGAGATCAAAGCATGTGCATACACTTAAAATATCAGCTAAACACAAGGTTAATTGCTGGATCAGGCTTCTCATGAGGTGGGAGGCTAACCAGAATTGAACTAATTTAGTTTCATGAAGGGTTCACTTTTTAAGGGATTTATTAGAATGCTGTTCTCAGGTTACATATGATAACAGTTCTCTGGTTAGAGCTTCCATAGCAGGTGATGATTTCTCAGATAGCTCCAAAATTCACTGCTTTAAACAAAGCAATGATTTTTTTCCTCACAGAATTGATTAAATGAGGCCTAAAATTATTAGAACCCCCAAAATGTGGCATTTTTGAAATGCCACTGAGGGAATACATAGGCTATATTCCTTCATGGAGAATTTCATGATGTTTCCTTCTCCCCTTTCTAACTACTATATTTTTACATAAAGAATTTTTTATTTTCCATTTCTAAAGGGAGATAGTAGGGATGTACCCTAGGAATTTTATTTTTTGAGCATTGCCATATACCTGTAAAAGTGAGAAGATGATAAAGTTACTGCATAGTACCAGAATAATCCCCAAAACCTATTTTAAATCAATGTCTATTCTGATTTCTCCCCCCCAATCAGGTTTTTTTTTTTTCTTTTACTCTAAGCTGTAGATGCATGAAGAAAAACATTAGCAGTTTTTCCCTGGGGTTAATACAGTGCTTCAGAGAAGGAGTGTTTAATTCCCATGAGTAGAGACATGATTTAAAGAAATCCTATAAATGATGAGCTGAAAAGAAAGAAGCATTTAACAGAGCAGAAATAACAGGTCTCATTGTTCTGGCACCAAGAAACTCTGCTGTGCAGTCTGGAGCTCCATCTCCTGGTGCTTGTCAAAAAACTAAAACAATTTCCAAGTGTCCCCTGATCTAAACATCGACCCTTCGATGCACCCAGGTCATCTTGCAGGGGCAATTGCAAGGTCCCTCACCCCACAGCAAATCCAGATTTAGGTTTGTAACCCTGTGGACAGGGAAACACGGATTTGAAAATGCCTTATGGTCACTCTGGACTCACTGGAGCAGTTCACCAGCTCCTTCCCCATGGGCTGTGCTTAAAGAGAATTATCCTGTATAGAGTGAAAATTGGGGAGTTTGTGCACATCACCTCACTCTCAAGTTTTGGGGAGGTATAAGCTGTGCTGAGCACTGTGCAAAACAATAAAAGTTAAACACTCATGTATTTCTTTAGTTCTTTATTTGTGAGATGCTGAAGGAACTGTCATTTGAGGGTCAGAGTTTTGTTTAGTGAATAACCATCTCAATTTCTCAGTTAACTTACTATTTGACATCCTTTAAAAATATATATATATGTATCAGTGTATAATGATACATACAAATTTTGCAAGAGTTATCAAATGATTGTTACTTTGCAAAATATGTAGCATGGGAAATGCCACACAGGTGAGCCAAATAGACAATAAACAAGTGAATGTAATACAGGAGGGAACAGATGGGTCAAGGTTAGGATGTCAGTTGGAACAATGTCACAATGGGAGGTTAATTTTTTCTATACACCCACAAAAGCATCCCTAATAGGAAAATCACTTCTAACAATTCATTTCAGGAATACTTCTGAATAAGAAAATTGACATTATTATGGGTATTGCTTATTTTATTAGAGCCTTCCTCTGTCATATGGCTGGTAAATGTCCCCATTCTTATTGTAGTTGTATTAATTTTTCTTCATGAATACATTCAGAAATTAATATCTCCTCTTTCTTGAGAAGGATCATTATGTAAGTCACTTAGGATGGTTTTTGCTTCTATTTAAGCATTTATAAGTAAATAAGCTATCTTATTCAGCCAACCAAAAATACTGTAACTAAAATATGTTGCTGCTGCTGTATGGTAGCTGGATCATTAATTTAATATAATGGCTTCATTTTGGGTACAGGATTTTTATCAGCAAGCCTAGTCAATCCAATATTCAAGTTCACAATTCATCTGTATTTGTTTTATTTCTTCACCATTTTCCAGCTTACAGGACCACACGGAAATCTAAAGCTCTTCAAGGGAAGTCTCTTCTGAGAGAAACAGAACATACAACATGGGATGGAGGTTTCTTTGGCAATGAGTGGTAGCTGTGAGCTGCATTTAGCTCAGGTACCTGTCACAAATGCACATTGCCTTCCCCACTGTGTTTTCCATGACAAATTATTGAATCAAAGTCTTGCTGTGTTATCCCAGTGCCGAAATATATTCAAATTACCTGTTTGAGCCAGCTTACTTCAGATTTATCTCACTGTAAGAATACACATTACCCTGTAGTTTTGTATAGCTGCACCCAGCGGCTTAGTCAGGTGCATCCATTTCTGTTTAAGAAGCTACTCTTAAATTTTATTGACTTATTAACACAGGATAAACATAAAGAGGAAAGAATAAATATGGAGGAGAATATAAAGGGGAAATAATAAAACCATGAACAGATATTATTAAAGAGTTTTTAAAATATTTCTTTAGAGTGGGAGTAGCCTTGTATCTATCTACTCTGAAGTTGAATCACATGCAGTCTTGGTCCTAAAAAGATTAGAATTTATTTGGGACTATGAAGCACCTTTTTTGTGCATCATTATACAGCAAATTCCAGTAATATATGTCCATCATCCCACAGGTAGTAGAAAATACCAGAAATCACTGGTATTATGTATGTGGCAATTCTCTTGGAAGCCATCATTGCTACTCAAATTATTGCCGATTTTTATAACAAGGCACATGCCTGATCAATAGTAAGCTTCTACTAGTCCCCTTACTGACCTTGCAACATATTAGACATGACTGATATTGTAATTTAAAATTTCAGGAGCAATGCAGAAAATATTCAAAGTGTGGGTTTGAGTGGGAAGGTCCACGTAGCTGTGCTTTTCTGTTCTTCTCTTGCAGCAGTCTGACAATACTTCAATGAACTCTGGCCTTAAGCTCAGATTCCAACAACACACCAAAACCAATTAATTCTTGAGGGTGACCTTGCAATTCCACCCTAATATTTCTGCAGGCATTTGTGTCTGTGACTTTGTATGGGTCACACTCAGCCCAAGTACTCACAGCTGCAGGTGACAGAGCAGGATGGCTGATCTCTGTCAGGTTACACAACCTGCAGTGATTTTTCTCCTGTGCTGGTATAATTACAATTTATGACTATTTTTATAAATTAATTATTGTACAGCCTGTGTTATTTTGCAGGTTGGTGCAGTAAGAGAAATGCAAGATGTTTCAGATTTCCAGCTGCGATTTCCCACAGGAATGCAATGAGCTGGACCTGAAGGTAATTAGGCATGTATCCTAAAAATGAGAGCAGAGGGCTGGCTCTCTGTTTTTATTGAAAAGGGGTCTGCTGGTGCAGCTAGGCTGTGTGTACCTGGTCCCCAGCAAGGGTGTGCTGATTGTTACAGTGCTAGCATGTGCTTGCAGATCCACAGAGATCATCACAATCACTGCCTTTTAAAATAGCCTTGTGCTTCAAAATGCTGGAGTCCAAGCCCTTGTAGGTGTTTATGATTTTGGAACCTTTTTGCAATGCAAATGCAACACCAAACTGAGCAGCCCTGAATGAAATGATGATTCTGCTAAACTTTTTCTAGGATGGGTGAAAAAGCTTGTCATAGCACAGGATCTCCTAAGGGCATTCCTTACCCTCTTAATGTGTACTTCCCACATCAATGAAGGTGTTCAGCTTCACATCAGGAGGAATTTCAATGGCATGCTCTCATTTTCTGTCATATAATTGATGAAAATATTGACTGATAGCTAATGCCGACCTTTTCACTAATAAGCCCTCTGCAGCCTCATTACTCCCAGTGTTTGACTTATCATTAGCTTCCCATTAGCCAGAATCTTACCTTCCTTAACATCTTTGTGATATTCTTCAGCTTAAGCCACCCAATCTCATGAGCTGGATCAGTTCCATTAGTAGCACATAGAGAAATTAGGTCCCCTAAACCCACAGACCAGTTCTTCTGCCCAAAGAAAGGCAGTGGCATGTTTTGCCCTTGGTGAATCAATGGTGTACTCCATTAATTATATTTCAGTGATTTTAATTAGTCATTCATTGAAACTGCTGTAAACCTACAGACTATTGATTAATAATTCATATATGTGTATATTCACTGATGCTAAAAAAACTCCAACCTTTCCTTCTCTAAAGTTCAAACTTCCAATGTCACACATGGGAAGAATCTAGAATTTCCACTAACTATGCAGTTCACCTGCAGAGTTAACAAAACAAGTTTCTGTTGTGGGTTTTCTTCTTGTTCCTGTTAAATTGGCCTTTTGAAGACTAAGGGCTTGTGAGCTTTGCATGTTAAAGGCTAAACTCTTGTTAGAGTGAAACTGATTTTTTTGAGGCTTGAGGGAGTTTTAAGGTAAATTGAAAAGGAGTGCCAAGGAGTCCTTGTGCAAGTCATTCACCTTGTAGAGCTCTAGGCTGAGAGCTCAAATGCCACTCTACTTAACAAGCTCAAAACTATCTCATTTAAATAGCAAGCACAAACTCCACTTGGGATCCACACGGAGGCATTTGTGCATTGTGCAGCCTGGACTCCCAAACAACATTATTTGAGGAAAAAAAGAGGAGTAATTCCTTTTTTATAGTGGTAATTCAGAGATCAAGTCTCAAAAGCATTTGAACATTTCAAGGACTATTGCTATACTAAATTGTTCTTAACTACAAGTATTAAACTTTAAAAGGAACAGAATACTGTTTTCAAATTCAAATTATTAGCTTCATGTCCCACAAGGATAATAAATCTATGCATAGCCTTGTCACTTTAGCAGAAAGTAAAATATTTGTGCTTTAAATCTGGAAAGTTAATTCTTGCTAGCAAGTGACAGAAAAGTCTTGATGGCTCAGAAGTCATACACAAGAACAAAACCTAAAACTGCTATATCCAATACTGGTCAAGTAAAAATATTTTGCCGAATTAATACTCAAATTTCATGAACAAAAAATGCAAAATGAATTATTAAATAAAAAGATATCATATCTGGCCAGTGAAGTCCTTTGGTTCAGGTCTTTGCTAACTGGAATGCCCCACCATGTGCTGCTATGTATTTGTTCTATCATTATATATTTCTTAGATCTTTTAAAATGCCATAGTTAAACTTCAGTGGAAGTCTTTGCAGCTGCTTTGGAGACCTCTTCATATTTGAAAAGTTTATCATTACCAAAACCCAATGCATTTTCAACAATGTGAAAGAATATTTGCTAATGTTCACAGAACTTTGCAGTCTGAATGAAAATATTTATCCATAATACCATTTAACTTCCTGTCAGAAATCCAGGTATTTTGCCTGATCACCATCAGTTTTGATGATTTTTAGTTCACAAAAAAAGGCAAGATGCTAATTTTTTTCTCCTTTAAATTTAAGAAAAATGCATACTTTAGAATGTATCCTGTGGCCTCTAAGATGACAAATTTTACAAAAGTCTCTCTTTTAAGTCAACTCAGTTCTTAATTTTGTTGGTTTTAGCAGAATCTTTATTGATTCAAAAGTGATTTTAGAATGTGTTTTTAGATCTGAATAGCATTCTTACTGAAAAAATAGATCATATTCAAGAAACGAAAACTGAGCAAGATCTCCAGAGATATTAGTGACTTTAGGATAGTTATGTTAAATTGGAATTAAGTTAGAACTCAGCACCTCCTTTTTAGCTGTTATACAGTGATGAATGGTGCAAGAAATACATGCACGTGTAATTCAAGTATATGACTTAAGGCAGGAGCAATAGGTAAGAACTGAAATGTCTGTTTTCAAACTCAGCTTCAGCACAGTCTAATTGTTCCTTATTGGTTTTTCAGGCTAGTTTTGAAACAAGGCCTACAATTCATATACAGTTAAAGCTCCCATTCAGGCAGTGGGAACTTTGCCCACTTCCAGGAGTACAAGCTGCAGCACTTGGCCCTAAGAATTTAATATAGCTGTAATGACTCATTATTGAATGTTTAGTTTCATAACAACTGCTTATTTGGTGTATTAATCTCCGCTGATGAAAGCAAAATTATTTAGTGAAAAGCTGTTTTTCTTTACATTAGTGTGCAATTATTTAACTGAAAGTTTCAAAGAGGCACATCTAATTACAGTGCTGCTTTAAAAGTATTTAAGCATCAGTTATTAAAATATCATTTGAAATATGCTTATGGACCTCCTGTAGTGTTGTTAAAAAGCAAAATTCTGGTTTCTGATTACTTACAATAGGTTTCCTTTCAATACTTACCAATTTCATACAAAATCTGCTTAATGTACAGGATCTAACTGTTTTCTGTAAAACAGACCAAGATGCAAGAATTTCTGTGAGTGCTGAGTGTGTTTGTCTATGCTCAGGATGAGATTACTGACTGAAAGTCAAAATCAGTGATGCACATTTGCAATTTAAGAATCCCTTTGCTGAATTGGCATTTATGGGGAAAGCGTCTATTAATTCTAAAACAAGTCTGCCAGTCACTTCTCTGTAATTAAATAAAAACATTTAGCTGCAGAAAAACTAATTCTGCTTGCCATTTAGCATCTTCAAATATTTGTCCTCAAACTACTCATACATGCCTATAAGAAAATAAAAAATTATCTTGATTGCTTACTATCTTTTAGTCAACTGGTTGTTGTTCTTTTTTTAAGGGATATTTGCTCCTCCATCATGTGTTTCCAGCAGTTTATGGATGATAGATAAGCAGTGCTGAGGAATTCCTGCCAAGCTCTGTACACCTGACAAGTATGAAAAGAGCACAGAAGGTATCTTTGGTGAGTAATGTAGTATGTTAAAAGTCTACTAAAATTCTGGTTGGTCAAAGACACATAAGATATTCAGATAAAAGGAGGCAGAGCCCTGAACAGGCATATGGATGAGAAGAGCCAGGTACTGTTCCAGAAACTTTATCCTGCACAGAAAGGGTGATGTGACATCATCTGCTCTGATGCCCCTTCCTTCAGACCCACTCTCCAGCTCTTCCACACCCACCTAGGGGACCCATGGTCAAATGGGTCCATCCTCTTCTTCCTCTCCTTTCCTGGTATTAATGTTGTTGTTCTTTCTCACACAGTAATCCTGTCACTATTTTTTCCTGTCTGCCTTCTGCCCCTTATTTCTCCTGCGGAGATCTCAGTCCTTGTTCAGGGCTCAGGTTGTATACCTTTGTGCCTCCAAGGTCAGCTCATACCTGAGCTGCTCCAAATACAGACAGGAAAGTTGTGGACAAGGAAGGAGAGCAGCAAAGCTGCAGGGTGGCTGGAGTATTTCAGCTGGAGTTAATTAGCCATAAACCTCTTTGGACTGCTCAGCCTGGGGACAGGCTATTGGCTTGTTCTTCAGCTCTCTTGTCATGCTGTCAGCTTTGTGTAAATAATGACTAAACTGCAGAAACTCTGAGATTGCTGTCTCTTTCACAAACTGTCTCCTTGGTTCACTTTGCTCAATCCTCCACTTTTGCATCCATTTGTTTTTTCCCTACTGTAGCAGGATTGCATTCTTGTCCTGTGTTTGTATTGCTTCACCAGGATGAGGGCACCAGGCTCTGACAATTATCAGAGTTTATTAGGGGGGCTGTGGGTTGCTCCTTCTAAAGAGAAAAGCAGTGATGTGTCACAGCTCTTATCTTTTACTTTACCTGGATTTTACTTTACCATCTCTGGAGCAAGCCCTCCCCCTCAAGTGACAGGCACAATGCTCAGCTACACACTCATGATATTTTTGACTTAGCTTCACCAAGTAGAATATAGTCACAATACAAACACACAAAGGATTAAATATCACAGGTGAAAATTTTGGGGTTAATTTTTTTCCAATCAAATAAGAGCAGAGCAGAAATACAGATCCCTCTTCTGTGTAGGAGAGCTAACACAAAAATGGTAACCAGTGCAGGAGGCTCTAAAATTCATTGTGGCCCAAAGACTTCAGTGGCTTTAGAACAGGCGATTGCAAATTCTAAGACTTTATCATATCAATTTAAAATTAAACTTCCTTAACTTGTGATCTATTTGTAGATTTATAGGATTTCCAAATGTATAGCTGTATCACTAGGCCTGGAGAAGGCTTTTTTGAATAAAAAAATCAAAAAGCAGAGGGGAAAAAAAAAAACAAAGAGAGCCAGAACAAAGGTTTTAATAATATGATTATAACACTTGCTTTCCCAGTAAATAATTATTAGCCTTATGCTCCAGGTTGTCAAGGGAAGAGCAGTTGGTGTTAAGGCAGCTCCATCGCATGTGTGCTTGGAGCCAGCTGTCAGACTAGAACCACTGTTGCATTCTATTTTCTTCCTCCCACAAGTATCTAGATTCGCAAATGCTGTGCTCCAAAAACTACCAGATGCTACTGCAAGAGATGTGTCAAACATAGCCTGTAGCATAGTGAAAATTCAGAATTATGGGGGGTGTGTTCCACATTTCCCTTGCCAATGTGGCCTTTCTGGTTCCTCACCTTTTGTCTCCTGGTTCTGCCTTTGGTACCAAAGGGCTCAGAGAAGGGAATGGTGAGAGACTTTCAGTCTCGTCTAAAAATGCTGCCCTAATCAGTGTTGCTGCCTCCTTGGACCCCTGCAGCAGGATCACCTAGAGGTGATTGTGGGCAACGGGAGCAGAGCAGCAGCAGGAGCCCTGGTCCTGCTGTGAGACCTGAGCACAGCTATCAGGGTCTCTGCATGGGAACCCAGCAGGGGAATGGCAGCAGCTCTTCAGCCCTCCACGGGACATTAGAGATGGGTACTAAAAAATACTAGCAAAGCACACAGGAGTACTTAAATATTACATGATCATTAACATAGTAATTACATCAGTGCAGCTCCTGCCTGATGCCATAATTTAAGGGGTTTCAGCATTTTCATTATAATCAGTAGCAGTTATTTCCTGTGGTTCATTGCCCATAAAATGTTAACCATGGGGGAAAAAAAGGAGACAGAGACTTTGCCATGATGGCAATTAACATCCACTGTGGTGCTTGTGCCTCCCTGAGCTACAAATCACACTGGTGGGTGCTTCATCAGGCTTCAGGGGGCCACATCAGCCACTTTTATTCCTAAAAGCTTTTAATAGAGGTTTTAACAAAGATTTTTAATGGAACCTGTTCTGAGGAAAAAGGACACTTTCAAGTAAGCCTGTGTTTGTTTCTCTTTTCACCAATATTTCACACTTGTCTTTCTGTGTTTACTGGGTTAGTAGTTTTGTAGTTTTGTAGTGCTTCTACAAAAATGTACACTCAGCTACTGTGCAGAATGCATTTCTTAAGAGGCTGCAATTTCTGACCTAAGCATATAGAAAGTGAACTATCAAGCTCTACTGCCATCAAAATGAAACTTCAAAAAAGTTATCACATATGAATTTATGTAACAAGCTCTCACACATTTTGCAAATGGGAATGTAAATGATGGTTCCTATATACCAACCAGATTGCCTGATTAATTAGTGCATTACAAGGGAAAAAAGTTTTATGTTTAAAGCAAGACTGGGTGACTACCTCAGTGCATTAGTTTTTATGGTTTTGATCTGATCTGGGCAAAGAATTACATTCAATCAACTTGAACTGTTTGTATTGATCTGCATAGAAGATTGGGTGGAAAAAGATATATAGTCTCACTCTAAGCTTTTTCCTGGTTTTATTTGCTTTACAAGAGAGCAATATTTTCCCATGCACAGATTGAGGGCAATGGCTCTGTAAAACTGCCCAGGAGGCTTCTGCAGCACCATTAGAAGTGCCTTGTCTCTGCTCAAAAGCTGCTGAGAAATACTTTTGAGGAAATGGTGTCCCCTGGAATATTATTCCTACAGCTGCTATGATGAACAAGCACTTTACATTTACCTGAGATAATTCTAAGTTGTGGTGACTAACACAAGAATGTAGTGATTTTTCTCCCCTGAAACGTTCCTTGCCGTATGTATGGCTGCTTTAGAAATTAAATGTCTTGGGGAATAGCTTGAGATGAGAGAATTATCATTAAAATTTTAATTTTTGGTTTCCAATTTCATTACACAGCAGGGATATTCCCCCCCTTTTTTTTCCTCATTATATTTCTCTTTCTTGCTTGCTTTCTGGGTTCCAGTTTTCCAGGAGCATATTGTGGTTGCCCTGAATTCATCTGTTGAGTGAAATTACCTTCCAATCACTGAAAGGAGCTGTTGGACTCTCACAGATATGAGCTGTGGCACGCAGGAGATAATTTGGGAAGTAACTGTGACTTAGGCTGCAGATCCTGCTGTTTTCCCTTGACTCACATGAGTTCAGGCAGAAGTGAGGTGCAGAGTGTTCTCTCACCCAGTCTCAGGATGCAGCTGGCCCAGGCTGCCTTAGCACACTGGGTAGCTTTGCCCTGCTTTGAAGAGGCTTCCAGAGGCTAAAATGGATCAAGTTAGTGAGAAAGGCTAGGCCAAGCATGGAACCAAATCTGTCACACTCTCCACAGAAAGCCCAAGCAGTGGGGATTCATAGACCATTTATGCAACACCCTCTGCATAACAGCAGAGGTGAACCTGCCTGACAATATGAAGGAATCTCCCCTCAGATTAATCCATGCCATTGAGCTTCTGTAACTGAGACGGCTGTTTGCTCCCAACTGTTTAACTTTGCCACATTTTGTACCTCCTGCAATGACATTTCATTACTGTGGAGTGACAGCAGCAGAACCACCGTGCAGCTATCAGCAGGAAAGGAAATTAGTGATGTTATGATTAACAAAATAGCTTTGACTTAGCCAATGCTGGGAAGACAGGCTCCAAAGGAATAAAATACTGCAAGTGTCAGGAGTGAACTATCAGCACCACCCTGTGGCTCCCTTGTTCTGTTTCCTCCTTGTGTGGGTCAGAAGGGAAAGGATGAGACCAGGCAAACTCCAAAGGAAGAGCTTTGCTTCCTTCTGGATTTTGGCCTCTCCTGTTTCTTATGGCTGATACTAAAATCTTGCCCTTGTGCCCTCATGACGTGAAAGAAGTCCAAAAAGATATTCAGGAAAGACAGAAGCTTTTGTGGGACTTGAGGCAATCATGAATATGTTCATAAAGCCAAGGCTGTGGGTTTGATCCCAGAATGGGCCATTCCCTGAGAGATGGACTCCATGGTTTTTGTGGGTCCCTTCAGCTCAGAATATTCTGGTATTCTGCAACATTCTTGTCTGCAACCAACATTCTGCCCCATCTTCATGTCTGCAGCTCTCTAAATTTTTCCCACAGAGCCCTGCAGTCTGATGGAAAGCTTATGGAAACACAACTGAAATTTAATCGTGGTTCTGTCGTAGCTTTTACAGGTTTCCTCGTTCTTGTAATCTCAGATTCAGATAATTAACTGAAAAGTGGATGTAAGTGTGGAAGGAAACCTCTCCTGTGAAATTCAACATATGCACCAAGTCCTGTCATAATTAGAGTGGCTTGGTTGTGCAAAGCAGTATGCTATCCTTATTTTAGCAGAGTCTTCACTAAGGTATCAAATTAAGAAAATAATTACACTGGTTGTACTTATACCCTTATGGTGTCATTTTCTCTGATACAACTACTGTTGGAATTTCAGCTAAATTAATGCACTCATATGAAAACAATAAGGAGATATTTATGAGGCATCAATCAACCAAATACAGACTGACCTTCCATACTGGACAATTTTTGTTAGTAAAATGGTAAAATCCAAGTATATATACATTGACTTACCTTCAATTTGTTTGAGTTCAAACAAATTTGAGTTTGAAAATTTGTTTGAGTTAGATAATTTTTGGGGCAGTGTTGAGGGGCTTTTTTTCCCCACAAGGAGAGACTGAGAAGGAATCTGTGTAGGAGTGTGTCAAACTGAGCGATTAGTTTAATACTGCTGAGATTTTATTGTAATATTAATGATGTGTTATGGTGCCTAAGGTCCTGGAGAAGCATAATTTATTATTTTTAATCTGAATAAGTAAATAAATACAAGACTCATAGGAGAAACTTCTTTCTCAATCTTATATATAGTGAGGTAACCACAGTCATAAAAAGATTCAAATATTTTGTACATTCTTCCCATTTAAGAACCTACACATATCAAAACTGATTTCACTCAAACACTAAGGAAAACATCAAGAGTATTAAATTGATCACCAAAGTGTGTGTTGCCACTCTACTGGTTTAATATGAGACTAAAGAAGGGATTCAGGACACCATGGCAAGGCAACTACTCCTTTCCCTTGATTACAAGATCCTGACTGATCTTTGAGTCTTGTTTGTACAGCAAACCATTTATGTGTATCAAAACCATTCATGTCCTTCTTATTTTATTTGCACATTTTAAGTACTACATTGCTTCCTTCAAACTACTGCATATCAGCTTTTAAAGTGTAGTAAAAAGAAATAATTATTGGTTTATCTAGGAAAATAAATCCAGCTCAAGATTTAAATTTTTCTATGTTTTCTAACCTTTCATTTGTAGAGGGAAAATTACTAGTTTCTTGTTGCTATAGTCTTATTTTAATGTGAGTAGAAAACATCTGGCTCGTCAATGCCATTTATTTTTTGCATTTAGGAAACCTCCTGTGCATTTTGAGTGTAGGTCTAAGTGAGTAACTGGTAGTGCAAATGCTGAGCATGACCCTTTCTGTATTTGGGGAGGTAACCTGATCACTTATTAGGACAGAAAAAATGTAACAAGAGTTAGATCAGAAGTAGTTTTACAATTGATTTCATCATAGAACTGGGAGCATTTTTAAAACCATATAAATTGTGTAGGAAAATAGCTTTTGTACACTCACTCCTAAAGCTTACTCAATTTAATGCCATATCAAAACCAGCCATTGAAATCTGAGGGGAAAAAATGGACACAAATACTTTAAAAAGTCAAAGTACTCTAGTCCATGATGCTATATTCTACACACAGCTTTTTCATTAAGTTCATTCTAGAGTGTTTCAGTTTCTCCTTCAAGGAAAATTTTGGTAGAACCTCTCAGAGTTCTGGCCACCTGAAGGACAAAGAACTGAACAGGTGTGAGCCATATAGAGAGTTTTTTGTTGTCAAAAGTTGGTCAGTTTAGTTGAATTGGTTCTAAAACCCCAGCGGAAATTTCAGCAGATAAAGTTGTCCTCTGTTTGGGTAGAGAAAACCATCACCTGTTTAAATTGGTCACATCAATGAGTTTAAGGAGAGTCTATCTCTGTTTTGGTTTCATTATTCTCCTCTGGAGAAATCATCTACTGTATTTCCTATTCCATAGAGCTACTCCATGGATAAAGGATGAGGTGCTGGAAGAGTGGGCAGGGCTATAGAGCCCCAAGCTTGCATTTCTACATTTCCTTACTGCATGATTTAGCTTGTTATAAAAACTCTTCCTTTTAAATAAAGTTCTTTTTCTCTCTTCCCCCTCTTCTTTCCCTTTATGTATTCTATGCGCTCAGCAATGGTGCCACATTCTTGCCCTGTACACACGGTGCTATGTCTACAGTGAGATCAGACTTTCCATTACAAAAGTTACATTTTCAGTAATTATTTCATACATCCATGCATGTGGTTATCCAGCCTGCTGAAACCAAATTCTGATTGGGATCTGTCTCTGGCCTTAATGGAATGATGCAAGGAGGCAGGTTTAGATTGACTTTCAGAAATTAGTCCATCTTATCAGAAATTAGTGTTCTACCCAAATTTTGCCAACAAGGCTGCTGAAGTTTTGAAGAATATGAGATGCTACAAAGCAGCCAGATGGCACATGTCAAGGGAGAAGGTGGTGGGGGGAATCTTCTGGTCTGGTGTGATTTTCAGCAGGTACATGGTGTTTGGAATGGAGGGGTTTGTATCAGTCAGGTGCATTTGCATTGATTCCCTCTTGAGCTGAAAACAGAAAAAACGAACCAAAATGTCAGTCAAGAGCCAATCAATTCCTCTGTTTGGGGAAGCCTGGCTATAATCCTGAAAAGGTTTATTTTAGAGCTGCTTATGCCCAAATCCCAATGAGGAGGATGGTGCCCTTTGATAAGAGCTACACAATGGTTGGGAGCCGCAGGTTCAGTTTTGGGTTTTGGTGTTGCAAAAGCTCCCTCTCCCTCACCAGATTTTAATGACTCAGGTATTGTCACACTCCAGGGACAGGGTGAAATCTGAATCTTTTGAATCTTCACCTGCCACTGGACCAAACAGTAGTGGAATACATAGATTCCAGCAGCTGCAGGTGTTTGCACTTTGAGAGAGAGGAGATTATTTGCTTCACAGAAAACAAGAGTTTATTGAGCAGCCCTGAATTAAACTCAATTAAATTGTCTAGCCCAAGCTTGGTGCTGCTGAGGATGGTAAGGAATCACCAGGCTCTGTAAAGCAGCTGGGCTTTCCTCCCAGCTGGCTGGCACCAGCTCCAGGGAATGCTCAGGCACAATTCCACTCAGCTTGTGCCCAGGGCCACCCTGTATCCTCAAGAGGCAAACAGCACTGACCTTGCCTGTCCATGTGTGGCTCAGGATCACTTCATTTCTTTAAAAAAACAGAGATTTAAAGGAATTACCTATTCCTCAACATAATTAGGTGAAGTCTACCATACTCTGCTTCCCAGAAGCATGACAGTGGGGTTTCCTAAATCAGAAGCACAGAAGCGTGTGCAATGTCATAGTGGCAACTTCTGCTGTTATCCATCCATCTGAGACTCCCAGACCCATTTCATGTTTAGTGAGAAAGAGCAAAGAACCAGTGCTTCACTTTGTTATCCTCTTCTCACCTAATTTTCTTTTAAATTTCATTTTCAAGCCTTTCTGCATTGCCAAGAAGTATGTGTCAACAGACCAGAATTAAAAAGGTGACAAACTGTGAAGAATTAAAACTTCTAATTTAACAGATGAGCAACTGCAAATAACAAAATCTCAGACAAACACAATTTTAATGAAAGGTGACATGCTGGAGACAGGAAGTTTTTCCCCTCTCTCTTCATCATGTAGCAGCAAATTAGTTTAGGAAGCCATACAATAATGCTGTGAATGCAATAACAAATTCATATCCTGGCCTGTTAGTTTTGTTTGCTTGTTTGCTTTCTGAAACCACACATGACACTTCTTTCGTGGCAGTGTATTTTCCTCATACTAAATGTGTCAACATTTGTTCATGTCTGGACTCGCTCTCATTCTTATTAGGATCAGGCACAGCTCATATTCTTCACCTCCTCAGTGGAGCTTTACATTGCAGCAGTGAGGGAGGAGGGGAGGGCTGGCTCTGCAGCATCCTTGCTGGAGTTTTCTAGCACCTTGGGATGTAGAAAACTGACTGGGTACACGTTGGCCACTTGTTTTTAATGAAATTTTCCGGTGTGACAAACATCAGAAAGAAAAGTAAACAGGGATGGAGATGAACATACTGAACAAGAACATTCCTCTATTGCTTTTGGGGAGGCTGCATCCAGGATAACCATTAACGTGAGTAGGTTCCCTGAAGTCAAGCCAAATCCATAACCGATATAAAGTAAGAAATCTTTGCACAAGTTATTAAATAGCTACACTGATTCATGTCAATTTAGGATTTTGGCCCAGTCAAATGTATTCTACCTATTTAATAGATGAATGCAGTACTCTGAGTGCACCCAGCAGTGGTTTAAAAAGCCAGCAGAGTGTTACAAACTCCTTTAAACTAAATATCACTGCTTCCCTTACTCCAAGAGCGTAATTTAGATCAGTGGGTTTGTAGGTAGTTCACCTACTGTTGGTGAGCATCACTCAGCTGCCTCTCTGGGGATCACACTGGAGTAAGTTTGCAGATGTATGCAATTAATCTCAAGCAAGCACAAAGAGAGGCTGAATAACTTCAAATGACTTCTTGAAAAATGTATGTTTGCTCCACAGCAGGTGGTCACCACGTGTAGTCTTAGGAAGGGCCAAAGTTAGAATGCATTCTCATATTTAAGGTCACTGAAACAGCTCTTTTTGTCCTACTTGAAAGAATAAAGAATATCAAGGATTTCCTCAAATTATTATTATGTGAATCAAATAACAAAAAAAAAATTATCCAGATTCCATGAATGAGATTTCTTACCCAGTGTCGGGGAGTCATCCACCACCAGTTCAAAACATATATGGTATAAATTCCCCTAAACAGAAGAATACCCTGATTTTTACCTTTTCTCTACTGGTGTACTTGTAAATAATTCTCTCCTTTATTTCCATACTCATGGCAGGTGCCACGGTAAATCAGCCAGTGGGAATCTCTCAGATGCACCTCTGCCTTATTGGGTATTAATGAGGTTTTCCATTTAACTTCCATTAGGGAATGATTTCAAGACTTCAGCATATGGGACTTGCTGTTAAAACCGTTTACAAGTGACACTTTGGCACTGGAAATGTAAAGTATATATGACAATGGGGGCTGTTTTCCCATGTAACTTATCTGAGATTAATGTGTATTTTATACAATCATCTGAATTTAAAGCAAAAGCTACAACTTGCATTTTTCTCTCTTGAGACATAAAATATGTTACAGCATGAAGCAGCTGTATCTTTTTAGGCTGCAGCTAAATTTCATCATAAGTTAGTCTGTTTTATGCATGGTTGGGGAAAAAAGGACTTTAACAGTTAACAACATCGTAGAATAAATAATGGAACTGGGGGGTCATTTTGCTTAGATTGTACCTGACAATTGAAATCCCAGGAAGTATTAGCAACCAAAAATTGGAAATTATTAGAGGAAAAAGCTTAGAGGCATCCAATGTAGAAAAAGGAAAATTATCACAACTTCATATTGAGTCAAATAGCATTTGACTTTTTACATCACAATTGAACTAAAAACAAATATTTCTCACAGCAGCAAAAGACAGTGCTCTGGACTGTTACCTCCTTCTGCTGACTTGGTACAAACACAAATCAGAGAGAGACAAACACTTTCTCTAATAGTTACATAAAAGAGAATTAATGATTTGGAGGAGAACATGAGAACTCCACAGTAATATTTTAATCATCAAGACAGGCAGCTGTCTTTGCACCCAGGGAAAATTAATGTTAGGACATTTCCTTAAGAAATTAACTGTGACAGTGGCTTTGTCAAAAAGAAGAAAAGCATAGATATCCCACTTGTTGCAGCTTCCTTCTGTTGCACAATATATTGAGTAATAAACCTGAGTATTAATTCAACTGGGACAAAATATAATGTAGAAATTATGTATAAATTAATGCATTCATTTAAATTTAGCAAAAAAAAAAGATGCTACTATGCAGAACCATCTGTACTTGGCCATATGTCAGGTAGAAGGACAAATAAAAATCAAGTAAGATCATTAATAATCTTTCTGGGAATAGTGAATTATTTTCAGCATATTAGATTACAGAGATCATTACATTTTTTAAACAGGAACATATTGTTGCCATTATTTAGTATGAGATACAGACTTAATGGGGAATACGTCACCTAATTAATTTAAATAATATTACAGTATTTTATGGAATCTTCCCTATTATTTAGAAATTTATAAGCCTGGGAACACGCTATCCAGGTTCCTAACTCTCTTAACTTTGACCTAAAGGGGAAATAGGAGCCCAAATACAATTTAGGATCTGGAATGTTTGCGGGTGATGTTTCTCAGCTCAAAAATTCCAAAGGTACAGGGAGGAGGGAGGTTGTGAGTCCTGCACACCATGAGGACTGCTCTTTGCTGGTTCTCAGGACTCATTGAAAACTCGGAAGCAAACAGGATCTTGCTGTACAAAACCTTCCTAAAAATCTGTTCTATAGCTAAAAATAGAAAGTGCCCTCACTCTGATAAAGGAATCCTCAGAGAACCTGAGCGAGACAGTCAGGCTGCATGTCTGCACAAGTTCCCTGAAAAGAGTTATGGGAAGAAAGCATGAAAAGTCATTTATAAGCAACTGCAGAAGGTAAGAGAATCACTGATGAGACCTTTTCCAACCTAGGCCCTTTTCTGCCTCAGCAAGGCTCTAAAAAGCAGTGTAAAATACCCAGTAAGGAAAAACCTACAGTAATTTCATGATTATGAGCCGCACCTTTTTCATTGAAGAATCCAGCCTACCCCAGTAGTGCGGCTAATCATCAGGTGCGGCTTATCTATGGACAAATCCCAGTGAAATGCCAACCTGGAAGTGAGAGCCGGCCGGGGAGGGTGCTTGGGGCTGCCTTTAAAAGCTTCGCTGGTCTATGAAAACTGTTGCAACTTGAGCACCTGACACCAAACCCCGTGCTGGCAGCGATTCTGTTACTAATTTGTTACTTTGTCACACATGGATCCTTGCTTTAAAAAAAAAAAAAATGCGGCTTGTATTCGGGTGCAGCTTATATATGGACAAATCCCGTGGTCTACCTGATGTGCGGCTTATAATCAGGTGCAGCTTATAATTGTGAAATTACTGTAGTTTGACATTTTCTGCATTTTCATTAACATGGGGTTTCCATTGATTACTTTATTTCCTAGTTGATACCTCTTAATGTACTGGAGACTTTCCCAACAACTTTTTCGTAATCACAATTATTCTTATTCCTTTATTAAAAAACTGTTCCCATTTTCTTCATGCACATTCAGCATTACTGGTTTCTAACATCTCTTCTTGTCTCTCAAATAAACCATGTTTCTGTCTCTTAATTTTCACCTTAAGTAAATGTCCCCAACTGTAATAATGATTCCATGGCTCATCTTTGAACTTCACTTAATTTACCCAGACATTTATCTCCAATGAAGATATCCCTACATCTAAAAAGCCACAGAAAATAATCTTTTTTTTTGCTCCATGGCATAATGACTCTGCATGCTTCCCTAACTTTGCAAAATCATGTCTAATTTCTGATCTGTTATCTCCCTGAACATTGGTAGTGCTGTGCTGTCCTAGATCTCTCCCTCCTACTGAATTTCTTTCCTGTTAATTTCCTCTAGTTATACTTTAATTTTCAATGCCTCTAAGGCTTCTGAGGCTTGCCTGTTATTTTTGGTCTATACTTTAAGCTCTTTTTAATTTGGTTTGGGTCTCTGATATTTGAAACCAGTCACAAGTTAATGTCATCTATGGATTTCATTAATTTTATCTTTTTGTCATTAATTTTATTTTTCTGATCATTTTAAAAGTATTAAAAAATGACACAAGTATCCCCTAAGATGAAATCAAACACAAGAAAAAATCTTGTGGCAGCCTCTACACCATCACTTTATCACTCAGTGATTCATCCTTTTTCAGGATTCTAATGAATATGGCATATCCATACAAAAAGCAGTTGCTGTGGATGCACATTTTCAGATCCATGAAGAATTGGTGTAATTCATATTGCACCCATCACATTCCCAGTGCCCAATGCTGCTATGTTTGCAAGGACAGCACTGGAGTTGTAGTAGCAATCCTCTGTGAACCCAAATCACTTCTTGTTTATGTCTCCAGATCATGAAGGGCTTTAATCACTACCCTTTAGAAATTCACTGTGGAATGCCTAATTCACTGTGACTATTGACATTCAGAGCTGTTCTGAGATCAGCAACAGAGTCAGATGTTTTGAAGGCAAAGACAGCAAAGAGTTCAGCCACAGAAAAATGGGTATTGTGTGTTGAGCAAATCTCAGGATCAATTCTGCAAACATCTGCACCTGTGACACGGAGGGACAGCAAAAGCTCCATTGCATTTAAAAGCTGAGGTCAGGCATTTGGAATATCACCACCTGATGAAATTGGCTCAAGAGCAAATTGGTTTCCAGTAGATTTTCAGAGCAGTCATAGAACCTACTTTCCTTGTCTTTTTAGCCAGGTAGAGATGGCCACAAAAATTTGTGGTTAAAAACAGCTGACAAAACTCCCACAAGGGAGTTTTCCCCTCTGGAACATCAGATGTTGCACTAGCATCCATTTCCCATTTCCTCCAGAATGAAGAGACAAGGGGAGATACAAACACAGGACTTCACCAGGAAATGGTGAGTATTGATCAGCACGGGGAGTTCAGCACCCCAGGCTGAGGGTCCAGCTCTCAGCCCTGCAGCAGGGACCTGATTCCCATGTGCAGGTGTTCAGTGGGGATAAATAATCCCACCCAGCTGGGTCCTTCAGGGAAAGAGGAGCTGCTGTCCTTGGCGAGAGCTGAGGGACAAGGTCTCAAGTGTCTGAAACAAGAGTCAGGAGGAACTGTGGAAGTGAAGTCTTCCTGCTTATTACATTCCTGGATATTTCATGAGGTCCTGGGAATAGAGATATTTTAGAATTTAAAGTGTCAGTACCAAAGATTTGCTCCATCTATGTAGTTTCTCCCTCGTGTTTATTTTACCTAGCTTGGAAAAGCAATTTTGTGTTCTCCCTGCGAGTGTATATACGTGTGTATATTTGTGTATATATAAAAAATGCACATATTTATAAAATAAATATATACTACTTCCTTAGTTTCAAAATGTCATTCCCTGTGGCCTTACCTCTATTACACACATCATTCATTAGATTATGAAAACCATTAATGTCAGGCAGCAGAACCAAAGGAATTCACTAAGGGAGCACCATTAGCATATCAAGTAGCTATTTCTCAGCTAAATATTCCTGACAGCCCTCATTACATATGATGGATGGGCTTTATAAGAGGTAGTATTTCCAGAAGAAAATAAAATCTCAGCATTCTACCACATGTGGCTCAATAACTAGATATCATTTTTTGACTGTCTGTTTGCATTCCTTCCCTTTTTTTTCTTCCAGAATGAAAGAGTTGTAAAACTCACAAATAGATTAACTGCATAATTCAAAATTCATTAAAAATTGTGAGCCTAATTTAGCCTAGTTTCTGAATTCTGCACGTGCTTTAGTCATGGGATATCAAGCACTGTGTGTCATCCTAGCTGGATTGCCAGCAGCCTGTCAGAAATAAAGAGATATATAACTGAAAAAGCAAGGCTGGCTTTTAAAAGACCATGTCATGCCAAAACTTTTTATGAGTTGAAACCTAGCATTTTCTGAGTTAAGAAATGCAATTAAAAAAAAAAAATAAAGTGAATGTAGCCATGTCTTCAGGTGACAACTAATATTTCTTGCAGCACCTCATGAGAAATGAGCACAAGGAGCCACAGGTGAGCACAGGGGACACACATGTGTCACATGTGACAACACCCTTGTGTGGGAATGCAAACCTCAGCACTTCTTTAAAATGGGACAAGAAATAGTTTCAAATTTTCTGCTGTGCATTTTCCTGTAAGTGTCAACAGTGGAGCCCCTGTACCAGCAACAGATTTGCCCCCTACGCCTCTTGTGGTTCTTTCATGTACTGATTTAAGTTTGGGTTTTTTTCCAAATGCTGCAATACAATTTGTCTAGCATGATTTATTATCAATACTGCTAAAATGTCATGGTTCTCTGACCCTCTAAATCTGAAGTGATTTGACTTCAATGAGGCAGAGTACTCCTTTACAAACCAAATTATAAAACAGCAGGGTATTAATTTTATTATTATTATTCAGAAATGAGCTTTATTGCAGAATCAGGAAATGGACTGGACACCTACTGCAGTGCTCTCCAAAGCCACATGCTGATGAGGCAGGAGGATGTTTTCAGACAATTTCTTTTCCCAAATTTCCCTTCTTCCTGTTAACTTGTTAACTCCCACTAGTAAACCTGTTGCAGCTGGGGTTTTTTTTCCACTTTTATTTAGAGGAAGAGTTTCACCAGTAAGGGAAAGAGGTTTATTAAATGAGTCACTTTAAAAGAGAAAGATAGAGAAGCTGTTCCTGAGAAAATTACTAAAATCATTAAAATAACATTTTTTTAACTCTCTAAGAAGCTTTCTTCCTTCCAGGTCCCTTCCAACTCAGCATACTCTGTGACTCTGTGATTCTGCATAATTCTTTAGCATTTGAATGCACAAGTTCTGAGGTGCTAATAACACTCCTGTGGTACTTCCAACCAATCCAGCAAAGAGACAGGAGTTTTTTTTAATGTCTCAGCATTTTAAGAACTACTTTTGTGAGGTTTTTTGGTGTTCAATCTCCATGAAGCATGCTATTTCTTAATGTGTGATACCTCAGAAGTACAGAGTGCTCATCTCTTGAAAATGAGTGCTCTAAAGCAAATGAAATTTGCCACACAAATATTAAAGGGCCCAAAATAAATTCTCACCTTTGACAACCCTGTCTGATACAATTACAAGCAATTATAAAAGTATTGCAAAGCAGTTAGCTAGCATTTTTAACACGATAGCACAAGACTCGGGGCGAAGATGTGTATTGAGACATCTTAGATTTTAATGGAGTTGTAATGAAACATAATGACAGTAATACTTGCTGCCTATGAAAGCACTAAAATGCTTACCATTACCTTTCTCACACAATTAATTTCAACATGATATTAATACAATGGTGGTATTTATTATGCAAAAATAAAACTGTAAGGGCATATTTTTCAGGACTCACTCTGAATATTTTTCTTCAGACTACTTCACATTTATTCTAGTATCAACAGTTACATTTAAATGAAAATGAGCAATTGCTCTTAGAATTTCAATGCAGGAAAATCAACCCTGTCACATGCAGTTTCTGAAATGTTGGTTTAAATATTCAGTTCTCATCAACCAGTGTGAACAATAAATCACAGCACACTTCATGGATGATGTAAACCGTCAAGTAAGAGTAAATGTATTCATTGCTTTAACTTTAATAATTATTTCCATCCTAATATATTAATTCTCATAACTCTCACTGCCCAGACAATTGTTTCAGCAGGAGTTTATGTACAAATATATGGCATGTCTTGAGAACTTAGAGTTGAGAATTCATTCAGTAAGGCTAAAACCTTAGTGTTCCCTAGCTAGGTACCACTTCAGAAGTCATTCCAATGAACTGTAGGAGTCAACAGCTCTGGGGCAGAAGATGCTTAAGATACACCAGAACAACCACTGGCCTTGTTCTTCCACTTGAAGGATTTTTCATGTACTCTTCTTTGTGCTATTTCATTTATTTATCATTTCATTTCCCTATCTGCAAAAGAGGGACACTAAAGCTGTCTGCTTTTGTAAAATGTTGTCAAGTTTGTATATAAGAAAAATGTTAAAGTCAAATCTAGGAATAGTTATAGATTAGTAGATAGATTCACTTTTGTCACTCTTGAAAAGCAGAATAGCAGTTGTTCTGTATTATTAGGGGGAAAAAAGAGAGAGACAGAGAGAGAGAGAAATAATAGTTTCTTCTCCCTATAAGTTCCTATGAATCTTTCCACAAGGAGTGACTGATGATTCACCTCAGTCTTGACAAATGTCACTCACACTGCATTTCATTCACAATAGTGTTAGAAAAAATCAGGATATTTTCAATATGCAGGCATTCCTGCAGCACATCTCCAGGCTGTAGACAGAGAAATGTACAATATTACTGAGTTAGACCCAAGAGTACACAATGGCTTACAGAATATTCTCAGTGAGGTTTACAAATGTTTTCAGGTTGTAGTGTACTGTTTTAAAATTAACACATTAATAAGAAGCAATAACTGGAGGGTCCTAGATTTCACAGGGTGTACGTCAGCAAGCAGAACACTTTATTTCCATTGCCATCTTGGGCTGCTTCCCTTCCCTGAGCAGCGTGCACGCACAGCAGCAAAGGATGTGAGCAGGAGCGTGCAGCCTCAGTGGGTGCTCCCTTGTGCCTTTACTGCAGACAGGCTGGAAGCAGGGCAGAGCCTGCAGCTCCCCTGGGCCCCCCTCCATGCACCCCAGTGCACTGACAGCCAGTGGGCTCTGCAGGCACACAGCAGCATCCTGTTGAGTGTCTGATGGCAGCGCTGCCAGCGGCACTGACATCACTTGTACATGGATTTACACCTGCACACTGAGGAAAAACAAGAGCAGCTCAGACATAACTGGCATGTTTACACATGAAAGCAGCAGGAGCCTGTAACAGATGAGTAGACTGCCTTCAAGCCAGCCCTGCTCATTGTGGTGCTTGCTGTGAAGATCTTCAAGAGATGCTGTTGCTTGTTCTCTCTGACTTTGACCTCCCAGTTATTTAATCCCACCTGAATCCTTTCCCACTTGTAGGACTGACTGCTCTTTTCTCCCAGAGACTCACAGCGCAGCAGATCTCAGGTCAACAGACCTGTTCCAATCAGCATTTCACTTATTCAGTGTGTAATGCAAGAAAAAGGAAAAGACTCAGATATTAAATTCCTTATTCTTATCTTCATCTGCATTTGGGGAAACATGGAGTGCAGCTCCAGAACACATATTTTTCTTATAACATAGGTTATTGGCTGGGTCAGAATTGTTCCCAGTTTATTCCACTGTCTCTTTTTCAGGTGAGACTGTACCTGGCAATATCAGGCTCTGATGTCTTGACATGGTATCTGCTTTGTGGGCAGGTATGTCAAAATAGGAGGTCTCTGCTGAATTCCCTCCTTTTGAGAAAAGGGCTAACAATTTTCTGTACAACATTTCTGTGTTGCTTTCTCTCTCTCAAGTTTATAAAAAGCAGACATGTATTGGAGCCCTCAGAAGCACTGGTTTTTAGGAGATTCCTATTTCTTGGTGTATTTTTTCCCACTGGCAGTTAGTCAGGAGGAGGAGTAAAGAGCAACACTTGTACAGGAATGAGACACTGAACTATAAAGAGGAATAAAGTAAAGGAGATAAGAGAGAAATGTGAAGGAAAGAATGAGCGAATGAGAAGAAAAACCTGAAAAACAGATAAAGGCAGAGACAAATTCTGGTAGGGATTCGTAAGGAAAAGTTGAAAACTTATATGAAGGAGAGGAATGTAAAGGAAAATACTAAAAACCATGGCAGGGGGTGGGAGTGGGCAGAGAGAAAATAAACAAAAAATGGAAAAAGTATATGAAAAGGGATAAGTAAAATAGTAATAAAGGTTTCTTCAAGGCTGGGTTCTGTAAAAGAGGAAAGGGAAGAAGATAGTGATTGTGCACAGACTGCAGAACAGTCTGGGAGGCAGGGATACAGAGCTGCCTTCAGCAAATACACAGCACTCTATAATCCTAAGCAGGCACTGCCCTGAGCCTTTACACTTGCCTGAAATACAGCTTCAGGCTAGATGATGGAGAGAAGTTAGTGCAGGTACCAATTATGTATGATCTTCCTTTAACTGCAAAAGGTGACGATGCACAAAGAGCTGACCCCTTGTACAGCACCTGAGACTGCAGCTGTAGGAATCTGGTAGCCCTGGCTCACCAATTGAACACTGAGATTATTTCATACTTTCTTTACCAGTGTTTTTTAGGCAACTATCCTCCTATTTCTAAATTCTTCATTTGCCTTATTACCATAAATTTCCCACAGCACCTTCCATAATAACCTAGGATAAACAGAAGCACCAGCATATGTAAATTAGGGAAGGGAAACAGAACTGGAGTTATATAAACATATCCTCTTCCTACAGAGAGCCAAAAGAAAAATTAATCTTTTGTTGTGTGCATGTGGGAACTTTAATAATATAGTAAAAATAAAAAATGCTTTTACATAAGTCCATCTCTTAATTCATTAAGTAATACAGCAATACCATATTGCATAGACAAACATTGTTTAAAAACAAAAGCCAAAGCTAACAGTATTTAAAACAGCAGTTTTGAAACAGTACCAGTATTCTAATTCTCTGTGATGATTCTCTAGCTGTAGAGGGTTTTTTCCACTGAATATATTAGGTCTTTTCCAGTTCTTCCTCCCTTTCTCTAACCCTCTCTTCTCACAAATGGGAGTGGAGAGTTATGAAAACTGAGCAGAAAAAGAGTAACTGTCTTCATGCAGAGATGTGCTCTTATCAGAGCTGACATAAAGAAATGAACTGTCATTTTCATCCTAAAAAGAAGTAGGAAGTATAGGCGCACAATTCTTAGGAGACTCCTGCCTCAAGTTTGCAAAAATTATTTGGCTGACCATATCATTTCATTGAAAAGCTGAATTTAATTGTTGGGAAAATTTCTCTCTTTTTTCCTCCTTTCAGTCTTTCCTTCCTAGTAAGCATAATTCTACCATTATCATGACTTGCACGTAAGTCTGAAGATAAATTAAAAAGCATGGCACAATTACCAAGCACATCCATTCCACCAAAACACATATTTCAGATTTAGGATTCTGCCTGGGAGAGAAATAGGTATTTATCAATGGCTGTGAATTTGAGCAAGAGTAGCTGACTAAAGACTCAGGTGAAGAAGTGCAGAGAAATGTCTTGTGGATAACAATGATTAATTTCTCTGTCTTTATAGGCTTCCAGTACATTAAAATTATTTGCTTCCTTGTTTGTGCAAGTAAAGACTGCTCACTATTTGCCTTTGTGAGAAGGGCCTCGAATAAAAAAAAAAAATTTAAAAAAAAAAAAAATAAATAAATAAATAAAAAGACAGACTGGTACTAATTCAGAAATACTAGACAAGTAAATGGGCCACCTTTTTTCCCAAGTAATGCTTCCATGCAGGGATAGATGTTGGTGCAGTTTGCCCTTTGCTAGGGCTATATTTTTCTTTACATGCAATTATCCTCTTCCAGACACACTCCAGTGAGTTATGGCAGGCATAAAGGCTGCAGGTTGCATGACACACCATGCTTCTACTGCTCTGAAACTGCAACAAACCCACAAGGGCACTTTTAAAATCTTGTAAACTCCTTGAAGTCAACTTGTATCTATTTCTTTACTGTGCACCAAAGATGCCTTATATGACAAACAGAATATTCAATTTTTTCTCGTTCTACAGACTGAAGTCACATGAAATTCAAAGAGTACAAATGAGAAATCAACTTCTTTTTTAGCAGTCCAGGACAGTTATGATTGGGATTAATTAGCAAGAAATCTTGTTTTCTCTCATTCTGTAAAACCATTCAGGCAGAAATGACCTATTTACAAGTCAGTTGGGTCAAATTCTATGTCCTCTCTAGTGAAAAGATATTACTCTAAATCATCTTTTGGTTCTAAAGAAAACATGAAATACATTTAAAAATACAAATTTATAAAACACCTGTTATCGATGTACAAGTGGTAAATATGGCATCAATATTGCCTTAGTGTAAATTTTACACTATTCAACATAACGAAAAGCAAAATAAACTGCAGGTTGATTTCCTACATGGTTCATGACTGTTTGCTTTTCCTTTTGAAATGTGGTTGTCACTAAAGACACGCTCCATTCAATTACACATCACAGTTTTCTCAAAAGCATGAGATAATTCCTTGTTGTATGAATGTGAGAGCTGAACTGTACCCTTCTTTGCAGTTGATTCAGAGTGTGTTTCCCAACATCTAAAGCTGGAAGTAGTATCTGAAACACCACAATATATCTATTTAAATAACAGAATGAATGCCAAACTCTAAAGGCTCAGCCTAAATCAACTTGTGAATTTTATTTTGTTTAGTTCCTCAGAACTGGGGATAAAATAACACACCTTAATATATTAATTTTTATTAAATATTGTGGCCGGGGCAATCTTTTGAAAACATGGGGTGTTCAAATGTTGGCTGCATGAAGATGTGGTAGATATCATAGAGGCACTGGCCACAAGAGATGGATGAATTTTTAATTTGTTCCTCAGTGACTGGATTTTCTGTGGAGAAGATCCAGAGAAAATCCCAAACTAATTAAGGAGCCATCCAACATGATTAAGCTTTGTCTTGTGAGGCACAAAGAGCAGCCTGATCTCAGCACTGCACAGCAGCCAGGAAGGAGAACAGCTCAGCAGTGTCTGGTGGGCTCTGCCTGCTCATTAAATGGGACCACTGAGCACCCTTTAGAGAATCACCCAGCTCACATAAACATTCTGGAGGGATAGGATTCTCACAGCGTGCTGTCTGGGTTGAGTCTGGTCCATATTACAAAATCACTTTCCTAGCTACTGTCATGTTGGCAGCCTGAGGAAGGACAAGGGACTGAAAAAAACCAGAGGCGATTGTCTTGTGGTGATTTCTGTAGATCACGATGGATATGGCAGGGGAAAATTTTCTTTCCTCCTAACGTGATCACATGCAGATTTATCAATTCATTTTCCACAGCCAATGCATTTTAATTAATGAGGGAGTTATGGGGGAAAAAAAAACAACAACATGAACTGGAAATAGAGAAAGGAAGCAAGACTTTTTCCTCTGGTGTGGAAAAAGGGCAAAATTTACCTACACACAGGAAGTCATAGTTGCACAGAATCACAAGTGTGAAGAATGGCAAGGGAAAGTCATTGTGTGGTGGAATGGGCCAGTACCATTAATTGTTGGTTTAGGACCTGGTTTCAATTTGTATAAAATTTCCTTTTCAAGAATGCCCTATTAAGATAACCCAGTAAAAGTCAAAAATGTTAACTTAATGGAAATAATTTGATTACATTTTGTTAGATCTTTCCATTAACAATATTGACTTCTAGTGGCATTTTTAATTAGACATTAATGGGAATATGAAGCAATTAGTGAAGGAGTGACCAGTTGAAAGTCAGGAGGTTTAGGGACCTGACAGCTAAGAGTAAAACCAGTTCCCAGAGTCCCTTTTCAGACTGGATTGGGAAAACACTTCATTATTATGTCTGTGGAAGGGAACTTAAAAAATATTCTTATGAGTTGCATTCCTATCTTCATCTAAACTTGAATATTCAAATGCATCTCTCTTTAGTGTTGGATTAGCTACTGCAAAAACAGGCTTGAGACATATCCTGTGTGGTTTTTTAAACTGAATTTTGATGAAAACTGAAAATCACAACTGGTTTCTTAACTGTTCCCTGTCAGCACCAGAGACTTTTTCAATATCAGCAGAAGGCACTGTGCTTTCCCTTAGCAGTATTGCCAGTGATGTGGAACTTCCCTCAGAAAAACTCTTGGAAGTTCATATAACAATGTGAGAACTGTTTTAGATAAAGAGCAGCAACGCATCTGCCCACCTTTCTAGCTGGTCTCTTTTGTGTTCTCCATATCTTGCACAATGCAGTGTTGAAAATAAACTAAATTTTCCTGCTGTTGCTGCAGCTGCAGTTTCTTCCAAGGAATCTTGTCTTCAGCACTCAACAAACAAATCCAGTTTAGCAAAATCTATAAAAAAAAACTCTCTAGATAGGCATGAACTGCACCAGAAACATAACTTTTAGGATGCTGTGACATAGGGCACTATGACATTTGCTGCACCAATATGTTTAGTGCTTTTCCTTTTAATATTAGCATATAGATATTTGCAGTTCACTTATGCATAGGCATAAATCTGAAGTAGCAGGCAGTTATTCCTCACCTTAATGTGCAAATGAAGCCACAGACTTCTCTTTAATTACTGATGTTCTTCAAGTCAAGAAGTGCCTAAAGAACTGTATCTGAATTTGGCCTGCAGGAATTCTGGTAGGTGTCTCATAACTTAATCTTTTTGGACATAACTATTCCTAAATGCATTGACAATTTCTTTATTCCACACACGTTCTGTCAAGTCTTACTTTTAAAGTTATGAGAATTATGTACTTCTTACTACAAAGCCTAACTCTTTTAAGTTAGGTTGTAAAATTGTCCGGAACATTGTTTTTGAGCTTGATCAAGTAGTTTTTCATTGTTTTCATCAACTCACTTCAGCAATCTTTTTTGTTGGGCATCATAAGGCATTTTTTATAGCTTTCAGGACCATTTTGCACTTCTTTTTTCACTCTTGCTCCTATTTCTAAAAAATATAGGAGTCTGAAGTTTTGATCACAAGTGAGGGGCTGACTCACCAATGCTATGTGAGGCCAATCTCTCCAAATTATTAAGCCATGTTTTGCTTTACTTTTTCTATATAGCATAAACCAGAATTCCACTCAGAGGACTATGCTAAAAGTTCTTCTGTAGACCAAGACATCCTGACTGCTACTTTTTTACATCTGGACAAGCGGATCATGTGTCTGGTTGTTCCTATGAATATCCAGGCTGATAAGTTTTCACACTGAAGGGAGAACAACCTGTTCTTTAATTTATATTCATGTAGTTGGAGTGAAAGTACCATGAATGAAATACATCTGATTGATAAGGATATTACTAATTCTTTTTTATATAAAAGATCATGAGGGGAGAGGAGGGAAAAATGTAGTTACCATCCATGACTTTATTGTCTTAAGTGCTGGGAAAAAAAAAGACATATTTTACTGTTGTTTTCTGCCTCCTGATTTGTTAATTTTTTTTGCTCTTGAGTAGATTTTCCACAGCTGTCTCTTCTTTTTGCACTTGATGTTCCTGCTTGATAGAGTTCCATCTCAGGCAGACCCAGCACACATGCTGCTCAGCTGCTCTGTGTGTCCTTCAGTCCTCTTTAATTGGTGCTCAGTTTGCACTCTTCACAGGGATTCCACAAGGACAAAACTTGTGCAGGCAAAATGCCAGACCAATCTTCACTGGCAAGCCCAATATTCCATTTCACCAGGCTGGCATGGTCCTGCCGAGGGAGAAGGGAGAGATCTGTGCCTCTTTCTCAAACCAGACACAGAGTTAGTTCTCCACTAAGTTAACTGCCTCTGATTTTTGGAGTGAATTGGTTTTTTTCACCCTTCATTTGGAAATAATTTGAAAGCAAAACAAGCAAAGCGCATCAAAATAATTGCAACCCTGGGTAAGAAAAACAGAATTCCACTGAGGCTTTGAACTCCTTATGAATTGCTTCTCAGTTAAGACATTCTTGAAAGACAGATGCAGCAAAATACTGTCGTTTGAATTTAAAAAAAAGCATGATGATTTTGCTTGTTAATTGTGTTTGTTTTCTTATGACTAATTTATTAAGAACAATTGAGAAAGCTAAAGCATTTGAACTGCTTTTGCATTTGTTTGGCTATTAAAGTTCCTCTGTGAAATGTATGTTTACTTAAAGTATCTCCAGCTACCCATTTACAATGCATTTGTTAAATTAGTTAAGAGACTTTAATTGGGCATTGGGGATTTGTTGTGCTATTCCCAACTCTGTTTACTAAAAATACATGAGAACAGTGAGCAATTTATTTATAACCTTGTTATATTAGGCCATTACCAACATCAGATTTTTTTCTTAATGTATTTTTAATTTACATTGACAGAATTCAAGTCATGTTTGCTTTTCTTTCTGTTTTTATCAGAGCAGCCTGAAAACTGTTTCCAGTTAAATATGGTAGAACCACATATTTTATTTGGAACAATGTTCATAACATTTGGAACAGCGATCATCAATGTGGACAACCCCAAAAAGCCACAATATTGAATTAGCGTAAGAGAATGCTGTCTTTCTTTTGCATCCATTAAGGTAAATAGTTTGAGCAGTTAATTGTATTTGAGGTTAAAAATGCACTGTACTTCATTGGCATTATCATAAAATAGACACTTCTTTATTTTGATGTGATCCTGGCCATTTCCCACCAATTAAAACACAATAAAACTCCTATGGCAAGGCTTTGATTTCAGTGGCCCTCTGAGGTGAGGGTGTCTGCACACCTCTTCTGACAGGCCCTTCAGAGCCAGGATCAAGTCATTTCTAAAGATGTAAGAACAATGTCCAGGCAGACCTCTGGGCTCACCCAGAGCTTGGGGGAACTTACTGGACTGCCATGCCAAGGAAAGTGGTTCATTCCCAGGGAACAGCATGTAACTAAATGTTTCGAGTTTCCAGAACTATTTTTTTCTGTCTTGTTAAGTGCAATTGCTTTAACAGAATTTTCATTCCAGCTGACACTGATCTGTTGTGATGGGATGAGTCTGCAAGTTAACAGCTGTAAATGTTAACAAGTAATTTATTTAAGCTGTTGTAGAAGAGAGACTGCTTTTATGGTAGGGGAAATCAGCAACAAACTCTCTATGCCAAGTATTTTTACTGAACATAATGTTGTTTGAAGCTTGAGTTGTTTTCCACAACCTGAAGAACATTGTTCTGTTCTTATTAAAAAGAAAAAAGCAGTAATTTTTCAAAGGACTGTGTAGCCCTGGTACATGAGGCTAGTACTGAGCTGGTGTGGATTAGCATAAATATCCAGCCAACTTCCTGGACAAATATGTATTGTCTAGTGAAAAAGAAAACCTTAAGGAAAACAAAATACTTCAGAGGAGGACATAAAAGACATATGATCATCATAGACACATTCTTGTCATCCTCCAAAATGCAGACAAGGTAATGTTTCTTCCTCTTTTCTTGCAAATTATTCTAACCTGAAATTATTATTTGTCACAAAACTTCAGGTTGTGCATCACTTCATCTAATTTAGATTTGGGGGTTAATTTACCTTTCCAGCTGCTGTAACATCAGAAACTTCTCTTTAAACCTGGCCAGCCTCATTTCTACTTTTTGATTAGAGCTGTATTTGGTTGTTTGTGGAATACTGAACCTTATCCCTTATTCTGAGAGCCTAAAATGAATGACAGTCTGTGTGCAGAGCCAAGCACTTCTTGCAAGACCACAAATTCTTTCTGCTGAACTAGGACCTGGTTTGATTTTTAAAACACATTCAGAATAGTTTAACTTAGGTTAAAATATTTATTTTTAAAGAGTGCTCCAAGCACATGGAAATAAAAGTCAAAAAAGTTTAATGAGTTCTTTTGGGGTTTATGACTGCAATCAAAAGCTTAGAAAGAATAGAGACAATAATTCAATTGATGGTACTGTACATCCTGACATGAGCAGCACAGGGGAGGGTATTTGCCTGACTTTGATGGAAACTTACTGCTGAACTTACGTTCAAGAACTAGAAATAGAAATGAATCCACTAATATAATTTTTCTTAAAAGACCATATATATTCAAAAATGTATAACAGCAGTGTGAAAGCATGGAGACAATTTTAAATAGTGAAGATGATGTTTAAATTGCTGAGTTGATTTTTATGTTGTTTACTTACATGTTATTTCACATAGCTTAAAGCAAATGTTTTAAATCCTGGGCAAGATAAACACTGGTTAGAAATTTTGTAAAAAAAAAAAAAAAAAAAAAAAGAGGCAAGTAAAAATGACAAACGTTTCCCAGAGCTTATCAGGAAGTGTCAAGAGCAGCCTTCATGGTGAACAGTTTAGCAGCCAGCAGCTACTATTTTCACAATGCCATCTTGACAAATTTAGCACTCCAGATCCTGAGAGCCCAGATTCATACCCATCTGGCAGCACTGAGAGACAAACACTCATCTGTCAGATGTGCTGCAGAGCTCACGTGCCCATGCAGAGAGCAGCATCTATCCTGTTTGGATCTCGAGCTCTCTGCAGACATTGAGCATTTCCTGATTTCCTTGTCCTGAGCATTGTGCTCTGCCTCAACATGGGAGACACATCCAGCCATCTGAAGCTGCTGGAAAGCACTCACAGGAAGCCCATGGGCAATATGAGAAGAAAGCTCATGCCAACAAAATTGAAAGATGCCTACAAAGGGCATGAGAATATGTTTGCTTTTGTGGCATGAGTGAACAAATGCAGCTTTACAGCACAGAGCAAGCAGAGATGACAGACACCTGTAGGTTGGACAACTCTGAACTTCAAGGGATGAATCTAGGGTTATATTTGAGTTCCAGGGAGTTTCTTGCACAGGAAATATATTTGTGGTGGTGAAGGAAAATGTTTCTTTTCTAATGTAATCAGTGTTGGTTCCAGTCTTTCCCAAGTGCATAATTTCATTTCTATACTAAATGCAATGGCAGAAGATCAAAAAACGAAAAGATTTGATCTGCTCATTTTGTTCCTGTAATAGTAAAGCAGGGCAGCAGAGCAACACACTCTGAACAGGTGACTTCTTCTTCACCAAAACTGATCTTAGCAGAAGATCATAGTGTACCAGAATTCCCACTTTATTTACCCAAGAAGTAGGAGTAATGTCCTCCACATAAATCTGGGATTTACTGATTAGATCCCTGACTGGAGGATGTCTGTCTTTAACTCTTCCAAAATGTCTAAAATGAATGGTCTATTTTCATTAAATAATTACTCCTTACATTTCTCATGTTTTTCAAAGGGATTCTGTGCCATTTAAGAGCCATTTTTATCATAACAAGAAAGCCCTCTAGTGCTGAACAAAAAAAGGGTATCACTTGCTATTGAATTCATTTCTTGGAATATAAATGCCCCTTTTTCAGTGCAATTAGAACTCAGGCTCATGTCAAACTTTCAGGAAGTTTTCCTGACAAGGACACAGAACTACAAACAACTTCATCTACCAGACTGCACAGAGAGCCACGAGGACCAGCAAAATTAAGTCAGGTTACCTACTGCAAAGGTTGGTCTAAAGTTTTGGCCCTGCAATTGCAGGAATGAGGAAGGAAAAAAAAAAAAAAAAAAAAAGGAAAATAAAAATAAAAAGAGAAGGAAGAAAAAAGATTGAGACACACAGAGAATGCAAGGGAGCTACTACTGTACAGATTCTAACTTAACAAAAATGCTCTATGTAAGGAAAGAAGTGAACAGAACAGCAAGTAATTATTACCCAGAAAGGATATTAATAGAAAATAATAACAGCAACAATAATGTTATAGCCTCAGAGTTGATTTTGACAGCTTTCAAAATAGAATTTGCATTGTTTCAGGGGGCGTTCTTTCCTAATATTCAATATCACCCTAGAACGGGCCTTGTGTAATACTGCCATGCTATGAAGTGGAAATGGTTATACATTCATTTGACTTCTGTTATACACACATGCCTGCATTTAGAGAGCAGTTCAGTCATGTATAAGAATCTGTAGCTAAAGACTTCAAGTCATACTTATCTAAGCCTGAGTAGCTAGATTTTCTGAGGAACTAAGCATATAACCTCCTTATTTCAACATTAACTAAATAGCAATGACATATTCAAGTTTCTTGCTTTACATACAGGACTTCAGTCATTAACTTCCCCCCTCAAACATACCAACATATACCATGCATGTATATTTGCCTATATATTTCTCTGTCTCTATTGCACACATGCTTTCAAATAATGAGGTCTAATGAGCCCTCTGAGACACACAAATGATTGAAAATATAGAACACCAAATTCTCATGTTAACGATATCTCTAAAGGGAACAGCAGGAAACAGAAAATAAAACTAGACCAAATGCTCAACATAACAACTCCCCAGTGTGGTATGGCAGTCTAGGAGAGTATAATAATGAGATCAAATACAAATTGCAACATGAAAAGTGAAAATTCAATATGCAATATGAATAATACAAAATTACATGAGCAAAGCAACATCTCCTATCAGTAGATTATCCTGCATTATAGGAATTCACCTACTTTATGCAACATACCCAGGCTCTTTTATATTTCCTAAATTTTTATCTTGTGGTAGTTATTTTCATGCAAACCAGAACATTTCAGAGGCAGTAAAAAGCCGTATTAGTAGAGTGCCTAACCGCCACCTTCATTCCTTCTCTTCAGAGCTGGCTGCAGAGTGTGGCTGCACAGATGCTCTCCATACAGATCTCAGGGCTCAGACCTCTCTTGAGCAGCACCAGATTTGAGTATGGCAGGGCAGAAGCAGCAGTTGAGAAGGAAACTCAACTATCATCCTATTGCAGCTGAAAGCAACACTTTTCTGGAAAAGCAATAGTGCACAGGCTACAGCTGCTGATGAATGAAAATCCTTCACATAGACAAAATTAATCTTGTGGTATGCAGATACCCTTTCTGAAGACAAACTGTTCTTTTGTTTGACATGCAGTCCCCTAAAATTCCCTGAAACCACGTTGTAAGGAAATAATATTATAATTCCATTTTCTTCTTTCTAAAGGTTCACCATGTATTGTTTGCTTCTGAAATGAAGGCCAAAAAAAATTGCAGTAGCAGACCTGCAATCAGCAACACTTGACAGGATGGGGTGTCCCTGGCCTTTTTGGATACCAGGGATGTCAAGTCTCCTCCTGCTTCTGTCTAGAGACATTCCATGCAGCTCAGTGCTGGGAGGCTTTGGCTGCACTGTGTGCTCTCATTTGTATTTCTGTATTGGATTCCGCACAATAGAGAACAGTCCTGAGCAATTTATTTTCTCCAGCCATGCTGTTCAGCTCCTCTCACCCCTGAGGACTGAGAGGAAATCTTTGACAGGTAGACAGCTCCCTGCGTATATAAAAAAAAATCCCTAATGTCAGCCAGAAATCAGTAGTTGTCCAACTGCAGTAAACACAGTGAAGTAAGAGAAGCAGCAGAAGAAAGAGATTTGAGATGGATTTTCATCCAGGGACTGTATGTGAGACAAGTGGCTGCCTACCAACACACCTGAGCAACAGGTGCTGGGAGGTTCCCATACTGGTATCCATATCTTAGGTGGGATTTCCTGCTGACCAAAGCTGTACTCAGAGCTTTATTTGCCATTAGCTGGAGTAATTTATTCTAGTCAAATGAAAATGTCACTGATGAAAACTGCTGTTGCTAACATGCTGATTGTTTGCAGCACTGACACATGCCAACACCAGATTTAATGAAGTTGTTTGGTTGTTTCCCAAAGAAATGTTGCTCAAAATGATACATCATTCAAAAGCTACCAAACACCATATCAAGAATCCTTTCTGGCATAAAAATATTCACCCTTGTAAAGAAGGCAGCAGAAGACCAAGGCATTACAGTTCCAAATATTTACTTTGTCCAAATGATTGCATTCAAACAGCAACAGTAGACACCATAATCCTTCAAATTTTTACAGATATTCCAAAATGCTGTGCTCAAGCACTAAATTCCACATGGATTCCACATATAGCTGGGCATAAAATTGTGGATTGTCTCTCTACCATGAATGATATTCACAATCTTTTTAATAACAAGGGCTTATAGGGAAAAGAAAAAATATAGAGAGAGAAACTATTATATTAAGCTATCTAGTTCAGTGCAGGAATAGCTAACAAATAAGTAAAATTTCCTACATAAGAATTTATTATAAAGAATTGAACAGTAAATCTGGAGGCCTTGAACTTGCAGGCATTCCAGTAATTTCAAGTTTTGCATTTGAGAAACAACACTGCCTTCATTATTTTCTACTTCAGTGGCTCTGCGCAGGAAGAATTTAGGTCAGCAGTGAGTCTGAGTTACTGCTGATAACTCAACAAATAAAATTCTGCCCTATGCCTCATTCTAGGGAAAATAAGGGAGCACCTGGCAAGGAAATTACCTATCTTTTAAGACAGGAAGGAGACAAGAATCTGTTAGCCATTGCATTTGTATTTTGAAATTACTTTTGAAGACACAGTAATGGACTTTCCAAATTGAGCTTGAGACACGTAAGACAGCATCAGAGACCTGGTCGTGTTTGCTTCTGTTGGTCCGTGGCATGTGAACCTCATATTCACATAAATTAACAGGTATATTTGGGAGATGTGGTATAAGAATTAACTAAATGGTGATAAGAAATTGCATTAACTCTGTTAGATATGGCAGTGACTTAGAAGTACAAGAGGAAGAATTTATTTTCCTGTGCTGGTGAGAAGGAAAGTTGAGGGTCTTTTTAACTATTTGTTGCTTTTCTCCCATGAGTTCAGTACATTCATATATGTGGCTGGTTTTGCTATGTATTAAAAATTAATGTCTATTTATTTTATTTTATTTAAAACACTCTTGAATTTAATTTATAGTGCTGTAATTGTGTAGTGTCAGAACAACTGTGCATGGAGGTAAAAGTCTCCTCTCACTCCTCAGTTCTCTGGTCTGAGAAAATAGTTTGTTGTCCTCCAGGGAACACCAATATATGTGAATTAACACATGTTCAGAAACATTGCTTTAGTCCATCCTTAGCCATGGTGGCACCTGCCAGCTTTTCAGTTGTGCGCATCCCAGTGAAACCACCAGGATTTTCTCTGCTCTGCATGTCATGCTCCATGGGTGAGCATAAAAATTAAGGACCCAACCATGTAGAAATCAGGCCTCACACTGTAGTAAATTGCTTAGTGAATTTTATTGGCATTTATATTTCCATTTCTTTCTTTTACTGCCTCACACCACAGTTTTTTTTCTCTTATATATAAAATGCAGATTTTTTTTTTTTAACTGAGTTTACCTAACTGCTCTTTATTGACTGTAAAGGAGAAAAACTAAAAACTTTAAGGAAAAACCTTTACTTTTCATGTACTTCTTCCTTTAAAAACATCCAAGGTATTCAATATGTTAATTAAATTTTAATTAGCCATTTCTTTGTGCTGAGAAAATTCCTATTTTATTGCTAGAGCAAGCAACTTAGGACAGCATGACACTATCTTTAGAAAGCAGGCAGCTAGTTCTTCTTTACAAGAGAAAATAAGCCACTTTCACATTAGGAGAGGAAAGTTATGCTGAAGTGTTTAGAACTGCAGAATGTACCTTGAACTGGCACAGAGCAAAAATAAAGGCTCTGATGTTTTAATCTGTGCTCCTTCTACTAGGTGTTCTGTGTTGCCAGACAAAACAAACACTTAGGAGAATCTCTGTACTTTTAGTCAAGGTGAAATCCCAGCCCCATCGAATCAGCAGGTTGAACTGAGTTTGCTGCAGTCAGGATTACACTCAAGTAATTTGTTCAATCTTTCTTCTTAACTTTTCATATTTGCAGTCTTAAATCGGTGTCAGAAGAGACCTCAACAGAAATTGAGCTTTGGCTGCCACAGTGAAAAAGTCTGGAAATGGGCAGAGGTAATCCTCATCCCCTTCCCTAAGCATATCAAGTCCAACCATAAAACTTGTCTGTCAGTCCCTCAGTTTATCCTGGACGCGTACTGAGTTCACACTTCACCTTTTAGACCACATTCCCCACCCAGCTTAGGTGTACATCAGTCCTTGTGCTAAGACTCCCTGAAACAGTTCTCCTCTACAATTTACAGACATCCAAATGTGTCCCTGCACGGTGACTTAAGCAGGCTGTGCAAGGGAGGCTTTCCTGGCCTTTTCCATGCAGACACATGCTGGCTCAGCCAAAGCAATCCTGAGGTCTGAGATGACTAAAGACACGCTCTGGGAACCTGGATTCAGCGCTGCACTAACAAGGCTGAGTAGGACACAGCCACAGCAGGCAGCATCTGCCAAAGGGAATCATCCCCCTTCCCTCTGACCATATTAGTGACATGCTGCACTCTTTCCTCTGCATCTGGAGAGGACATGGCTGTGCAGAGGTTTCCCAAACCTGGAAGTTAGCATGCTACAACCTTACCTGCATCTTGTCCCATTTGCAAGTCATCTCCATGCTTTTAGACATGATTTGCTTTAAAATTAGTCTGAATTTTCAATCGCACTAAATTTATATTAAAACACCCGCTGCTGACAAAAATCGCTTTTAATTCAGACATGGTCATGTTAGTTGCCATATTTGCAGTGAATAATGGGTTTTATAAAACCAGCTAAGGCTGAGATAAAGCCCCGATTCAGCACAAAGGTCATTCCTACTTCACTTATGGTCTCTGCCCATCATCACAGCAGAAAGATGTCAGTTCCTTCAATTTTCGTTTAGGCAAAGCCACATTGCCAGTCATATATTAAACATTTGAGGTGCTTAATCATATTTGATTTTAAATTAAGTGCTTTGAAAGGTTTGCTTTTGAATTTCCATTCACCAGAAGCAGAAGATCGCATAATTCTCTATTTGCAGTGTATAAGAAAAGAACTACTTCTACAGAAGTAAGGTTCCTGTCTCAATTCTTGCATCCTTATCACATTGAATAAAAATAAATTTCTGCTTTGTGGTAGTACTGTAAGAAAAACAGAAAGCCAAACACCACAGCTCTCTACTAGCTAAGATACAATATCACAATGAGATTAATTTTGCCAAAAAAAGTGTGAAATCCTTTGTCCATTGAAATAAGATGGTACAAATTTTCAAAGTTGGGGTAATTTAACAGACTTTATTAGCATGTCTTAAAGGGAGACAGCCAAGTGAAAAGGTACATTTCTGGTTTTGTAAAGTGAAATAATTCTGTGAACCGCTGGAAAGAATTGATTTTTGTGTCTTTTGTTACAGAAGTGTAGTAAAAGTTAAAAGAAGAAAAAGGCCTATTATTTCACCCAACATATAGCAATATTTTCACAAAAACTTTGTTGAAGAAAATTTTAATCACCTCATGGGATAGCACTTTCAATGTTTCTTATATCAAATATTTTGCAGTCTGCTACATTTTAGTGTAAGGAATTTTTCTTTTCATAAGTCTACCTTCTTTCATCCAACAATTTGTAATCTTTTCAAAGTGAAATCCTGAGAATTTTGATAGTGACTTCAAAGTAGCTGTGTTTCTCCCCTTAAGGTTTGGCCACTTTTAAATTCCTTTTTCTTGTATAGCTATTGTGCAATCACATTAAAAACGCTTTACAAAGCGTCCCAGACTTGGGACCATTTATCCAGCTGAAGAATTACTGCTGTCCATAGTTTCTTCCCACTGTTGTCTGCAGGGCTGTGAAGTCAAAATGTACGTATTCATTCTCATTTTCAGCCCTTTCTCCCCCTTAGTTGCTGACATATAAAAGTCAATCTCTCTCTTACTGACATCAGGATTCATCTCTCCCCTGGGATTATAAAACCCATGGCACAGAACCATACAGAAGCTGTTTTGGTCCTCATGTGGACACATCTGCTGGAAATATGCCTGGAATTAGCAGCTTGAAATGGTGCTTTGAGGTCCTTACTGAAAAGTTTGATTGAAGTTCGAAGTGCCATTACAGTATCTATTATTTTTCCATGAACACAATTCAAAGCAACAGCACAGGAACAGGCACAACAAATTATCTAAAGAGAACGCAGAGGAGGAGCAGGAATTCTTCGTCCTAAAATACTGTTATGCTTTCTGGCTTACACTGAACACCTGACCAAGTTGTCAAATCTGCTCTCCCATTCCCTTATCATAGGTTTGAAAAACGAGTGACTGGCTGAAAAAATCCTGACCTGGTCCTTAAACTTCTGATCGATGAACAAATGTAGAATACTTTTTTCTGATTATTTCTGCTATCATCTGCATTTCCCATATTTCTGGCACCATTACTCACTGTCTTCCATTCTATACATCACTGAGGAAATGTCTTTAAAAAAGGGAAGAAACAGCAGCAAGCTGAGAAAACAGAAGCAATCAGTCAAATCTGTTAGGGGCCTCCTACAATGTAAAAACAATTACTGTTCAACTCACCACAGCAAAAACCTGATGCATGTTTATCTAGATTCTGCCTCTCTGATATCTTGCTTGAGTGTTGTTTTAATGCATTTTCATGGTTGGCTGATCATTTTCATCATTCACTTCACATGCGCTGATGTGTCATTAATTAATATTAATGACAAGTTGTCATATAAGTGCTAAGACTGTGGGAGCCTATACATGCTTCATTAAGCTAATACAGCTTAAGAAATTAACTGGACTTCCAAACATGTTGGCTATTGACTCCAGGAAGAGTGAGTACTTAACACTCGACTAACTTGGTGTCAAGTATACTATAAAGAAGGAGAAAAATGAATTTTGGGAAATCTTTCACATTCCTAAAAAAAAAAAATTTGAAGTGTCTGTTAGTGCTGAATCTTCCTGTAAGTGTTTAAATTTCTAGTTATAGGAATACACGTAGAGCTGTTCCTCCCAGGAATCTACCCTAAATGTGTTAAACTCAAAGGCTGCTGCATCTCTGTTGCAGAAACATAGAGATTATAATCCCAAAATACACACCTTTGGTATCTCCAATTTAGTTGCAAGATGTTTTGGAGATATCTTTGGACAAGGTATAGTGCTCATGTTGGCCATTGTGTAAGATAGAAGTTGTCTGGTGCCATGAAGGCCTAGAATTAGCCTTGATTTCTGTTGCTAGGGTAGACAGCTAATTGTGAATAGAGACATATGGTTTGGATCTGCATATTTGAGTTTGCAAAGAACAGCACACAGTTAAAAAGTAGATTTCATATGTGATTTCCTATGTAATTTTTTGCAGGGAAATTGCATTTTGTCAGGAACCTCATGATATCAATATAGCAATAGAGGATTCAGTTCTGGAAGTGGCACCCTAAAATATGAAGTCAGTCTCAGCTATTTTATTTAACCATGATCATAAACCAATCAAGCTCAATACCTTAGTTTTATTACAAAGCTTTATTAGAAAGCTGTTCTCACATCTGATCCCTCTGAAGATTAGAATGATTCTTTTAATATATTCCTAAATGTATTCATAGTCAATCTTTGGCTAATGCACCAATTCCATTTCCCTGGTGTTTATCCACTGATGTAGTTAGAAACAATTCTCTGGTCCGTTCTCACCTGACTGTATTTTAAAAATATTGTGTGTACTTTAGTCCTCCTTATCCTGATCATAGGAAAGTATGAAAATTAAAAATAGATGGACTAAAAGGAGATTTTCAGTGGGTTTGCTTATTCTTTTAATTTAAACAGGTCAGGTATCAGTTAATGCTAAGCTTCCTGTTTGCTCAGACTAGATCAGCCCTTCTGAGCAAAATGTGTTTCCCATTGTGCTGACCTTTTCAGATGAGAGCTGAAAAGCTGATACAGCCACTTCATAGCCTTTGGGTGTGCTGACAAAAATCAAAGCTATAGGAAAGCTGATGGAAAAGTCACCCTTCTGTCCAAACTGGATGTCCTGTGATAAGCTGTGAATTTTACTACCCAAACTAGAGTCTAGGATTAGCATCACAACCAGTACAAAACTGTAACACAATACATAACTGCACTGGATTTTTCCTTCTACACTGGAGAACTAGCAGCACTAGAATTATACCATGGTGGCAGCTTTGAGGGAAGTGGTTGGACTAGAAGCTCCTGAAAACTGTGATGCTAATGGCATCGGAAGAACTTAGGTCAAGTGATACTTTCATAGTATCACTGACAAGATTTGCTGGCTGGATGAATCAAACCATGGTTCCAAATGGAAAGGAAATTACTGTTGCTTGAGAAACTTTCTTTAGCCAGCTGCCAAAGTCTGCCAAGTTCAGCTGGATGGATGCTGCAGGCTGACTGCCCAGGTGCTGTTTAGCCAGGCAACAGAGGCCTTTGTCCTGATTTAATCAGCCTTCGGATGTCACTCAGCTTCAGATTGCAGAGCATTCATAAGAACTCGGTCCTGCTGTGTTAATCAGAGACTCTCGTTGTTGAATTAACATGCATGCTCTGAATAAGTACTTTCTCCCAGTGACTTTGACTTTTCCAGGATAAGCAGTTCAGTAAACTGTAACAGAAGTGCTGCAGATATCTATAAGATAATAGGTGCAGAATGGTGTGATAATAGAGATGAAATAAACAGTCACTGTAGTCAACCTCCCAGAAGGATGCAGCACCACAGACACTTTCAGCAGGAACATCAAAAGTCACTCAGCCAAGCTGAAAATTAACTACAAGTACAGACTTCAGTGTCATGGAAAAAGCAGACAGCAAAAGCTACAGAGTGATGCTCCAAAACACAGGATTCAAATGCCGTTGAAAGCTATGAATTGCTTTGGTTCTTTCCATAAACTGAGAGAATAATCAAACTATGGCACCTAAAAATATTTGGAATATAAGAATGCACTTGGGTTCTTTTTGTTTTCTGTTATTTTTCACGTTTCTAGGAATAAAGATACTTTGGGGGAAAAGAGGAGAAGGATTTTTCTACAAACATAATCAGGATCCTTCTGGCACATATTAAATCTCTTCATAATTTCTCAAGATGTGGTCAACAAAGAGGGCAGTAAATGGCATTTTAGTTTTGTTAACTTCATCAGCTATAACTTAGAGATTTTAGCTCTGGTCTAATGACACTTAGGAACATAAGCATTGACCTTTATGAGACTTCTATCATTCCAGAAAAAATTGCTTGGTGCAAGAGTAACCTCGTGGAGCTCAAATGCCAAGTGAGCATATGAAATACCAGGTTTTAAAGTGGAGTTTGCACAGCTGTGATGCTGGTTTTGACTTCAGCCACAACTCTGAATAACAGGAAAACAGAACTTTGCATGGAAACTGCTTTTCTGGCCTTCAGCAGAATGCACCAGTAAGGCACTTTGCCTCAACTTTGGCTCTCCCTCCTGTTCATTCTTCTGTTTTTCTTCTGTTCTCTTATTCTTATCTTTTGTATATTTTATTTTTAACAACAATTATTTAAATTACTTAGCATTTTTTTAAAATGTTAAAGTAAGATTTAATATCTTAGGTACAGTGCAAGGATTCCAGCTCCAACGTCAAGCTGAGCTGGTTTTCTTATAATTTGATTCATGAACTAGGAAGAGCTGTAAAACACTTGCACCAAAGTCAGTTTTTTGGTTTTTGTCACTGATTACAGATGCAGAACAAGCAATTAAAAGTTTTGTAAGAACTGCAAAACACAGCAGATTATAAATATTAAGAGCACCCAAACTGTTTCTTAGCTGCTATTACAGAAGTCAGAGGATACTTGTTGATAGTTTACATAATGAGACTCTGAACATGAGAACTCCATTTTGTGCCTTAAGCAATAAAATACTTTTCATATTTCTTTTGCTGTATTTTGGATGCCACTTCCTTTGTTATTAGGACTGTTTTGGAGTAAAAATACAGTTAAAAAGCAAAAGGAGTCTTGGTACAGTGATTAGATTCTGGAACATATCAATGTGAACTTCTGCTTGAAAAGAAGATTTAAGGTATGGGACCCCATAGAGAGCACTATCCTCCCAGCAAGACTTTCCCCAATAATCTACTGCACAAGGCATAATGGTGTCTCATGCTAAATTTATGTCTCAGGTTAGGCACAAATCTTGCTACTTTTTTAGCCTGACTAATATATTTTACTTCATTGAGGCTCTGTGATACTCTGAATCTCTGAAAATTAATCCAAGGAAGTGTTACCTGCTGTGTATATACTGGACAAGAAGACTTTGCCTGAGATTCACAATTACATAAACAAAATTTGCAATATGGAATGTAAAAATATGTGAGAAGAACACAATGTAAATCCACAAGAAGACAAGAAGTGCATGAAGAGCTTTTGCTACTGGTGACAACAAAAGCAGCAACACGTTGGACATGAATGTAAGCAAATGTTTTGAGGTAAGTACATGTTTCTGGGGAGAGCCTGGTGCTCCCATCAGGCTTTACAGATTGATTCATTTCTATCCTCTGTTGTCACAACAGAGTCTAAATCCCTCATACTTTGGTTTGAATTCACACATTTACCTCATATTTACTCATTTGCAAATGCTGATTCTAACACAAAACCCTGGAATTGTACTTCTAAGAGACTGCTTCAAACCAAACAAGAAAAACACACAGATTTTGGATATATTTTAATGTGTTCAGGATTTCCTTAAAGGATTATTGTCTGCTTTGTTCCTCACCATGCCTGTTTATTTGGCAGCCATGAGCAAAAACATTGTGTAGTCAATCCTGCTTCTTTTCCATTTGCACTTACTCATAATCTGATAAACTGGACTGGTTGTCTTTACAGCAAAATCAGACTATATAATATAGTCTCTAATGTTTTACTTCAGAGACCTAATATGTAAATAGGGTGTGAAAAAAATCTTTGATTATAAGAAATAGAGCAAGTCTTGGCTTTTTTGCATATCCTTAACTGAAATGAAGTTGAGACAATCGAAGAAATTTTAGCTTCAGCAGGATATGTTCATGAGATCAGAATTTCTGATGTCTTTGAACCACAACTATTTAGAATTGTATCAACTGTGATGAACATCAGAATTAATTTCTTGTCATTCATGGTGATATCTGAATTTTTATTTCAAGTGATGTTGACAATCCACAAAAATGTAGAGATTTAGCACACAGATTATCTCATTAACTTAAAGGTGTTTGTTCACATGCTTAAGCTGTCACACACTGAGTCCTTGGGAGGAAAAAAAAAGATAATATTTTACTTTAGGAAAGAACAGAAGAAGAAAAAGCACTTCCCAGCACCTCAAATTCAAGAAGTATAAAAGATTTTTAAAGCAGCATTAAAAATACATGGTATAGTAAATCCATAATTTACTGATGCTATTCAGATATTTTTAAACTTTCTTCAATATGATATTGAATCAAGCCCATATTGCTGATACCATTGAATTTGAGTTATTCTTCAGTCATACTACCAACTGGAAGAGATAAATGAAATCAGTATTCTTCTCCTTACAGATGAAATTAATTTAGCAATAGAATTTAGCTGTAGACATTCTTTTCTTTGTCCAGTTCTACACTACAATTCATCAAAGTATTCTGCTTGGCATTTGAATTAACATAATTTAATTCGTGGGCAACAACTCCTTCTCTCATAATGAAATCTTTCAGTCTTTGATTTCAAGCCTATTCCATAGTCTGGGCATTTTTACCCACTACCAGTGAACTTTGTTTAAGATATTAAAATAGAGAGTAAAAACCATACATCCTAACAGCGTGTTGCTTGTAGTCCTAATGTCTAAATAAGTTCTTTCTTTGTTTTTTAAGAAATACCATCTTTAATTAATTAGAATTCAAGTTTATGCAAAATATTTTCACACCATTTTGTTTGTACTGAATGAAAATACGAGGGCTTTTTTTTTTTTTTTCTGGCTGCAAAGATGCCAGCAGGAGCAAATTAATGAGCCCCAAAAAGAGAACATTTGTACAGCTGGAGTCTGAATGTTAGCAAGCTGCTTGTTTTTGATTGACACTGTAACAGCCATGGTGGTGGAAGGCGATCAATAATACTTCCTCTGTGACAATGTAAATAGTATCATCCAAGAGTGATTGCCAAGTAAAAATATTCAGAGACTCAGCTCAATTTGGGTAAGCATCCAAGACCTCAGATCTTCCTTCTAAGGGCCTTACCCTTTTGTGTCTCCAAATTTCATTCAAAAATAGTTGCTCAGTGACTTGTTTAGAGCATTCAGGATTGCTCTGGTATATAGCAGGCAGGAAGCATGACAATAAATAAGAACAGTTTTTAGAATTAACATCTATTCAGTTTTTAAAAGATTAACTTTGGGAAAGGAGTTTTTCTCCCACTGTTCAGTTTGAGTTAGATCATTCTTCACATCAGCTTCAATCTGTTGTGTACTTAATACACAGAGCAGCTACTGTTGGAACATGCTGATATATGCAGCAATGTACATAACCCAGATTATTAAAAAATTTTAGGAGATGTGTCTACATCATCTTAATTCAACTCCAACAGAGAGAAAATTCCTTAGAAATAAGTAAAATAGAACCCCACCTGAATACAGAGGGCAATGGTTTGTCACTATTGCCAAAATTGTGCTTTTTTTCTAACCAGTGCAGGAGTGCCCCGGAGTGAGAGGCTTCAAAAAGAAAAGAAGGAAAAAATACGAGCATATGAGCAACTTGAAGTTGAGATAGGAATACTTAGAAAGATGGATGCATCAAAAGGGAAGGAGATAAGTAAGATCATGAAGGTATGAAGGCATGAAGGCTGCAGATATAGACCATGAAGGGCTGTAAGCAATGCTTTTTTGTGTTTTCCCCAGGTAGTAGGAGGGCTTTGCCCACAGCTGAAGAAATGAGATTCAATAGTTTGGAGAAGCAGAGGTTTTTTTCATTTTTATTGTGCTTTTGGAGTATTTAATGCCTCACTAGACCTAAAAAACCCTAGGGTCCCATGCTCATTTCAATTCAATTAAGATATACAGGCTGTTCAAAATATATATCGATAGGGAGCCACATTTTCAGAAATAACTGCTTATCTGTGCACTTTTTAGCTCATTATAACAGGCTCATGGAATCCAACTTTAAATAAAGGCTGTTGGTGGACTAAATTACAACACAGTATCAAGAGACTTCATGAACTAGATATATTCCATTTTATTAAGCTTTCATTATATATACTATGAGTCAGCAAAACATTCAGGCCCTGCTAACCAGAGTCCCGGTGCTTATCCTAAATCTTGAAGGCAAATATTTTTTGCCAAGGGCACCCTATAAATAAACTGTGGGTTTTGGCCCTCTCAGTGTTAAAACAGACTTGACAGAGTGTCTGTCTCACAGACATTTTGAATCTCCTTCCAGAAAGCTGCCAAACACCCAGGGACACAGCAGCATCCTTGCTTCCATACTTCCATGGACAGAACCCATCCATGAAAATTCAGCAACTCCCTAAGGCTTTATTTTCAAGATGAAAAAGGGCTTTTTTAAAAACCTGAGTAAGTGAACAAGTTATTTCCCCTGTTAAGTTACTAACTCTGGTTTGAGGTGAAGAAGGAGGCTTTGTCCCAAAGACATCTCACAGAGAGTGACGATGCTCTGCCTCTTTCCCTGCACATGGCCTCCCTGTCCAAGCGATTGTCACTCAACATGCAATGGTTATAAACATGCTGGTGTAGCCAAAAGGTGAAAAAAATGCTGCAGCTCTGATGATGCTTCTGGGAACTCAGTACCTTTTTAGATTTCTGCCTCTGTCAGATGCTTGAAATTAGCCCAGATTTGTGAGGTGCTGCCAGGGAATGACAGCACATCTCCTCAGGCAAACACAAGTAGCGTCTGATGTGGGTTTTCATCCCTTTCTCCCGCTGTGTCCTCCCCAGCCATGAGAAGGCTGGTTATCAACATGACAAGAAGCCTTCAGCATGTGCAGGTCACAGAGATCTGAGGCCCTTCTGCCAAAACGAAGTAAAACACTTTTAGCCTGAGGCATCAGCCCCTCAGCCAGGCGGTCAGAGCGAGCAGGGCGGCATTTTGGGGTGCAACATCAAACCATCAGCAAGAACAGGGTGGGTAACCCTTCTGTGTGACTTTTGGGGAGCCCCTGGACTGTAGAAGAAGAGATTACAGGTGATCTCATCTCTGATAAGTGACAGTTGTACTAATTACCAAAGAAGAGGAGCAGCCTTGCCCTTAGTGGGTCATAGCTGTGACTAATAAAGCGTGATTAAAGAGGTGGGCTGGCTGGTCCGGGAGGACCTTGAGGAAGGAAGAATGCTCCAGAAAGACACAAAGAGGAATGAAAGAAGGAAGGGAGCTCCGTCATGAGGTTAGTCCGGGTCTGATGGAATTGGAGCTAAGTAAAGGCCTGTGGTCACAGGTGGCAAGGAAATACTTGCAGTGTATTCCAGCAGGCAGAGTCTGTAGCTGGCCCTTGCAGTCAGAGCTTGCTGTAGTCAGTGAGAATGGCTCATTTCTGCCCCTAAGGAGAGCTGTGCTGTAACCCTGGAGCAGTGAGGAGAGCTGGCCCAGCCCAGAGGAACGCAGCGCTGGGCTGTGCGAGCTCCCTCACGTGAGGGGCCTGCAGGGAAACCGGCACCGAGGTTTGGGCGGGAAAAAAAAGCCAGAGCAAAGGGGTGAAAATGGCACCAAGATGGTAGACTGAGGGGAAATATTTTCAGAGGGAGCTGCCAGCCTGGCATGGGTCACTGTCCCAGCTGATTGAAGCATCTGCACCTCCAATGACAGGAGCCCTGCAGGAAAAAGGGAGAGCGCTGGTGGCACTGCCCGGGACCTGCTGCACCTGGTGAGTTCCCTGGGTTTAAGTTATTTTTTTATTCTCTGGAAAGCATAGCTGATGGTAAACATGATACAAATACAGCTCCACAGGACAGCAAGGCTCCTCAGACACTTCTGAGTCTCAGTTTACTTGTTGCAAATGCACCTGAAGTGGTGCAATTCCTACAAAGCCTGAGTGAGGGACAATCTGACGCTGTTTTTTTGGAAATGCAATGGCAGAGGTGACGGTGGAGCTCATACTTGCTTCCCATTCCTTGAATTGTAGCAATTCTACAATTTCTCTGTTTTTGCTGATATTTCTGTTTCTACTTGTCTCTGTTAATGCCCCCATAATGAAGGATTAGTAAGTAATTATAAGTAATTATGGGACTTGGTTCACCGTTGAAGTCAATAGGAAACCTGCAGTCAATTCCTCACTATATTTGATTGTATTGCAAAGCATATATAAACAACTGTTTTAAAAATGGTGCTGGTCTGCAAGGTCTAGTGAAAAGTAACCTGAAGGCTTGATTCTCAAGATACAGTCATTTCTTTGATTTAACTGTAAGAGAAAAGAATTAAGATGCCTACTCTGTTTTTTTTTGTTTTCTTTCTGGACTCTTCAACACCTCTGTTATAACATGAGTTGGTACAAGTATGTAGATATTACAATTAACTCTGGCATTAGAGTGATATGTGACAACATCAGAAAAATAGCACTCATAGTATCAACTGGTAATGTAATATGTACATAAATATTGAACATATGCATATACAACACTAACAAATCTATTTTAATAACCAGGAAAGTATTAAGTTCTTTACCACAAAATCTTTTGGTTTACTGTGGTATGTGATAAGGCATTGTAATCCCTTTCTTCCTCACCAAGAGATTTGTAAATTAATGGAATAGCAATTGCTTAAATAGATGAAAGTGCATGCAGAACAGATACTGCTTGCTTATAAATGCACTCACCTTGTGTTTCTTAGCTTTATTAAGAAGTTGGCTATTGTCATAGTCCACATATTTTTTCAGAGAAATAATCATATGTTTCTTATTAATATGCGTAAAAAATCAATTTAATGCATAAGCCAGTGAAAATGCTCTATGGTAACTCAAATCAATTGATTGATTTATTACAATTCTGAATTGTAAAAATGGAATATAGCTCCTGGCACAAAGGTTAAGTGGTTTCTAACCATTGAGTGTCATTCAGATGACTTTCAAAAAGGATACTGATGCTGAAGAATGTACAATATGAGGAACATACAAGTACAGATGCTAAGTGGACAGGCTAAAATGTATAATAATCACAGAGTTTTCTGATAACTGGTCAAATAGGGATGTAGTAGGATGCGACATATGAAGGGAGTAAGAGTGCCTTCTGTCCTGCTGGGGACCTGGAAGAATTCTTTCTACTCCCACTCTCCAATGAGAGTACTGCAACTTTAGAGTGTCTATCAGAGCCAGGTTTGTATCAGAGCCAGTTTTGAAGGCTGTGGTGCCCATGAGTGGTTGGCCCAGGGATGTGCAAAATGTAACATTGTGCATTATCTCCAGCAGCCAGAGGTTTTGAGATGGCCTTTGTTCATTCTTCCAGACAAAGCTGGAAGAAACCTCAGTCATTGTAGCTCAGAACCCATTTTTCTCTGATGCCTGATTTTTATCAGTCCACCTGAATACAGCAAGCCCTGAATTTCAGTAACTGAGAGCCTAATTTGTATAATCCTGCTCTTGGACAGCTGAGAACAATCAGCTCGTGCTGTCATGTGAGCTGTCCCTGATCTCATCTAGAAACACCTAGACTAAAGAAAATAGTGGCCCATTTTTCTCAGTGGTGATTATTAGTTCTCGTTTTAGCCCTAAAATGCAAAGAAGATAGGGGAAAGAAGAGGATCTGATTGGGTTTTTCTCATGTTTGCAGACATGTCCTAATTGTGCTTGGAAATCTGACTTATTTTCTGCAAATTTGCCATTTTAATGCGAGTGAACTTGGCATAGAAAGTTAGGGAAAAAACATATGGTTGTTACATTGGAAAATTAGGGAAGATAAAGTTAGTGGGAAATAATTTTAACAGACAAAATAACCAAATACAGAAAAAATTAACCGGAACTCAGAATCTCTCATTTTTGTCTTTACCTCTTAATCAGTAGCAAAAGGGAATAAGTCCATTTGTTGCTTTTGGAGGTCACCTTTTAAAGTCATTTATAGTTTATGGTGCTACAGTAATTTCTGGAGAGATATGGGGCAAAGAAAGAGCCACTGAGCCTGTCAGGACTATTGAAAGCTTGATGATGGTGGCATCAAATTATAGGCAAGTACCTGGTATCTCAGGCAGTCCTAGGGGAACAAGAAAGGAATGGTTTTCATCTAAAGTAGGAAAATGTATGGTAGTGGGTGTCATATAACTTTTTCATTATCCTGTCACACTTGGAAATTCCGCATTGCAGGACCTCCAAGTTAAGAGCAAAACAAATTTATTGCAGTGTATCACTCCTCTAGGGTATTTTGAGGGTTTTTTAAATTTATTTTTGGCCACTTTTACTATCCAGACTTCAGATTTGGTATTAATCATTTCCCATCTCACTCTTGAGCTGAAATTTAGTTTTGCCAGGGATTGCAAAGTTAAATTCAGATCAAGGGAAGATGCAAATCTAAAATGAAGATATCCAAAGCTGTTTATTCTCTGTTAATTTCAATGGCATTTTTGATGAGAAGATATTCTCTATTCCCAAAAAGTTTTTGTGTGATAAATAGTTTCTGTGGTATTTTATCATGGCAAAAATCCTTTTGCTAATTTTTGATTTTCCACTGAAAGTGAAAACCAAGTTGCAGCTTAGGCCTAGAAGACAGTTTCTCCTTTATATGTCTCCACACATTTGGGTGTGCTTTTTAAAATCAGAGCTGTGAGAACTTCCTCTCTTCTTTACATGGCTAAATATTTGTGGTTGAGTGAAACTGGCTCATTTATATACAAATCCATGCTCAATTAATGATTGCAATGTGTAAGTTACTGCATGCAGAGAAAATTTTTTATAAAACCAAACAAAAAGAAGCAAGCAAAAAAAAACCCTAACAAAATTAAGAGATCCATGACACACAACAGATGCCACAAAACCCAAGCAAAACAACCCATTAAACAGGCATCAGGGAGGGAATTCAGAGTTGTGATAATTATTTGTAATGGGCGGTCAAAAGTATTGCATATAGATGATTATTTCTGCAGGGATTTTTTGAATTCGAGGGATTTTCATTAAAACTAAAAGGCTTTTGTTTCTTTCCTACTTAGACATTCAATATTCAAACAAGAAAAACGGATTCCTAATGCCTAAAGGGAACTAATACCTGTCCAAGAAGTAATTTGATTTCTGCTTAATTTATAGTTATAATTAAGTCACTTCTCAAGTCAAAAAGGTTTTGGGGTCTGGGCAGAACTGCAGTTTAACTTTATTTACACACCAGAAGATAATAGCTTCTTCCTATGTGGGAAGAAGAAAGCTTTGAACAGCTTTGGCAGTCAAAGACCAGAAATTTTATGTCATTGTTATTCTAAATTGGCTGTTGTACTTACTTGAATGGGAATGATTTATTGAATTACCCATTTGGGATCAAAAGTAAGATTCTGTCATTCAGATGATCACAGCAAAAGGAATACAGGAGAGGATGAATCTTTGAAGCTCTTCCTAGCTAGTGGATAACTCTTTCAAACAGGGTCACAGCAAACACAAAAGGTTTTGTGTAGCTGTGTTAAGGAATACACAGTGTCTTTCACAACCTGGTCCCTTTTGCTGCCTTTATCTGTGATCAAAATGGAGAATCATTAGGGATTTGAAAGTGCATGACTAGAAGCAGGTTAGAAAATACAAAAACACTTCTGCGTTTCAGAAGCACGCAACACTGCGGGAGGAAAGCAGGGTGCCCCAGCTGTAACTATCAATGCTGATACAAACACTTTCTTCCCTTCCCACTTCGGCTGTGTACATGTGCGCAGCAATTACCCTGGCTGCAGGAACTCTTTGTACAAGGATCCCTTGTCACAGCAGGTGCCACCCTAATGCCAAAGAAGAAACTCTGAACTCCATTCCAAACCACTAATTTCTTCTGTGGACTTACTGTTTGGTTTTGCATTACCTCAAGAGCTTCGGTGTACATCAGAGGCTGGTACCTCACCTCATTATGTTGAGAATTGAATAAGGGTTTATGAACCTGAAGTGTAAATGGCAATAAGTTGGGCTTGTGCTCTCGCTGCTTCTTGTGCTGCAAGGTTCCAATGTGTCATGGACAGGTGCAGCTGCGAGCCTTCAAACTTGATTTATGTTCCCACCAAAAAAAAGTGAGTACTTTTCACCTGTCACTTGTTTCTCAGCCACGGGTAGCATTGTAAACATCGGTGTCTTTCCAGTGTCTGCTTTCTCATTACTGGTGGTGTTCATTGTTCCTCTGCTGGGTTTCTCCTCCTTGAACCATTTGATCAGTCACATTGCTGCCCCTGTGACAGTCCGGGCTAGTTTTGTGTATGTTACCATGATAGACCAGAAGTGAATAGCTTTGGTCATTTTTCTCTCTGGGTACTCTTTTTCTCCTTCTCCAGTTCAGAGAACATATAGAGGCTGCCTGCCATCCAGTTGTCTGCAGTGTTACATAAAATATGAAATGTAAAGCAGGTAATCTACATGGTTCAGTGTACCCTCTCTTCAACAGCAGTAGTGTCTCCTGACTTCAGGAAAAACAGAATGGCAAAAGGCCTGTGATAACAGGCAAGATAGGTGGAGAAGAAAGTAAAAAGTCAATATCCTATAGTAATTATGGTGAGTCAAGGCAGAACAGCAACTCATTCCAACAGATGTAAAGAATTTAAGATGGCAAATTATCAAGCCTTGGGGTTTGGGTGTAGAGACCAATATTTCTTGTAAGATAATTAGACTTTCTTGTAGGAGTACCCTTTCTGTTTAAGGTTTCCCTACCTGTTAAACATTTGTTTCCTTAAAAGATGCAGGTATAATCTTCCCACAAAGCAGCAAGTAGAAAGAGTCAATCCTGAGTTATTTGGGATGGTACAAAAGAACAATGATTACTTAGGAAAAATGCTTGCTGAGGCCTTACAAGCTGTGCTTCGACCCACAGTGGACTTGCAAGGGTATTGCAGAATAAATATCCAGAAATGTGTTTATAATGGAAACCTTGACAGGCTAAAGGCAAAGCAGTACACAGGTGCCATGATTAAGAGTGGTGACCCTTCAAAGAAAAGGTTTGGCAGCAGGTAAATATACTGCCATTGTGCAGCTCACCTCATTAAACACCAAGTTTGGAAAGTGATTGGAAAATTGGCATCAATCACTGCCACCTTAGACATCAGTTATAGGAGACAGCTGCCTGCTGTGGGATGAGCAGAGTGTGTGCACTATTAAAAATAAAGGCTTTGTTCTGAGAGTCATGCTACAGGTAATCTGAACCCTTCAATTTATAGCCTGTTCACAGTTGTCAGGTTCTTTAATATATTTTTTTAGTCATGTCCCACCTCCCCCAATTTGGGTGTGTGCAATACAGCAGATCAGGTGGACAGAAGTATTCTGATGAGGGAGCTGAGCTTCAGAAAGTCTGGCTTCATGTGCCAGCATCAATCTGTACACATGCTCCCTCTTATGTTGTTTTTTTTCTAACTTCACATTTCATGTGTAGCTGTGGCATGTTTTGACTAATTCATGGTCAACTGCAGCCAGTTAAAACTGGGGGTAGGAGGTTGGTTTGTTTTCTGGTGGTTTGTTTTTATTACAGCATGAATGTTGTTTCAGGCACTTCCCCAGAAGCCTGGTAAAATTGCTGAATGGCCTTGGCTGCTTGGACTGGCAGGGACATTGTCACAGCTGAACCCCTGCCTCTCACAGGCTGAAACAGCAATATTGTTTCCAGAGTGGTGGAAAAACAAAAAACAACAGTATGGAGTTTGGAATAGCTTTCTTTATCACTTGTCTCATTCTAGAGGCTTATTTTGCATGCTTTTCCCTGCATGCAAGTTCTTCTGTGGGCCAATATCATCCTGGACATTCTGCAGGGAAGATAGCCGGGTTGTCTCAGGCTTCACCTCATATTTACTAGGGGTTTGGGATTTTTTTTTTTTATGGGGTGGATTTTTTTTTTCAGACAATCTATGATGTTTCTGTCTTGAGAGGGAATATTTTGCTTTTTTAATCAAGGATAATGATTTGGACTTGCCAGACGCTGGTTTTAAGGCAGATTTAAAATTTAAATAAGCCATAAAAGCAACGGAGTTAAAGTGGTACAAAATCTTATATAATTACTCTCAATTTTTAAACTTCTTATTCTGCCTCAGCTTCAGATTCTAAACCTTAACAGTTTCTATGCTGAAAAGTAGAGAAGTAAAATTTTGCCACTTAAACAGTGGCATCTAGGAAAAAATCAAATCTTTTTCCCCACTAATCTGATATTAATGTCTCTTCATCTTGAACTATTGCCAGAAAAATAAGATGCAAATCAGTTGGAACTCCAAACCGAGGGCTACAGGTTTTGAAGCAAGAGGATTTTTTGTATTGTTTTTCCACTCTGTATGTCTGTATTTCTCAATGTGGCAAAACTTGCTAGTGTTTTCAGGTTGGTGCTGGGTTTCTTTAGCAAAACTGAAAATGTAGGTGCAGTCCTAATGAAAATTAATCTATAAATTGAGCTGTATTTTTTAAATGACTGGTTAATACCTGGTGGGTGGGTATGTGTGCTTATAGTGATTTGAGAGAAGCTTGAAGCTGTAAATCTTATGGCACGTCTAATTTTGACCACTGAAGAAGCAAAGCACAGCTTCTGAAGGTTTCACCTGCTTAATCCCTTTTTTAACACCTTGCAGATTGCCTGTTTATCAAACGGGCTGCTTTGATAAAGCTTATCTCAGATCAAGAGCACAGTATCTATTAACTTCAATTTATTCTATTCTAAGAACAAGAGTCTATCAGTTTCATTATCTGGATCTTTGCAATACTTTAATTTGGAATAACAGGCTGCATTTAGCAGCTACCTTCTTCTTAAACATGACATCCTGGAGCTGTGGGTTGACAGCTGGCTGACTATGAGCCAGCAGTGTGCCCAGATAGCTAAGAAAGCCAGCAACATCCTGGCTTGTACCACAGAGAATGTGGCCAGCAGTGATCATGAGGCCACACTTGAAATTACTGTGTATTTTTGGGGCCCTCACTACAAGAAATATTTTGAGATACTGGAGTGTGTCCAAAGGAGGGTAATGGTGAAAGGGCCGGAACACTCCTTTTAGGAGAAGTGGCTGAGGGAGTTTGTCCTGGGAAAAAAGGAGGCTCATGGAGGACCTTAGTGCTCTCCACAAGAACCCAGGCTGCAGCAAGACAGGTGTCCAGTCTCTCCTCCAGAGCAACAAGTGACAGGATAAGAAATGACCTCAGAGGTGAACAGACTCCCTGGGCAGTGGAGTCACCAGCCCTGGAGGTATATTCAAGGCATATTGATACACCCCTTAAGGCTTTGATCTCAGCATTGTTTCTGGTTTTTGATTGGTGGTTGAGGCTTTGCGGGGCTATGGTCCATTCCAGATGCCTAAAATGTCTTTTCTACACCATCCCAGGAAAATAATGTTGCTCAAAAAAAGAAGAGAAGTCCTATCCACTAAGATTCAGACTTAATGTTGCAAGAATTCATTTAATGCAGAAAATGGACTGTCTTCTAGTTGTAAAACAAAGTTACAGTTAAGTGTAGGTGTTGAAGAGAAGATAAAATCAAGGGGGTTTTTACTTTCTGATTCAAAACTTAGGGGTTAGCTGGAATAATGACAGCTTTATTAATACATGCTGGAAGTGTGTTATGATGGTAGTGTAGAAGAAACTTGCATTTACCCTGTTTTCCTGTCTTAAAAGATCTGTGAACCTCTAATGCTTCAGCTGAAATATTAAACTTCTGGAGCTCTCTGGTTTAACTAGTTCTAACACTTTCAAATAAGCTTGCAGGGAGGCTACTGAAATAAATGTAGCGGTTTCTTTTTCTCATAAGCTTTTTCTTTGGTAATTCTGCCTGCCTCTTTCACATGAACTCTTCTGAAGATACAAGGCCTTAGAGACTACTCATTAATCCATATTTTGGAAAGATATAGTGACCTTGCACATACAGGCGTGGGTGGGTGAGGGATGAGTGTGATCATTCATCATCATGCCTAATACCGGACAAGGTAGAAAGAGCTAAATACAGAATTGGCAGAGGTTAAGCAGTGGTTGTGTTATTTCCTCCCAGAGCTGCTTTTCAAGCAATAGGATGGTATGGATTAGCATATTCTCAGTGAAAAGAAATAAAGGTATAAACTTTTACCTCTTCCTAACATTGAGGGGCCCATTAAACATTATCCATGAAAATCTGACAGCTGTTTAATCAACCTTTAGAGCGCACTGTTTCTGCCTGGAGTCTGGCTGAACATGTGTTCTTGAAAGACCTGCTTACATGAAGTGGAGTCCACAGGTGTGCTGTCTTGACTGCTGCTTGTCCTCTGGGAGTATTGCTCCAGGGACCTGGAATCTGGGGACTTTTGAGTTCATTGTTAGTGTTTGAATTTGAGCATTACTTATCCATTTAGTTCTTACTGCAAACACCAGTCCTACTAGATTGTAACAATGATCCTCCAATCTCCAATGCTGGCATTAGGTCCTTTAATTAGGAAAAGCACACAGTTGTCCACTCCCCTCATACTTGTCCAGCATCCTGAATTGCTGGATTCAGGATTTTTCTCTCATGTGTCTCTGGGCATGTGCTACAAGTTAAGAGAAAAAAAATAGTATTAATAGGAGTGGTGAGAACTAACCTTCTCTCTGTTCAGGCTTCAATATGCAATTTCTGAAGTGCTCCTGATGCCACAGTGCTCTGTCTCTGAGCTGAGTTACTAAGATGACACTCTTATGACTACACTACTCTGTAGAAATGTTTTTTCTTTACCATACTTTAACCCTTTCATTCATTTCAAGGAACTAAGATTTAAATTTATGTCACACAGGGTTAATCCATTCTCCACAATGGAGTGCAAAAATTTCAGAAATAATGTAATCTGTTCTGCTGCCATCCGTATAAAATATTGTTTACACTCCAGGCCTATTGCTTCAGGAAATTATTGATAGGAACAGCTGCTCCTTCACAAGAAAAGTAGAAAAGTCCTTCCTCTCTGACCAGGGGCACTTTTCAGCCACCTTTACTTTATCACCATGACACAGAAGCATGCAGGATTGGATTTCAGGCTTTAAATAATAATAAAAAATGTGAAGCAAAGAAACTCTCTAAAACTTCACTCAGGAACTTTAGTGAAGCTCTGAGCCATCTTCTTCTGCTCCAAAGGAGTTTTCAAAACAAACTGAAATTTGGAGCATAAGATATACAGTACAATCAGAATCCAACTTCAAATGTACCTCATTGCTACTGACTTGAGCACTATAATTACAATTATAACTCTACAGTGATTATGCATGAATTTTTTAAATTAAACCACATAGATTATTCAAACTTTATCTCCAAGAAACACTTCCAAAAGCCTGCTAACACACGCATTGCAACTCGCTGCTAACATGAGAAACTCTTCAAGGCTTGATTATTTTTTTAAATCTTTTTGGAACTAGACTCTGTGCAGTGCCTTGACTTATTTCAAGTCGAATGAGTCTTGGGTTAAGTGGATTTGGGGCTGGTAAAGTATTTTCAGATCCACCTTCAAGCTCAGTTAAGCAAAAGGCTAAGCTGGTGCCATTCAGTCTTTGCTTTTCTGTTAACAAGCTAGTATTCTGCGAGGGGTTTAATGCAAAGCAAAACCCTCAGCAGCAAAAATAAGGAACTCGCACATTTTACCTTGTAGGCGCAGCTCTGGCTGGCGTAGTTATTTGACATATTGATAATTATTTAGTTGGGACAATCGTAATAACAAAGGAATATCTTTTCACGTGAAAATATTGATGAGAGAAGGTTCTACTGGGGTAAGCCTGACTCCTGTAGGATCTCCCTTGATTTGAACATTTCTCAAGGGTGGCAAGGAATTCATTCCTCTTATAACAATATCTGCAAAGTCCTGTGGACAAACAGGTCAGAATACCTGTAGCTAACCAAAACATTTCTGTGGTTTCAGCAGTACCAAGATAAAATTTGGTTCTGGGAGCAAATTCAGTAAAGGTTTTTACCCTCCTCTCTGTCAGTACATTTTTGCACTGAAATCACCTAAACGTGAATATTCTTAAGCCTGTCCCTGGCTGCAGACAGCATTAAAATGAATCACTGAATTGTAGTATACAAGAAACTTACAAGGAGCTGGTTTGCAAATTGCAAAAGACTGTTTTAATCCTCTTATTCTTGGACATCATAATTTTGTATTCCTCAGTCTCACTGAAGATTTTAATTTAGTAGAGTTCTGTTTCCTGAAAAATCAGTGGTAAGTGGAGTTAAGCCAACACAGAATTTCTGAAAATCTCCTTCTTGAAGTTCTTTTATCCATATTAGAATGACAATTTACGGCTGCAGAAATTAATGAAGAAGGGTATGCTTTTTTGTGTTATCTTTTCTGAACAAATAACTAATAGGGTTTTGCAGATGGTTATTTGGAGGAGAAATTATTATTGCCATGATACTTAGATACCTGATGAGAAAGAAAAATAGACCTGTTCCATACTGCTGGAATTGCGGAGGAAGATAACTGAAGATCCAAAATTCCTCCTGGGCTTTGTATTCCTTAAATTAACAATGAAAGAAAAAGTTTTCAACTTTGTATGCTTCATCACAAACTGAGTATTAAGTTAGTTATTCACATTCAGTAACTCACTGCAAATGACATATGGTTTGAGGGTCTATGTAAAGTTAAAGAAATATTCCTGATTTTTGTTGTGTAGGTTAATCAAACCTTTAGACTTTGATGAAGTAAGCAGGGCTGTAAGGGGCAATATTTCTCAAAGCAAAAGGCCAGGGAGTTGTTAACCTCAACGAAAAAGCTGCTGAAGATAAACAGCAAGATATTCCTTTATTCCTGCAATGATGGAAGTCATGATTCTTCCATATGCTATTTCCTGCTGCTAAAGTTTTAATGTCTCTTTCAGATACAGTACTTGTAGCACTATGTGATTTAGATCTTCAGTTGTACTTTCATCTCTTCAGTTCTGTAAAGCACTACAACAGTAGTGTGGGGGTTTTATGGTTTGGGTGGTTTTTCGGGGGTTTTTTTCATCACAGATCTGTGTGTGGCACTCATAGAAAAGGTCTAACTTCAATACCCATTTTAGCTCTGTTTTTGAGATGAGTCAGTAGAGTCTCTCTGAAATGCAAAGATTTGTATATCAAATCAGTGGATGTTTGTATATCTGAGTAGACAAACAGGAATGTTCAGTTATTTCTTAATATGAGTTCTAAGAAAAAAACAATAAGCATATTTTCTCTCCCACCCTTAGCTTTCTTAAATGTATATGTTTCTCAATTTCCTTCTTTGACACTGTTTTACAATTAAAAGCACTATAATCAGAAATAAATAAACTTTAATGTTGCATGCAAATTCTAAACTCATCAGCTTCAGTTGTACAATGAAATCATGTCCGGGCACAGTGTGACATGCCTGGTCATGATGGTGTTATTTCAAACCCCTGTGGTTTACAGCCCACAATTCTGTGTTAATTTTTTCAAAAATCCTTTAAAGATCCCCCATGATATCACTGAAAATACTACTTAGCTGTCTCTATTCTGTCAGAAATGCAGTAGATTGTGAGTTTAATGAATTATTAAACTGACTACAATTAACTGTGTTTCAAAGCCTTAATTTTGTACTCTTTACATAGAACTGAAGACAAGTATTTCCTGCTCAGTAGCACAGCTCTCACCATGCAGTAGTACTAGGACATCAGTCTCCTGTTGCAGAGCTGAGAAAAGGCTGCTTTAATTTAATGCTGCTTTTTACTATGCAGAGCCGTACAGAGTGTTTGTCTAGTACTGTAAGCGTATAGTGCTTAAAAATAATCTTGTGGTGAAACTTGCAATTCAATCTGCTTGTAGCAGAGGTTGCTCACCACCCTAACATAAAGAAAGTCTTCATGGACAACAAATAGAACATTTTACTTAAAAAGAAAAACTGGTGCAGTTTTCAAAACAACTTAAAGTTGATCAAATCCAGATTAATTTTCAATCTTATTGGTTTCTCAATTAATATGCATTTATTCATTTGCAGCATGAATTGTTTGTAAGTGCAGATATTTATAAATACTTCTTTCAGAAAAAAAGCCATTTGCCAGAACAGCAGCTTCTATTCACCATTTTTTTACTGTTACCAGCCTAAGAAAGTCTCACACGTACATCATGAAAAGCTTTTGGAGAGGTCTTCAGTTGGTTTAATGTTTCTTTACTATCAAGTATATCAGCCAAAATGTAAAATACAAATGAGAGTTTACTGATATCCCAAGAGCCTTTTCTACACTGCTTATAAAAACCTCTTCAGAGGAGCTCAGAACTGCTTTGTCTGAACAAGTTGTTTTCTCTATCATTCCTCCTATTTTGCAGAAGCAGCCATACTTTTAACTATTTGTTCTGGATGTGCTTTTCTGCTAAAAGCATTTCCCGTCTGCTGACCTTTATTTCACCAGTTATATTCTACTTTCCTGTTTTAATATTACAATAGTGAAGGATAGATTCCTTTGAAGCAATTGTCTTGTGAAGGATTTTAAGTTTTATACTGATGAAGTGAGTATTTAAAATATAAAAACCAGAGTTTATTGGAAAGTATTATTATACACACACAATTCATTCTAGGAGAACAAGGATACTGTGGGTCAAATTTGCTGAAGAGTCCAAAGGCTGTGCAAAGGAGGGGGATGCCTACTTCCAATAAATAAGCCATTTTTTTTAGTAGGTCACTTTCATGTGTTAGGAGAAGAATATACAGGAAAAAAATCCTAATAAGTTATATGTAGAAGTGAATATTTCAGAGAGAGTTTTAACTTGTTATGGCCATACACTGTTAATTTTATTTCCAGCCACATTAGTAATCCATAATTTACTCTAATTTATGAATGCATGTTGCCTCTTTTATTTTCAGTCATCAAGCTTCAGGGAAGCTGTTGTTAAAAGAAGCGTGAATTTCAGTTTCACTGTGTGACTTGGACTGTGGTTTTTCAATGATAGGTTTTATTACTGGCTTATGCTAATGACCTGCAGATTGAAATCTTTAAGGCTGTAAATGCATCTGCAGCCCTGGGAGGTACCAGGGAGTAGATGTTTATCTGACAAAACCATAGAGCCAGGTGGCTTCTGTGGACACCAGTTTCCTGGAATTTACCTGAAGATGAATGAAGAAGGAATAAAGTTAGTGCAAAGGAATGACAGTAGGAAGTACATGAGTCAGAAGGGGAGGGTGCAGGGGAGTGGTAAAGATCTTAGATATGTCCCATAATGGCAACAAAAAGCATGGTACAATCTCCACCACCACCTTGTGTTTGCTATCTAAAGTTAAAGAATTCTAGGTCTTGAGATCTTGGGTAAAGTTGACGTGTTGGTTTGCTTTCCAGTATTGCTAAGTCACTGTAAACATAGAACTCATGAAGCTGCATCTCTAAAATGAGTAAATTATGAGTTCATTGAGGTATTTTAGGAATGTATTGTTTCTGAAGCTGTTAGGCTGAACTTTCTCAGAAGATTTAGAAATGGTGGCTGCAGCCTACAAAGACAATAAAGCTGAAATCTTACTGGATTACATATGGCAATAGGATGTCAGCCAAATGTTTCAGTTTTTCCTTTAAAAAAAAAATTACGGGCACTTGAGCCTGAATCTCTGTTGCCCTGTATTTGTGCAGTCCCCAGTGCTGAAAATTTGAGTGCTTCTGGATTAGACTGCACTGTCTGTAACAGGATATGATGCATGACAAAGGTAAGTGTGACTCAGTACATACTGCTCATCTGAAATAATTCATATCATAGAATTGCAGACTATCTCACGTTGGAAGGGATCCATAAGGATCATACAGTTCAACACTGTTCCTCACAGGACTAAGTAATGTTATTGGATGGAATTCTGTAATTATTTCTGGTCATGTCTCAAATGTTTCACTGTAGATCTCCTTTAAGACTATTTTTCCTGTTGTATTTGCCCCAAAGATTTCCTCTTGTATCTAAAATAATGGTAAAAATCTAAGGCTTTTTCTTCCTTGGAACTGTCTCTCCAAGGCTGTGATTGTTCCTGTTTAATATTGATGATCTGGATGAGGGGATCGAGCACACCCTATGTCAGTTTGCAAGTGACATTAAGCTGGACAGGAATGCTCTGCAGAGCAAGAGATCTGGCCAGGCTGGATCAGTGGCTGAGGCCAATAGTGTGAAGTTCAGCTCTGGGCCCCTTGCTATAACAAAGCCACTGAGGTGCTGGAGCATGTCCAGAGTAGGGCACAGAGCTAGTGAAGAGTCTGCAGAAGTCTGAACAGCTCCCATGAGGAGTGGCTGAGGGTGCTGGGGGCCTTTAGCCCAGAGAAATGGAGGCTCAAGGGGACACTTATTGCTGCCCTATTTCCACTGCATTAAAAAGGAGGCTGCAGTGAGGAGGGTGTCAGACTTTTCTCCCAAGTAACAAGTGATAGGATGAGAGGAGATGGCTTCAAGGTGCCACAGGGAAGGCTTTGATCTAATCTCAGGGAAAACTTATCTAAATGTTGGTCAGGCTTCCCAAGGAATTGAGTCACCATCCCTGGAGGCATTTTGTAGAATGTAGCTGTGGCACTTGGGTTAGTGGCAGACTTGATGTTCTTTTAGGTCTATCACAACCTTAATAATTCTGTGATTCTAAGAATTAGCAATGTTCTGAAGGGATAAGCCATTTATTGAGTGTTCTTCACTGATATTTTGTCCAGTCTTAACACATAAGAAAACATGATTTGCATCTGTGATCTCATTATTTAGACAAGGAGGTGGAAAGAGCACTAAAATTAACCTATGGTTTGAAAATATAACAAATATATTCTGTTTATACTAATTTACATCATGGTGAGAAACACTCTTGAAACTATCTTAAACTCTGTAGTATAATTTTTTCAGAATTTTTTCACAATTTAAATCTAGCGTGGCTTATAAATTAAGAAATGGATTAACTGTGGCTGATTAAGGGGATCAATAGCATTTAGATTTGATATTTAATTCAGAGATTGTCATCACCTGTCCTAGCTTCAATGTTCTTCAAGTCTCAAAAGGCTCAGTAAACTTATTTGGTCTGTAATGTATGTTCACATTTCAGAATTAGCCATTGAATTTAATATTCAAATAAATCTTCTAGTTCACAACTAATTATTAGGAGTGTGAATAGTCAAATATTGTCATCCAGAGTGTTATCAATACATTTCAGTCTTTATCTTGTTTCAAGTTTCCTTATTGCTGTCTTCACAGCAGACACCAACAGCCTTCCAACCTGCACAGGGTTCTCTTAACTACAAACAAACTGTGCAGGTTGTTAGAGTTTGCCAGATCGTTCAACTCAAGCATACAATCTCTAACACTGAAAACTTGTGGAAAAATGAGTGTGTTTTGATTTTTTTTTATCATGAACACTTTCTTTTTAATTGCTACGAAGTATGGAGTTTATCTGAGACTAAGGCTCTGTTAATTCAGACATGTGAAGTGTCCTATTTGACTAATTGAAGTCAGATTCCTTTGGAAAGGTACCAGGTAGAGCTGCAGTCATTTCAGATTCTAGTTCTTCCCTTTCAGCATCACTTTGTCACTGGATCAATCCTGCAAAAATAGCTGTATAGCCTATGGAACTGAAAAGGTGTTCTCAAAGTTGAGAGGTTCTCTTCCACTTGTGGATGGAGCAATTCTGAAAGAGACTGGAAGAAAACTTTGGCACAAATTAGTGAAGAATATCATTAAATCCCTTTGGTAGTCATATTTTTTTAGGCCCAAGGTAGGCTGTTACATGGAAGGATGGGAGAAGGCTGCAAGGCATCTGGGCTTTGACTGACAAAGAGTCTGTTTCAAGTATCAGTGAAGTATTCCAGCTGGACTTCAGAGGACACTTCTTTATACTTGCATTTTTAAGAGCATATGTAGAAGTTTCATGAGTAGTGTCAGCCCTATTTCCTGACACCCATTCATGTAGCATTAGCACTATTTTCTCTTTGTGCTTCTAATATTTTGACTAACCTAGAATATTCTAATGTTTGTCTACACTACCTGGATTAAATTAAATTTGTAAATTAAAAATAGCACATTTGTTACAGCGTCAACTTCCTTATCCTCAGTAGCAATTGGTAACTTTGTTATGTTCAGGCAAAGGAGTAAAATTGAAAAAGGACTTGTAAGCATTTTTCAAATTACTTCAGGTAAATAATAAGCAACTTTGCCCTACTGCTGTTATACAGTGATAGCTCTCTTTAATTTTCCAGTGCTAAATTAATTTACAGTTGCTTCAGACCTCAGTAATTTGCTCATGGTAAATGCACATCTGGGAGAGTTCTGGGGATCTGGAATGAAAAAATACAAAATGCAGTGTTCATTTATTATAAAATTGAGCTTTACCCTGTCATTATGGCTGCACATAGATGGAAATACACAGAAACATAAATATAATGAGAGAAGACTGGCTAGTTTTGGTTGGGATTTTCAGAGACCTCTGTAAATAGAATGCCTATTTCCAATTAAATTTCCATTAAGTTATTGGGAATACACCTCTTTTAGGAGGATCTTAGTCATCCTTAGCAATCCTTGTGTTAATAGCCTTCCTTAAAATTACACAGATGATGTTTGGGGTTTTTTCCCCAGGGAAAAAATGTGATTCTAAGCTTACATTTGTACCATAAAACAGATGAAATCCTAGTGATCCCCATTGGCTTTACTGGGCTTTGGAATAGACCTTTTCAAATAAGATCAAGGTTCTTTACATGGAAAAAGAATATGATGCACTAGAGGAATATCAGCAACACTTATTTTTGTCTAAGTAAAATAAAATACCTTAGAAGATCAGGGCTATAGCCTTCCTTGGATCCATAGCATTTGTTGCTTTGGTGCCTTTCCTCACTTACTGGATTTGTAACTCAAGTTTTTGAAGTCAATGCCTAAATCATAATGAATGCAGTCCTGAATATGATGGTAATATGACTAAGAAAGAATACCTGCATAATTTAAATATTGTAATCTCTCATATTGCTTCTGTGGCAGGAAAAAAGGGTGTTTTGCCTGGAGTGATTTCTTGCTTGCCCTTCCATTATGCTTTCTTGATATTGTGGTTTCCTATTTTCTAGCAAAATTCTATTTTGTATTAACAAAGAGCAACAAATAATTCCTTCAAACTCTACTGAAGAGAGTGTATTTCGCTCTAAGGGTATTCTGGAAAGCTTGGTAGCATTGTTTCCTCAAAGGTCAAAAATGCAAATATAGCCAGGCTATATTATACATAAAGACTCTTGCTTTCTGTGCCTTCCCCATTAACTTTCCTAGAGCCAGCACTTATTCCTGTTCCATCAGTACTGCAAACCAGAGATAAGACTTCCTCCTTCTAATGCACACTGGGGAGTTTTTAATTGGGGTTTTTTTCAGATTTTTGTTGCCTGACAGATCCAAGATGCTTCTGCTATTAGGATTCGCTACAGCATGATCTTTTAAAACTCCCCAGTGAACTGAATACCTTGGGCAAACTGGAATCACCACCTTGATTTCCAGATTTTTTTTTCCCAGTGACACTTCAGTGATACAACAGCTTCATGCTAGCCTCAAAATCTGGTGGTGTTTGGGATGAAACACTAAAATGCCTTTCTCCATGTATTTTCAAGCAGCCCTTGGGCTATGTGTGCCCTATGAAGGACTCCTTGCAGGATGCCTGTGGTATGTGTGCTTGTAGTTGTGTGCTTTTGTCAGTAAAAACATGTGGACTCTAACTTGTACTTAATTTAGTATGTTTTGGAAACTTCTTCAGGTTCCTATTATATAGTCTGGAAACTGCCTGCAACTGAAAGTGCTTTAGGTTTAAGAAAAATTGTCTTGAGGGGTTGAATAGTTGCTTGAGAGGGAGGGCTGCACCCTTCTCATCTAATTCTGATTATCTGTGTTTAAAATTCGTTTCTGTTACTGGATTTATTTATTTGTTAGGTTTGGCATGTTTGTTGGCTCATTTATTGCTTCACTCTGTGATACCATGGTGCTTTCCCAGTAACCAGGCATGTAAGTCTGTATCTTGCCTGTGTCTGACATTTATTCCTCAATTGATGAGGAAATAAGCCATTTCCAGATCTCTCCCTGCAAGGCAGTGTGGGAGAAACTTCTAACAGGAGAGAATTACTTCAAATACAGCTGGTAGGTGCAGGCCTTTACATCTGACAATATGGATGAAACATGAGGAAGTGGACAAATAATTGTTGGGGAGAAAAAGTAAGTCCCTTCCTATTCCTTCCTGTGGAAGACAATTTTTTTTAAGATTCTCATGTGAACTAGAAAAAGCTTTTTGTTCAATTTCTTATTAGTCCAGATTTTGCATGAATCTCATGTGCTTCCGGGGATTGACTGTGAGGTGGTTACCCTTAGCAACCTGTCTTTTACCTTGGATCACCAAATAAAGACCCCAAGTGGATGTAGCAGGTGTTCTCCCTAATAACTGCAGGGGAGCAGAGAATACTAGAGTAATATTGGAAACTCACTTAAGGGGAAGACTGCTAGATTTTGCTTTACAACCTGTTTTCTATGCTGTGCAGCTCAGAAAGCTATTTCAGAGTAAGCAGAGTAGAAAAAAGAATCACAAGAAATCAGTTAGAAAAGAAGACAAGAATCATTATACTCAGTGCTTTGTGGCTAAGATGTCAGTGAGGGGAATGCTTATGTGGAAAAAAATTTAATATAAATTTAATATAAATTTGGGTTTTAAACATAAATGCTCATTTGTGATTCAGAGAAATTTGGTTTGGGTTGTTTTTCCAGAAGAAAGTTCTTCCATTTCAGATTGCCTTCCTTCCACTGGCAAGTCAAAGCAAGCACTCTTGGATTTTGAGTAAGATTTTGCAATGAATAATGAATCAGGCCTTTTTCACTGGCAGTCATGGAGTACTCCACAAAATAGGTGTGGGAATAGAATAACTTTCCTCTGGGTATCAGGTACCCTGGAAGCCCTCACAAGGCTGAAGATAATAATGAGAGAGCTGGAGGATGCACAAGAACTTCATGATTATTCCAAAGCAGAATGACTAATGATTAATTTTTCTCTGACTCTTCTGCTTCAAAGAACACACATGAAGTACCACTTGAGACACTCTGCAGGATGCAGGCTAAAAGGAGAGTCCTTTATAGTGCAGTCCCATTGGAGCTACTCTTGTATAGAGGGAGCCTGACAGCAAAGACATTTCTTCCTACCCCTCTTCTGCAGGAAAACTCATCTCTAGGGAAATTCTGAGATAGGCTTTAGCTGTCCATTTTGCTTTCAGTCGGGAAAAATCCTTAGCAATTGAAATGGACAGCAGCAAAACAAAGCATAGGCCGAGAGTTTTGAAGATCTTGGATCTGTTTATCATCTAGGTTTCTAGACAGGGTTATTTAACTTAGTATTTTTGGTATCAAAGCTTCCTTCCTTAAAGAGGTTTCTGCACCATTAATAGGTTACCAACCCTAAAGCCCTAATGTGGAAAGGGCTCATCCCTTAATCTAATTAATGACAGTCAATTGGACTCAGCAGGGCCTTGAAATCTTCCCACTGTGTTCACGTGCATTCCTGCCCTTCAAGTTGGTCAGATTTGAGAAATGTCACTCCATAGGACAAGATAAACATCTAAAATAATAAGCTTAGATTTATTTTTAGGCTAAATATTGGATAAACAGTATTCCTCTAAATTCCAGCATTTAATTGAAGACCAAATTAACTTGCATGCCTAGTCTAGCTCTGCTAAATCTGTATTTCTGTACTGGTTTGATGTTGTAGGCTCAAAGTCAGAATGTTTGCACTTTACCCCTTGAAAAAATTCTCCTTTGCAATTCTCATTGGGTACCTGCTTCTGCTGCCTTTACTGTGGGGAAAAAAGTTTACTTCTGTGAGAACTGAGTGTTCAGCATCTCTGTGGAGAAGGCCTGTAATCTACTTTTAGCAAATTAAAATCTAATACGGTTTGTCTGTATTTCATTTATGCCTCAGGACAAATTAATGTTAAAAAAAGCCTTTGAAATGAAAATGGTGAGCCCTCAAATTAACCTAGTTGTAGTGTTTTTATTTCAAGTTTCACTTGGGAATTGGAGGTGGCTGTCAAATTGCTGGTAGGTAAAACATCACTGACAATTTGCTTGCATTTTTCTGCAAATAGATTTTCATTTAGAGAAGTACAGTGGGATTTGGAAAAAGAAATTAAGAAAATAACTTTCTGATCTTTTCCTTAAAGTTTTATTTTGCTCTTCAAACAATTTCTGTTAACAAAGTTACTACAGTCCAAGAAATTGATATTGAGAATAGTCATTAATTACTTTATTCAAATCCATGTAGATAGGGGTCAGGCCATGTTAAGCTTCCTGTGCAGAGTTTGCTGTTCAGAGGTGTCAATCTTCTCTGTGCTGTAAGATGAGATGGCTACAACTTGAAATGAAATTCATTTTCACGTGCAGAGCACAGGCAGCAAGGTACAACAGAAAGAGGAACAGCAAGTGTTTTTGTAGCTTGACCAGTCTCTGAGGGTGAGGACAACCTCCAGGGCATCCTTTTTCAAAAGTTTTGTCAGCCTAGAAGAATCTTGATAGAGGGTTATAAGTCCATCAGATTTTGTTAGAAATAAATAATTTCTCTGCAGAATGCCCTCTCACAATGAAGTCCTCTTGCCATCAGGATCATTATCTCACAGCTTGCACAGGACACCAGAGCCTGCCAGGAGCATTTCCAGCCTCCCAGCCATGAGAACATCTATTTCCAGATATGTGCAGAAGGGGGCATCTCAGCAGATGTGACCACCTGTATTTCTCCTGATAAGAAATATCTAGCAGTAATTTAAAAATAAAGGTTTTCTTTCTGGACTAATCATCATATTTTCAGGGCTTAGAGAGAAATGTTCCTTCTAGCAGTAGCCAGTATTTATTCTTTGGGTCATTGCAATTGGAAATGAGGGTGTGTCCCAGTTGAATTTTATTTTTCAACTGGGCTGTCATGTGTTGGCCAAACTTCTATAGACTAAGTAAAGCATTGCTCTATGTGATGTCTGACAGCAGAGGTGCTGAACGCAGTGGGGTAGTACTTAAATATTTTGTAATCCACTTAGGAAGTAGCTAAACAAAGCAGAATTCTAAAACAGAAAAAGTTCTCGAGCAAACATTCCCATTTTTTTGTTGCAGCTTATTATAGTTTATATCCTTGAAAATTTCTCAGCTATGAAGCAGAAAAGCGCCTCTGCCACAGCTCATTCTCATCTAAAAATATATATATGTACACATATTGTAGCTTATTTAAAATATATGTGTTGTGCTGCTCTCCACTCAAAGCTTTCCTGCAGGTTTTGGAGTTAAAGTTTTATTTTTTAAAAATGCAACATTTAATCTAACTCTTCTACAGCTTCTGAGCTCACTGTCATTTCTTTTCACCAATTAAATCTGACTGCTTCAGTGTTTAAGGAGCAAATGTGAAAATCTAATGACAGCTACAGTAGTACTTTCATTCATGGCATATAAGCCCAGAGGGTGAGTGTCAGGAAGCCAGCAATCTGTTAAATGCTTTATCCATGTTATGTACAATATATTTCTTATTAGTTACGTGTGTTTCATGTTCTGATTTAAGAGAGTCCATTATTTTGTGAAGTCTAATTTGACTTGCTACATAGAAATGTGCTGGTGAAATAGATACTTTTCTATCTTGGATTGTTACATGGGTTGTTAGTCCATTTGCTTCAGGGCAAACAGATCACCTCAGAGATCAGAAAGCAATTGCTTTCCGTGGTGAAGCAATACTCAGGGTAATAGTTGGTGTAATAAGAGGGATTAATTTTCCAGTACTTTGTACTGGGATTAGCCATGGGTAGGTTTCTGCACTCTGCGTCAATCTCACTTGTGGCAGATGAGGCAGGAGTCACTTGTATGTAAAAGCATTCCTCTAAAGCATGTGCATTAACCACCATCAGTATTCAGAAATGGACTATTGAGCAAATCTAGTGCAGCATTCCTGCTTCTGCAACCAACAGCTGCAATTAAAGGAATCCTATAGGCCTGATCTAGTCTTGCATGTTCCACAGGCTTCTACCTCCTCAAGGTGTTGCAGGGTGATGCCATTGCATTTCATACTGGTGTTAGTCACTTTGGGTGGGGGGAGGTACTGCAAAAGCAGGTGCTATTTCTTTTGATAAGGACTACTCTGGAGAAGCAGACTGTAAGGCATGGTTATTTATTGGATCTGCTGAATGGATCACTTCTGACCTTCAAGATTCAGATGAGTGAAAAATGGGTAGGAAGTATTACCAGGTCCCCCATGCATAAAATACCCTGACCCTTTTTCTGCACTGATGGGTGACAAAATCATGTGTGCAGAGACAAAAAAAAAAAAAAAAAAAAAAAAAACTTTACTGTTTTGTCTTTTAATATACACTACTGTTCCACTGTTTTAACTTGGTTGTACCTTCAGCCATTTTTTATAGGAGAGGTTTATTTGTGATTTTATCCTAACACTTTTTTTCTGCAATGTTTGAAGTTTTGACTGCTTATGTGCAAGTATGTATTAAAGAAAGATGTATTTCCAGTTCTATATACTTGGGTCCGATGGAAGATTTTTACTAGTTAGGTCTTATATAGAGATAGGTCTGAACCGTGAATGTTTGTTACCTATTTAATGAACTATAAAGTCTTTTGATCTGGCAGATTATCATATTGCATATGCAAGGATAAAAAGTCCGCCATTACTGCCCAGGCACAGTTCTCAAATATATTGGAACACCTGCCTGCAGTTACCTTATCAAACAAGTTCCTGGCTTTAGCAGCACAACAAGCTGTGATGATGCCAAATAAATACCAAAACTGACACAAAAGCAGCTGGGATTCAAGGACTCAGTTTTGCTTATGTGGTAGCAAGGCATTTCAGCCACATTTACATAGTGCTTTCTCTTCCATACTGATTGCCTGCACAAGAATTTTGTCATAGCAGCATGCTCTAATTGGACATGGTAGCTTTCAGCCGAAAAATATAGGTTTGAACTAGACTCAGGGTATCCGTATCAGGAAAACAGTGGACAGGATGAAACAAAGGATTGATAATGAAGGTCTAAGGGAAATATTCTGTAAGGGCTAGATAGAGACTGTAATGTAATTTTTTTTTTAAGAGATCCCACTTTGTGATGTTCTAGACAGAGCTGGAAGATCAAATCTCTTGACCAGAGTAGGAAAACATCCTCACTTACAGAGCAGATGATAATCCCACATAAGAGTTTGGCTATGAGACAGTGAATAAGGCCTAAATTCACCTAAGAATTACTTGGTATAGAACAGCGAAGTGTAGCTCTGTCTTCCTGTTGCCTTCCTGTGCTGAGCTGGAGAAACTTTCCTTTATAGCTTTGCTATTATTGGGGTAGGGACAGGTTTATTCCTCTGGTAATTTACACAGGAAAAATTTGGAGTGTTCATAAATAAACCTATAGAGTTCTTGAATGGTTATAAATAAAGACCACCTACTGGCCCCTGTGAAGGGGGCTCATGAAACAGGATCTCAAGCTCAATGTGCTGTAGTCACAGCCTAGACCACACAGTCATGCCTTGCTTCTACTCCCACAGCTTGGAAAGTTCCTTGTCCACGATCTAATCCATCCTGCTTTGAGACACAAGCTGCTGTTTAGATCTCATTAATTAGCATGCAAGCAAAAAGGAAAGAAAGTGACCTTTCTGTGGCCTAATTCTCTAGCTTCTGTTCAACAAGAGCCAGTGAAGTGCCATGCAGTTAATATGAGTGGAGAAAGAAGTAAAGGTCTCATTTTATGGTCAGAGAGATCAATTTCACATAAAGGGACTCAGTGTAATTTTAGCAGAAGTTAATATGCATGCTCCAGCACGGGTACTTAATTGAGCCATTCCCTATGTTTTACCAGTATGTTAAGAGTAGAATACATTTAATAATGCTTTCCTTTGCATTATGTTTCTGTGGGGTTAGTCATCAAATCTGAAGTCTAGGCCTAATTGGACTTTCACAGCTCCTCAAGGCAGCCATTCCTTGAATGGTTCATGCTGGGGTTTTTTTCTTGTTGGACAATAGTTTAAATGAAGTATTTCTCACTGGTGGTTTGGTGGCAAGGCAGGTTCAAAGTCGACAACAGCTGTAGGGTCCTTATGTTTACTGCCCAGTATTCAGCTCAGATGGTATTGCTCTATACCTCTAATACACAAATATTTAATACTTCTTCCATATTATGCACCTTAGTGAGAACATGAAAATGTTTTCATTTCAGGGTTTTGTCTTCATATTAATGCTCTCTCTGCTCCCACTCACATGGAAAGCAAATAAAATGGACCATTAACATTGAGTTGACAGAGAGAATCTGTTTAGCTCAGTTTCCTTTCATGAACAAGAATATGCCAAAAGAGGTAAACATTCAAGAATGTTGATGGGATTGGGCCATGCAGCATCAATGTCAAGTGTGTCCTTAATTTCCTCTTTTCATTTTAATGGAGTTTTAGAAAATGAGCATGCAGGAGGGAGCCCTGAAGCCTTGGCTGCTCTCAGTAGTTGGAGGTAAAGAAAAGGAAGAAGCAGAAACAGCAGCGTTGCACCTGTCAGCAGTGAGAAAAAAATTGAGATTGCTCCTTTTTATTCTGACCAGCATAATGGGACAGCAGTTCTGCTATCAGAAGGTGTAGTTATTTTTGAGTGCTTTCAGTCCTGAATATTCTGTGGTCCACCAGGAGGAGCTACCATGAAAATCATGTATATGCTTTTAAACTTGTGCCAGCAGAATTTCATTGCTCCAAATGTTCACAGAAGTAAATTCAAAGGGGCGAAAGCATGATTGGAGTAAAACCACTTAAAAGTTCAAACATATTTATTGGGAATATATTAGATGACTCATCTGTCTCTGCTGGCAGTAATGTTTATGGATACCTACAATATAAGAAACAATTACCTCCAGCACCACCATTTTCATTTGCAGTTTTATAATTATAAAATCTGTTCCAGCAAAGCAGAGAGGATTTGCAAATGCAGTCAAGCCCTAACCCAACAGAGCCTTTATCTGCACATGTGAGGTGTATGTGTGGTTCTGGGGTTCTACTGCCACCAGCTATGTAGAGCTTAACCTCCCATAATGCAGCTTTGTAGGCCCATAAAGCAGCTCCAGAGATAGCCTTTCCCTTCAGTAGCATAATAAATACTTTTAAAACAGTTTATGTCTATATCTACCAATAGCATGGTAACAGAAAATACAGCAGACTGTAGTCTTCACAGAATTTCAATTAATTCTGTTTTGGTTTTTTTTAATTAAATGAAACTCTTCACAAACTTGGTGTTCAGTCCAGAGGCTCCCCAGAATAACTTTCAGATGGAGGCTGGTCAAAGCAGTGACAGACTGGAGTCAGAGGTCAGCAGCATGCATGAATGCTTTATGTTGAAAGAGAGAGGGGCAGAGGAATGGATATATTTCTGTCTGTAATGAATGCATATGCATGCACACACTGTTGGCGTGGGTCAGGGTTTAATCAAGTGTGTTACTTTACTGAAATAATTTACAGCTATGTGAACACAGTCTGTTTGGGAGATCAGTCAACTGAAACCAAAATGTTGGTGGCATTTGCAGCTCATCTTGTGGTATTAAGGTATATCTGGATGAGCCCACATCTTGGGTGCTCACATGCTCAGCATTAAACTGTTGCCAGATCTGGAGAAGGAAATATGACTTTCTCCAAAGCAACAAAGATGTGTTGTGGAAATGTATATTTAGCAAATTCTGCTATTTCCCTTCTGCAGCAGGAACCTAAGGTATCAGCAGGGTAGCTGATGCCACCTCTATTTTCCCTCTACTGCACGAAAGCCTTGTAGCATTTGTGCTTTTTATTCAAATTTTTATTAGTGTAGATTGATGGGAAGTAATTTGTGATTTATATACTATGAGACGTTTTGGTTTTCTGAACTACTTTTCATTCATTTACTGCCTGAGTTTTATGTCTTCTGTATCTGTTTAAAGTTACTGTCGCAATTAGGAGGAGTAAGATGAAAACTAGTAATAGTCATTTTTTAACTTTATGATTTCTATTATATTTACATTCCAGCAATTATCTGTCATCATTCTAAACATGCTTGCTGTGTAACCAGGCACTTCATCACATCATTATTCCTTTTCCACCTTGTACAGATCTGCACACACAGAGCAATCAGCAGGCTCCATTAACCTGCAACACAATCCCTGATATATGTTTTGGATGCACGTACTTTGTTTTCTCTCTGTTCCCAACCACTATGTTGTTTGACTTCTTGCATTGTCACAAATGTAATTCTCCCTGCACTTGTCTTGCTGTGCTGCAGTGAGGAAGGACAGTTTGGTATCAACAGCCTTCATGCAGCAGATGAAACACATAAATGTTTTGAGAGAAAAAAAAGATAAAAAACATAAAAAAACAAACCACTTAAAATTATTTTAAAAGGAACATGAGACTGTCACCTGCTTTCATGTGTTTAGCAGCTATATGACTTCTGATAGCAATTGGAAATTCATCTGTCTGAAAAGCAAGTATCTAAGCTTTTGAGATGTAATATGCCATAATATTATGAAAAATGAACAAGGTATGCCTGATTGGTTAAAAAGTGTGCATTTATGTAAAAGTGTTCAGCAGGCTGAGTATTATGGAGGAAATGCCAGCATTCTAAACTTGCTAATGTCAGGAGACACTTTAATATAGCAATGTATCATGGACTAATGTTTCATTAAAAGAGACATTTGGAAACGTTAGACAATGTAGAGTTATGCAAAATGAAATATTTTACAATGTAGTTCCAACACAAATATTAATCTCAGTACTTTACAGCAAAGTGGAAATCACTGGTGAAGACAAAGCTGCCTACACCACAATCCACAGCTGGTTCCTCTTATGCTTCCATATTGCACATGAAGAAAACAATAGAGAAGGATTTTTGAAATGTAGGTCTGTTTAAAGTGTCCTGTCTTGAATTTACTTTAATTCCTTTAAAATGTATGGCACCTCATTATTGAAACACAGCATTCTTTCCTCTTTCTACTACTAGTACTTCTCATTTTTTATATTTTCTGTGCTCTGGAGAAACATTGCTGTCGCAGTGGCATTTGCCTTCCATCTCACTGTTTTTCAATGGCTTTCATGTCTCTATGTGGTATCCAATTTATTTGTATTCTGGTGCCACTTCTGTGAAGCATACCTTTCTGTCAGCTCAGCGCAGGTTTCAGGTGGCTTGTATCTGGAAGCTGAGGTATAAGCAAATTGACAGTATCAGTGCAGCCTATCCTCTCCCAGGCAATTTCCACCTGTTTGCTCTAGACCATTCATTATTCCTCCAATTCATTCAGTTGAACCATTTATTGTCATTTGAGTAGGGTTGGGATTGACTCAGCCCCTTGGATCTGTATGGAGTCCCTATGCTAAACATGAAAGTCTCTGTATGCCAAAGATACCGGCAGCAGTTACTCCCTTCACTGTATCTTTTAATCTCTTTTCTTCCAATATTTAAGTTTTCTTTGGTGTTTAAAATGGATCTTCTGCAACATCTTGCTAATGAGTTTTTTACTGCCCTACCAGGGTCTGAATTTGCCTTCAAGTGAGCTCTTAAAGATGCTAAATTTAAGATATCGCATAAGAATAAGAATTTATTTTCATGCTTGCTTTTCTTTTTTCTATCTTAGCTTCTACTGCCTTTATAAATTGTTCAAAATAGCAGCAGTCAGCAGTAATTTGTCATTTTTAGTGCCTTCACCATTTTTGTGCTGTCAAGAGCTTTTTATGTGCATGGCTTTGTATGTGTCTCACAGCAAAACCACATGTATGTTTGCAGAATCTAAATACTCTGCACATTCTCATCAAGACTATTTTGGGTCTTTTGAGTGCACATAGGAATGGGTGTGGTTTAGAGATAAAGTATGAATTGCAACCAAAAAAAAAAAAAGATAGGAGAAGCTCATGATCTTCTATCTTACAGGAATTTATTTATCTTTGGGGTGTTTTTTCCAATATTTGAGGCTTTAATGGCAGCCACAATGGAGCAGCATACCACTATTACTGCTTTTCAAAAAGTATACAGTTAATTATTAACGTAGTGTTTAAGCAATAGTCGGATGGGCCTCTTGGCTCTAAACTCTGTTTAGAATGCAAATTTGGAAATATACAGGCTTTCTATTGCACAGTGATTCATTGCCAAAACAATGGAATCTAGATCACTGGGTCAAGGTCTTAAACCATAAATTAAAAATATATATTTCAGATTTAGGAAAATTAAAAAATTAGCATGAGCATTAAAATCTACAGATTTATTTTGGTAGGATGCAGCTAGGTCCCATACATCTAATCTTTCCTGACCTGCTAAGTCTCAATGTGAACCAATTTTATCTCATTACTACTTCAGTAAATCCTTCAAATTTACTGACACTTCAGCTCCTCACACAGTACAAACAAGCATTACCTATTATCACTTCTGAATTGTAATAAAGGATTTTTGCTTTGAAGGGTTAGTCTTGTCTAAATTGTAATTGATATATTTCCTTTTGTGCTATTTTTCTCCAAAGCTGCTAATTTTAAGTATCTCTCAAGCAAAAAACCTCACCTATAATCTTATCTGAAGGTGAATCTTTGCTTCGTAACTGGTTATAACCAGTCAATGAATGTCTCAGAAAAAGAAAATTTTATTAATCAGGTAAACTATAACTTGGACATATATATGAGGAAGGCAGAAACATCATGCAGGTGCCAGCATACCCAACATACCTTTAGTCTGCCTAACTCCACAATGAATAAAAAATTAGGTGCTAGAACGCTGCAGTCTTCAGTGAGGCTGTATTTACCTTGAGAATTCTTGTTGGGATGCCTGGGACTCCTGGTATCCTGGCCAGCTTGGACTTCACTTTATCCCTGTATCTTCTGCAATTGGACTTCTGAAGTATTCCAAGTCTTTGTATGTTTTGCTGCATGAAGAAAATCCCACTTTTTAGCATGGAAGGGACTGCTCTTTGGGAGATAGTCTTGTTTTGATTGGTACATCCTGATGCCAAGTGTGTGTAGCTCAGGGGTTGCCCAGATTTTGTTCATCATTTAGTCTTATCCAAAACTACTGAAGGAGAGAAAACACAATGAAATGGATCCCTGCATTGCAGCAAAATCTCAGTCAGGCTTGGAAAGCACAAAGCTATGAAGGCAGGCAGTAGATAAACTGTTGGCAAAGTTCATGACATTCTCCAAGGCGTGGTGACATCAGCTGGAGTCTTTCAGCAGATACTGATGATCTTTGTTTTGATACAAACAAGAGTAAACAAAGATGCTGGCTGACAGAAAGAGAAGAGAGAGTGGAATAAAAAACACCAATGGAATAAGAATTTTGTCAGTAACTTACTTACAAAAGGTGGAAGCCAAACCAAGCAATATCATCTTCATTCATAATCATGAGAGATTTCTAGGTTATTTATCCTCTTCAGCTTTCCTGAAAATAGCATAAAACAAGTCCTGAGGATTTTTTTTTTTTTTTACAAAATTAACATAAAATCCATTTTTTCCCTATTTCTTAATGCCTTTTTTTTTTTTAATTTTATTTTATTTTACTCATGGTAATCATTAGAAGCACAAAGATGTCAAGAGAGCATGTCATGCCTCTAGCAGGCACTTGAGCGGATTAATGATGGCAGCAAGCTTCCAGTTTCTCTGGTCACCTTTCATAGCTTTACATGCTGGCTTAAAAGAATGAACAATGAGCTGTTTGTCAACTGGCAGAGAGAACCTCTGAATGCTTGGTTTTTGCTGTAAAGTATATGCAGAAGAACAGGTTATTATATATATGTAAAGTGAAGGACAGGCAGCCTAAAAGAAGCACTAAAGATCAGAAAAACTGGGAAAATTGAAGAAGCTGTACCCTTGACTCATTTTAGAAAGCCATAAATGCTTAGTGAGAGGTGGGATGGTAATGGGATGTTTGTACAATGCAACTTTGGCTTCCACTACTGATGTTGAGGCGAGTAAAACGTGAAGAGAGATGCTTCTGCTAGGAACTGGTTCCTGATTATTTTTATGTTGGCATGAGGGGAAATTCCAGCATTCTAGTCTAGAACGCTGCTCTTATATTGCTGAAAGGACAGTGCTCCAGGCTGCCTGCACACTTCTCAGTGATCTGCAGGACTTGATGCTTGATGAGGTCCACTTGAGAGTTCAGCAGCAAGTTAAGCTGTCTACAGGCATACAGAAATGTAAAAATTAAGGCATTATTCTTTCACAATCAATCTCATGAAAAAAGTGACAGTTCTTGAACTTGTCAGAAGGCTTTTGTAGAAATTGGAATATGTGTTCTAGTGCAGTCCAAAGAACCTGAAATTCTTACTACTACTTCTTGACTTAGATACTAAATGAAAATAATAGGATGTAACTGATACACAGATTGAGGGGAATTGAAGGATGAGATATTTTTTAAGTAAGCACAAGATTAGGTGAGGTAGTATTAATATGCCTGGAAATAATCAGCTCCTTCATTTTGGTATCCTGAAGATGGTGTTTGACTCAAATTCCCCTGGTATTATCTGGACAACCTATTTCTCACTCCAGTAAGGCTTAGCTGTTAACTTCCCCACCTACCTCCCCCTCCCCGCCACCCCCCGAAAAGATTTGAGCTCTACAATAGCCTGGAAACCGTAGAGGTCTAGAAATTGAGAAGTTTTGCATTTTTTCAAGTCTCCCTTAGGCATTCTATCTATTGCATGTTCAGAATAGGAAATACATAAAATACAGGAACTTAGTTGAAGCTTTTCTTTACACTCTACTGGACAGTTACTCCTTATGCACAGTAGGTGCAGTATGGCCACAGTTAAACAAGATTTTGGTGGGCATCCAGTGCTTGCATGAGTAGGTTCTTTTTGCTCCTGTCAATGAGTCAGGCAAGAAATCCAGAACTCTCAATTCTTAGCTCAGAATCTGTAGATGACTGATGGAGTTCTCCAAGATTACAACTGTTACCTCTTCAGAAACTGAGATTTATTTTTTACTCCTTCATAAATCCTGCAAGTTTTCAAAAAAAAAAATTAAGACATAAACAAGACCCAGATCTGTATCCCTCAGCACACACTAAAAAAGTCAGAACCGTTTTTTTTCTGTGAAAAAGGATTCATTTGATGTCTTTGTGTATTTTCACTGTGAGTGCAGTGCTTTATATGTTATGACCAAAGTACTTTGCTTATTTTTTTCCTGAGCAGTGTTCTCACTGATTTTAACAATAGTAGTTTCTCACAACTTGGCCCTAAGTCTAGACACATACCTATTATTAGAACAGATTGCCTATAGTCTGTCTGGCCCTGTATGTACTCCCTGTGCTCTGTCTCAGCCTCATCACAGCTAAGAAGGTTAGGGGCGAATTTGTTTTGTTTTTACATCCAGATTTGACCACTGCATAATGGCTTTAAGCCTGCAAGCTTTAAGAAAATTTTAATTGGGAGATTTTTCTTCTTGTTGCTAATTTATCCCCTAGAGTCTTATTAGGTTTTGTTGTTTCTGCTTGTAAACAACATCCTTAGAGCTGAGCTGGGCTGAGTCTGTTCCATTTAACCTCCAGCCCTTCAAGTGTGGCACTGGGCTGCTACTGCAATAAACGAGGCTGCCATTCACAAAACACAGGTTTGGTTGGACTTAAAAGATCATTTTGCCACATTTAATGCAGAGGCCTTTCCAGATATAAATTGTTACCTACTGGGAAAATACATCGTGCACGAGTCTCGAGGCTCCTTATTATCTTTTCCTCATAGACACATTTAGCAGTGCCAGTCATTGGTCATAAAGAGATGCCATTGAAGAAGCATGTTGCCTATTAAAGCTCCATTATGAGACCAAATTGTCTTAAAATGTAGATATTGCACTGCCTTGTACATTGCTCAGAATCCAGACCTTGAATCTGAAGGAGTAGTTTGAATCTTGGGGAGATCATAACCCCCACCCCACCTCTCTTTTGCAAAGAGTGCTCCAGTTTCCACAACTTCCCTTGTTTCTTTGACAGGAATAAATTTCTCTCTAAACTTAAAAAAGAAAGGTTAGATTTTTTTTTTTTTTTTTTTTTCTATTAGAAATCTGCAAAGAGGAGACATTCATGCCAGGCCCTGTGCTGGCATGTATGAGGCAGAGAACCATCAGCTTTGGCTTAGGTGCCTGGTCAATTGTATTGATTCAATGACATTCCTTCACAGCTGAGCTTAACTGGATTTAGGAGACATGATCCTGGGGGACTGAGCTTGAGCTCCATCTTGACAGATGAAGTGCTTCATAGAGACATCAGCAAGTCTGTCCTGTCTTAGTTCCTAATTCTGTCCAAAGTGAGTGGGAAGTTGTACTGTTGTCCAGACCAGCTATTAGTATGAGTGTACCAAAGCAGCAAGTCAGATGTTCCTACTCTGACAAGGTTTTATTCCTTTCTTGACCTAAGAATATTTTCCGCTGTGTAAATACAAGATGAGAAAGCACATTCAGCTAAGAAAGATCCTCTGTCCTCAATCCTGTATCCTCTTCTAAAATACATATGGCATGCTGATAGTTTTGTAAAGGCTGAGGAAAAGATGTTACTGTTTTCCCTATTCATTTCTGTGAAGTTCTGTTATATAACCCAGCAGCAAATGCAATAATTTGCATTGCTTTTTTTGATGAAAGTTCCACTGGGCAGAAGTGAGGCTGCATAAGAAATGCGACCATTGGTATGCAGAGTGTACTGCTGTGTTAGTGCCTTATTATGGCATCACAGGTGCTTAAAATCGTGTGAAGCTGAAGAGAATGCATATCTCACTGAAAATATATTTTCCCTTGCTTAGATGAGAATTTACAAAAAAAATTTGAGAAAAAATATATACTGGGAAGGAATATTGTGTTGTAACTTGTTCAAAAAGACAAACTCATAATTAAGTGCTTTATGTATCTAAGATGTTTACATGCGCACACCATTGCCACATTTCTCCCAAAAGTGTGTTCACTTGTTTTCTCTCTAAAGCTGGGGTAAAACATAACTCCATGGATTCACAAACAGCACCTGAGCTACTAAAACTCTCACATCACCTCAGTACTGTGCTGTGATTGCTGTTGTAGGGCCGTGCTTACAACCTCTTATGGAATTTTCTATGCTGCCCTGTGGTAAACACTACATCTTTAAAATAGCATTGTATGCATCCCTCTTTAGCTTATGGCATGTCCCTTTCCTATTGCAAGCAATTTATTTTGAGACTGAGGTGGCTTATCTTGGATGCTGGTGACAAGCTTGTGGCATTATCACTTATTACTTTGTTTAGACAAAGGCAAACATTTGCAAAGCTGGATAAAACAAAAATAAGTAAAATCAAGTAGTGGTTAAACTGTGACTTTCTGGAGCATCCATGTAATGTAGGAAAGCTTTCAGCTTTTGACTAAAGCAAAAGATGACAAAACAATGAGTTCTAAATTATTCTTAGAATTCCTACAACATGTTGCCAAATTAAATTTTAAAAAAATAATAATCCCAAAACACCTTTTGTAGTTGAAATCTTCCTGCTTTGTCAAATAAAGTGTAAATAATGCAGAGGGTGCAAATAACACAGAAAGAGTGCAGAGATGTACAAATAACTGGAACATGAATGTGTTAGAATCCTGTTTTGAAACAAGAATTTGAGCTGTTGTTGTAATACCTTTTGCTGTTACAGCATCTTCTAAGACTTTCAGTAAATTTTACAAATTACACCTTTGATTGTACACAGAAAAACATTCTTTCATCCTTGGAGATGACTAGCAAATGCTCAGCCTCTCCCAGGATCTGACATAGTAACCTTATCAGGAACTTTTGATTACAACTTTCTCATCTGAATTTCTACCAGCAGCTAACAGACTGGCACTACACACTAAGACAAAAGTGCCTCACCCTTATTTATTGCCATCCCAAGCTCATCTTTGTGTTCCCTCCATTATTATGTACTATAAGCCTCACATAAAAACAGGTTCCAGGGATGGAGAGCCAGAAGAGTTTCTGGAAGTTTTAAATGTTTGTTTCATGAGTCCATACAGCATAAGAGGGTATTGTATAATCTCTCACAGACCTTTGATCATGAGCTGGTTTGCAGGTGGAGTCTCAGAATAGTGTTTATAGAAGGGGGATATCTATCCATCCATCCAAAAGGAAAATTGGTTGAGCAGCTTAAAAGCTTGCAGCACTATGCAGAGGTTATCTCAGTATGCACCCTGTCCATACACCTGCTATTGAAGTGTCCGTGAACACTGACCCTGCAAATGTGTCATCTGAGAAACAAGAAAATAGCCACACATTTTTTACCTAAAGTGATTGGCCAATTCTTTTGGTGCTAGAGGCTGCTTTTTTAAAAGTAGAGAAGTACAGTTCAAACTTTCTTCTCTATCTGGTTTTGCACTCCTGCTGGTAATTGCTCAGAGAGTTTACAGAGTTCTGTGCTGATAATAGTGGTAAATTTAGGAAATATTATAGAAAATGAAAGCCTAATGATTTTGCATATCCCATAAATATTATTATTTTGGTGGAGGATGATTGTTTTCTTTAAAATAATCTAGAAATTTAAATCCTTCATAGGGCTGTAAACATAACATAAAAAGTTAATTTTATTAACTTTAAGTTAATTTCAGTAGATGCATGAAATATTGTCATCCACTTTTAAAAACTGGAAATCAGTCCTCTTCAGCTGACAGATCTTGCACCAATAATCTATGAAAGCGCAAATGTTTAAGATGAGTGTTAATTTTTTTTTTTCATGTGATTAATTTCTTATGGGTGTAAAAAACTTCCCATTGATATTGTCATGTAACAGTTTCTTTCATTCTTGCAGATACTGGTTCTAATACATAAGTGGAAAAAGCAAGAGAGGACAGGAGTGTGAACAGCCAAAAATCAAGAGACACAAATCCCATTCACAAAGAGTTCAGACACTTAGTTTGATACATTTGCTGTGTAGTTACAATTGGCTGTTTGTAAATATTTATTGATAGCTTCCTTACAAAAGGAAATGTATAATGGGTGAGTAAAATCAAAAACTTAAATGGAAAATGCATGGAACAATAGAGCACATGTATCAATGTGTATAGAGCATGGCTGACTCTGGCTTCAATAGAAGCAAGAATTTAACTGGGAGGCAAAAACCCAAACACTTACCGCCCAAATTCTGCAGGAATCAGGGAGAAAATTTTGCCTACTGTACAGTGTGAATGTCGATTCAGTCCAAAATTAATAATTTACATGTTTTACCAGTCACCTAATATTGCATTTCACCTCTGCGGACTAGGAGCTATTTTAGGGAAGTGCTGAGATTTCACATTCTCAGTGAGGCCCTTCCATTTTCTAATTCATAGACCATGAGTGAACAGACAGCTGCTGTTTAATTTGTACAGCTTCTGGTACCTGAGCACTGGTTTCCTGTTTTACACTTTAACATATCACTGGCAGGGTGGGAGGGTAACAACATGGCAAAGAAAGAGCAGTGTCCTCTTTGTTCTAGTACTGGAGAGTTCATTTATCCCACAGTATTTGTACTGTCTTGGGTTTCTACGCATCTCAGTTCTTTTGAGAAGCAAATTTCCTTTTTGCTTCTCTGATGTTTCAATCAAAGCCAAGGAGCTGCTGACATGTGGTAAATCCCCTGCCTCTGCTCTTTGCTCCAGCAGTGTTCTCCTGGGGATATTATCACTCATTAGCAGTTTTGAGTTGTGTGTGCAGCTCTGTGTTGTTTCCTGCAAGACATTTTATTCATGTCAGGGAAGACCAGAAAGGTGGATTCATGATTCCTTATGGCTTCTGAGCAAGGAGGAGAAAAGGCTCATTTGGGTTTTTGCCACAAGAAGCTGGTACATTTCTGACATTCAGAATTCTTTGTAATCAAGAGAGTCCTAAAAAAAACCTACCAGGAGTTCGATATAGGATTGCCTAAAAGTGATCACTGGCACATGTTGCAAACCTATCAAGTACTTGAACATCACAGCTTAAGATTTCTTTCACATGGAGGTTTGATTCATACTTTGGGCTTCTGGTTCTTCTACAAAATATTACAAATGTTCCTATTCAGCTAATTAATTTTAAAAGGACAAAGGAGACAAATTAATAGTCTGTTTCAGATTTTGTGTAAATACAAATTGGACTTCAATAACTGATTCTCTTAGAAACTAAAGCATATATTTGGAGGGTTTTCCATCCAATTTTGAATTATTTGTAGCTGGGGCGTATTTTTCCTTTGAATTAGAAATGGATCAGTTGTTAAAACGATACATTTTACTACAGTTTTTATATATATTCTATCATTTTTATTTCCTGGAAAATATTTCAATTTTTTCCTTTGCGCAAGAAATGTACATTTCTTTTATTTTTCATTTCTATTATCCACTTTTAGCTGTAGGTCAGAGTTATTGCTAGAACTGTTTTGTTAAAAATGTGGTTCATATTCACTGATTCAGCTACCTGTAGACTTCTTTCCATGTATTTTTTATCTTCACTGCTTTTCTGAGATTTGTAACCCTGATTTCTAATGATTACCATCACCTATTGTTCATATGTGATTTGATTCCAGTAGGAAAAGACTGACTGAAAGTAGTTTTATTCTGTTCCTTCTAAATTATATTTTCTTGTGTTTAAAGGTCAATCAATTCCCTGTGGTTTGAGTACTATACTTTTTGAGTATTATACTATACTGTTGGTGTATACACTGTCTTAATAATCTCGTTGCTTCAAGTGCATTTATGACAGTGGATATCAATACCTGTTAGACCCCCCAAGAGCACATTCATAATATTCACAATTTCACAGGCTCATTTTCTCTCCAGGCTGGAGAATGCTCCTTCCTGATGAACCTTTGTTATGTATAATGTCCTGCAGAGTGCAGGAATGGAGATTTCATCATTTGTTCTCTGTGATTTCTCTATTTTTCTGAGCACTGTTTCACTACAAAAAAGAGGACAAAGTCATTCAAAGTCAGGGAAAACCACCTAATACTTAATTTTCTCTTCATTTGGTTTCCTAGTAATTAGAAATCATTAGTCCTGAAGAAGGATATCTCAGCATCCTGATTCTGGGTATTGTGGCCGATGATGCTTTTCCTTCTAATGGGCAAGTTCAATGTCTTGCATCTACTCAAAAATTCAGTATAATTTCTTTATCTATTAAATTGGTTTTGTCATTCCTTTTCCTTTTTAATATAATAGTCCATGTTTTTCCCCTGCTCCTGTGTTCATTTTGATATTTCACTTCAAGAGCCAACAAAGTCCTCAAAGCCCTTTCTGATTAGGTTATCTTTATAGATTTTGGATAAGTTTTCCTGAGACAAAACTTTTAAAAAGCTTATTTGATAGAATTTTAACAAATACACTGTTCTCTTAATTACAAAACAGGTAATGTGGGGAGTACATTAACACAAGAGATTCTCTAATTGCTAAAACTGAAAAAGAATAATTCTGGAAATGTTTTTATTGGCTTTTCCATAATTTGAGCACAAACACATAAGAACTAGAATTTCATTTATGCGCCGAGATGAAGCAAAAGAAAAAAATTCCAATCTCCCTTTGTAGATTTGTTGCATTGTTTTGCAGAATCCAAGAAAAATTCCAGATATTATTGCTTACCAGGTCTTTGATCTTAGTTCTGATAGATATGTAATCTCAATTTCCCTAGGAAACGCATCTTCTCCTGAGGATCGTTGGTACCTTGATCTTCAGACTGGAACATCAGCACTTGTCACTTTCACAGTCTGAAGTGAAATGCAGTCAGATTCCTTCAGGGACAGCATTATAACACAAAAGACAAGAATATGGCCCTGTAACCCAGAGTTTTGAAAGCAAATAATGTGAGAGAAAGTCTCAGAAAAAAAACCAAATCAATTTTTTCATTGAAACTGTAATGAGTCAGGCTTTCAAGAGGCAAAGGATTAGAATTCCAACATTTGAAAGTGAAACAATATTCTGTTGTAAAATACAGGATGGAGTTAAGGTAAGAGCATATGCAGGAACTTTCCTAAAATGTTTCTTGAGGAACACTTAGTAGTGCTCAGATTGCTATCAACCCAGATGTGTACCTTTGTTGCAATTTCTAATTGAGATGAACATACATCTGAGATTGAACATGCAGAGCTGAAACAGCCTTGAGGCCACTGTGCAGTCAATTCTCAAAACTTATTTTGTGTATATACAGATATACATGTATTTATTATAAGTAGTCATGACCTTCATGAATAATTAAAAGCATGCTTTCAACATTTTATTCTTTGCAATAAAAACCTAGTTTTCTAAGCTTTTCCTTCTAAAGAACAGTTCTTCGTGGAGTAACTGCCTAATTAGAAGGACGTTAAAGGTTTAAGACTGGACTCAAGCTGATTTCTCAGCTGCATATCAGGAAATTGCTTCAAATCACAAAACTGATTATTGGGACTACTCAGTACAGCATCAGCTATGTAGTAATAGAAGTTGCTTTAGACTAATAATAGCAGTACTGTTTCAGCCCTGGTCAGTGACCTGCAGGATCCCCAAGGCTGTACTGATTAATGATGATACTCCATTTTCACAAATGGGGAAATGAGGTACAGATGGGGGAGTAACTTTTCTAAGATCTAGCAGCAGGGAAGTGGCAGGGATGATAATTAAATGACTCTAGAAAAAGGCAGTTGAGCATAATCTTTCAAAAGTTTACATGCCCACCAAATCCAGGTGACTTGTATAAAGCCTGGCTGTCACTCAGGTCCTGGGATCAGAGAGCAGATATGCAGCACAGTGCAACTTTAATACAGCTTCTGTGAAAATATGGAATCAAGTGATTCCACTTCAGAGGATCTTGTTTGCATAGGCCAGTGCTTAGAAGATAATAATCCTTACCAACTTGATTTAACTTCGTTAAATAGGGTTATATCAGCAACAATCAAAACTGGAATTTGAAAGCTAGAAGAGTGTGGGGCAAACACAGATTTTAACATAGGTGTTCTAATGATCTGTCACTCTGTAGACATGGTAAATTTAACTTCATTGCCCTTTCAGGTCAGAAGGACAAGTGTGTATAAAATAAGGATATCAGTTATGAGAAGTAGTGCTGTAAGTGGCTTTAAGGGGGAAAAAAGCATTCTTTTTTTTTTTTTTTAATCTTAACTTTGGTTGGAATCTATGGGCTGTATGAGCATATAAAACATGCTTCATTTCAAACAACTGGCAGCTGCAAATAGACTGGAGGAATGTTAATGGCTTGGTAATTTAAGTATTTTCAATTTCTGAGCAATCTGAAAATCAGAGGAAGCAGAACTTAAACCTCTTTTTTATCAGTTTTCTCCTCTTTATGCTACATATGACACACTCAAGGATAACACATGTAGAACCGCACTCACAATGTCCAGTGAGTTCTGGAAACGTTGAATATGGGAAGATTTTTTAGATTTTTGATGTTTCTTTCACTTGCTTAGTCACAGTCACCTAACCAGTGTGAAGCCTGAGCTGTGATCCTTATAAGTAATCTTCTTATCTTACTCTTATTTTGTAGATTATGGGGAAAAAATAACTTGTCTCTGCAATGTGCTTGTATGATTTTAGTGCTGTACTAATAAATTAAGGGAGGAATACTCTCATGCTTCTATTGAACATAATTGATGGGTACCTCAGTCTGAATTGTAAAATGCATTAGTGCAGAGTTGTTCATGATGTACGTTATGTAGCGTAGAATTCAGGTTAGACTCAATTTAATTTTTTCTTATGGCTAATCCATGATCCATTAAAACTGTTCTCAAAGGTAAAATGACATGATGTCTGCTAAAAATAACAGCCTTGATATCAAACATGCAAGATGGAACCTGAGTCTCAAAGGGGAAAGGACAAGTTTTCATGGGCATATGCTTGAGTCAGCAGCTAATGTATCAAAAGATTCCCCTATGTCTAACCGAGAATGTTGCTGTTACTGATTAGGTCAGCGTTGAGACCTGGCGACAAGAAAGCAAGTTTTCAAGTCTCAGACAAACTGACATTTACCCTTGGGAATGAGGCAAAATGACCCATGAAGTTTCCATCTGCTGATAGAATAAACATCTGTAGTACTCATGACTGGCATGAGCTCTGTAGCAGTGGAGTGATCTCTGGCCTCCTCACTCACATTGCCATTGAATAGCAATGGCTTCAGATGGAAATTACCTCTGAGACTCCTCAAAAGACTGGATTCTGCCTATTGAAAGTACCAGAAAAAATACAGCTCAAAGCCTGCATGGAGTTTAAAGTCTTTCATGAAAGGTGAATATGAAAATTTAGATATTCACAAAAATATGTGCTGGATAGCCACAGGTAACCAAATCATGAAGGCTCTTGGGCAGATAAATCTCTGTAATGGTTTGGTGGTCATAGAGGCTTCAAACAGGAAATCACAGGTCCTGAGTGCATTCATGCTTGTGAATATATTTTTCTATCTCTATTATAATAGCTCCTTTCATATGTTAAAGAAATACAAAAATAAACTTCTATCAAATACCTTAGCTTTTATTTTGCAAGGATAAGTTTCATTATACTGTAAATAATAGACACATTGCTCCACTGTGCTGAAACCAGAGAGATTTTTATTCCCAGGACTGCTTGGAAAAGAAACTATTTAACATTGCAAAAGAAGGAAGCAAAAGTTCAAAGAGGAAAGCTCTTGTGATTTAAAAAGAAAGTTGTCTACCTCAGAAACAACTAAACTGTTTTGTTTAGCAAAAGTGTTTTTTGTATTAATGAAAGAAGCTATGCCTGATTATTAAGCCGCAGTATTTACACTTCCTACCTGCTTACATTAGGTCCAGAAAAAAGCAGATTTGCACTCAACAGTGACAGCAATGTTCTGAAAACATTGAATCATTTGAAAGCAGAATGTTACATTTTTTCTGGTCTAAATGTAAACAGCAGAGTCAATGGCAATCAATTCAACCAGGTCATTGAATATTATATTCCTTCATTAATTTCTAACATCATTGCTGCACATTCAGCTTGCTATTCTAACTGCAACATACACTTCTAGAAGTACAATCTCTTAGGAACATTTATAATATGGTATCTAAATAAGTCTAACAGTCTTATTTCTAAAATACTATGCAAATTTCATAATTGATGTGGTTCTAGTTCTTAGTCCTAAAAAATGTCATTAAGTTAGTTGTCCATGTCTGTCCCCTAAATGATATGCACATTTGAAGTTATTTTATTTGAAATAATTTCCTAAAAAATTCTAATTTGGGTTTCCAAGGTTATTCAGAGGTAAAGACTCATAAGAGTACAAAGCATTACAAACAACATATGCTTTTATTTTATAATTATTATAATTTTAAAAATATGGAAACTATCAAAATAATTCCATTTCAATATGGGTTTCTCTTCCTGCTTTTAATCTTTAAATAATCATTTCTGATTTCACATGTTAATCTATTGGAATCTATTTATTAGTCTAACACAATTGTAAACCCAAAAGTAAACATTCCAAAAGTTAATGGCACCAAGTATGTATAGGGCCGTGTAATATCTGTAGAAGACTGTGTAGAATTCTTACTGTATTCATTTGGAAGCAGATCTTTGTTTTCCCTTGGTAATATCCCATTTAGGAGATTTAGTTGGAGATTAGTAAATCAATTGTGAAACAATTCTTTAGGAAAGCTGACATCTTTGAGTGATGTTTGTGATGCTTCTAAAGCTTCTCTCTAGTGCTCGCAAGGTTACTAAGTTAGAGTTTCTTGAACTGAAGTCGTGGCCCAAAATTGCTCTTGCACTCAGCGAAGGTGCAAACCTGATGCTACCCCTCCAGGATACCATGATGTACCTTGGCCCAAAATCATGGTACATTCCTGCACCAGCCAGTGGTGCAGAAATCTGTGTAATAAATAATTACAGTAATTTCACGATTATAAGCCGCACCT
>VRYO01002782.1:4327859-4415173 GCA_009812075.1 Sialia sialis
CTGCATTCTTCAGTGAAAAAGGTGCGGCTTATATTCGTGAAACTACTGTACTCTGCACACCTCACTGGGCCAAACTGCCTTTTTTATCTTCTTGTCTTCATAAAAATCTACCTGTATTCTCTCTAGTCAGTCCCTTCTGAACAGCTTTTGCTAGTATTTGTTACAAAACATCACTAAAATACCTGGCAGTCTCTGTTCTAGGCAATTAAGTCTTTCCCTCCACCTGTGCAAGGAAATTATTCTTTACTTATCCATGTAATGCTAAGGGCAGGAAATTTTTCTCACCCACCGAAGTCCCACCCATCATTCACAGAACTCAGAACTCACCAGGAAAGTTTGCACACCCTCACTGGCTGAGAGGGCTGACACAGAGTCAGGTTTACCAGCCAGAGCCATGCCCTGTGATTTCATTAACAAAAGGCAAAATTAACTGGTAAATAGTCTGAAGAGTTAAATCAGTCACAGCCCCTTGCTTCCTGATAAGGAAATTAATTTTGTATATTTGGTTTATTCAGAACACAGTATAAAAATACTGTGGTTATAGACTGCAAATGAGGAAAATAAACCTTTTGTTTAATCAAAGAGAGAAAATACAAGTGGACTCTAAATTACAAGGGGTATGACTTAGTCATAAGTGATTTTTTTTCTTAGCTATAATTTATTGGAATTTAAATAAGGATAGAAATTGAAATATTCTTTTTGACTTACATGTTGGGCAGTTAGTCTCCAAATTTAGTTTTGCTTCCAAATTTGGAGTTTATACAGCACATATTATGGACTGTTAAAAACCTATGGTTTAACTTCTCAGTTTCAAAAAGCATGGCTAGCGTACGAAGTAGAAATTCACCAAAATTAGGCATGAAAAACGTAATGCTCTGTCTAAAGTTGCAATGGTTTTCCAATTTATATCACTTTAGATTTTTGTACATTAAATTTTGTGTGGCCTTTCAGAATGTTTATCTTTTGGTGCCCTGAGATCATTCTGAAAGTCCTTGGAGCTGGTTTACTAGTCCGTAGTTCTCCAAATCCCCTAAGAACTGACTTGAAATCTTGGTATTACATCAGCCACCGCTATTTTTCTGGCACCAAGGTACTTACAAGCAAAAGATTACATATTACCACATTATAGTAATTTCATACTTGACTGCCTCTAGAACATCTTACTGAATACCTCTTGGTCTTGGGGATTTGCTGATTATTCATTTTACCAGTCTGTTTTTAATTCTATTCTACTGATACTTGGATTTGAGATGGTCTGTCTGACATGTTCATCATAAAGAATATTTGTGGTATAGCTCAGCTGAATTCATTTTCAAGATGTGTAGGAGAAAAAAAAATCATTCTTTTGGACATCTTTCTTACTGGAAACGTGTATTGGCCATACAGACTCTCTGGTGAGTTTGAAAGAACACAGTTACAAAATGTATGCTGTTAGCAAGATCATCACTGATTTTTCTCTTCCTGTTTATATCTATCTCACCTATATTTCTGTAGAAATAGAAGTTTTTTAAAAAATCTAAACACCGTCTTCCAAATTATATAGTTGATTTCACTTTTCAACAAGAGCAATGTAGAATGTCAGTTACTAAATGGTTTTAGAAAGAAAACTTTATCCCAGTCTATACACTTTTAACCATTGTAACCAATTCATAAATTTTGTATCATAGTCTGAGTCTTTCAAACTCACTCAAATTATAGTAACTGTTATTTCCTCAGTCTTGATAATACTTTGAGGATTTTAATTGCCTCCTGAAATCTACCTAAATGGTAAAAACTTAATGAAAACAAAAAGTATCTCCTATAAAAAGATATTATTGTCTATGTGTGGTGTAACAACAGTGAATTCAAATGTGAAGGTGTCTCTGCAGTTTTGCATCTCAAGCAAAGCTGCTATAGATGGTTGCTTCATTCTGGTAACATAATTGGTCTGCTGGCGTTACACCCACACTGCTTCAAGGGATGGAAATAAATTTATAAAATGCTGCGTAAAGCCTGAAATGGCCACCTTTAAGTTTAATCTTCCCCTTAATGCTGTAGAGTCTATAAAATATGCATTAATTCAAGTTTTTAATAGCTTTTATTAATCCATTTTTCCTTTGTAAAGAGACAATATCTAATATATATGGTAACTCTCTTTATGTTTTCAACCTCATGATAAATCTAATTTTCTCACCTTGTTTTAGAGTTACTTTTAGCAATGTTTGCTTGTCTGGAGCTTGCAAAGCTATAAATATCTCCTGCTCTGCTGATATCTTTAGACCCAGGCAGTCAATACACAAGCTATATGGTATAGGTGTACCCTCCATCAACTGGCTGATTATTAATGCCTTTCTAAGGAAGCAGATAGAAAATGGCCCATAAAACTAACATATTGGTGAAAGAATCATTGTTGTGTGATGTACACTAATTAATGTGTTTGCATTGACTATGTACTTTTCCTTTAAGTATGTGCTTTCAGTAACATCCTTCAGCTTGCTGCTTTCTTAATGAACCTTCTATATTATATGGGAAAGCAATGCAATAAAGAAAGTACATGAGTAGAACAAGGTTATCACTGACTTCAAATATTCAATCACAAAATAATATTAAAAACTAATAATGGGATGTTGCTTCAACCTAAAAGTATAACTGCAGTCATGCTTAATTATTGACATAAAATACATAAAAGCCAGAGTATGGCTGGGACCAAAGAGAGAAAATATAAATTTCTCCTCTTTGTACTACATGGATGTTTGTAGGCTTCAGTAGCTAATAGGTACCACCTTTCTGGGAAAAAAAATAAATAAATAAAGGCGCAGGGAAGGCTACTACTTGTTTCCGTAGGTCTTGTGAATTTGTGGATTTTTAACTGGAACAAGGTATTTTCAGTCAGCCCCTCTGTCCTGGGCTTTCATAGTGACAGCTGTACAGAAAATTTACAAGACTTTGCTTTCACTCACGTTTCTAAATACTCTTGAAGTGTATCAAATTCTTAATTTTTTTCCTATAATTTCATCATTATAAATTATTAAAAAAACACCTGTCTCACGAATAAGTGGTTAAGATTTTTAACTTAATATGTAACATTACCATGAAACTTACTGCCACTCACCAAGTACTTGTCTAGGTTCCATAAAAGATGAAATATTTGCACTCTGGGATTTGATATCTTTTATTTAGCCCCTGTGATGGGAAGACCAGTAGATGGTGATATTTAGTCAGTCTCAGCTGATGGGTTATATATGGGCTATGTCACAGATCTTGGGAACAGTACTGAGTTTGTGACAGAGCAGCCAGAAATGGGCAATAAACCAATGATTCTCTCTTAGCAGCCCTCTTGAAGGTTTCCTGCCTTGCTGCACCTGATTTAACCAGTTTATATGTGTTTAGTGGTGTTCTTTTCAACCAGATACATTCTGATGAAAGCAAACATTGGCTTGATGTGTCGATGTGGTGAGGGTTGTCAGTGAGCTGAAGACTACTGCTTTGTGTTAGCAAGTTTTGGTAGATGTTACTTTTGCTGTGAAACACCATTTCTATCATTTACCTTTCTGGTAGAGCCCTGAGTCACTTGCTGCTTAGCAGTTCTGAAACTAAAGTCATTATGCTTGAGATCAGCTTTGTGTAACATTCCATTGCTAGAAGTGAGGTGTGAACATGAAACTAGGCATTGCTAGCGTCTTAAGATTGGTACAGTCCAGCAGCTCCATGCTTTTTAGGTACTAGGGAGCAACTTTCATCCTTGTTGAGTCCAGAAATGTGAGTTCTTGATTGCAGCTCTCAACTGATTTTACTCCAGTTCATTGTCAGAATCAGAAATATGAAACCTGAAATATGAAAATACAAACAGGAGTCTAAGGTAGCCAATGAAGATGGGAAGGATGTGTTATTGTAGCCTGTTATTCAGTTCATTTCTTTGTTAATTCAGAGAATGCTTCTATAACTCTGAACTGCAAACTCCCTTTGCTAAATTAGAATGAACCTCTAAGCTCACAGGAGAAAATCTGAAGTAGGTTAACTTAGATATTATTCTGCAAGACTGATAGCAAGGAAGGAGAACTGACAGACTATTGCAGGGAATTGAGAGCAGAGGTACTGCTGAGGGAGGCAGTGCCCAGCAAGCAGGGGATGAGGATGGCAGAGCCTTTCCTGCACTGCATTTCAGAGTGAGGTACCAGCAATGCAGCTCTGAGTCACTGGCATCACATTTGCCTTTCTGCTATAAGTACTAGGGAAAATGACACCATGTGGTGCCCAGAATCACCCTGTGCAAGGAAGATGGAATTGAGCATTAAACAAGATAGTGGGATGGGGAAAGAAGAGAGGAGAGAGCTAAGCTGCTTTCATGTAATACCTTTTGCAGTAGGAAACAAGGAGAATGGGTAGGAAGGTCTTACATTAAAAAAATCCTGATACACTTTCCAAATACCAACACAGGAGTATTGCCAGGAGACAAGAAGCCAACAGAGGAGACCTCTATGGTTTTCTTATCACCTTTTTTCATTAATATCACTCAAGTATTTGAAATTCCAGAGCACGTGGCCTGCAATCATATGATCTATTCTGTTCATTTTAGCAATGCGGCCTACAGGAGAGTAGTAAGATAAATAAAACAGTAAGGCTACTATTTTTAAAAGTTTTAAACTGATGGTTTGCAGGTTGCTCATGTAAGAAGTCCAGTTTTGCAACTAGGGTAGGATATTCCCTCACCATAGTTACTCACTAACCGTAGTTACCGAGACAAGGGTTTGGTGACATTTTTCAAAGTTAATTTCCATTGACAACAGTGCACAAAGAGAGAAACTGTGGGACACTTCTGTTTGCAATCCATGTTAAGAACTAGAAAGGAGATGATAACAAATCAAAGAGTTGGATTTAATAGATGAAGTTTTTGCAGATGACAAGGACTATGAGTGGTCTGTTTCAGACAGCAAGTTGTGAAACATGTCTCCACCATGCGACATGTACAGAATAGTTAGGTCAGCCCGTTTGAATCTCTGAACATCTGAATTTTCTTTCCAAAATACAGCCAGTGAAATCGTGCCCAGTCTGTCACTTTTCTTTATTACAGCTGTGTTTCCTGCTGGTATAGACCGTGCAGAGCTGACTCGAGCACGAGTTAAGAGTGACACCAAGTGGTTAAGCATTGTATTTCGGGGCGATTTTTTCCAAGTATCTATCTGGTTTGTCTTTGATTTTGAAACACCACTCTTGGGGTTTTTCTTCGAAACAGTCCTGAATATGTCACTGATTTGTTTTTTCTTTAAATAAACAGACACAGGTTCTCACTTATTTTACAAGCAAACATCACCCTCAAATTTATGCTTCAATTCTTTCTGTCCATATAATACAATTTGCACAAAGTTTCTTTCCTCCAGAATAAAGCAGTTTCTGGGTTCTAATGAGGTATGTGTTGAGAAACATGTGGAACTATTTTCAAAGAGGAATAGGAAATCAGCAACTGCACTGTAATTATTTGACTGTAGAAGAATAAAGAGAATGAGCAGCAGAATGTGCTTCTGGGTAAGGAATCTTCAGGGTAGTCATGCTAGAACAACACACATTTCTTTCTCCCACGCTTCCTTTTAAATGGTAGATATCTAGGGGCAAGCTGTTGCCCTGTTTTCTTCCTCAGCAGAGCTCTGTGAAGGACAGGTGTTAGGTAGCCCACTTACAACCCTACTGAGAAAATCAAAATTGACAGAAGTCTTGAATTAGAGCCTACTGCCAGAAAACTCTTTAAATGATGGCCTCAGCAAAATAACAGCTCTGATAAGAGTTGTCTCCTCCCTTATCAATCACTGATTCTTGGTAGCTTTGTGAGCAGCCATTTTTCTGGAATTAGGTAATCACTGTTCTTCCAGAAACAAACAATCTGCTAGCCTGAGGTATTCCTTTTTGTGGCAAGTAGGCAGACTTCCTTACCAAATAACCTGATTATCCTAGCCAGAGCTTACAATGCACAGAAGCCCAGTACTTTCATTTCTTTGGTCAAAAACACAAAGCAAAGAGCACTTGGACAAACAACAGACAGAAAAACCCTGTAGCCTACCCAGAAGACAAGCCCAACAAAGGGAACAACAGTGATACTGCAGAATGAACATTAGTTAGAACAGGTCTCTTTGGAAAGTCTCTGAGTTAATGGCCAGTCCTGCTACCCACATGGAAAACAGTAGTTTTGGAGTAAAAAATGATGGCAAAGACAGAGCAATTAGAGCCCTGTGGATGAAAAAAAACAATACTTTGGTCAATCTGCTATGCTTTTGAAAAATGTAATAATTAAATAGCAGACATCAGCCAAAAAAAAAAAAAAAATAAAATACAAAGGCAGCTGTTTGAACTGCAGACACAAAATTGTTCCCATAAGTGAATTTGAATTTTGGCATCAATAGTAAGCTCTCTGCTGTTCATGTAAGACAAGGGGTTTTGTGCCACTGAGTTGGAAGGTGATGATGGTTTTAGATGGCGCCCTTGTGATCTCAGTAATTATCACATCCCTTGCCAGGATAACAAACTAGCAGAGTAAAATACAGTTTGCTGGGAGAGTTGTGAGAATTCTAGCAATTCAACTGCTGCTTGATGTGTCAGGGCGGAGTGAGAAAAAACTGCAAGGGATCCCACTGTGTTTTGTGGAAATGTAAGAGCAGGGTCACCATAAAGGGACTATATCCACTTTATATCAATGTCTCTTGTTGATGTTCTAGTAGATTTCAAAATTTTTACTTTTTCTTTTTTTTTTTTTTTTTTTTTTCGCATTTCAGTAAATTCTGTGTTTGGGCAGTGCTGTTATAATTTTGTTTCTTGCCAATCAGAATCTGCTAATAGTGAGTTCTTCAATTTCACAAAATTTTTTTACAAAATCTTTCAGTTTTAAAAATAAGTGTTTCTTATTCCACGTATGTGTTTTATACAGAAATTGTGAAGCTCTCCATTAATTCCTTTGTATGCCCGTTAACTGGTGCTGCTTTGGCAACCTCTTCTTCATGTGCCCCATTTTGCCACTTAATTTCTCAACAACCATTATCTTTGTGTGATATCATTATCAGTCAAATTTTGTAAGACGCAAAAAGTTTGTTGGTAATAGTTGCTTTCATGATTTTTTTTTTCAGTTATAATTATAACTGGGTTTATACATGGGGGTTTTAAGCACTTCTGAGTTTCAAATGAAAAGGAGAAGTTCTGTGTACAAGGTATTTGCCTCAAGGGACTGGTTTAGGTGTGAAGTGCCACTAAAGGCAATACCATTTCCAGACCTGCCTCTCAGTGCTCACCATTCAGGGATGTGGCAGCTGTTTTAGTGCCAGAATTTCCTGATTTCCCTAGAAATCTCATGTTCTCTCATTATGAATTGAAAGTTACCTAATCAGAAAAACTGCAAAAAGGACTTCTTATGCCATAAAAGGAATTCCACATTGCCTCACATTTCCCAAAATAATTATTTTGCTACTCTTCATTCATGCTTTAGCAAGTTGAGAGTTATGTTGCCATCTTCTTTTGCTAAAGGGCATTAGAGATAGCACAGAGAATAAACAAAAGTAAAAAATATATTGTTGTCAATCAGTGGCAACCTAGGACAGTTCCCAATGTTTCATTTGATATCTGTATCTCACACCTGAGGCCAACATGGGAGATTGTACCAGCAGGTGTTTGGAGAGGATGCTGTTTGTCTCCATTTGCAATAGCTTTGAATGAATTTAATTATTAATGAGCCAAGTTCTTCAGTGGTTCATGCCTGCAAATATCAAGAGAGTTCCAAGACCCCAAGTAGTAGTCGTTGGAAGGTAAATATTCAATTTACCTCAGGGTGATGTAAACATAGAGCTGCATTTTTCCAAGATGGAGATCCAGGAGGGAGAGCATACTTATGTTTGGTTTGTTCTAATATACATTAAATCCTATAGGGAAAAAAAATCACCCTCACTCTCAAGATCCAGGCAGGTTTTGTGACATATGAGGCACCATACGGGAAATTGCTGAATCGTGGGACTCAATTTAGCTCTTGCTAAGGCTGTTTTATCTAAGAGATATTTTGAATTGTTTTCATACAGTTTGCAGGAGTTAATAAATATCATGTGAAACAGTCTCTGAATCCATCAGAAGCATTTTGAATCTCTACTGACAGAAAAAAAGAGCTGAGAGCTGTTTAATATTTACTGGCCTCCCTTGAGGTGCCAATCAAATCAGCTGTAACAAAAGTGACCATGAAATTTTGCAGTATTATCAGGAACACTTTGGAATTGTCACTTTTTCAATGCAAATCAGATATGTATTTCTGGTAAGCTCTCTGTTGACCCCAGCAAAATGGATGTGATGCATGACAATTCTGGTAATTTTTCTGCCTGGGAGTAGAGCAGTGAAGCACCGGACTTTTCAAGGAAAACCCAGAAAATATTTTATACAATTTATGATTTCAAAGGCCGTGGATAGGACCAATTTTTACAGCAAGAATTAAGAGTCGATATGGTCAATGTTAGCTGAATGTAAGTAAGATGAATTCTTGGCTTTTCTGTTTTCAAGGAGCCTCTCTAGGTGCTATTTATATAGTATTGATACAGCTTTTTTGTGAGACTGAGTATATCCTTTTGTTCTTTGTTCTCTATATTTTGAATGATTTGCTGAGGTTTTCAGAGGCTTCTATAGGCTTATCTGTTAACGACTCTCTACCATAATCTTAACACATTTTTGTCACAATAAAAAAGAAAAACAATCCATCCTCTCTGTAGCAGTGCAATGCTCTCACCTCTGTCCCAGGATAAGTGAACTCTTACAGTTTTCCATAGAAATTCTGTATCTGCTATTTAGAAGAACTTCAAGGGACTTGTCTTAAGGAACCGAAAAGCAGCTGAGCACAGAGAAATCTACTGGCAAATGCATATCATTAATATACAAAAGAAAACCTAAATTTGTATCTCTAAATGATATGACATGAAACTAAATTTTTCTGTTAGGAATTCTCATCTAGTAAATGTGCAGTTGCCAAAGTGTTTTCTTTAAGAATTCTCTGGGTACTTCAGCTGCTTTTTCCATGTTGCATTCACCTCCTCAGGTGTGGGTTTAAACCTACATTAGCCCTTATTATTCCACATTATTAACTGACAAGTCATAAATGATTATTCATTATATTCAATGAGGTAATGATGCATGAGGTCTTAGCAAATCATTCAGTAAAATCATCATGCTGTGCATGTTAACTTTAGAGTAATACCTGTTCACAAAAGGCAGAAAGGAAAAGAAAAATACATTAATGAAGGACTGAAAATTAAAAATATTAACTCCTTTTTCGGTCAGAATTAACTTGCCTTGTAAAACACACCAGGAGAACCTAAGCGTTTCCTATTCTAGGTTTTCTACTTCTTCATCACACTAAAAAGTACAACTAATCAAGACTCTTGCCCACTTTGTAAGTGATTTCTGCATGTTTTCTGCTGCTTCTTAAGTTCTTACACTTTCCAAGACATAAAAATCAGTGGTATCTTTGGGCATGGACAACACTTTCTCAAATTCCTTGGGGGAAAGATTAAATTGTTTCTGCAGATTATGATTTTTAAAGAAAATTAGTTTGCCAAATTTTATTTCATTGCTTTTCACATATACCAATTAAGTTATTTTACTCTTTTTTACTTCTGCTTCTATTTGCCAGGACACCCAACAAAGATTCATTTGCATTTTTCATAAAAAGAGAGACCAGTTTGGTGACTGGTATAAAGAGAAAATTGAAAGAACAGGCATTTTGATAATAACTCTATCCCAGAACAGAAGAACCAGTCATGTACTTTTCTCATAGTTATGCATCATTAAGGAAAATCATTGTTCAGTGTACTCTGAACTCTTCTGTTCATTTTAGTGGAAATGTAAGTGGAAATATTTGGGAAAACCTTGAACCTAGTGAATATTTTTCTCAGCTTTGAAACTGTCCTATACATTCCTAAATGAATTAAATGTAATTGTACAGAATCTGCTCAAATATGGATTATCATTCTTTCTGCTTGATTTTTAATATTTTAGTAAATAAATCCCTTACACTTCTTTCAAATGGTGTAGATTAGACCAAAATGGCATCAGGTTTATTGCTGTATGTTAAATGTTATATGACTATTTCAACTGCAAATGCATAATGAAATTTGATGTAATAGGGTTGTCTTTGTGGTTGAAGAACATTCTGCATTCTGATATATTTTAATGAATATTGTGAAAACCTCAGAGACTAATTTAGATTTTCTCTGACATTTTGTAAGTACTTCATTAGAGTTATGTTTCCTTCAGTATTGGCAGGCATTCTTAGAACTGAGTTAATGAATAAACATTGCAACAGTCATCTAAAATAATTTCCATCCTTGTCCCTGTAAACATCTATACATTCAGTAACAACCAGAAGATGAGGCCAATTCAGGAAAGCTGTTCTGGGTAGAAATTAGGAGCAAACAATGCTGATTTCAGATATCAGAATTAAGAACAAAATTGGTGAATGTTCACTGCACACCAATAACAACAACACAAAGATCAACAGGATCCTTTCAGGAAGCAGGAGTGACAACAGTGGAACAGCTATTGAAGATTCATCCTTTTTGATGGTTCTTACAGTAAAATAGTAATGGGGTTTGATCCAGTTCAGAGTCTGTGGTGAGAACCAAGCATTTTCTGTTTTAGAGTGAGAGTTAACAAGGGTTATGTACTCTAAAGCTGTTCCCTTGTGTGGATGATCTCCTTAGATTCCTTGCCTGATTAGTTCTTCTGTGACAGGCTGGTTTTCAGTTTCAAATTGCTTCCAACTCAGTCAAAATCCCCATTGCCATTGCAGGGAGCATGTAAACATTTACTGTTGTTGAGTGTCTGTGCAAGTTTTGAGTTTAATTACATCTTTTCCAGAACTTTCCATGATCATGGGCCCAAATTACTTACCAGGCATTTTTAACCTCATTTGCTATTTTCTATATTGGTTATTGTATTGCACTCATTCCTTCCAGAGAAGTGAATCTATCTCTATATATGGAATCTGCTTTCAGCAATTGCAGTTTGTTGCATTTTTAATTGATGTTTGCACCACATCAGAGAAGCTTGACACTGGTTTCTAAAAACAGGTCCAAACAAACAGTGGTGCTATTTTAAATGGTGGGAGTTTTGGAATTTAGAAGTTTTTTGGCTAGAAATTGATAAATACCAGCCATGAGAGGTGTTCTGAACAAGACTGTATTTGAACATCTACGTGGTTTGGGACTGCCCACATTAGATTTGATAATTTAATATGCAAGTGGCTGTTGTGTCAGGAATGAACCATGATGGACTCCAGAGCACTGGTGGGATAATGAGATATGAATTTTCTGCCCTATGTGAAAAGTGCTGATAGAGAAAAGGATTTTTGATTTCAAAGAGAAAACATTTCATGGTCTTTTGCCAGAACATAAAATGTTTTGTTGTCAACCAAATTGAGTGTTGTATTTCAAAAAGTTTGTTCTAAATATTTGTTTCTTTTTAATGATTTACTGTAAAATGGAAAATGCTATTTTGAACAAATCTGTATTCAAAATTGAAATGTTTCTTGTAAAATTCCCTCCTTTGACTGAAATTGACTGCCAAATTTTCAAATACTTCTAGGTTCCTCAAATGATAATGAGTGATTAATTTCCTGCTGAACAAATAAAAGATTTTGCCCATCTCTTTGCCAAATACCTTGAAACTCAGCAGAAAATACAGATAATTGCACTTCCTGCAAGTTCATCTTTATAATTAATTAGGTAGTAAAGATGGGCATAAGTCCCAAACCTAAATTAAGGCAGCCTGGGCTTTTTAGCATATTTAGTACCATGACAGAGAGACCTCCAGGCTTTACAGATTTTTTTTTTGTTGTTGTTGTTGTTCCATAATTAAGGATTAGAAATACCATCTCATTTTTCTATTAACAAACACAAGATCCTCATGTAATCATGTCACTGTCTGTAGGTGCTGGCTTTGAAAGCTTGAGTGTGTTCCGCTTTCCTCCTAATCTGGCTCTGACAATAGCCAAGAGAAGTTATCTAAAATATTTTGTGCAACTGTCTGGTGCAGTTACTTGCATTCTACCAAGCAACATGAAGCTTGCGTGCAATCAGATCAGTTCCTTGCACTCCCCATCTGTGTGAGAAATGGAAGGTTTGTGGTGATTGGGTGCTCTACAGAAAGCTGATGCTCTTATCTGAGCATAGTCATGCCAAGAAACTCGAAGTGGGAATCAAACTGAAAAGATAGGCCTTGAGTAGGGGAAGGTTTCTGAAAACACAGTTCAGAACTCTTCACAAGATAGTTTTGCACTCCCTTGGGTTGGTGCGGGACAGAAGAGAGCACAGGGAATAATGCCTGTCCCTGGGCTTTAGCACTTGATTAGCCAGCTGCAGCAGCTCAGTTAGGTTTTCAATTAAAAAAGGGCAAACTCACATTTTTGATCTGGCTTTTGTTAACACTGTGGAAAAAGCAAAAGTTGAGGTTCCCATGAGGAAGTGCCACAAGTGTGAGTGCTGTGAACCACAGACAGAACAAAATAGTTCTTGCCTCTGTATAAGAATGGCTGCTCTTAGAAACTTCAGATTCAAGTTTAGGGAATATGGAGAAATTTCAAATCATAATTACTGCACATCACAGTAATTATATTTAAAAGAAAGCTCTTTCAACACATCCATCCCACAAGTTGGATGTCCCTTTCACTGTTCCATTTCCAATAAAGGAGGAAGGACCAAAAAGACTTTCCTTTATTACACAAACACTCAGAAATATAAACTAGGCTGAAAGTTCCAAAGGCACTGGCTGAAAGTACAAGTGGGTCTAATATCTACCTTAAACCAGACACATCCATCCAATCACACTTATGTACAGGAGTCCTCCTCCTTTTCGCTGCATGGATGAGAAAGACCAGCTTCAGCCTGTGTTTCAGTGGCTGCTCTTCAGGTGAGGCAGAATTCTCTTTCCCAGAGAAGGGCTCTGGCTGTGTTGATTCCAACCCTGTAAGATGGCAAACTGTGGTTTCCAAACAGTTTTTAAAGTTTATTGCTACAGGTTTTAATGAGACCTGACAGAAGCCAGAGCCACAGGTGCATTTGGTTTGCTCATTCTTTGGACTGTGTCTGTTATACTGCTAAACATCTTCCCCTTCCCATGTGCCCTTGTGGGGTGAGAGAAATGCTCGTGTTGCATCCTCCTGCCTTTCAAAAATGAGAGGAAGCTGTTTAGAAAAGTGGGGTCACAGAGGGGGAGGACTGGTTTTAATTTAAAAACAAGGTGTAGGTAAAATCTTAAATTCTAAAGCACAGTCCTGAACCACTGTACTTAATGGAAGATAAGTGATTAAACAGGTAAGTGTTTGCTCTGAAAAAGACTGCTATTTTTATGAAATGCAACTAACTGCTTTTAACTCTCTGTCAAGCTGAAGAAAATAGCTGCCTCCAAAACTGGTGGCGTTTCTTCCTTTTCCATGAAGATATCCAAGAGGATTGTAACCTACAGGCAGTGTTACCTTGTGAGCTGTGTTATCTCTGTAGCAGGATGCAATATTGCTGATAAAGTGAAACTTCCATGAGACACTTATGATTTATAGAGAGATTTTAAAAATGCTCAAAACATGAATAAATAGTTGGTTGTATCAGAACTGGAGTAATGGGAAAGGGAGCTTGGCTGGAGTGTTCTATACGTACAAACAGGATTTCTTTTTTCTCTCATTGAGGAGAAACTGTACAACTGAGTAATTACAGCAGTGTGGTTGGTATTATTCATAAAAGGTCCTGAAAAATTAAACATCTCTTTCGAGTTAAATATTCTTCCATTAGACAAGTTTATCAGGAGAGTAGTGGAAGCATTTTTTTCCTCAACAGTACATTAGCTTTTATTTATTAAGACGCATCTATACTAAAGACCTAGTCTTTTTTAAGCATTTCATGGGCTTTAGTAATGGACTTGGTGACTTTTTCCCAAGCCATTTCAGCAGGCCTGTCTTTCTCCCGGGAACAGTTATTACCTCCCTCTAAAATCTGCAGAAATGATGCTGTCAGTACAAAAGCCAGGTGGCCTGAACAAGCTTGGATGCATGTAATTGGAGGCTTCCCAAGGCCTCTTATACCTTTGCGCAGTTAATCATCAGCTAGAGTTTGTTACAAGGCCCTAGGGCATCTGTAGATGCTGATTTTAGTCCCTAAATAAATGGTATCAGAGCAGTATAAAAAAAAAAAGACACCCTTCCCAAAAAAATTAAAATCACTAGTTATATACAGTAATTTCACACTCATAAGCCGCATCTGGTTATAAGCTGCACTTCCGGGTAGCCAGGAAGACCACGGAATTTGTCCATAAATAAGACGCACCGGGTGATACGCCGCACATTTTTTCTTTTTTTTTAAGCAAGGATCCATGTGCAACAAAGTAACGAGTTAGTAACAGGATCGTGGGGTTTACTGTCAGGTGCTCAATTTGCAAACAGTTTTCACAGACTGGCGAAGCCTTTAAATGCAGCCCCAGGTGCCCTCCCCGTGCCACAGGCCCCGGCACTCCTGCCCGCGGCGCTGGCTGCTGCGGCTCCCTGTGCCACTCAAAAGCAGCGGCTCGGCGGGCTGGCCACGCGAACGCGGCGCTGGCAAGCGGCTTGGCTTCATGTGAAGCTGGTGGTGGCTTGCTGCCTGCTTGCCAGTGGCTCCACGGCACCTCCCTGGCCGCGGCTCCGCGGCAGCTCCCTCCCCAGCCAGCTCACACTTCTGGGTTGGCATTTCGCCGGAATTTGTCCATAAATTAGCTGCACTTCCGGGATGGGCTCGATTCTTCAGTGAAATAGGTGCAGCTTATCAGTGTGAAATTACTGTATTTAGCCACTTTACATGCATCCTTGCTTCATGAATAAACTCTACCATCCAATATCACCAATGCTATTCTGTCCCCAGAGCTGTGCTCTTTTGAGGAGGCTGCTCTGAGTTTCTAAAATGCTATTTGGCACATATCGACTTTATTGATGTCTGGCTGATGCCTTCCCATGCAAAGAAATATACCTTGAATGGGATTTGTTTTGTTCTAGTATTAAGAAAAGCTGACAGAGCTTAGATGATTCATGATCCATTCTTTCTTCATTTGACTGCACTAGTAAACCAACAGTAAAAAATAAAAATTGTAACCTTCATGTACCCTGCAAATTGTTAAGCTCTCCTCTAGGACATAGTTTTGTGTATCCTGAATGGTGGTTGTAAGTAGGTAAATCAGCCTGTCAGCAAGACACAAAACAGCGATCCCAAATTTCAACACTGATTTTGATACCTTAGAGACAGGACCACCGTCTGAGAATTTGCAAAAGGTTACTGAGAAGAAAAGGGCAATATTCCACTGAGGAAAGGTTACAAGATGGGCAGAAGCAACAGGGAAGCATTTTGCTTATGTGAGCGGCAACAGAGAGGTGAGGATTTTAAAGAGAACTCACAGCTAAGGTACTAAGAAGGGTGAACATTTCTTTATTTGTAAATTTACCCTCATACAAGAAGCTGGATATTTAAAAATATTTACCAGTAGTCTAGATGTGAAAAAAAACTAATCAGGCAAAGAAGAGTGGAATACTAGAATCCAGACTAAATAAATCTACAATGATTTTATAGCAAAGGATTTCAAATTAGTCTCCAAAATATCTAAGAAGAATATCTAAGAATCATAAAATAAAATTTAAAACTGTTCAATGTAAATGCTTCTGATAACATTCTTAATCACACAGCTGCACTATTTAAAAACAATTCTGTAAGAAACTGGGGTGTTTTTTACATGATTGGAATATTCATAAATAGAGTGAGTAGTACAACTAAATCTTTTCTAAATGAGATTCTTATAGATTTACAATGGATGTCTCTCTCAATGGAAGTTGCCATGGTTACAGCACAATTCTGCATGGAGCACACTTCCATCACAAATTGTTATACATTTATATACAAATACTTTGGGCACATTTTTCCAACTTCCTTTTAAATTAGAGCCACAAGGATAGCCTTGAAGGAAAATTCTGTATTTGTGCCAGGGCACAGTGATGGTCCAGCTGCACTCAGAATCATCAGATAATTCAGGTTGGGATGGGGCCCCAGGAGGTCTCTAGTCACACCTCCTGTTCAAAGCAGAGTCAGCTTTCAGACAAGACCTGGTTACCTGAGGCTGTACCCTGATGTATTTTGGAAAACTCCAAGGCTGGAAACAGCATAGCTTTTTCTGTGCCACAGACTTGTGTGCAAGAGATGGTAATGCTCCTTGGAAAACTCTTCCTTCCTCCTTCCTTCCTTCCTGTGACTGGAGTAGAAAGCACTTTTGTGCAATCTGTCTTATCAGAAAGACCTCACTGACTTCTACTCAGTCAGCTTATCTCTCCAGGCCTGCCGTGAGCCTCCCTTTTCACATCCCTGCTCACAAATAGCTCACTCTCCTCCCCTTTCTGCAGTGGTACTCAAAGGTAATTCCAAAAGCATCCTTGTGTAAAGACAAATGTTTGCTGAGTTGTCCTGCTGAGGAAGTGTTATCAAAACAAGTTTTTTTCTTTATTACGCTGCTGCACTGTATTGCTCTGGTTGCATCAGTGTGACATAGTTACTGAACAGAGTGATAGCTCCTGCAATCTCATGTCACAAAGTGCCTGGAGATCAGAGGTCATCTTGCTTTTCAGTGTGGGTACTGGATGATTTGTCAGTGTTTGAAGTAAAACTCCACTTCTGAACACCCATCTATCTAGTTTTATTAAAAAGCCTTCAAGGTTGCCAGGGTCTGGACAAGACTTTTTGAATAGGTTCATGTTAAAGTCCTAAGGATTAATTTGGTGAAGGCTTCATGCTATAATCTGAGGTTCAAATAAGAAATTTCACATAATTCTACTTTCTGATTCCAAAGAGAAATTGAAAACAAGGTTTAAAAAAAAGGAAAAGACAGGATATCTTTATTGAGGAAGTATTAAGCTGACAGCTCTTACGTGATATTTTCATTAACTGATTGCAATACTGTGGGAAGATATTTTGTTTGTCTTTTGCTCTGTGAATTCCACCACCAGCAAGCCACAAGGAATAGAGTCACTCAGTAAGTTTTCATTATGCCTCTCTGCAATGGACTGACTCCAGGTAGGCCAGAGAACAGGTTTTCTGGGTTGCTTTTTTGAAATATAGAAAGCATGAGGGGGCTGTCTAGTTCTGTAGAGGGTATAGACTGGCAGCATTTATTGGAGTGGAGGAGTGTTCTTACAAAAGATTAATATAAGGTTATTGCATTTACAAATTATCTGATGGTCTGCCAAGTACCATCTTGCTGGAAGCAAGCCACTAGTCCTCTTCTTCATTCACCCTTCCATGATATTTTTAATTCCTGTTAAAATGGACTTCTCCATTTATATAGGCTCACAAGTAGTTGATTTGGATATTACTTCTGATACAACTCTGCAACTCTGAGAAAGAGGAAGGACATTTTACTATTTTTTACCAGTTTGATAAATTCTAAAATCAACCAGCCTTTATAATGACTCTGCCTGTTACATTAGTAACATTCTCTTGTGATTTATTTGGCTCAAGGCTTCTTGGCATGGCTTAGGAGACAAGGCACAATCTTTTTTCTTCTTTTTCCTTTACTGGTCCCTGATAAATAATATAAATTAGAAAAACCTGCCCGAAGCATGAACTCTCCTCTGAATCTGAAATAAGTTTTCAACATATGATTCTTGATGGTTTAATTACAGGTACATCTCAGAGGCAAAAAGGAAATTTAAGTTCCTAAACATACTGACACGAAATTGTAATCAGGCCCATGTGCTCTCTCTGTCTACTACTAAATATCCCTGTTGAAATTTCTGCCTGTTTATAAATATGTCACAGACATTTATCTCACATAAATGCTATGAGGAACCCTGATCTTAGGAAAGCTCTTGGAATCTATCTTGTCTCTAAGTTTGAGCCTTTCATTCTTCTTTGGAGTTTATCTAAATAATTTTTGAAACATTACAAACTAAGGCTTCTTACCATTTACACAACTCCAGCAAAATCGTTCACTGTGTGCAACATTGTTATCTATGTGCCTGCACAGCATACACAGCTCTTACCTCATGTTCATCCAAAAAGAAACGTTGACTTTGTTGTTTGCTATGAAGGACTTTCAAAATATGCTCTGGTCAGCTCTGCAAATGATCATTTCAAAATAAAACTCTAAGCTTATTTCATGACCTCTCTGTTGAAACTATTGTTAATTGGCTCTGGTTCTTCTACTTTAATGTCTTTCAGAATCTTCCAGTAGGGAAGAGAGTATTTTACTGGAGTTATTTTCTTTATCATTCAGCAATTGAAAAATCTAATCACTACGAAAAATCTTCTGGGGCTTTTATTAAGTTAGGTCTGATTTATGTAATTTGCCATAAAGTTCATTAAAGACTTCATTAATTTTTCACCAATCTGTAACAGTCTTATCACTGCTGTTTTTATTAGCTGAAATAAAATTAACTAGGTTTGACTTTTTAAATTTGGGGGCAAGTCATTTACCTGCCCTATCACCACTTTCATAATAATTACATTTGGCTTTCTCAGATGTGAAATGGTTCTCTTCTTATCCATCAGTTCCAGTGATTAGGACTCCATATTTCAGACCAATTGCTTGTACTGACACTTTGATCTCAGCAGTTTATGTTCTCATTAGCTGACTGAATCTTTGGTCTTTCCCCTCTCCAAAAGAATCACTGGGTTTGAGATTTCTAATGCTAAAAAGACATGGAAAATTCCCAGTGCCCTGCAAATTAGCCGTGAACCTTGAACGGATTGATGTCAACCTGGATTTCACTTGTGTAGGTCTATCTGCCTTCCTTAGACCTCCGTGGTCCTTCCTTGGAACAAGGAAATATGAAAACTCTGCAGGGGTATGTTTCCTGTCAGTCACAATCCAGGGTGTTTTGTAAAACAGGACTTTTTGACTATTTTCTGCCCTCTGATAATATTTTTCCACTTCCCCTTGTACCATCACCTGTGCTATACCAACACCCATTTGCATTTCAAATATCAGCCAGTGATTTCCATAGACTGTCATTCCAGCCCTTGTTTGGAATACTGGACCCATTAATGGCCTGGCAGATCAGCTGGACCATTCTGTTACATGGACCAGTGCCCACCAAATCTAGGGGGTGATGATCCATTTAAAAGTGGCTACAAGAAAAATATGATAAAAGCATTCTCAAAAGGAAAAATGAAGCCAGTACCTGTTCTTTTTTTCCTCCAGAATAAGCACTCAATAGTAATTTCCTCTAAAATGTATCAATACTAGTTGGACAAAAACTATGATCTTGCAAGAGAAACCCTGTTTTATTCAGAATTACTGCTATATATTTCAGATTCTCTTCCTTGGCCACTTTCCCTTTGCACTTTTACTTGACAAAGTAAAATAGCTGTGTGAAAGGTATCAGTGGCACTTGTATGATAACCCTGAGCCTTCTGCCAACACAACATTTGGAGTCCTTTGTGCCAAAGGAACGTTTCAATGCACAGAGCAGAGCTAAGCACTTGTTAGGCACAGCGAATGTTTGAGACAGACACAGTGACCTGACAAATACATGTGTTCTCTCTAATACCTCAGGTTCAGTGGTTTTAATCCCCACTTTTGTGAGGATTTTGATCAAGTCTCCATTTGAAGGACTTCTGGGATGCCCTGATGATTACTTCACACAGTGATTTTAAAGCTGTGTCACTTGTATGTTTTTACTAAAGAGAAGGCATGCAGAGAGGCTAAGAAGGAGCCTTTGCACACATTTTAAACTCTGCTTTGAAGCAGGAATTTGTTCTGACATTTAATTGAGAGTTTATTCAGAGATACATTTCTTAAAATTTATTTAGTAGCAAAAGAGAGAAAGCATCTCAATTACTCACACTTTTGACTTTTCCCTCTCAAAAGCTGAGAAAAATCACAAATACAGTTTATTTGTAACTCTCATGATTGTTACAAATAGTGATCTCCTCCTGCACAACATTTTGGATCTGAAAACTTGGAAAAGTCTGTGTCAGAATGGGAAAGACAATCACCATCCTTCTTATCACAGTCTCTGGAGATCCTGTGCTCCAAAATGCCAACTCTTCTAGTAGCTACTCATAATTCCCCACACATGAAAGCTAAATTAGACTTCATTTAACATCTAAATTTAAATATCTTGTTCTATTTAGAGTTCCTGGTTAATCTTTTTGAAGCTATTGTTCCAAGTTTCATCTTCTCTAAATTATTAATATTTCCTCCTCAGATTTCTCCTAAGAGGAAAGCCCTGTATCTGTACCAAACAACATTAACTCCATTGGGAACAGGAGCTTGCTCACATAGAATTTACAGCTTTGATGACAAAGATTTAACCTTCTGATAGTGTTCATGTCAGATGAATTAACCTGCCTGCAAGGAAATGGCAGAACTAGGATTTCTTATTGTACAATTGAAAGTTTGAATTCCTAAAGACAGAAAGAAAACAAACAGAAAGAAAACTCAATTAATTACTTCTGTTTTCTTGGAAATGGGGTTTTCTCCTCTGTTATTTCATGACTTTTTATAACTCAAAACAATAACATTATTGAGATGAATTCTTAATGTCAAAGAATGAAAGAATCTGTCAGTCTGCAATGAAAAACAAGCCATTTCAGCTTTGAAATGGAAAGGCAGTGTAATTATTCTCACAGAAACACAGGTTTAGGAATACTTTTTTGCAATGCCCTTTGAGCCTGATGGAAGTTCAAGGATTGAGAACTGATTTTCTAAAATCAGAAATTAAAAGCTTTTTAATGTCCACCATCTTTTGGGATAGGGAATCTTGAGAACCTGAAGAGCTGGAGAGATCTGTCTGTGCTTTGTGTCTGTTTGCAAAGACATTCCCAAATCTCAGGACAGACACAGGAGCCATGGGGGAGGAAACATCCCCACCAATTTAGATGTGCTCTTTCTGACTTCTTGCAGCTCTACATCCTTTCAACCACTGTGCAGCTGCAGTCATCTTTTCTGATGGCCATAACAGGGCCTGTTGCTGACCAGATGCTGTTGAGACTCTTTAAAAGCATCCAGCCCTCCACTGCACGCCTGTGACTCCTGCTGCTGCTTCTCCAAATGCCTCTCAGCCTCCGAGGTAGCTGCCAGCCAGCATTCCCCTCACAGATTCTGGGCTCCTGCTATCCAGACCAGGGAGATTTGTTGCTCTTTGCTACCCCCAGCTACTCCATCAGTGCTATCTTAATCCACTTCTTCCATCTGTTACTTCAGTACTTGAAAAGCCCTCTGCCCACTCTCTGCCTCCAAAGAGACTCCTCACTATCACTGCTGTTGAAAATAGAGGCATGCACAGGCTCAATCTGCACCTGTCAGCAAACTCCAGCTTGGTTCTCTTATTTTCCTTTTCCTCAAGTGAGTATTATGCAGATGATCTGAGAGTGACCTGAGCAGGTCTCTGTTGGAGACTTTTCTGTGTCCTGCTTTAATCTCTTATTCCAGCCTTACACTTATCTTCCACACAGAATGATAATCCACAAAATTGCTTGCTCATGTTAATCAGGCACACCCATTACAGTCAAGAAGTCCTTTAGGGAATATAAAAAATGTACAGATTCTTTTGAAACACAATATGTAAAGTGTGGTCTGTATTGGGAGCAGCTGTGTATTATTTACTGTAGCTGCTGGCTTAAGAGTACAGATTCTTTTTCCAGTGAACAATTCATACTTGTGAAATTTTTGCTTGGCATTCTTCATAGCTTTATGAATATTTTAAAGTGTCTTTTACCAGCAGTACTCTTCCTCCATTTAATTTCCCCAATGATCAGTTCTCAATTTGGCAAATATCTTACTCAGAACAACCATGTACTTTGTATTTCCGATAAGAACAGCAAGGGAGCACAGATCTGTCCTGTGCACATGCAGGTTTTTGTCCATGCATTCTACGTTGCCTATGTTCTGAACAGGTTTTGTACTGGGTTGTAGGGGTAGAATAGCACAGGGCTTCCTGTGGTGTCAATTTTGTAAGAATTAGCTACACCCTGGTGAATGCCAATGCAGGACAATATTACAGTAATTTCAAGATTATAAGCCGCACCTGAATACAAGCCGCACTTCCAGGTAGCTGGGAAGACCACGAGATTTGTCCATTTATAAGCCACACCCGAATATAAGCCGCACTACTGGCGTAGGCTGGATTCTTCAATGAAAAGGGTGTGGCTTATATTCGTGAAATTACTGTATATATATTCCATTAAGCGAAGGAGTTGTGTGCTGGCTTTTTACTTTCCACCAGAATTCTGTCTCACTCAACCAAATTCAATTCTCCTTGTCTGTTAACAGTAGTTGTCTCTAACATGTCTTATCAGACCATCTTTCATAGAGAATCATTTTACACTACACAGCACCCAAAAGAGGCAGTCAAAAATAGATTCTCACAGGAATCTCCTCAACCATCATGGAGAAATATCTTCTCTAGGAGAGATTTACCAAATATACAAAACAAAGCACAGCAGTATGTATAATGCTTTGTTAACAATATGAAAAGGAAAAATTATATGGTATTCAAGCTGTTACTCTTAAACTCTTTCCAGATGAATCCTTGAGAATTTTTATGTGTTCCTTTAAAGGCAATAAATGACATCATGTTGTCATTAGAGCAATTTTTAATATAAGATATTTGAGAATTAAAATCAATAAAAAATTGGTGAAGTGGATTTGAATTGAATTTCAACACACATTCATTCTCTGAGCCACAGAGGTGGCTGTTGTATCCTTGTGTCCTATGCACTTCTGTTACTCCATGCACTTTTTGTACCATTAGACACATTTTTAGCTGTGAAAGCACACAATTTCATTTAATGTGTAAGCAGAAAATAAGCTTGCATTTTTGCCAGTAGAAACAGCAGCACTAAGATCTTTTTTTAAATAAGGTGAAAGATAGAGGGAGCCTTCAGGCCAGGAGTAGAGGTGGTTTTGTCTTCAATGTTACTTTTCATTAAAACACCTGTCAGTTGTAACTTGGAAGTGAAAGACCTGTAACTTGTCACTAATCTGGATTGGTCATTAATTCTCTTGGGTTTTGAATAACCTACTCCCTATTTACTATCCATATGTGTATATGGATATAACATTCATTGCTTATAATCCAGAAATAAATACTTAACCAGGAATTCTTAGTTATTAAAATCAACATTTTGTTAATGTTTCCTTACTCATTATTTCAGTTCATAATATAAAAATACAATTAAAATACCAGAACAAGCATTTTAAAATAGTTTCATGTTTTGATTTTTTTTTTCAGTGAGTGATTTTTAGTCTTTCTGTAATGTGCTAAATCTAGGAGCAGAAGGTTTTGTTGCTCTTAGTGTCTAGACAGGCAGGGTTAGGTGTCTCCTACTGCCAGCTCACTGCATCCCTTTCCACTGTGAGTGGCAGACACAAAATGCTTCAATTTCTGTGCTGTGTTTCTGTGTTCAGACAGCAGTCAGGTAAGGGCCCTGCAAGAGAGGGGCTGCTCCCAGGACCTGATCAGTCTGTAAAACCCTTAGGGTCTGATGCTTTCAGGTTATTAATTCATGACATGGTACTGAAGGAAGGCAGCTGGGCCAGATCAGAGGTGGGGAAAATATCCCTGCCACATTTTGGAGAGACAAACAGGATACTGAACCCTAATCTCTGTTTGGAAGGAACAGCAAAACTTATTTTCATAGACATTATAATAACAGAGGAGTTGCCAACTGGCCTTCAGGAAGTTTAATGAGCAGCTGGCAAAGCACTTGGAGATAACTGGGAGTAGGGAATAAGTGGGAATCAAGTCTTCCTGAGTTCATTCAGAATCTGGATTGTGTTTCTTCTCCCAACTTTCCACTGCCTTCTGTGTGTAGAGTGGAAAGGATTACTTGAATTTCCTGTATGAATTACAAATCCTATCTTCATTCTGCAAAGAGCACCTTTCATAAGGTATTTTTTGCATTGGCTGAATTTTGGGTTGTTTGGGGGTTTTTTAATTCTAACTGAAGAGAAAGAGCATATCAACATTTTTCAGACCAGCATTCTGCAAAATGCTGAGGTGAATATTTTAACTGCTGTGTTTTTAGCAAGACTGTCATTTAAATACAGGGTAAAAATAGGATCATTTAAATGCATTTTGTGACAGATGTTTTAATTCCTAGTGCATTATTTGTTGAACAGTAGAGTAAAAGAGTATCTGAGATTTCTGAAGGTGTTACAGAAATCAAAAAACCTTAAGAAAATATTAAAATTAGCAATATTTTATAATTCTGATTCACTAGTATTTTGAAATATGGTGCTGTGATCCCTAAGTGGATCCTTAACATTTCCTTAGTAAACCAATGATAAATTCCATGGACCCAAACTCAAGACTACAAGATTCTTTTTAAGCTAGTGAACTGATGCAACTTGAAAATATTTTGGGAAGTATGTTGCATATAGACATAAATCTAAGTTTATTCCGGTCCTTTAGTCCTGAAATATTTATGCCATGAAAAATGTCATCAAAATCTGGTACATTCACATCACAGCTTCTCTACTGAGTGTTATTTCTGTAAAGAGCTATATCAAAACTCAGGTCCAAACACATCTAATCTTAGTTTAGACCCAGATCTAACTTTCACATTACTATTCATAGTATATTCTGTCCTAAATGGATCAACTTCAAATCTAAAAAAAAGGATGTTTTTTTTAAAGTAAATATTAATCACATATAGTACCCAGTGTTGTTGTTTTGAGAGCCTTTCTTTAAATATGAATTTAAAAGTCCAATTTTGACATCCTGTCCTGTGGTCAAATTGCTTCTCTGAGCAATTGTATTGAAATAATTAATCTGTATTCCATTTTTTTTGAGTTATAAATCATTGCTTTCAAAAGTAATTTCTCCTCAAAAATTATGTAAATCCTTGTACAGTAGATCCAAATCAACTGGGATTTGTTAAGATTTGCTTTTCAAATATCTCTTCTTTGTTCTTTGCAGCTAAAATGAGAAACATTTACATTTTCTAGACTGCCAGAATAATCTGAATTTTATGTTTGGTAAGAAGGAACCTGTTTCCAACACAGGAACCTCCCTCTGACTGTGCAAACAGGAAGAGGTGCAATGCTCACCTCAAGTCAGCAGCTCAGCTGGAGGCAATGGCAGCTGGAATGTCACAGCAGCTGCAAATTCATCTGCTCCATCCCCATTCCCAGCCTGCCTCCCCTGCCAGCTTGGCCTCTTTGTCCCTGGTCCTTGCTCAGCTCTCACCCAAGTTCATGACCAGTTCTGTGTTCCTGCAAGACCTTGAGACCAGAGCACTTCTGCTCCCCTCCACATTTCCTCTGTTCTCTGTCTCTTGGCTTGTTGAACCCCTGGAGATCACATGGTGAAGCACAGTCACATCATTTATTTAGAGATGATGTGGCACTGCAGGTTGCTGGTCACCAGCACCTGTGCAAGACTCACTCACAAAAAAGAGAGCAAACCTACCCCAACCCTTTGCTGAAGGTCAAATGAGCAGTTATCCTGGAAAAACACATGGCCCTATAGGAAATGCAGCTCAGGACTGGAAATACAGCTCCTTGACATTCTGTTGTAACTGTGGAATTCTGCCAGGCAGCTATGAAAAGAAATAGGAGGTTTCTCTTCTAAAGCAAGCTATGAAAGGCAGAGAAGATTATTCCAGCTATACGGCAGAGCCTGGATTTAAATTAAACAGTGACAAGCTGCATATATTTCTTAAACTCATTACAATTATTTAACAACATTTGTGGTCTGGTTGGATAAATCATGGAAAGCAATGCTCTGTCACAAAGGTACTCCATGATTAGCATTGAATAACTGCTTTACTAAGCACCTCTTGCTACTCCTGATAACAGAAGTAGCTGCTTACTCTCTATTATACAATTATCAGGCTCTAATCCTTTTATAGACTATAATCTAGCTTTAGGCCTTTCCCCATTCATAGCTATGCCTTTAATTGAGTTTACTTAGGAGCTGAATTATGCAGTTGTCAGTAACAAAACTGACAGCCTCATTTTTCTCCTTCTCAAACAGCTAGCCATGCAAACAGACATAATATCTGGCAGGATCTTGCTATTTGTCTGTCAGCTCCACATTTTATCTTAATTGTTTGTCTAAAATGCATTCTCTCTTTAAGATAATTTACAGAATCCTGTGGCTTCCTGAATGATAGGAGAGTCTGTAAAAATGCTATCAAGTGTGGTGTCCAACCACACAAACTGATAAGGTTATTGTATTAGTGTAAATTTTTTCTTTTAAAGGAAATGTATTACCTAAAGCAATTTATCCAGAGTCTGAGAGAGTTGCTGTTCTGTCTCAGTTCCATTGAGAAAAGTGGTGTAAGCCAGAGGAAGGCAAGTATTCCTCCCTTTGAAGCCAATATTGAACCTGAAAATGGAGCTAGAAAATATGTTGTCAGTGCCTCAGGTAATGCAGAGCTAAAATGTAGTTCCTGGTCTCGAGGAGCTTTCAAGAGAAATAGTAAGGGGGAACTTTTGTTGTTCTGCAAAGAGGAGAACTGGACAAACTCAACCTACAGTCCAGCACAGGCTAGCAGAAATCACTGTGTTTAGTCTGCAGCACAGGGGGACATGTTCAAAATGTGGTAATTACAAGAAATTGGGGGGATATTTAAAAAATAAAATTAAAAAATGAAGATCAGACATGGTATAAGTCACCTTTCAGATGCAGATAACCCCAGTGCATCATCAATGGCACCACCCACGACTAAGGATGATTCTGCAGTGAAGAATATCTTTAACAATTCAGAAGATGACAGACAGGCACGATGTGACACACGGAATGAGAAGTAGAGGTGATCATTTTTCCATCTCTCTGAACAAGGCTGCACTCCTGCAGATGTGTTTGTCACTATGAAAGGCATTGCTGTTCAGAGTGGAAAGGTCTTCTCATTTTCCAGAATTATCATTTTGGCTTGGTACTACACAGGTTAAATCACTGGTGTGCCTCAGGTGAAAGTTTACAAATAAAGCCCAGTGAAAGCAGGACCAGGCACACTTTTCCTACAAAATACATGTATAATTGTCAGGAAGTCAGTGTCTGATTTTTTTCAAATCCTGAAGTGCTCTCTGTTGCTCCCCAGTGCTGCAGTAAAGCTGAGGGGGGAGGATGAGAAGTGCTGTAAATGTCTGTGATCAGGGAGCAGCCAAGGTTTCAGTACAAGCACTCAGAGCACTTCTTGCACTGAGGCTGAATAAAAAGTTTGACCCTCATGCTCATGAAAGACAAAAACTTGTCTGTGAAAACTTACTTATGGCACTACAGGATCTGCTCTGCTCAGCAAAAATCATGTTTCAGTCTCCATCAGCTTCCAGCAGACCTTTATATTTTACTTGTATGTTTTGCAAAAATACAAAGACAATATTAATTCTGATGCTTACTTTCCTGAACAGCACCACAATGCCATTAAGTAAACCCGTTTTCACCAGTGCTTTATCTTCTCTGAAATTAGTTTCACAATGTTTCATAATTGAGTTTAAAGGCAGGTCCAGAAATACAGTATAACTAACACAAACCTTTATATACTCTCCTGATTTTTTTGCCAGTGTGGCAGGCAGTCTTAACATTTGCCAGAATAATTATCATTTCTGTTTTTCAGGACACTTCTAGTCTAAAATGAGAAATCTCAGCTTCTGAAGAGTTTTAGAAACATTTTATTTTCTTAAAAACTATTAGAAACAACACATGAAAAAACATTAGTATTTTCTTATAGTATGTGTGTGTGCGCCAGTGGCAGTTTATCTGGCTAGCCATGAATGGTAATTAATCACACCAATATGTTCATCACAATGTCACCTGCTTTCCCTTTTAATTCCAAGCAGTTTTCCTGAGCAAGGAAAATATACAAATATAAAAATCCCAGAAATTTCAAAGCATTATTACATCAGACACTGATTTTTACAAATCTATTATTCCTATGACTGTAAACAGTAACAGTAGTAATAGATACAGTGCATTTGCCAATGAAGTATATTAATTCATAAGTAAAGGTCAGTGTATCTGAAATATTTTTTCAGAATCAGTACAGGAAGTGCTGCTTTAATGAGTCAGAGTAGCAAAATATTGTGGTTCATTTTATACTCAAACAATGCCTCATCTCATAATTATCAAGCATTTGGCTTAGACAGCTAAATAGAGTTGGCTTCATATGGCTAAAAACAGAATTTAGGCACATAAAAAACTGCAAAAGCAAAATTTTGTTACCTAGGGCCTTCTTTTTACTTCATGCCACTGAACTATGCAGGCGTCCAAGACCACTCAAGTGTGATCATTTAGTAGTATTGAATATCAGTAACTTGGGAGAATCAGCAAAATACAACCTTCAGAGATACAGAAAATTCGCATAAACCAATAGTTTGTACAAGATTTTTTTGTGTTACAGAACACCAGCAAGCTGCAGATCTAGATATGTTTTTATTATGTGATGATCAGCATTAAAAATTTCATTATCACAGCTAATAGCTTGGTGGTGGCTAAGGCATGATCAGAATATGCTGTCTTTATTGTCTGTATTAATGTCATCTTCCCATTTGCTGATAAGTCTAAAACCTTCTTTCATTATGAGATTAGGCAGATTTGGCTTGGAAGATATACACACATGCTGATACATATGACATTGTTGAAGGTTTCCCTTTTTCCTCCTCAAGTTTAAAATGTGTTTTTCCCCAGTAAATTGCCTGTGGTATATACATTTTTGTTTAAAGCATGTCACTGCTTTTCTTCTCTGAGGCAAAATTTCTGGGCTTTTTATTTTAATTTCCTTTTCGATAAAACTTTAATCTATATCTCCTAGAGGCACAAGAAGCTCTAAAGTGGTATTACTGGGGAAATTTTTTCTGGAATGTCCTTCTTTCCAGAATAAAATTAAAGTTTGAGGATTTTATATAAGAGGAGGCACCCTGCTGCAGCATATCTTGCTCTTGCTGCTTTACAAAAGCATATCAAAGAAATATCCCTTTAAATTTGTTTTTTATATATAGAGACTTTCAAGACATGCAAAAGTCAACATCATTTTAAATTCAGTTTTTTAGTGAGAAAAAGTACTGCATCATTTTTATTTTGATGTGTCTTGTATCCAACTATTCACCAGCAGATGAATCACAGATTTTTGCAAGCCGGAGGAAAAAATAAATAGCTCAAATCTTTCATCTTTGAGCAGAAATCACTGGGAAATCCAGCTGTTGCCCCCATCCCTTCACAAAGGAGGTCCAGAGAGGTTCAGTTCTTTTCCCTTCTCTAATTCACCTGCATGAAGCTGTTGTTGGAAATGATGTTAATGTTGTAAATGGCAGCAGTGCAGGGGCAACAAAGCACAAGGAAGAAGTGTCATTTTAAAATGCTACTGGCAAATTGAAATTTGTTAGAATCCCATTGAAGAATATCACTGAATGTGAAAAAAAAAAGAGCAAGCTGGTGGTAGAAAATTAACATAAACACACTAAGTCACTATACCAGAGGCAGTGGCCTCTGTTCACATAAGAAATATGCTCTCTGGAGGGTTTTTTGCTCCATCCTTAGTGGTGGCTGCTAAAATGTGATCCTTCTCCCTGCAGCACCAGAAAACTGTCCTTTCTTATCAGACTCTAATTTGGTGACAGCAATGCACACACACAACTTCTAGGCTTGATTATTGCAATCCATTAAAGCCAGGAATGAAGCCATTTGCCTTGAGACTGCTCCTGTTGCATCCAGCCAGAGCTGCCAGTTCCCTGCCATCAACTTTGCCCCATTTCCCTGCCCAGGATCCCTGCAGAATCCACAACCCAATTCCAGGCTCGCATCTTCCCAGTAGGAGTGGGCTGCCTGATCAGAGCCCTCCCTGAAGCTGGCACTGAGTGGAGCCTGTGCTGGCATCAGCTGCCAGGCTCTGGAAGAGGATTCTGTCCTGGAGAAGGAGCTGACCACTCCCTCACAGATGGGCTCTCTCTAGCAGTTTTCCAAGCCAGCTCCTGGGTTCTTTGTCTACTCAAATAAGGGGGATTTGCATGCACTCAGGATGATCACATTCCCAAATTCTTTCTTCTGGAGAATAATATTTAGGTAATTAAGATGCTGAAATAGAATCGAGGCCTTTATAGTTATTATCTAAATTATTATTATATGTTAATACTTTTATCTGAAAAGAGTGTCTTATGATATTTGGCTTCTTAAAAGCCTGTGAAAGTGCAGCTTGCCACTGTTACTATACAAACACAGATGCTGTGATCAGAGACTCATGAGACTGAACTTGTTGATAGTGGACCAAAAGTCTGATAACAGCTAAAGGCAGATGTCCAGGCAAGAGCACTGAAACCAGGTAGGAAAACAGGGACAATTTCTGTGGTATCTCTTCCCAGTTTGCTATAGTCTTTTTCTTAGGAGCTCCCTGAAGGGATTGCTCCTATTTTTGCACTTAGTAGGTTTTTCTTATATATATATATATGTATTTTTAGTAAATGGTAATGAACAAGTAGCCATTCTTCTTGCCAAACAACCACAGGAGAATAGGTGTAAGCATGGGACTACATTAGTATTGTAAAAATAGCAGTGAAGGGTCGCCTGATCTGCAGCAAGCCAGAGATCAAAACTGCACTTTGTTTTCTTCATGCTGTAGTCTCATACAGGTTAGCTTTGTTAAGGAGTGAAAGCTCTCTGACAGTTCTCAACTTCTTTCCTAGGAAAGGACAGCAGTGAATATACTGATCCTGGTTACTCACACAGTTCAGCCAGGCTGAAAGCCAGAGCAAAAGTCAGGTAAGCATTGGGTACAGACACCCCAAACCCCAATTTGTTAGCAACTAACCAAGAATTTCCATCATAGTTCTATTATTTGTCTTTACATTACCCAGACACAAATATAATCTCTCTATGTATTGCTTCAAGCAGGAATGCAGCACAGCTGAACTGGATCTTGCCAAAGGTGATTTCTCTTCCATCTGTGATGCCAGGGAAGAAGGTAGGAATGGGCAAAGTTTATGTGTTTGTACAACTACTATTTCCCAGCCTGCAGTCATCTGCACTCCTGGGGCACTTTGAGATTAGCACTGTTTTGGCAAATATTTCCCACTTTGAGAGTTCTCTATTTTGAGATGCAGGCACTAGAAGGCTGCTTCATTCCATTTGCCTTTCTGACTGTCACTGAGCCCCAAGCTGTCTTTTTAACACAACTGTCACAACACCAAGATTTCTGAGTCATAATGTTCAGCTTGGAAATCATCTTTCCATGCATAATTGCTGTGCATCGTTTATTTAATTAATTTCTGTTCAGTATCACCTGCCATTTTATTTTTCCAGTCACGTCATCATGTAAGTTTTTGCAGTTCTGGCTGTGGTTTTGCAAACTATGCACCTCAGGACAGATACAAAGTGTTGTGTGGAAAGAGAAAAGAGGTGAGGAAAGCCATAGTAGAAATGCAATACAAGGAAACCAAAGTAGGCTAAACAAGTAGGTTAAAAGTCTCTGTTGTTTGGCCCAGTTCTAGGAATTTCTGGGGCAGATCTAGTGCAGCATCCTGGCAAAGCCTTGTGTAGTTTATTCCCAATCCATCCTGCATTGAGGCAATAATAGCACAAGGCTAGGCTCGACTTCAGCTTCAAGGTTAAGACTGGAGCTGTGGAAAAGCAGCTGTTTCATCAATGTCTTCTTCAGTGGCTAACACCAAAGGGAAAAGGGTGTCTGATGCAGAATGCAGTGACAACAGTCACTTGGAAAGAAAGCTGAAAAGTGTCAAGTGTTACCTCAAGCCACTAGAGAAAATCAAAGTGTATTTTAAAACATGCAGACTTACCTGGCTGGCTGGATTTCCTGCTGAATGCTCTCTAGAGATTCTTGACCACAACATTTCCTGGTTCATCATAATACCTGGGGCAATTTTTTAGGTTTATTAACCACCTATGTTGCTAATCTGAAAGCAGTGCTCCTTTAAATCCATAAAAGAAATCAATATCCAGAAGGCTTTTCAAGGCTAAAATATGATGTAGTCGTAAAGCAAACAGAGGAGCAGCAGCATGAATGACAGCTTTACTAAAACATTAGGCTTCACCTAAGGCCAAAATCCTGTGTAAGTGGAATAAAATTGCTACTAATGATCTTGGTCATTAATGTTTAATTATGCATTTCATTATGTAAAGTTATTATTGTAAAGGATTTCATTAGTAACAATTAAAGTGCCTCACTTCTAATTTTTATGCACCTGCTCTTAATTACCATAGTATTGAAATCAATACTGAAAAATGCTTAGGTACTTTACATTCAACATAATGTGCTGTATATAACTAGGACTGCAACACCTTCCATGTTATTAGCTGACAATCAAGTTAACATCTGCTAAAATTTGTTCTCTTTGTTCTAAAATGAGGTTAAGTCATACTGCCTGTAAAATCCAAGTTCCTTGGCAAAGTTATGTGTATGCAATTGATACTTGTAAGCTATTTTTTAAAAATCGTTTTTGGTTTCTGTTGTTTTTAACTTCTTCTTTCTAGAGTCTCTGTACTATTATACACCACAGCTATATATAGTATACATCATATAACTGCTAAGTCAGCTTTCTCAACACGCATTACCATAAGATATCCTGACAAAAAGAGCTGCTAGGGATAATAACTCTGTGCCAACAGGAGGATTGTAAACCCCAGATATCTCATGTGAAGTGACACACTAGAAGCCCATTATCAATTCACTTCTCACACATACTGATTCAGCTTCCAAATCAATTCTTATTCTTGTAATTTTTCATATATAGCTAGACATTACATATGGAAAGCCCAGTTTCTCTATTATTGAAATGTGTAATGGTGTTTTCTCATGCAATTAATGAAAATGCTTCTTGATATGTATCAGTGATTATATTTAACAAGCAATCCTTCAACAAGTAAACAATCCTTCAGCAAAGCATCAGTGAGGTTTTAGAGCTGAAACCTAAAATTGCTCAGACACAGCAACAAGCACAGGAGTAGAAGGAGAACCCTCTCAGTTTCTCTCTTTCCTCTGGCATTTTGGTTTTGAAACCCTACAGCCCACTGAGATTTCAAACACGTTGTTATTGAAAGCCATTAAGCTAAAAACAGTTTGTGGTAAATGGAGCCCCAAGCATGCTGGACACCTGTAGGAAGCCTGGCGTGGCTTCTTAGATTGTATCTGGTTCCTCAGCTGCCTGGCATGCTCCGGGCAAAACGTGGCCTAAGGTGTCCTCCCAGCTACCAGACTTTTGGTTAATCTTAGGTGTTCTTGAGTCAGATCAACCACAGTGCCTCTCTTTTCCCCTCTTCCCTGGCCATCCTCCCACTTATTCAAGCTGCAGCAGCATCAGAGCAATGGCTCTAAGTGATGAATGGTCTTTAAACCACCTAAATCTGATTGTGTCCATGTGGTCGCTCGTGCTCTAAGCCAAGGCATTTTGACATATGCTCTCTTGCACCTGCCCCATAATTCACAGTATGCTCTTCCCCTCTAAAAGGAAAAGCAGGGGAAGTGAGGAAATATCACAGCACCAGTGTGGTTGCAGGAAATAGTCTACACAGTGTTTTCAGCACTTACCAGACAACTCACCCATGACACAGTAATACACAGAATTAACAGAATCAACCTCTTTTTCAAAGGAACAAAAACAAAAGTTTATTTCCAGCTATGACTTACCAGTATGGTACATCTATAATAAACCATAACATCTCTTTTACATGAGAATGGAGTTCTCCAGCACATCCTCTCATCCAAAGATTTTCCTCCATGCCTGAAACATTTGCTGGCATTTAAAGACGATGCCAAAAAATTTTGCCTGTGAGATTCACAAGGTGATAGAGGGTGAAACTGTCTTAACAGGATGATTTTAGCAGGAGGAATCTTCAAAGAAAAACTGACTGATGTGGCAAATACATGAAAAGCACAAGAACAAAGCAATTCTCTCGATTGTGGGGAAATTAGAATTTGAATCTGAACACATCAGACAAGTAAACACCAACAAACCAAATTAGCACAGGCAAACAACAGCTAAGGCTTGCTTCTATTGCAAATTAAAGGCTCTTCTTTATGTGTTTTTTTTCTGCAATATGACTTATAGATGCTCCGTTTGCAAGCCATATCTTAATTGCATTACTCTGATGTTCTGGTTTTAATGCATATTTTTAAATATGAAGCTGACAACTCAATGGCATTCCTGTAAAATGTTTACTTAAATTATTGTTTTGCATCCATTTAATTATTTTATTTAAAATAGACATTCAAATGAACAGTCCTGAAAGATCACTTTGTTCAGAAGAGCAGTATCAACACTTCAGAAATATCTGCAATATAATTACATTGTCAATGTATTTTAAATTTTGCAGGTAATTGCAGTTTATCTTCACAGAAAAATAGTCTAGATAAAAATAATTGTCAGATATAATCAGAGAATCTACTTAAGTATCTTGCTCAAATGTGGTAAATGTTTGTTTAGGGCTTGGTTTAGTGCTTGTGAAGGACTAAGGAAGCAGAGCAAATAAGATCCTTGCACTGGATAAGCATTCCAGCTTTTATCCTCCAGCTCATCAGACACTGGTTGATTCTATTTCTGGGACTTTCCTGCATAAACTGCTAACTTATATTGGACGTGTAGCACTTTTGTGACATGCAAAATTAAGTACCCTTCTGCCTTTCCCTTTGTACAGAATCCCAGCTTTGTGATGCAGGACAAGGCTTTTGTCTGGTTTGGGGTCAATCACTGAGACTCTTTTGCTATGAAGTGATTGGAATTATTCATCAATCTTCCAGACTAGTAGTTTTGTCTTTCATGAAGTAAAATTGATTTCCTTATCTGAGCTTGTAAAGAAGTGGGATGTGCACCTTTCTTGATTTATAGCTCAGGATAGACAGTAATGGAGAAGCCTTGAAAGCAGCAGCTTTGGGGACCCCAGAAATGACAGGTCTTGGCTCAACAACCTGATATTTACTCATGGGTGGGCTGCATATTGACTACGAAAAGAGGACATTTAAATTTGGAGAAAATAAATCCTCAGGGAGCACTAGCTATTCTACAGATTTGCTTTATTCGTTCTCTTCTGGAGAGCTTCTTGGCAGTTTATAGTGTACAACAAATCTCTCTGGTTGCAAGATGGGTAGATTTATTCCACCATGTCTGAAATCACCTGGGAGAAATAGAAGCAACTTTGAGTTGAATTACTGAGTAGTCAACAGCTTCTTTTTCAAGGACAAGCAGACCCAGGAACAAACAGCGTTTCCATCAGAATCTTTCCTATTTTCTAGCCAGATGGTAGCAAGGAGCATTGGAAATCTGACTACAGTAATTTCACGATTATAAGCCGCACATTCGGGTAGCCGGGTAGACCACAGGATTTGTCCATATATAAGCTGCACCCGAATATAAGCTGCATTTTTTTTTTTTTTTAAGCGTGGATCCATGTGTGACAAAGTAACGAGTTAGTAACAGAATCACACCAGCGCAGGGTTTGGTGTCAGGTGCTCAAGTTGCAAACAGTTTTCATAGACCAGCGAAGCCTTTAAAGGCAGCCCCAGGCACCCTCCGCAGCCGGCTCTCACTTCCGGGTTGGCATTTCACTGGGATTTGTCCATAGATAAGCCGCACCTGATGATTAGCCGCACTACTGGAGTAGGCTGGATTCTTCAATGAAAAAGGTGCGGCTTATAATCGTGAAATTACTGTAATGTCCTGTGGTGGATTTTACCACCTCCCTAGTTACTGGCCTTTCAAACACTCCACTCTTCTGTTCATAATATCATTACAGTTGTACCTCATATCCCTTTGGGCCACAACAAGAGGTCAAATCATGGTTCTCCTCTTTGATCTAACTGAAGATCTGTGGCATTTTCCTATTTAGAAGCTAACATTTCAGGAGCTATATTGTTTCTCATTCCTTTCCAATGTAGTCTGGGAATGACTATGCAGTCCTTCTACAGCCACAAACACGGGTTCTTAAATCAAAGCCTGAAAAAGAGAGTCTGTATTACTTTGGGTTTAGTCTAGACTTTAACCTTTTATCCACAATCTACTTTGCAGTAAAAATGTAAATGATGTAAGTCTAGAGTTTAATTAGAGTTCCAGACCTAGATACCAGTTCCTTCTGGCTGCTCTTTGACTAATTTCTTATTTCACACATTTTTCTTTCCACTGAGAAGATACTAAAAGTTCTGCATTAATGTGCTGTGGACAGAAAAGAAACAGAGATAAATCGGCTTCATACAGCACATTTATTCCCTGGTCTGCAAAATAATTGCCTTGAAAGCCATTCTTCTTACTGTTTGCTCCTACATTCAGAACTGTCTGCATTAATAACAAGGCCTTGCATCTTGATATTACTATAGCAGGGCATAATCTCTATTACAGTCCCTGTCTGTGCAAAGATCCTTTTTGCAGGTTCAACCCACATGGTTAGTCAGAAGAAGACATAGGGAGTGTAACTGCATGTCTATTGCATGTAAGCAGAGCAGGGAGTATGTGCCACTTATGACAAAGTATCAAACCTCCAAAAGATCAAACACTTAATGTAGACCTTTGATGGTTCTATATTCTATTCCTCATTTAAATTATGTTGTCCTTTATCCCTTATAATACTTGTGATTACAGAGAGATAAACATTTCACAGAGGGTGTTACCCAGCAGGTGGTGTCACAGGCTGTGAGTGTTTCCAGCAGCTGGAATAAATATCTGAAATGTAAGTCAGACATTGGAAAACTAAAAGCATCAAAAGTGGTTTCTGGCACTGCTTGGAATCGCAGCACTGGGATCCATGACCCACAGACATTGTAATTTCGGATGTCCTGACACAGTGGTTCTTCTGTAATTTCTGGTAGTATCAGCAGGACTTAGCTTATGCAAGGAAGGAGTCTGAAATAAATATCCTTCATGCTCAACACAGCCAGAATATGAAGGTCACCTCCGGAAAAAGGAAATCAATGTATGCCAAGGACAAATGGCCAACACAATGTAACATACTATTATCCCAACCCACAGTGCTGTGCACAGCTTACTGTCAACAAATGCTCAGAGAAACAAGAGAGATGGAGTGAAATCCGTCTTATCACAGTTGTTTGGAAAGAAAAGCAACTGGAAACAGCTACATTGCACCAGGGAGAAATCTCAATCTCCTATGAAATGGCTGATAACTGAGTTGTCTTAGATCAGGGCCCAGGAAGAGAACCATAAATAGAACCATAAATAGATTAAATTTTACAGTCTGCATTTACCTATTTCTTTGATAATTGTTAATCTCAATATTCTTTTTTATCATGAAATCTACTATGTGTAGGTTTTAAAGTTACAAGCTGGTGGTATGCTAGGTGGAGTTGGAAGGATTTGTTAAAACCCCAGCAAATGAAGAAGACCTGAACAGCATGAGGTTACAATCATTAGTGCCTTTTCCTGGATTACATTGTATCTTCATTTACCACATTCTTAACTGACTTTTAAATTGTGGTAGGACTGGCTGCAGACTTGGTCCCTGCAGGACACACAGGGTACACAGAACATGAGGCATGAACTCACTCAGCTCTGCAGATAGAAGGCTGAAGTACCTGTAACTTTTGCCATTCAAAAGGCATTGCCCAAATTCCTCTCGGGGGAGAATTGCATGGCTCATGAACAACACGAAGATTTCAGAGTGCTAACTGCTTAACCTCAAAAAATCATGACTTGATCATCAGTTCTGCAGGATGAGTGAGAATAGCCTTTTGGCAGTACTTCTGAACAAAAGAAAGATCAGCTGAGAAAATAGGACTTTGGTACTTCTCATTTGCTTTGTCAGCCTAATGAAATCAAGATAAAATGAGGTATTAAGTATCATTTCTATGAGGCTAAGTAGAAGGCTTTATTGTCCAAATGTCAGCCTTGAAAGTCAAGAGAAATCCAACTAAGAGTGCAAGGTAAATTTCTGCATAGAAAAAAAAATCAATGAGCTATGGCAGTTGTCTGAAAACTTTATTAGTTCAATGAATCACATTTATATAGACACTAATAATTATAATGTAAATAAGGCAGTCAGACTAATGTAAAATAGCCCATCATATAATACTCAGTATGTCGTTGTTATTACCACAGTGTTACAATTACTGAAGTTTAATAGAGAAATATAAGGCACACACAGAAAGTAATTGAGATAAAAGAGCACAGTAAATTGGTATAGTACTGCAGAGAATGATGAGCCACACATCAATTTTAGTAATTACAAACCTACAGTGCCAGTTCTACTTCTCTTATCCCAATGAATGATTGTGTTAAAGTAAATAGTCCACACTCCTAATGGAATTCCCCTACTTTATAAAACTGGAAGGGTTGTTAAGCCTCCCACCTGGGTTTTTTGCAGTGCTATGCTGTTTGTACTTGAGTGTTTCTTCTACAGTATTATTTCCAGAGCGGGACATTTCTTGAAGTGCTGTAGAATGTCTCTGCACTTTGAAGTGTCTGTCATGAGTGTGGCAGACATGCCATCAGCCTGCCTCAAAGCTAAGGACCTCCACAGTTTTTTACAATAAATAAACCAGCTCTTTTTTGTGTTCTCCTTACTCTAAAAATACCTCTCCTTTACCATCCCTGCAATTAGCTCATGTGCTCCTGCCCTTTGGAGTAGCTTCTTCAAAGGGAGGTAAAAAAAATTGGCTGTCAAACCAGCACTAAAAAAGAAGTGAAGAAAAAGACAGAAAATAATCCAGTAAAATACAGTAGTGTTCAAACTTCTACATGCAAGGAGAAAAGGTAGGGCAGAGGTTTTGCATAACCAAAATAATTGTCATTCTATGGAACAAGTCAAATCCAGAGAAATACTAAAATTCTAGCAAGAAATTCAGGCTGGTGGCACCTTGGCATGATTTACATCAGACATTTCCTGGAGAATTCCCATTTGACAGCGACAGGGAGAGGCTCTGTGTCTAAGGAACAAGGACTACCTGACCCAGTTGGTGTTTGAAGTCAGCTGGATGAGATTTTATGATTAATCAGAAAATGCACAAAATTAAGTGCTTATATGGTAGGATTTCCAGCAAAAACCTTGCTGAGCTCCTCCTTGCTGAGCTCACACATCCTGGGAGCTCTCCCACAGGTATCTATGACTTGTCTAACAGCTCCATAAAAACTCTCTGACCTTATTACAGTACTGGTTTGTGATTAGTTACCTGGTCTTAAAATAGTATGAAAAATTAGGGTGACCTAATTTTCCACACAGCCACAACACCCAGCAATTAATTCTTCTGTTCCCAAAACAATATTTCCTCCTGCTAGTTCCACAGGTGTTCCTTCTGCGGCTTCTTTTTCACCAGAGGACTGCAGACGATTCTCAGCCTGACTGCTCCATGGAGCAGCAAAAAAAGTCTGAAAAGAAAGCGTAAGATTTAGTGTCTCAGCTGGTGGCCAAGGGAAAAAATAAATATGCAGGTATCCTGAGATGCTTCAGTGCTTTTGATGAATGAAACTGTGCTGTGAATGAAAGGCTTTCAAAGAGAGAAGGAAACCATTTTTCAAATGTTTGCAAGTTCAATTTAGTAATTAATACTTTGCATAGATATTACTAAGGGAACAGCTAAAGCTGGGTGAGGCAAAAAATACCTGTTCTGAATTTGGATTTTCACAAGCAATTGGAAGGACAATTAAAAAGGATTATGTGCAAGTGATAACAGCTTGAGAATTCTTTAAAGTAGAACCTCAGAATCTTTTGATTTTCAGAACCTCTTCAGTATTGTATTTAATGACTTTTGCAGCATTCTTAGGATTTACAGTTTGAAACCTTTAGACGCTGGGAAAGATCAAAGTCTTGTGCCTGTTTAAGAGTATCACCTATGAGTCTGAATAGAAAGAAAATATATGTAAAGCTGGGAGAGGGAATTACTGCTGGGACATATGTATGCATTTTCCTGCCGTTGTAGGAACGTACAGATTATCAGTCTGGGTCACTTTGTCTCTGGAAGAAATTCAAGAATTCACCTAGACGCCTTGTTTTTCCAGCTGCTTTTCTTCAAAGGTATCCAAGTGAGTTGTGCCAGCATAATTCTTTCCATGAAAGAGCAGCATCTGCATCCTGGCCCATAATACTCACAGGCTTTTACAGGCTGCTTCATGGGAGCTGAGGCGTCCTGTCTGTTGAGGTGAAGGAGCAGTGTCAGTTGTTATACAGCTCCTCTAAAAATTATATCCAGGATGAGATATTTCAGGAGGACCAGAAGAACTTCTTGCTCTCATGAGAGGTGTCTTTATGTTTCTCCGTGCTAGCTTAACTAGAATGTGATAGCACAAGCTGCTGCTGAGAAAGCCAGATCTGTCATATGAAAAACCATAAAGCATTGCTTCAAATGTATGCTTATATATCTTTTGATACAGACCAATTCCCAGGATTTAATACAGAGTAAAATAAAAAGTTGAAATATACTTCATATTAAAGCAGAGTTAAAGTTTCTCAAATGAGCTATTTCAAGCTCAAGAGCATTCTCTAAATTGCATTTCAGACTCTGAAAATCCAAATTTTTTCACACTGGTTCATATCTAAAAGGGATATAGAAACCTTGAAATGTTTCATTTGATGGAAATCTTTTTCCCCCACTCATTATACTTTCATCTTTTATTCCTCCCCCTGTCCCACCCCACCCCAAAAAAACCAAAAACAATAAAAGAATCCATGACTTGGTCACTGAGGTACTCATATAAAAAATTAAAAGGAACCTCAGCTTTTTATAATATAATTATGTATGAATTCCCTTTAAAGTCTGATCCAGTATCTGCTGACTTCAAAGAACAGACCTTTTTTGGATGAGAGTAGTCACTGAAGAGTTTGGATTATATTAGTCACTGAAGTGCAGATTCTGTGTTACCAGACTCTCTGCCTGTATTTTGAATCTCAGGTGAAGACACAATTATTAGCTGGAGCACACAACAAGTTTTACAAATTAGAAATTCTGAAGTTACAGTGGTATATAATTTCTTAAGTGTTCAAATCTCTTCAATATTCTCCGTTATTATGAATTATATATAAAAATACTCTTAGCTCATAATCAGGCTGCAAAATTTATGCATAAAAGAGTATTTCTCTTTTGAAGAAACTTACATTAAGCTAAAAAAAAAAATCTATCTCCTCATCAAATTAACACATCAAACCTTCAGATTTAAAAGAAAATGTCATAAATGTAGAAACTTACATTTGCATAGTTCAGACAAGAAATTCCCTGTAATCTACTGCAAGTTTTATCAGTGTTGTGTTAAATGATCCTTTCATGCATTTGCTTCATTGAGTCCTAATAAAATTTATCTTTTATTCTGAATTGAAATTAGGTTAGTATGACAAACACTAGAAGAGAAATCTGCTGGGAATTATTTATGAGGAACTTGGCAGAGCAGCTTTTAACAATACCTAATCCTAGAACCTTAGCCATGACTTTCATTAACCAGAGAAACCTTCCCAATTACTAAAAAACATGAACTTGAAGTGCCAAATTTTACCTAAAAGCATTAAAAACAAAAGAAAACAAACACCAAGACAACAGCAGGGGGGAAATGGAGAGAGGAAATCTATAGGGGAGACAAACACAAGTTTCCAGACCCAAATAACTCTCGAAAGCCAAATTCAGGACAAAACCCCCAGATGTGATGTGACAGGGACAGTGCCACTGCTCCTGGTGAGCCGGGTGCCAGCTCAGGAGGCACTCAGTGAACCGAGGGATTCTGTCCTGATGGGTAGCTCCAGCACACACACTCAGTCCCCTGATGATCCAGTCCTGCTGCCTGGCTTCCCTGAGGATGTTTGACAGGATGCTGCAATTCCCAAGCAGGCCCTCCCCCTCTCCTTTTGGAGAAGACTTAGAACAGATGAGGCTGGGGCTGTTTTCCTTGCCTGTGACAGATTTGCACAGTATCATGAGCTTGCTGTGCTTGGTTGTTTTCTTCCTATCAAAAGAAAGATGTTGCAAAACTGTTTAGAGTACAAATGAATCCATACCCCATATGTTGCTATTTATATTTATATCCACTTAGGACTCCCAGCAGACCTGGTTATGGAGCAGGTCCTTGTTGTTTCCAGCTCCTCTTCTGCTCATAAACATTTAAGTGCAAACAACTGGATATCACCACGTCTGCACTTAAATTGCTCATTGTAATTTCACATCAGGTTCTATTCCATATCAATTTGCTATGCAACATATTATAGTATCTGCTCATGTATTTCGTGCAGACTGTGTAGGAAGAAGCTTAATCTAAAACATCTGCGGCAAGATGAGATGATCACATAAACATTATTTCTTGCAGAGGTTCTGTCTATAAACTGCAATGAAGTATGTTTCCACCGCATCAGCACAATCCTACCTTTGCATTTACCTTTTATCATTGAAATGGAGAACAAAGGAAAATAAAATACAAGAGGAAAAGTCAAATTCCCAGGCACATAAACACTATGCTCAGACAGAAGCTGACAAAGCTCTGAAAATTATATCTCTAATCTGAAACCTGTTCAATACACTACATTAATTATCACTGCTGAGTATGTTTATGTGCCTAAATTCCCAGTAAGCCGTATAGAAAATTACTTTCTAATGTGGAATCGCCAGAGCTTTTTGATAGTGAAAGCTCCACACACACTAAACTGTTGCAGAGTAAGTCAATAATCAGCGAGCAGCAATTTTCAGAGCCTAATGGATTCAATAGACACCTAAGGGATATCTCAGCTTCAGCAGCAGCATTGTGCTCCATCACATTACCCTGCAATAGAAATTACTCACAACACAGTCTCCTAAAAGAGGGTATAAATTATCCTTGCAGTTGAGATTTACCCTTGAAGGTTGGTATCCATACTCAAGCAATTTCTCTTCCTTCCTGCCCTTCAGGCACTTTACCAAAAGATAGGAAAGGTGCTCGGTATCAGGCATGTTTCAGCTCTGAAGGTACCTACATGCAGTTTCATCTGCACATAAAATACAGTACGGAAGCAGGTTGCCATCAACACACAAATAGCTTTTGTCAGCAAACATGTTAATTATGAACATTCGTGTTCCAAGACTTTCCATGTTAGTTCCTTTAAAAAAAAATTAAGCACCTTAGCTGTTTTCTCATTACATCATTTTGAATACGAGAATGAATGCAAGTTCCAACAACAGTTTCAGGCACTAGAGAAGGGCATATTATAAAGATTCATGTAATAGCTGAAAAATCCTTTTTACACAAGAAAGTGCTCTGAATGAAATAGCTTCTAAACACTTAATGCATGCCCCTGAAAGTCATGGAGCCTTCAGATCCCCTCTTAGCTTGTAAGATTTTATAAATAAAAATCTAGTAAGTTCTTGGGATTTGTAGCTTCCCATTTGATCCTTTCAGTCCTGAGTGTTCTTCACCATCCACATTGCAATATAAGCAGAAGAGTTATATACTTGTATTTCTAAATGCAGAGGAGTATTTTTCCCTCTATTATGATCCACCAAAGTAGAGTAGGATCCAATAAATAAACTACTCTTAACTCCAACTGAACTATAATATTGTGATTCAGAGTGTCAGAGACTGGTGTAAATGCAAACATGTTGGAAGTTGAATGTCTGGTGACAAGCAATCCATTGGCTTCTATAATTTTCATCAACATAAATTAGGTTTTGGGAGGCAATATTGTAATTCCAAGACTATAGGAAGTAAACTACTCTTGCTTCTGCAGTTGAAGTAACACAATGAGTAATAACAACAGGAAGTAAACTTGAAGGAAGAAGGCTCATTTTGAAACTTCAGAACTTGGTTCTATGTCCCAAAGTAAACCAAGGACACTACTGTCACCCGCTCATGAATTCCCTTCTTCCAACTTTAAGGAGCCTGGGGGTTAAATAATGATAAAGATCCATGGATGACGGGAACGCCTTTGTTCCAGGTGGTTGTGCAGGAGCAGGAACACCGCCCTCTGGTACTGGGTTCAGTCTCAGCTCACAGATCAACACTCCTGTGCCTGGTGCCCAGGCAGAGCCTCCCTGGCACAGAGAGGTTCCTGCACACACAGGTAACAACACATCCCATCACCACAGGAATAATCACTGCCTCTGCACTGGGGAGAGAAACCACTGTGAGAATAAAACTTGAGGCCAAAAACTGCCTAGAGCCTAAACACTGGCAATGATTTCACTTTTCTGTTTAGTATAGAAAGGAAGGTAGGAAGTCCTATTATGTGCAGGGAAGGAACAAAGGCCTTGAGGCTCATTGGTGAAGCCTATGAATTGAAAAGTACTAATTTAACACAAGGTTAGTAAGTGGAATGATGGCATCTCTTCAAATGAATTCATAAATTAAAAGGTATTTTACATTTTTAAGGGAACATTTTTGCTGGTAATAAAGAAATTAAGAAAACCAAAAATCTCTGAGTAAGAAGACGTAATTGGATTCACAGGTTATCACTGAATGCTTGTGTTAAATGAAGAAAATAACAGCTACAAAAGTTTTGAGCCTAAACTGAAAACTGTAGCAAGTCAGTCTCAAGGCATTTTAGTTCTTGGCAGTTTTTCTAAGGACACATTGACTGATCTCTGCCCACATGAAAGTAGAACCATACTTAGTGACTTCAATAAATTGAAGCTTTGGATGTTCCAAGAAGGTGCAGAGAATTCAGGAGAAGTGTAGATTCTTTAAAAATGTCAGGTATTTCCTTTTACACAGTTACTGTGCTCCACACAGTGAATGCTGGATGACATGCACGCAGTGTATGGAAGAGAAGTCAGACTAGGAGAGTCCTTCTGACCTTGAAATGGAGATACAACTTAACTACATTTTAGGGGACTTGGAACAACCATCTGGACAAAACAACTTTTGTGAGAGTATTCTTTTGCATTATAGTTGTGTATTTAATAAGACTTCATACTTACTTTTACTGTAAATTAGTATCTCTAGCAAAGTACCAGGTTGTTTCCCACCTGCTTCTTGTTACTTTTTGCTTCATGTTTCTCTTCCTTCATATTCTTTTCTCCAATTGCTTTTCCTTTTCCATTGTAGTGTCCCCAGTGACGTTCTTTCAGTCTTTACTTGCATATCACAGCTCATTTTGCTTCCTGTTTCTTTTCACCATCACCATAAAATAGACACCGATAATGTGGCATTCTGCTGCTCTGCCTGCACTAGACTTATTTTATAGCTGAGTGATTGGCACAGGCAATAAATAATTTGCTGGTTTACTTGTGCACCTTTAAAGTATGTGTCACTGCTAAAAGCAGAAGAGAGATCTCCTGCCTTATTGGAGAAAGCCCGAATTTGAAAGTTTCTTTTCTCTTTTACAAAACTGAAAGAACTTTATAACAATTGTGAATATAGCATACTCTGGCAGAAATAAACATACCACTTCCCCAGTGAGAGATCTGAAGAATCATTTTGTGAGACCTTTCTCTCATTCCCCATCACCAGGCAGAGCTGTCAGATTCTCTGCCAGGGTTCAAGTTAGTCAGTGAGCACACTGGCATCACTAAGTAGAAGTTCTTTTACACAACTACACTCCTAAATCCACTCCCACCTTTTTCACGCAACAGTTGAGTTTAATTTCTGTGGTTTGCTTGTCTGCATTAACTTGTAATGCCATATTCCAAATTAGACATCGACCTGGCTTCCAATGCACTCTCTACAGAGGACGCAGAAGATGCAGAAGTGTCTCGCAGAACCCACTGATCACACTGTGATTTATTAAGAAATAATGAAGAAGCTGATTGACATTAGTTTCAAAGTTTTGAATCGAGCCCTTTGAGAATGGATGTAATTGGATTGCATGATATTATAAGGTAGAGATTTAAAGAATTAAACTTTGGGTGATATTACAAAATATGCTGAAGATACCTATTTAAAAAAATAAATCAAGCAGCCATTCCTCTTTTTGTGAAGGCAAGTAGAGCAAGTTAACCACAGTTGTTTTGTAGGAGTCACAGATTTTATAGTGCACAAGAAACTGTCATGACTTTAACTTCAGCTTTCATGGAATCTAACGTTTCACTTGAGCCTGCACAGGGTCATAATTGTTTTTAATGCCTCTGTGAAATCACAAAAAGAAATAATTTTTTTTTGTAAATGAGCATTTATTCCTCTTAAAGCAAATGGTTGAGGCTACACCTTGCTCATTACTACAATTACTGACCTACCCAGAATTAAATGAACTCAGCATTTAAACTAATATTCTGTAAACAGCAATGAATAAGGGTACCTAAAGAGCAATTTAAATGCATCCATTTTGGTGGAATGAGTATTATAAAGCAGAGACTTACTTCATATTAGAAATAATTTCCTGCCCAACTCAGCATCTTTGTATTATCTCCTGTGCTTATTTACTTTTCATATCATTACCACTGTGGCTTTGCCAGATCTTTTTTAAAATGATAACATCAGTTTCTCCAAGCCAAGAATCTTATTTGACATAATTGCTTCTCATATTAGAACTTTTTGGAAATTAATGTTGATTTGGCACATTTCTGGGGTGATGCTGAGGACTTTCTAGACATCCAGAACTAAAATCACACTTCCAGAAGAGGCACTGGTAAGCAGTTCCACCACCAAATGATGGTTCCTAATTCAGCTGGTGACACTGACCAACACTAAGCCAGCAAGTCCATCCAGGGGACTTCTGAATTAAGTGGAGATAGTCAGGTTCTGTTAAACTGGAGGCTGGGAATGCTGAGGGTTTCTGGAATAAAAGATGGAGAAGAAGGTTCATGAAGCATTCAGAAGCCCTCAGAAACAATACCTACTGAATAAAAATATTGTTTTGTTACAGTACTGATATTATGGGACACCAACAGGGATGTGCACTGATTCATTCTCACCGACCTAGTTCAGCACAGTTTGAGGGGCTTGCTGCTCATTATATATCCCACGTTTTCTGTTTTACAACATCCACTGGCCAGAATCAGGAAATCAAAACATCCCTTCCTGCACTTTCCATAGGCCAGCTGCAGTTCAGGCTGCTGATGTAGCAATGTGTAGTTCAGGTCCTGAAAAACAGCTGCTCGGCTTTAGTATCAAGGCATCGACAGCATCCAAAATATAGCAGCATAGTCCTAGAGTTGTAAAAGACTTATGCTTATGCTGCTTTTGCACAGGTGGAATCCTGGCCTGGTCCCTTCAATCCTGAATCTTCCTGAAATTCTTCTGGAGCTAGTGATCTGAAGAGTCCTGAAACATTGCAACATCTTCAGAGTGGTTTGCCGCAGGAACCCCCAGGAGCACAGTCTCACTGCAGAGAACCTGGTAGGGAATTTCCACAGGCCATAAATGATCCTCAACAAACAAAAATTAAGGTCCAACCAACTCAGCCACAGAACAGGTCTCCTGTTCACAATTCAGGGAGCAGGAAAATGCTCTACTGGCAACATTTTATGACCTTTGAAAAGACAAATGTCTATGGTCCCAGACCATATGTTTTATATGATGGATTCCTTGATAGAGTGCTCTGGAAATTTGGTGCTTGGAAAGCCAGGGTTCTTGTTTTGGAGAATTCTTTGGGGTATGTCAGTGACAATGCTTTTGTAAGCCTGCCTCATTTTATCCAGCATTAAGAAAGGGTCTAATATATTTCATGGTATAATTGCTTGTGCCGTTTTTTCCTCTGACTCTTCCAAAATGAAGAATGTTACTCCCATACACTCTCACAGGCTGTGCATCATTAATGACCGTCCAGGCCACAGCTGCATATTTATTTCCATGTGTGGTTTCATGCTGTCTCTGATGTCTTTGCTTTTTAAAGTCATTCAGTCTTCTCTTGAAAATGTGAATAAGAGACCAGGTGATGTGTTCCCAAATATAATCACATTCGGCAAGAAGTCTCCATGCTAGCTTTTTATACGTGATTCTTACCTCTAAGGACAGAAATACTTTTTAAATCCAAGTGTTAAAGCAAGTCAAAGACAGGAAGGTGAATCAACCATGCACTCACATTAGGATGAGATAACTCAATGCTTTCATACTGCAGGATAGCTATTTCATTATCTTTTGCTTGCAAAGGGAAGCAGCAGTTCTGATTAAACATTATTTTATCTGTGCTCTTTGTAAGCATAACTCAGTGAAGATGACGGTGTGATAGGGCTGAGTTTTGAAGGCTTGTGCTTAAAAGCCATATATCTTTAAGGCTTGTACCTTCCCTGGATTCTCTCCTAATTAAGAACACCTGTAGAGGCCTGACCAGACCCTGTGGTTTGCAGCAAAACTGCCGAAGGGCTCTGAAAAGGCAGAAACTTTGTGCTGTCTTTTAACCTAAATTATAATAGGGTTCAAGCCTGTGCCAAGCAGAGTAAAACTATATAATTTATGAGTTATGAGGGCAGCTCTGGGCCCCTCTGAGGTGATTTTTATCAGTGCAGTAGCATAAACAGTTCTCCTTTACTTGAACATTGGGAACAGGGAGCAGTGGCAGGCCGTATAAAGGGGATCCAGCCTGTGCCAGGACCTCTGCAGCCCACGGACAGGCAGGTAAGTGTGAGTGCACTGCTCTGCTTTTTGAGCCATGGCTGAGGAAAAGGTGTGCAGTGTCTGAGACTGAGCATGGGCTCTGTGCTGCGGGACTGCAGGAGCTGCCCTTCAAGGCCAATGATTTGCTTTTTGCTCTTGAAATTTTAAGCTTGTTACAGAGGCTCTACTTTGATTCATTGTCTGCCCTTGTCTTGGAAGGCTCAGTTCTGCCAAACCTCACCAGTGGTGTAATAGAACTACCCACAGGATTACAAACTGCACTTGGCTGTAATGATGGGTTTGGGCCCTTGCTCTCTCTGGGTTTTGAAGTCGTATTCCTATGAACAAGCAGGTGTTACTCAAGGACTGGTCCTTGAGTCAAGTGGAAAACTATTACATATAAGCAAAACATGGAAAAAATTGTTTTGCTATGTATTAATAATGTAATTATATATAAGCCGTAAGAGTTAGTTTGTAACTCAAAATGACAGTATAGAACAGAACTCACTGCATTAATTTTTTCTGTCAGGGTTTGAGGGGCTTTAGGAGACTTAGATAATGAGATATTGCTGCAGCTTCATGTTCTTTTCAGCAAATAGTACACAGAAAGTGGGAATAGCCTAAAAATATCAGCTAACTGGAAACAGAACTAAGGCAATGTCCAGCTGATCCACCTCCAGAAACAACAGACAGGCTCCAGGGACTTCTGGCTTTTGTTTCTGTCTCAGAAGGTTTGGGTTTTGTGGTGTGGAGGTCGGGACAGAGGAAAGGAGAGGGGCGGATTTTTTGTTTGGTTTCAACTGACATTTTGATTCTAATCTTAATAGGAAAAGGGACACCTTGAAAATCTTAGTGCTATGTTTCCTTATTGCATATCTCCAGCAAGAATAAAGTCTTTGTTGGTATTGGTTTCTGATGATTAAAACAGCTACAATAGTTGGTGTCTTAATTTTAAAAAAAAATCCCTTTGAAGTTGTTCTAATTTTTATTTTCTCTGTAATGTTAATGTTACTGCTGCAGAAGAGAGCTGGGGAGGTAAGTTGCAGGCTCAGCTTGCCAACTGCAGCAAAAGGGGATTTGTTATTTAGTTTTTCCTTGATGAAGAGCTAGAGCTCTGCCCTCGTTAAGCAGTATCAGTTGGCACAGCTCTCCTTTGCTGCCCAGTTATGCCCCATAAGTCTGAGATAAGAAGTACTTCTTGCTACAAGATTAAGAGGGAGACTATTAGGAATGTTTTACAGTGTTATATAAGAGCTGAGTTCGGCTGTAGGATGTCCTTGGACTTGAAACAACCAGGGTCACAGTTCCAGCCTGAACATGAGTTCAGTGCTCTCATCTTGTTCTAAATTTTAAGCCATTATGGTCTATGACTAAGTCTGTAGTTTAGATTGGCACAGTCTCAAAGGAAGGTATTTCCCTGCATCTGGAAAAAAAGTGGACGCAGCCAATGGCCTTTTAAAGCATACTGCAAGAAAACTGTACAATAGCTTGAGGCATCATGTGTAGGTTGTTTAATTTCTTCAGCACAATTATCCTTTTAATAGGTGTATGCGAGTACCATAATCCTCCTTTAAGGATTCCACTAGAAGACTAAATGCTTGGCTAACTCAGACCAATGATTTCTATGGGATCTGCACTGGCTTTTTGCAAATTTGATGTAATGGGTTTGTTCTGTAAAAAGAAGATCAAGGTCAGATTTCTCTTGTAGGAGTGGGCATCAAAAAAGTTAGTAATTTCTGATTAAACCTTGCAATGTATGAAGTATTTTATGTGATGCTGATAGCATTGCTCATAGTGTGATTGACTAATACCATAACTTTATACAAACAGCATCTTCAAAATATACATTATAGACAGAACCCAGCAGTCGGTGTAAGGTGTTTTGTATAGATTGCTTTGTATAGGTCTTCATTAACCTGGCAAATCTGCGGGTCAGTTCCCAGGGTAGGTGTGGCTCAGGAATATTCCATAGTCATCCAGCTATCGAATGTCTGCCTAGACACTGCCTATTTCAGGAGTAATGTTTTTTTATTCACATCATTTTTGCCTGACAGCTGCGGTGGTCCTAGTGTTGAGAAACACACAGATCCCTCTAAATAACTCTTCTCAGCTTATTTTCTGTACTATTTGCATTTAAGACTCAGTGGTGTTCAGAGAATTGATTTGGAGCTGATCATAAGATAGATCCCTATCTACCGATCTCTACCAAGATGTTCTGACGATTTTACACTTCAATGAAGTCTCTTTGAAAGGCTCTTTGTGTCTAAGGTCAGATCACTGTGTGGAGCAGTTCCTGTCATGGGACTGGACAATGGAAGTCAGCCAAAATCTTTCACTTCCTTCAAAAGCTTCTGTTGGGTGTCCTCGGTCTTGACTTGGTGCTAGGGGCACCGTGTGTATCTTGTTGCTGTGACTGTTCTCAGAATCAAACAGAATTAACAGCTCATCAAACTGAGCAAACAAGCTCAGAAAGCCCACAGGAGACCTCCCACCCGGATATGTGCTATAGAGAACATGCATTCACATGTAATGTGAATGGGCGGCACTCAAATAAGATAATGTCTGTCTCAGATAAGTGCAGTGTTGCTGAGTACAGAGATAAGCCAGCTATGGAGCAAAGCAGTGCTCTGTGAGACAGGCTGAAAGCCTGCTTCGAGCAGACATCAGGCACGTATCTTCACACAAGCAAGATCCCTGCAAGCAAAAGTAGTGCCATGACCTAAAAGGCCAAGAAGTCGTGCTGAAAATAGATGGACCTGTGAATCATCAGTCTGAACAAGCCTACACTCTGAATCAGGAAGGGCAGCAGGGAACCTGAGAGTTGGGTGCTTTGTACTCCCTGTCTGTAAGGCCTTCAGGGGAGGGGATAACTTTCTGTGATGGTGGCAGATCACTCAGTAATAATCCCACAGGAAGCTTAACAGTCAGCTTGAACACTTGCAATTGCTGTCCAACCACGCTCCAGTAGGTTCTGGTGGCATAGCAGGTGGGAACAGCAGGGAGCTTGGGGAGGTCCATGATGAAATGTCTTTTACTAGAAGAGAAGCACAGCAAAAATTGTAATCCTTATCTTCACTATCATCACCACCAGCCGACCTCTAGAGAGCACCTGGAAAAGGATATTTGCTCATCCCATCACTTCTGGTGGACTTGGCAACATTAGGTTTGTGGTTGAACTAAATCTTAAATGTCTTTTCCAATCTAAATGATTCTAGAAGATGATCTGGATGCTTCTATAAAGATGTCATTCTTATCTAGCTACGCAACTGGCTACAATCATAGCAGGTAAGAGTCTGGAAGATCAGGAAACGGCAGCGTGGTTACCAGAGAAGGCTCAGTGCATCTTCTGTTGGACTTCTGTACCCTGATTAATCCTTAAAAAAAGGAGATCAAATACAGCAGTGGTTTTTAGCTTAGAGAATTTCTTGGATTGTAGAAGGAAAAGCACCATTAAGAAGGTGCATTAAATCAGGACAGGCTGCTAGAACAGAGCAACGTATGCTGTTGATGCTGCTGCTCACTGAGCCTCTCTAAGGCAAAGGAAAACCTGTGAGAGATCAGCGGGTGGCTGGGATTACATATGTTCTTAGCCTCAAAAGCTGAGGAAAGAAGGCAGGAAATATTTGGGGTTATGGAGGGAGGCAAACCTATTTTGTACAGGAATGGCGTGTTTGAAGAACAAGCCAAAAGTGGGTGTTATCAGGTGTGGAATGCACAGGAGGCATAGCTTTGTATAGCTTTGCACAGCTTTGGGTTTTTTCAAAAGAAAACAACAGATAGCTGTCTCCTGGGTAACAAGAGAGGGGAAAATTAAATTCTCAATAAACCAGAAATAAAGGTGACACTCTTATTTAGAGGAGAGGGTTTGCTTATGCTCTTAGAACTGACTTCAAATGCAGCTGGGTGATTGCACTGAAAGGCCTAGGAAAACTGAGAAAAGCTAATTGTATTCTCTGTAAGACTTCTGTCATACTCAAGACAAACATTTAAATTTTGGAAAAATTCTACAGATTCCTTCCCTCCTTAACTTAGGCACTTCTTATAGAAAGCTGCTACAACCCCTTCCTCTTTAAAGTTTAATCCTGCAATTGCTCTTTACTCACTTTCCCTTTCAGCTAATCATAAAATTCTGCATGTGTGATGTAGCTAGTGTGTTTTCTGGGTTCAGAGCCACCGATCCCAGCCACAGTTCCCAACCTCTCAAAGTCTTTGGAACTGCCTTTGGAACCCTGTGGTTTGTGCTGCTTGGATGTTTCCATTGATGAGCATTGCTTATTCACACTCAGCTTCAGCACAGCTCGGCTGGAACTGCTGTAGTTTTTATCCACTGTACAACAGAAATGTCAGTGTGTTTCTCTAAATGTTTGTATGGTTTGACTTCTTTTAATCTCTGCTAATTTGGGGGCTACTTGGCATTAATACATAGCTTGAAAAAGAGTATTAGTGACTCAAATATTGTTGCCAGGTTTCTGTGGTTACTTTTACCCCTACCAAGCATTAAGCAATTAATCTCAAGGTCTTATGTACGGCAAAACAAAACAACCTTTTAGATGTGGCTTACATTTGTTTGAGAACAACTTTCATTGGAAATGAGGAATTTGAAAGAAAGAAGAACAGAATATATATAAATGATATGATGAAATGCTTCTGTAAGAAGAGGCTAAATTTAGCATTTGCAAGACTTATCTGTGTTCTTGGTATTCTCAAGCACAGGTAAACCATTTGATAAGTGAAATGAAAGATCTTGTACAATTTGTCTACAGTCTTTCCATGTGTTTTTGTAACATCTTTCTGAGAATTACTTTCTTTTTTTTCCATTAAGATATTTTTCTCTCTCTTGAGAAGATTTTATAGACATGCCTCAGGTGAAATGTTGTCTTTGGAAGCGGTGCCAGGTGTTGTACAGATGGATTAAATTGCCTCCAGCAAATGCTAAGCAAACAGGGGTTGTACAGTCTATGGCCATCCACACTGAAAGTGACTGTCCCTTTAGTGGGTATAGAAAGCCACAGAGCACCTGCAGTGCTGGGAACATTTGATGAGCCATAGCAGTGTGCAGAGCTAAAGCACTGGAATTCTGAGCTTTTTATCGTGCTGCAAAATGGAACAAACTCACTGGAAAATTATAGAGAAAGAAAATAAGACTCAATTTTCTTTTTTCTTTAGCTCTGTGACATCTAAATATGTTGTGTATAATATGTTTGCAATTATGTAAGCCAGAATAAACTAGTTACAAAAAAAAAAATGCCCAAAATTTTGGATTACATGGGACAGCATACCTGAGCTAGGTACCATACCTCACCAAGGACAGCATACCTGAGCCAGATACCATACCTCACCACACTTTACCATACCTTTGGCTGCCTCCCCTTCTTTGGTGAAATCCCCAAACTTTGCATGAGACCATGCTGACAGATGAAGTGTGAGTTCTGCAAATCTTCCTGAAAAAATCACATCAGCCTCAAGTGGATTCTTCTAATAGGTCAAGATGACCAAGTGCCCTGTTGAAGTGCAGATAGATTGGCCAATGACCAGTGCAAAAAGCCAAGGCTGGGTGGCCACACAGCAACTCCGGAAAAGTTTCCCTCTTTGCTTGAGGCCATTCCTTGCTGAAAACCAGGATGAACTCTGTGCGACAACATATAACAGATCACCAATTACTTAAAGCAAACAAAGGTTTTGATGATACAGGTTGCTTTAAAAATATACCTGTGCCTTCAATGCAAGTACAGCTCTCACATAGCCTCTTTCCATCTGTCTAGGTACATATTCCCACCTCATAAGGGATTGAAGCGTTACTCTTTGGGGTAATTGGGTTTTTCTTCTGAGAAATTTGTGAGAATTAAGAGAGAAAATGTTTGAACAATACCCTTGTTATTACTGGAACATTTTGTAATTGTGATACTTCAGAGGAGTCTCAGCCGAGCGTTATCAGAAGTGCAAAATGAATCCAGGTAAAATAGCTTTTGCAGAGAAGGTAGCAAATAGCTTTGGATTTCCTGTCATGAGGCATGCTTTCAAATCTTTGTAGGGGAAATCAAAGAGACTGGGAGGAAAGAACCACCAGCCAAATACTTTTGGTGTTTATAACAGGTGTGCAGAAGGTACATAATTTGCTATAGCTTTTGCCGGCTTCAGCAGAATGCAATGAAAAGGACCTAAAATAACCAATGTTTTTAGAATTATATTGCCTCATTTTTCACAGCTTTGGAAATGTTGGACACTTTTAACCAATTTGGCAGGAGAGCTTTAAAATTCAGTGAAGTTCCCCTAAGTTTTATGAGAGCTGTTGTATGAGCAGCAAAGAGAGTTCCTATAGTGAGTGCTAGAGAAGTTGCCCATGGATATGTTTGGTGTTGCCCAGGCTGATCCTGATGAGGTTTGAGAAAAGCTGCAGGGGCTTCTCCCAACAAGCACAGTGTGCCACAAGAAAGATGGGAAAGTAGAGTAGGAGTAGCTAAGGATGTGAGTCTGAGGGCAAGAATATGGCTTCTCTCCTTCCAACAGGATTGTTCTATGCTGCTAATGTAGCAATTTTTAAACCAGCTTTTTGCAACAGCTCACTAAATAGCTGTTCTCCTCTCCTAACTGTTCCACTACTATTTAACTAAGTGAAAATCTCACTTTTCTTCTTCTGTATGAAGCAATGGACTTGGCTTTCTTATAGTCTGTCTGCACCACAGCTTTCTTCTTTAACATCACCCAAAGCTCATCTGTGTGGTTCCCCAAAACCCCTTGCCTACCTTCATGTCACCTATTAGCATAATCTCATTTATTTGAAAGGGTTGGTCTCTGTAGTTAAATCTTATCTTTATCCCCTGAGGGATCTTATCTGTCCTACACTTGTGGCCCCATTTCCTCTTCTGGTGAGCCCCTGGAGTGCTTTCTGCCTTTCCATGGAACTGTTTACAAGCTGCTTTAGAGGGCACAGCTGTCACTAGAACACTAAAACTGAATCCAAAATCAACTAAATATAGCTGTTCCACAGGAACAATCTTTACTGATAAGACCAATAAATTACAGGAAAAAATAGAGATGTACAACATAAGTCTTGTACAGCCAAGACCTGAACAATGGCTAGAACAAAACAAGGTTCAATACAGCCAGGGAAAAACCCAACAATGTGGCAAACAGCACAATTCAGGCAGCCTTGCCTTTCCTCCTACCTGGGTGAGATGCAGTGTGGGCTTTTCCCCGCTGCCCAAAAGGCAGGATTACTGCTATGTGCACACTGGGGGTCACAAGAAGTCAGGGCTAGAGTGAGTAACGTGCCACACCAAATCCACCACTAGTTGTGGATTAATGGGCATAGGAATCCCACAACTCCTCTCCCTGATTCTTGATTTAAAACTGGGATCCTGTGATGAAGTAAACTCTACAGTTTCCCCCCATTTAATGGGATTTGACAGGGGGCAGGAGAGCAGTAAATGAAGAGCCTCTATTTCTATAGCTACCATTTTCAAACAGTATGGAAATGAAAGCCCTGCAATAACTTTGGTGAGTTGTAGAGGGTCAAAGATCAGAAAAGGACTGTAATAGAGGTGCTAGGTAAGAACAGTGAGCTTCAAGATGCCATAAAGCCCACAGTTCAAACACTGACTCGGGATAGGATAGATTGAATTACAATGTTTAGCTTTAAAAGTAGGCACTCATTTGCATATCATTGATATTAGGGTAAGATTTAGAAGATAAGAATCTGTACAACCATTGTGCTGTTCTCTCTCCTTAGCCTGCAGAGGGAGAAGGATGCTAGTGTTGGATATCATTTTACATTCCTCTTAATGAGTGTAGAGGTCACACATATATTTTTAAGTCATTGACATCATGGAAATAACATTTTCCACAAAAATTTAAAAATAGCATCAGGAGAACTTGCAGACTCATTTTCTACACAGTTTTGCATGGGACCTAGCTAGTACAAGGGTTGTTCCCAAGTCAAGTACCTCGACTTTCATTTCACTTGATTCCTCTTCAAAATACTTTCTGACCTTCTGTTTTAAAATAAAAAATTTTCCTCCTCTTCCTGAATGTCATAGAATGCTATAGAATTGTTAAGGTTGGAAAGAACCTTTAAGATGATCAAGTCCAACTATCACAGAAAAATAATATTCAAGAATTTAGGAAAAATGGACAGGCATTCAGTGCCTGCCCTGATCCAAAATTAGCTCCACTGGAAATGTCAATCTTTTCCATTTTCTAGTTTGAAGAGCTATCAATAGAGCCAATAAGTGCTAGGAATTTTAAGGAAGCTGTGCACAGTCAACAAGTGTAAACCTTTATCACAGTCAGATACTTAGATGCTGGGACAGGAGAGTCCAAATGGCATTTATGAGCTTCCATCAAAAGCTTTTAACTTGGCCAAACTTGGATGGATTTTTCTTTTTTCTCTTGAAACAGCACAGGATCCCTCCTTGACATGTGCTTCTCTCATTCTATCATTTTGTTTTGTACACACAGTCTGCTCTGTGAGACACAGAAAATTGTTACCATAAATCTTGGTAAATTTCTAGAATTGGCAGAACTTTACTTGCACATCCACTTAAAAAAAAAAAAAGTCCAAACTCAGCCATGCGCTGGGCACAGAATGTTTAAGCCTAGATGATAAACAATTATGTGTCTTGTGAGAGAGGAGTGATGAGCAAGCACATTACAACATATTAATATTACAAGCTTTGACATTAACCAATTCAGATTATGCTTTATCTGTAATGTTTATGTGTTCATTTACCTGTTATGACACTGGTTAAGTGAGAGAGAAAAATGAGATTTTATTCTTGTAGAGTTTGCATCTTAACATCTGAAATGCAGGATGTTTTTGAAGAGTGTTTAGTACATACTGGATAATATTATAGAACACTGTATCTGTTTCTCTGTGAAATAGTAATAATAAGATTTTCTTTCCTTCGTTTTGGCTCATTATCATTAATAAAATGTATGTACGTCAGACTAGATTTTCATTGATAATTGCATAACCTTATAGAGTTGCTACTGGCTAAAAATAAGTAATTATCCTTCCAGCCTCTTTTAAAAAAAATAAAAATTGAGACCTAGGAAAAAGTTTTCAGCATATTGTTGGCTGGACTATTAGAGATGAAAAGATAAAAGTAGCAAAAACTCTTATATTAGTAAAGGAAGCTATTCATCTACCAGGCCACAGAATTTATCAAATGAGTGAGCTGAATACAAAGGTGAAAGAAAGATGGAGTACCAGATACTCTGAAATGTGGTATTGCTAATTGACTGGTGCTGCTGAAAATGGCTGCACCAGATGGTGCAAAGGTAGTGGAGATGGTGAATAATTAGATATCAGTAAGGTATAATTTCTTTGTGTTTTAGAAGTGATGGCACAGAGGAAAAGGGCAGGAATCAGCTGGAAGTACTGCACTGGAAGTACTGTATATACTTCTGTGCAGGTTAATCGATAATTGTTTTTCCTAATAAAGTCTCCAGAGGTAATCCTGCTGGTCTGCACAAGACCATGCATAGTAATGCACCTTGTGCCGATCTCAAACTTCCAGGTTTTTGTATTGCTCAAAGAACATGGCTTCTTATACAGCCTGACCAATCAAGAGATTACAGAAACTCTCCCCATTACTGTTAGGAGGTGAATTTTCTGCAGAAATGAAAACAGGATGTAAACTAGCACATGTTCTGCAGTACAAAATGTGCTTCCACTAAAGATGCCCTGTGGGAGTGTACAGAGCTTTGGGCCAGAGGGAAGCTTGAGAGATGCAGCAGTTAGTTCCCCTTTTTCTTTCCAGTTTCTCTGTAGGAGGGCAAAGCTTTGAGGGGTTATCTATCATGGCAGATGCAATGGGGAGGAAAGGAGATGTGGAAGGGATGTTTATTGTAAGAACTGAGCGAATGTACATTAGCAGTACAGCATCCCATTTCCTGTATTCAAATATTTATTAACATTTCAACTCAGCCACAGATGTTCAGCTTAAATGTTGGTGTAAGGAAATGAGAAGGCTGGAGTCAATATTCTTCCAGTTTGCAAGTTTTAGGGAAATAAATCAAGGATAGTGGAGAATAAAGATAAAATTGGGCTAGTACAAAAGAGAGTATGGAAGTCATGCACAAGCAACATTCCAGCAATCTCATGTAGAGCAGAAAATCACCTTGAAGGTCTTGGGGTTCTTTTTATTCCAGTGAAGTAATGGAAATGGACATGGAGAAGTATTTGACCTCCTTGACCTACAGGTGGCTTGAACCTTGCTATTATTTCAGCTAGTGGTGATCTACTGACATGAAGCTCACAAAAGGTGTAATAACATGGTCATGGTTCAGGGAGAAAACAGATTTCTCTAGTCAAAAAGGAATCAAGATCTTCAGGGGTGGCACTGATGGTCAAGGGAAGAACAGAGAGCAAAACATGACAGAAAAAGGAGAGAACACACATGTAAGTGACCTGATGAAGGTAAAAGCAGCACTCTTGGCTCTCATTAGAGTCTACATGAATAAGCAGCAGTGAAAGAAATCTTACCAGTGCCCCAGTGAAGGAGCAAAAGTCTTAATTAGAGCCTGAAAATGCAAAAAAATTGAGTAGTTGAAAGTGATGGGTTGGCATGTGTGAAATCTTGAATTGTTCCCTAATTTTCCACCCTCATCAGTCAGATTCCTTTTTTCTGGTTTTGCTTGCCCTCTCTCCCCTTCCCAGTAGAATTCCTCTGTGGTCACAAATGATTAGTCAAGTTTCCTTACTATCAATTCTCTCATGATCTGATCTTATTCTAATCTTGCAGCTGAGAAATGATAACATGGTAGGATATCCTATGTGTCAGGTTTTTCCTTGTCATTGTTTGGGGGATTTGGGGTTTTTTATGGGCTTGGTTTTTAGGTGTTTTGTTTTTGGTTTTTTTTTAATACAAGGCACATGAAGATTATCCTATCTCACACTAATTCTGCTGGGTCCAAACCAAGATATTCAGCACTAGATAGTGGCCTGATCTGACCACTGATGCATACAACTGGCTTTTGATTCAGTGTCAGTGTAACAGAGGAGAATAAACTCCTCTCCAGAGATGTATATGTACATCATTAGCATCTAGACAAGCCAGCTGAGATTAGCTCACTGTTTCTCCAAATACTATACTCTTTACAAAGCAAGACCATAAAACCTTTGCAATATGAAGATTAAAGACAATCAGCCCTTAATTAACAGTGTGTTGGGTAGCAGGTTGCAAGTTGAAAATCTGAAATATGAGAAAGCAAGTCTTTGCTCACAGACTGGCTGAACTGTCATTTCAGCACACAGTAAAATTATAATCTTTTACAAATAGCTGTCTGCCAAGTGAGTCACAGTAATATCTACATTGACACTCTTTATCTGTAGTCAGGTAATGCAGATTAGACAGAATCTGTGTGAAGAAAGACGTACTGTGTCTTGGAAGAAATCTACACTGACAGCATCAAGGAAACTGAATTGACTCTTCAGTGTAAAACTCAAATGAGAACAGAAAAGTCTTAGAGCATTAGGGAAATAAATTCTGGTGTTTTTTTACTGAAACATGGGACATATTGTGGCAGCACCTCAAGCACAGCCTTTGAAGCCTCCGAGATACAGGATCAATTTTAGGGTCAGAAGATGTGTACAGGGAGAACTGAATGTCACGTCTTAAGATGAAAACTCCTAATTAGATGAAGTCCATTTCTCTGCTTCTCTCTCCAGTGAATAAGGTGCACACCATTTTACACTCCATGTAAATAGAGTTTTTGGGGCCTTTAGAGAAATAGAGTGTTCAAGGGACTGGGTAGTCAAAATCCAACACATTTAGCTGGGAACAGGTGGGCAGAAACTTGAGTACATAGGCTTTGAAGATTTCCATGCATGCTTATTTTATGCAGATGAATAATCTAGTTTACTTTGCTGAGTATCTCATTTGTAAAGCTCTATATATATGTGTGTGCAAGTAAAATGCCTTCTGCTGATCCTGCAGGGACTGTTTGCCCCTGTTTAGAGTAAAGCTGCCTGCAAGCCTGTATCACTGCCTTTAATCCTCTGTGTGTAGGTGCATTGTTCTGTGGCAGCGTTGCATCCCTGTGAGCATTCCAAAGCATTTATCCACTTCTGAGAACACTTTATTGCTGACCTAATGGTAAGCACACAGAAATGTGGAGAAATGAGCTGCTGATCTACAGGTTTAAAAGATTTAATAAATGGGAATTTTCACAGTCAAGTTGCAGTAAATATTGTGGGTCTTCAGTAACAGCAGATTGATCTTACTCTGGTGTGAAACCTAACTGTAGTGTATTTTAAAATATCATGAGATACTATCAGCAGTAATTCTTGCTAAAGTTGCACTGGAAGGGGTGAATAAAGTTTAGTAATTGGGCCTTTACTCAGAATGTAAACATATGATTTAACAGATTGCTGGAACAGATTATATACATAAATAAACCTGGATCATGTCACTTCTTTAGAATATTAACTGAGGTTAACAAATGAAGAAAAAGAAATTGCCTGGGATTCCACTGTCAGCAGTTTAAAATGCATTCACTGCTAATCTTGTGACAAGCAAACAACCAATCCCAGCTGGACCTGGGGTTCTCCATTGTGCTGGCATTGTGACTGAAACTGAATTCAGGCCCATCTCCCTGCTGCTGCCATGCCATAAAGGAACAATTTTTATATCAAACTTATAAAGCATTTGTCATCCTCTAGATGTTAAAGAATTTTAGCAAGTGATGTGTGAGTTTAGAACATCAGCTTGGAAAGAAATAAACTTCAAAATGCCTTCTAGCTTTTTGACTCCAAAGGACTTGAAGCAAGGAAACAACAATCATATCCTGTTTTGTCACTTACTCATGTCAAGTGTCAATAGCCATTACCATTCCTTCAGCCTTTCTGTCCATATTCCCAGCTGTTCTCATCACTAATTAAGCCAAATATGCTGGCTCTGTTTAGAAACTCTGTAATTATAATTCAATTCTTAATACCAATAATTAGTCATACCTTCTTGAAATTCATCTCTCCACTGGAAATGGTACTGGTAACCAGACTTCACTTTTCCTTTTTGCTCTTGTCTCTTTCTGTATCTATTATATTTAAATTGTTTTGTTTTATGAGTAGTAATACTTTATGGATATGGGCTGAAAATTAAAAGTAATTTTAAGTGTCAGGCAGAAAAATTTAATTCAAAGAACTGAATTTTCAAACTTAACTAGTGATGGATTGTAAGGTTTTGTGGGGTTTTTGTTGTTCTAAGTATTAAAATGCTCTATACTATTTGGTTCATTTATCTGTTTCACAGTTAATGTTTTATCAAGAAAAGTTAAGAGATCAAATAGTTTACTAAAGCATAATGACCAACTGTGTTTAGAATTGCTCGTTATCTGTACAGCAAAAAGGAAAGCTTAGAGGGGCTAGTTTTTAAATTAACTACCTGAGCCATGTGATCTAGCAAAGCCTCCAAAAAATGAAAAGTATGTTTAATCTGGTAATGACTTTTTTCATCTCTTACTACCAAAGCAACATAATTAGTGTTGATTTCTGGAAAGTTTCTCTCTGAAATCCACTTAACTTTACTCTCAATAACATACAAAAATTCTCCCTTAAATCTCTATGCAAAAATGTAAGGCTGAGATTTTTGAGTCCAGTAAATCCCAGGTGCCCAATGCCAACTGAAATCTAATTGCAACAAATGGACTTTCATAAAAGGCCAAGCTCAACATGTTGTCTTCCAGTACTTTAAATTAAAGACACATTTTGACTTCACTGTGTCTGTAACTGCAATGACAGGAAGCTGTGATGTTTCAAATAAAACTCAATAATTTATTGCCAGCATTGCATCTTCCTGACACCTTGATATTCCTCTTCTCCCCCACCCCTCATCTGCTGCAGCTCTTGAAAAGGATTAATGCAGAGAATGGCACCTCCAGCCTTTGGCCCATCTCCCTGCAACTGAGGTTATTAGCTCTTCTCAAACTACAGTGAACTTGGCAGGGGGCAGCTTTCTATATCCAGCATCAGAACATCTGCTGTTGTACCATACTTTTATCTAGGTCTGCTGAGGGTTGGGGTTTTTGGGTTGGGATGGGGTTTTTGCACTCAGCCTGGTGGTCAGGCTGTGTTATTGGTACTGCAGAGAATGGATAACCATGGTTAGTCAGTGTTGGAACACCTCAGTCATGTCATTACCTCACTTTCCTAGCTGGTGTGGGGCAAAGGTTTCCTTTGTACTCTTTATCCAAAATATCTATATCTTTGTACGCCTCTGTTTTGGAGTTACTGTGTGATGCTGGTGCTGTGATATTGGTGTCTTTTACATCATAACTTATTCTGCCATTCCTAGTTATTGCTTGGTGGAATTTTTTGGGGCTGGTTCCCTTTCTTTTTTTTTCTTTTTCCTTAGTGCTGCTGGCTTGCTCTCGGCTTTGTTTATGGCTTGTAATTAGCTGTAGGCTTCCAGTAGTTTTTACATGGACCTAAAGTTAGCTTGGACTCTTAGCATCATAATTCCAAGTATTCTATCCTTAGCTCTTCTAATAGCTTCTCATAAATGAGGTCATATATATGTCACTTAATAATTATACATAATACATATTGAGTAAACCTGGCAATGTAGCCACTCACAGCTTCTTCTAGACTCTCCAATGAAAATAGTTTTATCCTTTGTAATTTTGGGAGTGTGGTTTGGAGGTTTTGAGTTGGGTTTTTGGTTTCGCTTGTGTTTCAGTTTTGTTTGTTTCATTTTTTTAATGATACTGCTAATCTGTAGTTGTTAAATCCAGATGATGCTGGTACACATGACAACCACTGAACCTTACTGAAGCTGTTTCTTTGTTCTTATTTTAATTTGTTACAGCTCAACATCACTATAAGCTGGTAGTTTTCCCATTGATGATCACAGAGACATAATGCAATCTTTCCAACACTGCACTTGGGCCCAGCTCACAGGTACCTTCCACGTGGTAATGGTGCCCAGTTCTAAGCTGAATGCTTATCTTCAGCCCATCATTTGGGCCAACAGTTCTGAATAGTAAAGCTTCCTGCATCAAAAGAAATCCTGTGCATGTTTCCTGTCTGGCAAACACATCCATATGCCATATTATATCAGTTTTTATGTTTAAGCATTCCACATAAAACTCTCAGCTAACCATGGTCATGAGCTGTGGAGCTCCAATCCATAGCTAAGATCAGCATATCTCACAGCTGAAGAGTTGTTCAGATTTTGTTTGGGCCCATCTCAAAAAAGTTTATGCTAAGAGAAATTTTCCACTTTTTTCCTGCTGCCATTCCCCCAGAGCATTTACAATGTTTGCTTACCTTGAGGCTCAGGAGGGAAGCAGTCTTTCCAGCCAAGCTGCTGTTAGCCTTTAATCAGTTGTTGGGAGGAGCCATAGCTAAAACTTTTACTTTTTTTGTAGATTGATGACTTCCTGGCTTTCCCTCATTCTTTGTTTCTTCCTTATAATCCCAAACCTGTGCTTTTGGATCTGAAAAGTACAGAGGGTTTTGGAGGCCCATGCAGCAAACATTAAGACTCTTCAGCAGCGTTCAACTTAGGAGCTAAAGAGAACAGCAAGGGCTAATCAGGAGACTGCTTTTATCAAATTTTTTCTAGTAAGTAGTGGTGAAAGTCTAAAACAGTTAAACTGATCAATAGCTTTAAAAGCTGGATGGATTCCCTTTCTCTGAAGCTTTTTCCAAAACAGTCCTTTCCAAAAGCACAGGATAACTTTGGAAACTGCAGACAAGCTTCCTACAGCATCCTCTGGTATGCAGCAGAGCAGAACTTTTATTCTATTTCCTTTCTGTTTTGGACATGCTAGAAGGAGATTGAGAGCCTAAAGAAGTTGCATTTCTGCAGAACTGTCGGCATAATTTTCTGTGCTCCAACAAGGCACTTCTGCTGCCTACGAAACTCCTTCTCTGGGACCATGACACTGATTTAGCTCCAGCTGGTTTAGCATGACAGGCAAGACCTTCTTACTGGCAGATATTGGGGCTTAATATAAGAAAATACATACTCCATAAAATAAAGATGATAATCATAAACTTGGGAAACAGCTGGGGGGGGGTGCATAATGAAAGATTCCTAAATGAGTGGAAGAAAATGTCTTTCACAAGAAGATATTTTCACTTTTTACCAGAAATTACCTAAGTCTTCCCAAACTTTAACCAGAATAGCCACAACTCAAATCTGTTGCCTGCACCACCCTCTCTGTCCCCTACATCCAGTCACAACCAGAGACAATGAGGAACAGGTACTATGACAAGTCCTACAGAGCCACATTTGCTCAGCTGCTGTGCCTTCAGCTCCAGTACTGCCCTCAGGATCTCTGCACTATGTCCCAGTATATCATGTAGATAAGGCAGCAAATCATCACACTGCCTCATCTTAGAGGGGAGGCTTTGCCAGTTTAGGATCAGTGATTGCTTTGTCCCAGATGTTTGTTTCCTTTTTCCCTTTTTTCTTAACTCAGAAACTGGAAACATTGTCAGAAATACATTCCTTCAGAGAAGGACAAGATAGGGTAATATACAGTGACACTAAATCCAGTCGCCTCCATGAACTTCTTATGAACACATGCAGTTTGCAGGAATGCTTTTTAATTCAGATTATTAAAGAGCATGTAAACAGATCAGGCTTAAACTATGTGTATACATGGGTGTAGATTTTAAAGATGGAAGAGCGCCTAAAAAATTCTTAAACTATACAAGTATTTTAACTAGGCTTTACAAACTACTTTCACTCTGGACTCGGGCCCAGAGTAACCATATTACGATTTCTTGGCATGAAACTACAGCTCTGATAGTTTAATTCTCCTGTGAATGACTAACACTTTACCAAAAACTTTATTTAAGCACAGAAGAATGAGTGACCTTCAAACAAATCATTTTTCAGTACCTGAGAACCTGGCTAGGAACAGTGCAGGAAGCACATGGAGCTGGGCTTTGTACCATGAGCACCATCCCTTCCTTTCATCCTGCCCCTCATGCCATCCTCAGGCCCTCTCTGATTGGTGTCACTGCAGGGAAGTATCTCCACCTGATTCTTTGTGAGAACAAAGGGCTTCTCTACGTGTTTGCAAACCAGTTTACTCCTTGCAGCCTCTCAAAGTGGTTCACCAGGTGGTGCTTTTCTTGCCAAAAGGGAGGCTAAGCTCAGCTCTTGGGTTCCTGTTGACTTCCAGACTCACTGGGAACTGGATGCCCTCAGAGTTCTGAGTAAGGCAAAAAGATGCATCCTTGGTTATGAAATATTTATCTACCATCACCCTTTAGCTGCTCATTGGTAAAACAGGCAAATGCCTGTGGGAGTGCCAAACAGTAAAACAAACATTTCCACATTTGAGTTGTTTCCTTGCTCACAAAAGCCTGGGTTTCAAATACACTGTGAGCATGGAGTTTTGATATTTATGTTGCTGCTATCTGAATAGGAGTGAAATAGGCTTTGCACTACAGTGGGGAAGTGTGTCTGGTCTGGAGAGTAATTCAGAAAATACTGGAATTAACACCTGCACAATTCAGAAAACACCTTTCCCCCAAACCATCAATAGCCTTGCACATTGGCAACTTGTCTGTCAAAAAAATGACTGTTACAGAGACAATTACTGTCTGTCAGTCAGCTCAAACCAGAGAGCTGCTGGATGAGAGGTGGTGGCACCTCCTCTCCCGACATCTGCTGAAGCCCCAGATTTCAGTGTGGTGCTGCTCCTGCTGGGCATCAACACTCTGCTTTGACTTGCAATGAGTTCCTCAGTTACCTTCCTTCAATGCTAATTAGCCAAATTCATATGCAGTGCTGCTGAGTAAAGCAGCTCCAGGTATAGGCTCTGTGGAGATGACTTTGCCCTCAGAAAAGAGTTGGATTTTAATTAGCTAGATTTTAATCAGACTGTGTGACTGAATTAAAGCCACTGTGTGGCTTTAGGTGGCCATTGACAGTGACCTTGGTGGGAGACTGTCTTAACATCTTGGGATCTTGTTCAATCTCACTTCTTCACCTGGTGGCCATCCACATGAAAAAACAGAGGGCACTTACAATTTTGTGATCCTTCAACACCAGGCTACCTGGTTGTGAAATGCAGAGGATGGCAAAAGCTGCACTTGATAATAAATATATTAACTATTAAATGCATACCCTGCAGCATGGTGTTCTTTCCAATAAAACAGGCCGCAACAAAACCAGATTGCTCTGGATAGGCAGTGATCAACAGCCCAAACTAGATTTTGGCAGGATGAACATCATAAACAGTAACAGGCCCTCTCTTGTTTAAAAAAAAAAAAAAAAAAAAAAAAAAAAAGAGAGAGAGAGATTAAATTGTTAATGCCCCTGTATAATCAGAGCTTTGATCTTGATTCCAAGAAAAGAAACTTCAAGCCAGTAGCCAAAATCTCTACAGCCAGCACAGGCATTGGTTTAACACTGGCACAGAATAAGCATCATGGTGCTGTCTGTGGCTAGCTCTCCCACTCTGCTTGGCCTAAGCCTACCTACTTAATCCACAAAATCTAAGAGGTTTGGATTTTATTGATCACCAAAGACCCTTAGAGTTTTAAAATGCATTCTAAAAACACTCCATTCTTCATAAAAGGATGTCCCATGGCAGATCCTAGCCATCACTCCCCTTGCTTCCCAAGCAAATCTGAAATTACTAAAACAAAGTTTGCTTTGGTATTTAGTTCCTTAATGGTTAGCCCTGTTTGGAGCTCTCATTCTTTCAGTGACACATTACATGTCAAATCCTAAATGTTCCAAATCTTACCTTTATGAAAACAAATTCATTCTCTTGCTACTTGTTGTGTGAGAAATGTAGAAACTGGAGGTTCTCTGACCATGCCACAGACAATTAAAAAACGGCTTCCAGGGCTGTACTTTTAGAGTATGTGGGGTTTTGTGAAACAACTTTTACAGAACTCAGCTGGTAAATACAAGGTGAGTTACAAGGGTAACTGAGTTACAGCAACGGAGGGAAAGATTCAACAAGTCGAGGCATTGAAATGACTGGGATTACAGGAAAAGCTAAATACTCTGTGACTTTAGTATTCAGGCCTTAAGTAACAGCTTTGCTTCTGCTGTAAAGGATTCCTTGCACAGCTCCTGTTTTTCTTCCTGAGCATTCTGAAAAATATTTATATCTCGAGTCTGGTTTGTGGTGTATCTTAGAAAAAGGGTTGTATCAAGGGAGAGCTTAAAAAGTAAAAAATAAGGCCACTGCTTATGTTTATTATGTGAGAGGAAATTTGGGCATTTCTTTGCAGGAATCCACCCTCATTACATAGTGATGTTTTCCCAAATTACTTTGGCTGCTTTAGGTGTCTCTTTAACAGAAGATGTGTCTATTTTTACTTGCCCTGCACTCACATCTGTTTCTTTCTTATCAGTAAATATCTATTCATTGGTCCTATCTAACTCTTTTACATCTATCTGCATTAAAATGTGTATCACTCATTAACTCAGGGTTTGTACATAAATTAAAGCATCCTGTATCTCCTGTAGCAGTGTTATTCTTTCTGTTTATTGCATCACCTAAAAATAAAATTACATTTCATTTATAGCAGATATCTGAATTTTAACTATTTCGTAGTTCAGGCAGTCAGTTTTTGCAGTTAGATTGTGTTTGAAGTCCTTGTGAGTTTGACAGAGTATTTGTATTCAGAACATTGTGTTTCCAAACTTGGTGGATGTGGGGGGTTTTTTGTTTGGGGGGTTTTGTTTTGGGGTTTTGTTTGTTTGTTCGTTCTTTGTGCAAGAAATTAAAGGTTTCTGACTATTTTGTAAGAACTTTGAGAATTATTTAGATAGAAAATTCACAGGTCTACAAGCCTGGACTGTATTAGCCTTAACCCTGTAATGAAATTCCAGCACCCTGAAGACAGTTCATATTTAAATATTAATTTGTAGTAAGCAAGTTGTTGTTTCTGTCCTAGAAATCTACTTAAAAGATAATCTTTGAGCAGTTCTGCTAACCGCTCAGTAAACATGATGATTTTTACTTCTCGGAGCACTAAAATATTCTTTATGTAGGTATGTTCATATTGTTTTTTCACACCATTGAAAAATCTTTCCACACATTATTTCTTGTAATAAAATAAGATGGTCATGGCAAAGCATTATATTATGCAGAGAATGCAGTATTGCAAAAATGAAAGGTAACCTCGATCATCTCAATTAGGTCTTGAAAATTAATGCTGATCTGTAATCTTTGCCAGGAGAAACATAATAAGTCTTCACAAACAGCTGCATCAGACTTCTAGTATTTTATCTAAGCATGTAACTCTACCCCAGGTGAATGATTAAATACTTAGCACTCAAATATGGGTTTGTAATGGGGAGCATTTAATTTGTTTCAGTTACCTGTACAAATAATTCTCATCTACAGATCAGTTGCCCTGGTTTCAATAATGTGCATATTTAACACAGCAAAATGCATGTGTCTAAACTTGGCTTGCAGTGTTGAAGCAGCTTATTTAGACAGACAGCTATCTGATGGATATTTAGTATCTCAGATATGTTTATCATACTAATTCTATTACATTTATAATACTGATTCTATTTAGTTAAATGTGCAGCTTTTCCAGCAGATATACAAAGAATATTAGTATCATGTCTGAGCAAACTACCTGTAAAAACTGACGTAAAAGCAACAGGAAAGAAATTAACTCTCGTAATTCTTTGGTGTTGATGTTCTATTGTCTGATGCGAGAAAAAAAAGGAAATAATTTATTACTACTATAATCTTATTTCTGTGGCGTAGAAATTGCCTCACAATTACATAACCATGTCCTTTACACACTTTGGTGTCCTTTGTTTGTAAATCATCTCAGGGGACTCCACTAAGCCACGCTGGCAGGAATTTTACGTAGTTTTCATGATAAGCTTTTTCCCAAAAGTGCCCTGTTTCATGGTCAGTTCCTGGTAACAGTGTCATGTAAACATCCTCCATGTGTTTTAGACCTCCTTCTCCATAAAATGTTGTTCCAGAAGTCTTCTGTGGCACTGCTGTAGATGGAGAGACTTAGGGAATACTTTACATCTATTGGAGTAAAATCTCTAGTATCTTTTCCCTCCCTGTGAAGAGAGTCCAGCCATCTCCAGGACAGGCAGTAAGTATAATGGGATATCTGGTTTCTTTCTGTTATCCTTGCTGAACAGACAGTATGTTACCAGACTATGAAATGGTGAAACATCATCACTTCTACAGAATTCTTAAGAAAGTTGCAGGTGCAGATCAAGTATTTGAGTTTGCTCCAAAATCCTTAATGTACGTGTAAACCCAAGGATTAAAATTTGGCTTGCTTTACAAATCAGGAGCTACAGGAAATCAATTAGCTTGTCCTGTCCCACAGATTGTGAAATATCAGAGAGAGCAAAGAGAGAGAAGTAATCCTTCAGTTGGTAAAGAAAGGCAATAAACATGGAAATACAAGTTAACACTTTTGGATTAAAATTTGTTGTGGGCATAAAATACTCTTCCAGGAAATCGGTTCACGGGTGGGAAACATGCTATTGGATGTAATAGTGATATATGCAACCATCTCTTGTATTAATTCAAAAGTGCTCTAAATTTTGCAACACCTTCACTTGGGAGGGCTGGGTGTTAAAGCTCTGCTTAGAGCTTTATGAGGTAAAAGTATATTGCACACTAAATGCACTTAGCAGCTGGATGAGCAGCACAAGGCTGGCTCCCAGCATGTGCCATTTACTTTGTAAATAGGGAGCTTGGTAAGTGAAGACCTGCTGCATGATTTAAAAAAAAAAGGTGAGGGGGTAGGCATGTATGGAGTAAGAGAACAGAGATTGATCAGCTGTATGAGAAGTAATGAATGAAAGAAATATGCTGTCACTGTATTCATCCCCAGCCTTTAATGACACACCATGACTATTTTCCCATCATTCATGTATAAAGTGTCAATAGCATGTGCTCAGAAATGGCTCCAAAAGAAACAAGCAAATTACATCACTTCCTCTTGAACGTTCTCTAGGGCTGGTTTTAAATAGATTAGCAGTAATGTGAAAGTGGCAGAGCAGAAGGTTACATAGTTGTCCAAATGGATTCATCAAACACCTGCATTTAAAAAGGATTATTATAAATTGACTACATTCTGATGAGGCAAGGGATGTTTTAAGTGTGCATAAAAGTGATTTTTTTTCTTCCTTTTTTATTTTGGTTAGATTAAGAACTGTGTTATATAATTAAAAATTTAATTTGCCAGTGATGCATTATCTGTAGCTAAAATCAAGCAAAGGTATGGGCTGCCACCTCAAGTCAGATACCAAATCTAGGGGTGGCAATATCATGGAGTCCTCTATGGAGGGAAAGGGTTCAGGGAGGAGAAGTGATAGACTTCACAAATGCACTTCTATAAAATGCAGTGTTTGATTTCATGTAAGATCTGATCTTGGATAAACTGCAGGTAAATCAGACTGGCAGGTTGCATATGCACATGCAGGTTGCATGACAAGCTGTGTGATAACAGCATCAGATTGGGTCTTGAATTGCCCCCAAAAAAAGGGTATTTTACATCACAGAAGGTTAAAACTTTAGCTGGGCTTCTGGAGCATCATTAGCATAATCTGATTACTGTCCAGGCAGGTGATGGTTGCTCCTGGATAGGCCTAAAGGAAATGAACATTTTTAAAGGATAAAGGAGTGCTTAGTAAAAGTGGGGAGGAATCCTGAAGTTATTTGGCACTGAATGAATATTACAAAATAATCAATGCTGATAGATTTTAAGGAGTGTCTTGCCTGCTCAGATTTCTTAAGGTTTTAAGTACATCTTAACCTTCCACTCCATCAAACTTGTTCTTACATCCATTGCCCTTATGATTTCTTATTTAACCCAAGAGACATATTTGAAGGGCAGGGAGGTTGTTGGTTTGGGGTTTTTTAGTATTTCTGATTATTATCTTCTCTCATAACATTTGGCATATTCCCATTATTCCCTCTAACCAATTCTATTAAGCTCCCATTTTGACACTAATATATCATTCCAGGTGTTAAAGAAATACTGGCTATTAAATTCTTTAAAAGTAAAGCCATGAGTTGTACTCCTTCCTTCTAAAAGAAATTATGATTTACAGACAAAGAGCCAGGGGGAAACAGTTCAAAACTCTGTACTGTGTTTCCAGTTGTGCATCTCTCCTGGTGCGTCACTTCCCAGGATTTTCTTGTGCTTCTAATTTCAAGCTCCAAGTTTAGGCATTGCAATGCTTGTCTTAATTCTGTCTAGCATAGTTTAATTCTTTGCATTCATTTACAAGCCTTGTTCCTCAGATCAGTAGAAATTATTATTATTGAAATTATAATAGAAATTATTAATTATTGCTAATTAATTGTGTCTAACTGAAACACCAAGTGGGCTTTTTGGTCCATACAGGAAAACTATTAAAATCCATAGACAGTAATTTTTTTAAATATTAATAATTAATATTAAATATATTAAATGGCTTCTAGGTTTTGCATTTCTCATCACTGGTCTTAAGTCACTTTTAGTCCCTCTGCATAAGGCTTGAGTAGCACCAGGAATAACAGTGTGCTGTTCTTTTTTTTATGTCATCATTTATAGCAGAGTTAATGCTAAATTGAAACATCAAGTTAATGTTCAGAACATGATCCTTTAGACATCATTGAAGAGAGCTCTAGAAGAATATTTTTCCTTTATGTCCCTGTCAGTTAAGGCTCAGTTCTCCATTCTGATTAAGGTAGAAAGACAATGTCTCTGAGGTTTTATGCAGTTTGAAGGGCCTGTCTGCTCAAAGCTATGACTTTAGAAGGGCACCCCTGTCTGTGTACATAATAAATACAGGGAACATCAACTTCCTGCACATGAGCTGCTGTAAAATATCACAGATTTCCAGATAAAAGCCAATCCTGCATGAAAACCCTTATACAACTGAATGAATCTGCAATAGCTGCATGTGAGGAGCCTGAGGCTTTCACTGAGAATGGGACCAATATGCCAAAGCGTTCATTCTCTCAAAAAAGATTCTGTCTGGGACCTCAAATTCCCGGGAAGCATAAAAGTATCACTGGCCAGATCATCTCACACCAGTAGATATTCATGGGAATCTCCATGTATGTCACTCTTGAATTTTAAGACTTTTAGAGAGTTTGCTGAGATAATTCTCTATTGCTAAAGGAACTTCTTAGACTTTTCCCCAGTGAGAGAAATCTAGATCTGAAGTCTTAATCTGCTCAAAGCCTGGATGTGGGAGGAGGGGCTTCTGAATGACAAATAGTTAGAGCTGCTTTCCAAGAGCTTCAGGGAGAGTATTATACAGCCTGGAAATTGCTGAAACTGAGGATAAAAAATTCTCTCATAACCTGTGTCCCTTGGAAAATTGGTTAAGTATGTCAGAAGAGATACTTTAATGTTCTCAAAGACTTCCTTTCAGGCATTCTTCAAGCCAGCAGTGGCTTTTGAATTTTCCCTAAAATACTACTTCAGCGCATTGGTCATCCAGCTTTGCAAAGGGGAAGGTGGGAGCAGAAAGCTTTTTGACACAGCCAGTTTCTTAAGGCACCTGACTCAAGTGACACTTGTATATTGCAGATTAGCTTCCATTTTCCATTTCAGGTTAAACCTTTTATTTTCTTCTATTAAAGCACTGACCATATAATTATGAGCGTTTTCTACCTCTTTAATTTTGTCTGAAACTGATTCTGACCCTTTGATTTTAATTACCCTGAGATGATCTTGGACTACATTTTAAAACACTCTGTAAAGCAGACCCATGCTGTACATCTTAATTGCATTTTTCAATCTGAGGACTCCTGCTGTCCAGTCTTCAGCTGTATTTGAACAGCATCCCAAAACTGGTTTGTAGTTAACACACCCACACTCACACCTCCCACCCCCACCAAGCCTTTCTCTAGAGCAGTACGTCCAATTAATCAGAACCCATTTTTGGTTCAGATGTGGAGTAGCTGGTAGAGTTATCCCTTCAGTCCTCTCAGGAGAGAATTAAGGGCAAGGCAGTGCATCTGGTTAGGAACATTAGTTGTTCACTTTTGGCCTTTTTTATTCTGACTTATAAAAGTGTACCCATCAGTATAAACAGATGGGGCTCAAAAGAGCAGAATTTCAAAACTCATGGCTTTTTAGGACTATATCTGTCTTGTCTTGGCCAAGAAAAAGCAATTATTATTATAATTCCATCTGCAAAAAAGATGCTTACCACCTCCTCAACAATTTGTTCGCGTTATCTCTATGCACTCCCATACCCTTCTCTGATTTCTTATCACTGGTTGCTAACTCCGAGGAAAACAGCAAGAGGCAGGACTAAGGGGAGAGTTAAATTAGGCCAATTTCACACTTCACCTCCAGGAAATCTGCACGTGAATAAGTCTTTAGTAACCAGAAGGGATAATAGCATAACAACTCTAGCTCAAGAGAAGCAAATCTCTGGCTGACTCCTCAGATGAAGGACTTTTCAGGTGTTCCCTGCAATGATGTTCTAAATTCATTTCCTCTTACTGTAGACCTAATACTACTCAATCCATGTAGCTTTGGCATAATTATTGGCTTAACCTTAAACTGTCCTCTCTCACAGAAAAAAGAAAGCACCTTGCCTCTGCACAGATGAGGTGTCAACTCTCCACAGCAAGGAGAAACCTCATGCAGATAGTGGAATTAAGCTGGTCTAAAAATACATCCAGCGTCTTCTCTTTAACAGAGAATGACAGATCACTGCTGGGATTAAAAATGCAGCTTTACTGACTGAAAGGGTTTTTCTTGTTCCTGTATTTCATTCTGTGTCCAAAATTCCCCTGGAAAATTCTAAGCTTAGAGCTGATTGACTGAATAATGTTCTGAATAAGGAAATAATGTTCTGAATAAGGATATAGAAGAAAACTTCATCATTAATTTTATCTAACATGAGGAATCCTAAAATAAACCAGTTACTCACACAACATTACCACACTCTGGAAAGAACATGGTAATTTATGCTTGATAATACAAAGCACATTGCATGTATTTTCCAGATTTATACTAGGTAAATCATAAGCCTGTCATTTATTTTCAACTTATTGATCATTAAAATCATCTGGTAAACCCCCAACCCTTCTAATAAAAACCAACCTGATCATAAGACAAGTGTCAATCATTGGAGACTATGAACAGGCAGAGTGCTGTGTACCTGATGAGGTTTGGCTGAGCTAACTGCACTCTGAGCATATCTTCTGCTCACTACAAGCTCATCCTCAGGGCACAGCTAGTTTTCTATTCCCACTGTGCTGCCATAATCTAGTAAACTTCCACCTCTGACCTCAATAAATATTTTATTTTCTTAATAGCAAGATGCTTGCTTCATTCCTCTACAAGACCACTTATGGTGATTCCGTTTCTGCATCTTTTAAATGTTATTAGATTTGGGCATCTCTGTGAACATAGATACACAGATATAGACTAGATAGAGATATATATGTGAACATATATGTAGGATTATATCATTTGAACATAAGCAAAAGAAGGTAAAGCAAAGAGGCAATGCACAAGGCAGACAGTATGTAATTTCTGGAATAGCAATGCTGCAGACTTTTCTGCAACAGCTTCTGGCAGTTGGAAGCAATCAAACACAAACACCTTGCTGTTTACAACAAAATGCTCTGTGATGGCTTTGGGAAAATAAAAACTAATACAGTTTTCATGAAGGAGTGAGAGGGAAGGGAAGCTTTCTTCCTGTGCAAAGATTTCTATGTGAAAGAAAGCAAGCCATGACTTAATGACAGCTGACAATTACTGCTTCATTGTAGATGTTATGCTAATCTTTTTAATTTTTCCCTGTCATTTTGATCCAAAAACTCTCTTTTGAAACTGGACTTTGAGAAACAAAACTAACATTGAAGGTTATTCCAGAGCTAACTGAAGTGAGCATATTGATTTTCATAGATTTCATAGATTCTTGGTACACTATATTCCTCATTCAGCCATGTAATACTTGGGATAATATTTCTCTGAATACCAGAGGGTCCTAAATATTGCTGTCAAAGAGAGAAGTAAACACTGTGATCTTGGTCCATACTGAATTGAGTATGTGTGAAGCCTTTCTTTATAAAAGCAGATTTGTTATGTTGTTATGGTGGTTGTTACAGTGTCACATACCTGGCACAAATCAAAGTTTTGTTTTGGTTGGTTGTTTTGTTTTTTTTTTCAATGTGTATGCAGTGTACCTAAAGAAATAACATGGATAAAATAACTGGATTCTAGCATCTAATATTTTTCTGAAAATGGCAGAATTTGCTCAATATCTAAATGCTTAGTAGTCTCACAGCTGAAAACATTCATCATCCCCCTTCCCCTACCCCACCACTCACACACACCCCATCCTGATGTCACAGCATGCTCTACCTTCCATAACAAATTTGGTGTATGGTCACAACCACATTTTTCAGTAATGACTGTGACATGCAAAGGACATGATTCAGCAGGAGGAAAGCATGTGCCTCGCTAGTAGTACATTTATATTCCTATTGATTTGAAAGAAGCAACTAAGCAACTGGGGTAAATACTTGCCTGTGTAAAGCCAGCAAAATGCTTTAAACTCTTGAATCAGAGCCTGATAAAGGGGGGTAAGTACTGCATTCCTTTATAAACTTTATGATAGTTTTCAGGGAAAAAATTAAACCAAGTGGACTTCCTTTGGGTTCATTAGGTGACCTCTGAAAATGGGTGTTTCAGGGTAATAGAAACCCTTAGAAATCTTTTTTCCACATTCTCTTGGAACTTCACCAGCCACAAGCACAATGGGGGGTGGAGGGAGGAAAGTCTTACATCCCATTGTCTCCACAGGACTCCCTGTTCCCTACTGAACACCAGTGTCAATTTTTCCGAACGGCTTTGTCTTTCTGCCAAAGATAATGTACATGTTTGGAGTGTGTGGGTAAAGATTAAAACCTTGTGGATGCTTTGCAGTACTTAAGACTAGCTTCAAACATCTCAACAATGTAGTAGAGCTATAGGTATCGAAATAGTGTACATCACTTTTTATATATACTTCTTAAAAAATCAGTATGGAAATGAGTTCTCTAAAAAAGCTCTATCAGCCAGCTTTTTTTGTGGGAGGGTTCTGGTGTGTGGTTTTGCTCCTCCCTGAACGTGACAAAGTGAAACTAAAGGGAAAAGAATTTCAGCCTCCTTTCTGAACTTAACAACATGTTTTTTTCCGAAAACAGAAGAGAGTTCAAGACCATAAAATATTATTGCTAAATTTTAATCCTTTTAATGAAAAGGTCAGGCTAAAGCAAACAAAGTCCATTGAGGAGAAGTTGTTTCTATTAAGGCATTAACTTCAGTGGTGCTGTGAAAGTCTGCTCCAGAGTAGGTTCACTATGTAAATGTCAAATGGGAATGTGTTCTCAAGCTGTCTCTTCCTGCATGGTTATTGAAGGATAAAACTGAATTCTGGGAAGCTTATTCCTCATTAATACCTCAGGACCAAATGCATAGATCTGTAATATGTCCTCTGTGTCACCAGGGCTTGGCTGGCTGAGAGAGACACTGTGTGATAGCAGTCACTGGTGAGAGACTTCAAGGGCCTGCAGTGAGAAGAGTGACTGGGCAGTGAGAAGAAATAGTTACCTCAATAGTTACCTTTGAGCCCCTATCAGCAACAGATTTTCTTATTCATCCCTCTGTACCTGTTCAATTCATTATAATTCCACCTTGGCAAGTGCTGCCACAGAGGAACCATCAGCACTAGTTTAGGTACTGTGTTTCCTGTCCTTCAAAACACCTTCAAACAACCTTGTTGAGCCTCATGAAGTTCCCATGGGCCAAGCTCTCCAGCCTGTCCAGGTCCCTCAGGACGGCATCCCTTCCCTCCAGTGTGTCAAGCCTACCACACAGCTCGGTGGTGTTGGCAAAGTTGCAGAGGCTGCACTCAATCCCACTGTCCGTGTCACTGATGTTAAAAAGTTCCAATCGCAACACCAGCCCTTGAGGAGCATCACTCATCTCTGGTGTCCACCTGGACATTGAGCTGTTGACTCTGAGTGTGACCCACCAAGTATCCATTCACTAAATTCACTTCTTCCCACTTTAGAGACAAGGATGTGGTGAGGCACAGTGTCAGGTACAGCTCCAGGCAGATGATGTCAGCTGCTCTTCTCTCATCCATCACCATCTGTAACCCCACACTGTCAGGCGTGACATGCCCTTAGTGAAGCCATGCCCTCAGGCTGTCACCACTCTTCTCTTTGTTCTCCATATGCCTTAGCACAGCTCCAGGAGAATCTGCTCCATGATCCTGCCAGGCACTCAGGTGAGACAGACTGGCCAGCAGGTTATGTCAGAAGAGGACTTGGAAACACTGCCCCCAGAAGAAACAGAACTGCTGGCCTGGCTTCCTACAACTGGAAGTCAGAATGTCCCTTTGGGGCCTCTGCCCAGGTGAAGCTATACACTTAAGGCATGTTACAAAATAGAAGGTTGGTTGCTTTTTGCAGATTCTTGAAAATACAAGCTGCCTTATAAAGACTGAATCATCTCATGGTTAGTGGTATTACAAGGTTGATGGTAGGACTGGATGATCTAAGGCCTCTTCCAACCTCAATGATTCTATGATTCTATAATCTGTGAAAAGCTTTCTGTGGCAATTTGCACTGTATCTGTGACACTTCAGGAAAGCAGATTTTCTGAGGACAAGGCAATAGAGTTGTGTGTTGTCTTTAGATGGCATTATAACCTACAATCTACAGCTAGCTGGATGACTTCACTGGTGGTTCCAGCCAAAGGGCTAAGAACGAGATGTAACAAGACAGAAAGCTCTGGGATGTGTCAGGAAGACACAATGTTATGGTGCAATGGATAGACAGAGATGTTTGAGGGACAATTCCATCTGCCTCTGCCAAACTCTTGAAATCCTGTTCTTTCCTCCTCACTCAGCTTCCTCAGTAATTGCTGATCAGGTTATATTAAAACAAAGAGTGACTCTTTCCTTTGGCCTCAGGAGATCACTGAGTTTTGAAACAAATGTAGCTTCTGTGCTGTTTTGCACTATAACAAGTGGCATTAAAAAATGGAAAGCATTGCAGCAATATTGATCCACCCCACCCTCCCCCGAAAAATCACTTTTTTCTGTGTTTCAGTTTACAATTAAACTGCCAGCAATAACCTCTGTCTATTGCTGCTTGGCTGTTCTCAATAACTGGGGCTTGTACACTGTAAACCCCTCAGTGCTCAACAGTCAAAGGTTCTGTGCAGCAATTTGAAGTATCCTCTTGTGAAAACAGCAGCTCTGGTTTTATAACTAGAGCACTACCATAATATTGTTTTTACTAGCTCAAGGTTCAATTCCAATACAATAATAAATAACAAAACCCTCTTCAAACATCGCCTTAAAATAGAGTTGTTTAAAAAAAAAACTGCATAGACAGCAACTCTTCCTGTTTAGGGAAATGACTAAAGGCCAGGCAGTCTCTCCCTCCTGTTAATGAGGAAGAGGAGAAAGAGAGAAATGACAAGACTCAGACACCGCTGTCCTGAATGATGGAACTGGCACTTTACATCGTGTAAGTGGCCTGATCTGATCTGTAATGTGTGCATGCTGCTCTCAAAAGGGGGTGCCTGCAGGACTTTCAGGTGCTGGCTGTTCATTTTCTCATTCACTGTTTGCAGAAGCTGCATACCCAGGCTGTCTTTTGTCTAATTAATGATAGCTGTGATACTGTTAATATCTTCAGAGGTAACGGGGCCAACATTTGTATACATCTCTGAGAGTAAGAAGAGCATATGACCTTTAAACCAAAGCCCCTTGGAAAAACAGGAACAAATTGTAGTCATTCTTATGCTATCAATTTGACACATCCCATAATAGAAATAATGTTATCCCAAAATCACACAGTCCAAACTCAGTACTTTTCTGTCATGTGAGATAAACTTAAGTAAAACTCTGTGACCTGGTTTTGGGTAGAGAATTTCCTAGGATCTGGCAATGAGCCAGCCCAGCTTAGGTACATGTGAGCTGGAGAGCCCCAAGCAGTCTCTTTTCAAGTACCTGGCTTAACTAAAATATTCTCATTTCAAGCTTCCTTGCAAATCATTAGTAAGTATTGACTTTAGTTTTAGCTTCTTTATCTTTAAGAAGAAATTTCTGGAAGCTCCAGTGTACCAATTCATTGTTTCCATTATGTGTATTGATTTGCCAAAGGATATTATGTCATGCTTTGGAGACTTATTATCAGAATTTTAGTAAAGTGGAAATCTAACAGATCATAGGCTTTCAAGCTTCAGATTGCACTTGCAATTAATCCAGTGGATTTCTCTCATACATCTAACAATTAACAGAAAACTAATCTGAAAATGTAAACGACATTATAATGTTTACCCAGCTACAAAGATTTATACTAAACTGCCTGCAAAAAATAGAGAATGCTGATTCTCTGAAGTAAGATTATGATTCTATGAGCTGTTTTAAGGTACTGGATGTACGTAACTACCTAAGTGCCCTGACAGCCAAAAGCTGCTGTGAGACTGCTTTCAGTGAGAGCCACCATCCACTCACTTTAATGAATGAACAGGGTGAGGCACCTTCCTGGGGAATTTTTTTTCTTCTGAGAAATAACTAACAAATCTCAGCAGGAGAGAAAAACTCTTCAGAAATCATACAGACACACTCTTCATATGTTTAAAGAAAGCCACCTATCGGAAGAAGTTCCATGAACAGCCATAGTTGTTGAGAGATGGCACCATGCTTAAATGAAGAAAATAAGTATCAGTTCACTCATGAGTCCTTTAATTTTTCCCCTATCTGTCCAAAAGGCAGTAGTATTTGGGGGATTTTTGAATTAATTTTTAGCCTTGAATTACATCACTTCAGGCTTGTGGTGCTTTTTGGTATACATTCAACAATGTAAAGCTGTTAAAAAGAACAAAATGCATTTGTTGTTCAATATTTTATTTTGAACATTCTTGGGTTGCTCTCCTTAATATACTCATATTTTAATATTTAATATTTAATATACTCATGTTTTTCTTGGAGAAGTGCACAATTATTTCATTAGAGCTGCTAGAGAAGATCATTAAGAGTTCACCCTTTGTGTATATGGGAATGATTTTTTACTTGTATTTATGAAGAGAGAGGTAAGAAATACAAGGCAAGCTTATCTAAGAGGAGTGGAAAGACACAGTGTGAGTGAAATCAAGCATTTTCAAATGTAACGTTTTCTTTATTTTTTTTATTTTCAATTCCAGTGTTGACAAGAGTGGTACTGAGTTTTGTCTCAGAGTGATCTTCTCTCCCTGAGCTTGTGAGTTCATTTTCTTGCATGACATATCCATAGATGGACAGACTGGATGTCAGTCCAATACCTCAGCACAGTCCAGCCCAATCATTGCAGAAATGCTTTAATTTCTCTCTGTTTGCCACCCTTGAGTCTCCTCAGGGTTCTCTAACACATGGCAAATCCATCACCTGATGGGTCACCACAGACACATGACCACATCCCCTCTGTCACAAGCAGTCTCCTTAGTCCCATGATTGAGAAAATGCTTCAAAACTTCTCTTCCTTTCTAAGCAACAACAGCAAGCATTCATCACTCTGAGAGTCTATCCTGCTGCTGCTCTACTTGCTCTCAGAGGAGTTACTACTGGTTTGTTTACAGGAGGAGGTATGAAGTCAGGTTGCTACATCATGCAGGTCAGAAATAGTCATGTAACAGGCCTCTCCATTCCTCTCTTCTCTTCCCAGCTCTGCTGTGCAACATCCCCATGATCTGTCTCTCCCTGTAATTCCACAGATACCCGTCTCTAGCTTTTAGATTTCTTGTCATTTAGACCATATTGAAGTGTCCCCATGATTCATCTTGTTGTGTATTAGCTAAAGTTTACTCCCTTCTTTGTAGGTCTTTATGCTTAAATTCACACTCCTCCTTGCATCATTAAAACCAAGAATTATCATCCAACTGTGCAAAGGCTCTTGGGGCAGCAACATGGAAAATAAAGCTGCAACACCCAAAAGTACTGTCAAATGGTTGTACTTTAAGGTTTGGAAATTGAGGTGTTTCCTAATGTCATTCACACTTTTTGCTATCTTCTTATTTATTTTCTCCAGAAATCATGAAATACAGGTATAAAAATTAAAAATGTAAATTATGGGGGAAATGATCAAACTTTAGGTGCATACCAACATTTCAAATCAAAGGTCATGTAGTTTTAATAGTGTTCTAAAGGCCAGCATGCTACTGCTCCCGTCACTTCCCAGTTCTGAATTACCAGGCATGGAAGGATAAACAAAGCTGACCTTTAGTTAATTTTTTCCCTAAATTGTGGGCCAGCCTTTGATAATTTTGATTTTGAGAGCCTTTCTTTTGATTTTAGATTTTGTTACTGGTATAGTTTATTTAAAGACAAGCAAACAAAACACCCGTTCCATAATTTGCTCTATTTCTGCAAACCTTTGTTTTCCCTGCCAGTGCATGTTCTTGTCCCACATGTTCTCTGTTGGTGTCTCTGAGATTTTGGACCTGTGCTAAAGATGAGATGAGGCTGTATGACATCCCTGCCCATTCACTCAAGCTCATATTGGCTTTCCTTTCCACTGCCAAAATTTCACAGATGAGCAATGACCCCGAGGCCCATAGAGGCAGCCAGCAGCTTAAGGATGTCTTGGTTTTCTGATTCTTGCTGCTGATAATGGCAGAATTGCAGGAGTTCTAAATTTGTCATTTCCACTTTGTGTAACAGAGGTGAAAGAAACAGGGAATTTCACCCCAGCTGCCTACAAAGATCCAGCTGTAGAAGAGCTATGCTTCCATTACTCAGCTAAGTCTAGGTCATATATATAAAATGCCAATTCACCAAATTAGTGGTTAAAATTTGACAGGGACAGATAATAAAAATATACTGACCTTTGTTTTCTTATTTTAAACTCCTCATTGATTTCTTCAAATCATGACAGGGCCAGTCTCATTAATTTTTTTTTCCGTTCTGTTTGACAAGAGGGTGTGAAAGAAACTCCTCAGCTTGTAAAGAGATTACATTAAAGCCAATATTTTCTCTTTGGTCAGGTGGGTCAGTTTTGGAACCAGTCGTTTGCTTTTCTAAGTGAAAGCCTTTAGAGGAATTTCTACCCCACCCAGCCAGCTAGCACAGCTTTGTTTAATGTTTCAAACCCTGCCTGGCTCCAACAGATAATATCCATATTTATTGATACAGAGGTCTTGTGTGAATACGACCAGAAGTTCTTTGTGCTCTGCAATCTCACCCCACTCGTGCTGCAGGAAGCAGCTGACTGGCCTTTACCACCCACCACTTCCTCTGGAATGAAGATGGTATCTCCCTGCAACCACTGCCTACAGACAAGATGCCACAAGCAAACAGGTGTTTTCAGCAGGCAGGCAGGAAGGGAGAAGAATAAATAAACCTGAGTCTGCAAGAGAGGAAGAAGGCTGTGACACACTTTCTAATACCTTCCACATCGAATTTTATCCCAACCAGCAAATCCTGCCTGTCCTAGATCCAATGAAAGGGCTTTTGACTGCTTTAGAGAGAAGGACTAGACAGTTAATGTTTAAAACAAATAATAACAAAACAAAGGGAGAGTCATTTAACAAAGTCAGGCTTGCCAGCACGTTTTCCTGTGGATAAGTATACCAGTGTTTGCTAGTTTTGAAAAATTAGCCAAAGGTCATATTGGCTGTTTCCCAAATTGCACACAAACCTTTGAGTGCAGCAAAGACTTCAGTTTCTGCTGCAGCATCACACCCTTCTGCTTATGTCCTTCAATGTTTATGTAACCTTAAGTCTCAAGCCAATGAAAAAGGGTTTATATTTTTTCTAAAAATGTCAGCCTATGTTTTAAAACAAAGGAAAAAACCCCAGCCCTTCCCCACAGAGTCCAATTCAAAAACTTCTAAAACAAAGACCTTGAAAACCAGTATCTTGTTTTGGCATGTTAAAAAATAATAAATAAAAAATTCCTAGATTTCTGTTTGAACTGACTTCCCGTTGGTACTTATACTGATACCATATTTAAAATTATGCCGACGGTATCACTGATTTTGATACTTTTGCTATAAAGCCTACAAAAATGCTCATGCATGTTTAGATACTGCCTGAACAAAGGGGTATCTACATGCTGTAAGAGAAGAAGTGCAAGAATGGTTTCTAGAAACAAAGAAAAAAAAAGCTCAGGTGGATTTCCCTTCCCCATCTTACAACTAAAGTAACTTTCAAATTATACTGACTAGTTAATGCAAAACTAGCCAGATTCACCATTGGAATTCACACAGCTGAAACCAATTAGAGCTAATTAAAGAAACCAGCCAAGCAAAGGCTTAAGGGAGAGCACCCAGTTTGGCAGGAAGCATATATAGTCTCTACTAAAAGTACCATTTTTATATATATGGCTATGGAGTTAAAGAAACTTGAGCTTTAAATTCACTGCAAACAAACCAAGTCGTCCTGAGGCAGTGAAATCCCTCAGAGGACATCACTTCCTATTTCCAAGCACAAGCTTTAATCACAGTATCACTACCTCCTTGTTTAAGTTCCCCCTGATGCTTAAACACCTCCCTTCTGTCCTTGCCATAAGCAAAAGCTCTGCTGCTTCAGCACCAATCTCAGCGTCTGGGGAAGAGCACAGCTCAAACTGCCAAGCAGTGAAAGTTCAGGTAAATCTGTCCAACACAACTAACCAGAGATGGTTAGACAGAAAACACATCAGTAAATTCAGAGCAGAAGAGACAACTGTCAGCAGGTCACATTCAACACACAGAGTAGGAAATTATGATTTCAGCATGATTTCCTGGTATTTCACTTCAGAGCTCTTGTCAGTGTACTTTAGGAGCAAGGTTCCTGTGGCAAAGCTCTTCTACTCCTAAGGAACTGGGTAAAATCCTCCAGCTTGGCATGGACAACAGCTGTACCCTGTTAGCCATTCTTTCCTCAAAGTTAATTCTGCCACTGAAATTGTCTAGCAAACTGAGCAATACTTGTTGGTCACTGTCACGGAGGAAATGGCGTTTCTGACTTTGTTTCAGGCTCCCAGAATGAATGAAAGGCAGAGACAGAAACTAGAAAAAACGTTTTAAACAACAGGAAAGAAAATATGTGTGCAACATGTGCCACAAACCCAGGTATGTTAGCATTCAAACTGCCTTAAGAGCTGATTAAATCTTGGACAAGTTGATTTAAAATAAAAGGAAGATGTTTCAAGCCATTACTTTGGCTTTTTCACAAGACATCAGTATTTCACAAGTAAGAAAATTAAGTTAGGTTCTTCAACCAAAAAAAGTGAATTTGCTGGAGGGGTATAAAACTTCATTTTGGCAACAAGTAGGGACATTTTTCTTCCACTTATATAACAGGATTTGTGTACACCTTCAACTACCAGCTTTCTAAATTAATTTCTCCCAGTTAAAATATTTTTTCAGTTTTACTGTTCCAGTCCTCCAAGGAATACTCACAAGACTCTTACTTCTGTTTACAGTCAGAGGCAGTATCAGGATATAAGAACTAAATCTGTGCGCAGAATTACTGAGTATGAGTAGCTTTGGGGGTTGGTCAGGGGTTTTGGGTTGGTTTTTTATTTTTAATAATTTGTCTAAACAAACTTTTTTTTTCTTTTTTTTGCATGTATGTTAACCTTCTACCCCCTCACTTGCAATTGAGTACCCCAAACTAGTTCTGTTCTAAAAGTATGTAACATATTCTTTTTGAAGCTTGAAAAGTCAGTCTGGGTTTGTTGCATACATTTGTGTTTTCTCAAGGTCTCAGCACTCTTGCAGTGCTGGCTGCCCTGCTCTGCAGTTCCAGCTTCCCTGCAGCACAGAAAGTTGCTCCACGAGCTTCCCAAGGAAACACACTGCTCAGCTTTTTTCATGGTAAATGCCTCATCTAATAATTTTTGGGTTGGGTTTCTGAACCTATGTTATAGAAAGTCCTACCTTCTTTTCCTTAAATACTGATGTGGAATTCTTGCACTAAAATGTATGGTTAAAACTACTGAGAAGAAGCCTAAATGCAAGATACAATGTACAACTATAGGGAAAATATTCTAGATACAAGCAGGCTTTCCAATGTATCAGGAGAAAGCCACGAGCAGACTGAGTGGGAAGGTTCTAACCTTACTCAAACTACAAATGAGACTCATTTGTTAGCAGGAAATGTTAGCAGAGTGCTAGCAGGCCTGCTAATGGCCCCTTCTGGATTTAAAATGAACAGATACATTTAGAGTGGGTAGCAGCTGGAGGGGAGGAGAACTCACTAACAGAGATCTATTTATTGGTACACCTGGGCTGGGTGAGTTTCTGGGAAGTCACCGTGTAGCATCAGTAATTCATTTTATTAGAGCTCTTGATTTATTTTAAGGAGATTTTGCTATTACTTCAATTTTACTCAGAAAAGCTAAGAAACCCCATATGCTCTATTTCTTAATGAATACAATTCCCTCAGAGTAAACTCTGATGGAAAAAGAATTTTTTTTTTCCAATGAGTGGATCTATTTCTAGAGCAAACAGCAATATAAATCTGTCATGTCTAGTGATCAACATTGGCACTGTGATAAATATCTAATAACCAATGTCAGAATCAGATGTGTATTTTATTTGCTGTGCTAAAATTCTGAGAGATAAGAGACCTGCTTCAAGGTAAAAATCACAAAATGATCCCGTGCAACCTTTTTGTATACTACCTCATAATCACTTTGTAATAGTCCCTGAACCTTGATGTGAGCTACTGACTTTGGACTAGTATGGTTTGTATTCTAGTGATGGATTTGGTAAGATATATAGCAAAAATAAGAGGGAAGGATTGTGTTAATTTTTTCTCCAAAACTAAAGAGAGAAAAAGATGTTGGAGGAGATATGAAATTATAAATTCTGTCACTGAGACATGAACCTCACAGGTAAATAACAGAATAATCAGAAAAAATCAGGATATTCAGCATCACATACCAAAAAATTGGTATAGTGTAATGCACACAGCTGATGTGGTCTTAGGTCACTTGAGACGTGTACATGTCTTTGGCTGTTTGCTTCAGAATGAACATTTATTTGCTTCAGAATGAACATTTATCATAGCTAGAAAAGTTTACTCTGGTTTTCTCTTGCACTGTGACTTCAGTTTAATGTTTATGTGGTTTTTGGACTCTTACAGGCAACAACCTTCTCTTCGTTGCTAAACAAACAGAAGTAATCCTTTACATGTCACCAAGGAAAAAATCATATAACTTTGGGAGGCTTTTGGGGTAGATAACCATGGGGTATGCCCTGGGCTTCAGACAGGACTAGGACAGGACAGGAGTCTGGCTTTGCCAGGCCAGACTTAAGGTAGTGCTGGTGTGAATCACCCATAATTATGTTAGCTCAATTCAGTAATATAAGAATCTAAAAGAAAAATGGGTGCATCCTTAACAAATAGAGGGAAGGTCAGTTTGCTTCTACATACATATTCTAGATACATAGCAGGCTTCTTCTAGATGGAAGCCTGTAATGTAAACGCTAGTTATTTTTGGAGGGAAATGTCATGAAAATTGTATGCAAATTTCTCCAAGAGAAAAATTAAATAACCTAAAACTTATCTGAACCGTTCCTATAACTGCACTTCTACCTTTGAACATGCTATTCTATAAATAACCATTACAGAACATGCTAATCTATTCTAAAATATGGTTTGTTGCGAAAGATTCCACTACATTGTAGGTCTCACGTTATAAACCAAAATCCTTATCCTCGGCGTTGAGCTAGCGAGGGTTTTGATTTACCTAAGGTTTGCTTTGGGGGCTTTATTTAGCTCTGTAGTTGTTGTCCCGGAATGAAGTGTGTCCTGGCGAGGGGCTCCACCTCGGCACGGGGAGACGTTTATTGCCCGAACAGCCTTCGGTGGCATGAGCAAGCCTGCCGGCAGTTTCTGGAGTTAAATAAACGGGGTTAGTGCCCACCTCGGCCTCGAACGCTACCTCGGTAGGAAGGTACGAGCTGCCCCGCTGCTTGCTGCCGGAGCCTCTCCCCAGGCGGCTGCAGAGGCAGCCGTTCGGCTCCGGCCCCGCAGGCTCACCCCTAGCCCGAGCCGGGCTGCCTCGGCCGGGATACGGGCGGCGACCGCGCTGGCCCGGGCCCGCGGGGC
>VRYO01002782.1:4416173-4452902 GCA_009812075.1 Sialia sialis
GGGGGCGCGGCGGGACCTGGTGTCCCGGCGGGTCGGAGCCGCGCGGAGCTGCCCGGTGCCCGCTCTCCCACTTCCATCTGGCAGCCTTCCTGCCGGGAGCGCGGCTTTGGGCGCGCCCGGCCCTGCCGAGCTCGCTCGCTCGCCCTCGCTGCGGCCACGTGGAGGCCGCGGGTGCGGGTGGAAGGGACCGGCGCTGCTTGCCCCGCGTGGGTGCTGCGGGCCGGGAGCGGCCGGGCGGGCTCCAGGCAGCCCCGCAGCACTTGGCGGCGTTCGGGAGCACTGCTGGAGCCGTGGGTGATAAGCGAGCCACGCGATTAAATCTTGCAGGGCTTACTGTTGGGATCGAGCGTTAACAGCTGCGGAATAGTCATTCGGGCTGTAAACCTGCACGTAACCTTAGACAGGGGTAAGGGCGGAACGGTCAGGAGGCTTTGTCGCTGTACTATACAGACACAGAAATGATGAATGAGAAACATTGATTTCCTGTTCTCAGCCATCTCTGTCTGCTGCTTATGCTTCATCTTTTGGCAATACATACTTAACGTTGAAATTGCGGAATAAAATTGCTCTTTAAAATCTCTAGCTATCTTTGTCGTTTTTGGGCCTCTGTAGAGGTGTTTATGGCTGCTAGCTGATAAAACTCTCTGAGCAAGAGTTACCTGAGTAGAAATACTTCTGGTTTCTAGCACTCCTAATGCTGTATGTCTGTAAGTAGCAATTATAATGTGTTTTTTTTTATTAAGGTAGGATCTTGTACCATAACACCAAGGGAACGTGTGATACCCTCCAGCCTGGTACAGAACTGAGAAATGCACACTGGAAGACCTGGTTAGTTTTCAGAGGAGCGGAAGCAGTTGTCATCTAGTTAACAAAAGTAATTCCTGGCATGTTCCAGCGGGTATGTTCTTGTATCCCTTTGGGTCGTAGTAACTGACACAGTGACATAAAAATAGAAAACTTTCTATATTGAAAAGATATCGTATGAGATTTTCTAAATTCGACTTTAACAGAGACTACACTCTTGATTTCCTTTGCTGAATAACGTGCTTTGCTTCAGACCTGCAGGGAAATAGGAATTTGGACTGAGGCATGCTGTGCAACTCCAAAGTGAGAGACTAATGGTCACTCTATAGGCTAGTAGTCTGGCATGGCAATATAAGACAGTAACTGGAAAAAGCTCTGTGGCCCCCAAGAACATTGACCAGTGTCACTATACTTTACCAGCTAAAGTCTTGTGCTAAATTAATGGTTAAAGTAGAATTAGTTGTGGTGTCCTGCAGCATTTTTACTTTAAACTGCATTTAACTCATACTTTAGAGAAAAAAAGCATGCAGCCATGCAGTCTATTTCTAAAGGAAAATAGAGCCTAGATAGATAGGCAGACTGTGAATTAATTGTGTGTTTGATGGGATTAATGGTGGCAGTTCCATATGGGCATTACTTCAGTGTCCATGAGTGGGTGTAGAGGGTTTTACCCTGTTACCTATCTGGAATAGGTAATATGATTGGAGATTCTGGCTACATTAAAAGAAAAATTCTCCAAAACAATGAGCTTTGTTTCAGTTAGTATTTGTGTAGGTCTTTGTGCTTTCCGGGTTGGATTACATAAAACCCAGGTATTAAGTTTGCAGCATATATCCAGTCAGTCACAAAAGGTGCAATTACAGCAGAGTTGTGGTTTATAGTTACTCAAATATGCTCACAGGCTTTGTCTTAATGGATGTTTTTCCCATTGCAAGAAAATAATTTAATGAAATTGGATCATCAGGGTAATTCAGACATGTTCGAAAAAGTTTACTTTGGAAAAGCACATGCTGGCCGTCATTACTTTGACTTACACAAGTGAGGTAGATATATACATACAGCAAAATTAATATATCTGACATGGTACAGGTTTCCTTCCTGGTCTTCACTAAGTAAGCCAAGCAAATATAATTTACTCTTTCTATTCATAATACATTTTCTGTAAAGCCATGGATGATTCAAGTCTGAAAAGACTTTTTAAGTAGTGACCAGATCACATGGACTCCAAGCTTGCACATAGACCTAAAGGAAGTGTGTTTGGACTTGTTTGCCTTGGCTGTCCAGTTTCAACGTTGTTTGATCATGATTGTGCCTATTGTAAAGACTTATTCCTGTCTCTGTCACAGTTTTTATGGAAGTGGAAGTTTGTTTTTGAATGTATGATGGGCACTTGATAAGTCAGTGATAAAATAAATCAATTTGAGAACATTCATGTGTTTTCATCAGATGGAAGTGCTGATTGAAATTACATAAGCTGCTTATAAAGCCAAACACCATGAAAGTTTTTCTGTGAGTTACTATTTGGTCCTTTATTGGAGTGAATCTTGGTGGAAGGATTGTGGCATCTGTAAAAGCTGTTGGACAGTAGGAGGGATGGACAGACATCACTGCATCTGCCAGCAATGAAAATGAGACCAGTGAGAAAATCTCACTCAATTTTCTTCTCAGTTTGATGATCAGCAATGTCAGAACACTTGGTATTTCACAGCATATTGTTCTGGGATGTTTTCAGAATTGTCAAATGTATCTTTTTGTAGCACATTTTACAATGTCAGTAGAAGTTTCTGTGAAGGGAAGTTTAATGGCAGTTCTGCTCCTTAGGCAGGTATGCTTTTCACAGGATTGAGGTTTAGGTGCAGGGTGAGTTCTGTGAATATTGAGAATTTATGCCTTTCGGGAAGCAATTTCTATTCTAATGTGAAGAAAATCTGTATAACTTCCTGGTTTACTGTGGGAGTCCAACTTAATTTAGATAGCAATTATTTAAAACAATTTTATCATCTGAAATATATTACCTTTGGGGGTGGGCTACTGAAGCTATCTTAAATGAAACTAGTAATTTTATCTTGCAGATAAAGGCCTGAAGTATCACTTAATGGAAAAATAATTAAGACTCTTACATCATTCTTTAATTGCAGCTGAGATACTACTTGAATGTACACCTAATAAGGTCTGGTAAGGAAATGTGTACCAATTAGGCAAAGCTAATAAAACCATTTTTTTTTTCTAAATTTCAAAATCTGATTGAAATACTGGAAACCATGTCCTGCCTGTGTAACCTCCTGAAGGAGACAAAGATATGTGCTGTGTCAGTTGCCCTGTTCAGAGTATTTTAGTGCTCTTGAATCAGTGCCATTGCTCCAGACTTTTTGGATGTAATAAAAATCCAAGGAGTAAAGAAGTTAAATATTGTTTGAAGTCACTTTTGTTACCTCTTGTGATAGTGCAAAGTCTGTACAGGTTTTAATACCCAGAAAGCAGCATAAAAGACTTGGAAGATGTTTGCTGATGTCAGTCTCAAAAGCTGAGAAGAAGGGGATGTTGGAATTACATGTAGGGTGTTGTACCCATCCCGGGGGACATGATTCATTAGACTGGAAATATTCTATCACTTTGTGCTGCCTCATCATCTCTCTTTATATTTCCTGGCTGCTTTTTCCATTGCTGCAGAGGAGGAATGACTCAGCTGTTGTCCTTTCTCTCTCAGTGACCCAGGAGCTTCATTCTCATCTGGCTGTCATCACCCCTGTAGCCTCATGAAGTTTGTGAAAGAAACTTGCCCCTCTTTTTGTTCTGTGTTGGCAGTCACAAGTCAGTATTAAACAAAGTCTATACAAAGTGTGGAATATTAACAATATTAACAGAGGACTTAAAATGAGAGAGAGAGTTTCTGGACTGTTGAGAGATACAGAAATGAGCGTTCAACTTGGTGCAGTTCTGAGTAAGTGTGAGTAAGTCTGAATAATTAAGTGATAAAGACAGTTCTGAAGTCACTGAGGTAGCTGAACCAGTCTAGATTTGGGAGGTCTGTGTAATGCTGGAAGTTGATGTATAATTGATCGTGTCTGAAAGTCATCAGTCTGCATTGTGGTTGTTTGGATAAGATAAAATGCATACATGAGATAAAATGCTCTTCAGGCTAAAAATGTATGAAAGCAGCTTTATGCAGAATTTGCACAAAATTATAAATACAATAAACAGAGACTTCATGCAGTGTTTCTGCATATAGGTTATAAATGCTTTAGAAATAGTTAACAATCACAGCTCCTCGTAAAGACCACTGTGATCCAACATGAGTTCCAGGCAGGTGTTATCATACAATTTATATATAAAATACAGATCTCTAGATTACTTGACTTACACCACATTCATAAATAGCTCTCTAGGGTGATGTTTATTAATGGACAAAACTAACAACTCGAATTCTCAAAGATAACTGTAAATTATAAATTTTTTACAGCTGGTCATGTGATAGCTATAAGTAGTTACTCTTTAACCACACTAACTGCTGATAATAGCATGCATCCATACTGAGACTGGAGCATCAAAGAAAAACAAAGGAAAATGTATGTAATCTTCAAGGTAGTCTCTTTCAGTGGACATTGTTCAACATTATTCTTTTTGTGGATTTTTTTTTAGTAATATCTTTGTTAATATCGATTTGCATTTCAAATAGGATTGAGTAGTACTGAATTCCATCTAGGATTGTTCATGATAGCCATATGTCATTTGTATAGCTGGCAGTTGAGTTCAATGCCTCTTGCAAAATAACTAGTAATGCCCCAAGTGAGGTTCCTGCAAGGGGGAGCACCGAGCCAGGGCTGCTTCTCAGTCTTGTTTCATTTGTACCTTGTACAGGGCAGTCCAGAAAAGCTACTTCAGTGTCCAGTGGAAGATTGCACTCTGTTTCACACAATGGTTACATTTCTTCTCAGACCTCTGTGCAATTTCTGTAACCATTCTGTCAAGGAAGGCCTCTTTCCACCAGGGCTCCACTACCCTGATAAACACTCTGATTCCATGAAATGCAAACTGTATCATATTAGGCTGTGCAGAATACAGAAGCTTTTTTTTTTTGTGCTGGCCTGAACATCAGCCTCAAGTAGACAGTATCTCAGCCAAAAAGTATAGTTCAAAATTGTAGTAGCATACATTAAAACTTAAAAAATGCTACTTGACTGCAGTCCAAATAATGTGGTTGCCTTGCAATACTAAGTTTTTATGCTAAATATAAAATATTCCTATTTATTTTATGTCTGCTACAATACATAAACAGGATGGATTTCCATCCTTGCTGTTCTGAACTGTCCTTTGAGGCAATTGTCCAGCAGAGGCATTGCATTATATTGACAGGGTCTGCTTGCTCCCAGACCATACATTTAGTCAATAAATACACAGTAGCTGCAGCAGGATGTATATACAAAATTTTGCTTTCCATTGTAGTATGCCCATTACTAATTATTTTTTCATTGAGTTGCTGTCTTTGTAGTCCAGGTAAGAGATTGAGTTTTGTAAAGTGTGTAGTCTAAATTTATGCATCTGTGTCTTGCAGAGTGTGACAGAGTCCCAGAAGTTCATTTTTGGTGACTTTAGGCAAAAATTCTTACGCTGGCTTTTTCTAAGTATGTTCAGTAGTAGGGAGAGGAATGTGAGGGGTTAATGCTGATTCCTAAAAGAACAGATGAAGATGAGATGCTTTAATAAAAATGCAGAAAGTATAGCAAATTCTTACTGTTTCTCTTGTATCAAGTTTTGTGATTCAAATTAATTACAGTAAACAGTTAATGCTGAGTGATATAAAGTATTTTCCAGCCTTGTATTGTACTGTTGTTGAGTTCTTAAAACAGGAATAAAGTTGAAAAAGGCAAATTGCCACTAATTTGTGGAAAACCCCGAGAGTTTCTATAAATAAGCTAATTTACTGGAATTTTCTCCCTTACTGTAGCTTAATTGTTAACAGTAAATTGAAAAAGACAAAGGATTAATTATATTTTATAAACAAAATATTCTCAAAGTGAAGCACCTAGAGGGGTACATTGTTCTACACATAAAAGGAATGTATATCAACAATGGGAAAACCCCACCATTTTGCTGAATTTTTCCCATATTCTATGAAAAGTGTCATGCAGGAGTTCCTTGTATTCAATCAAGCAGTGATTGAATAATAGTGAAATACCAATTTGATGCCTCACATGCTCTCCAGTTCTTTATTCTGGACATGCACTTATGATTTGCTTTACTTTTACTTCCCTTGACAATAAGCAATGCCAGACCCTTAACATTCCTGCCTCACGTATTACCAGTAATATTGTGCTTCCTTGCCCCCTTCTGTCTCTTAATCTTTCACTAAGAGTAATATTGGGTATTAAAATTTTCGTTATTTCACCTTAAACTTGTGTCCCTTTTGAGTTAATACTCAGAAGGGTTGTAGTTCGAGGTGAGTGATTTTTAAAGCCAGTCAGTATTTGTATCAGTTTGAATGGCTGCCTCCATCACCACACAAACCTGTAATGAGAAGCCAGAATACTTTTGGTTAAAATAAATGCTTTCAAAATAATTTTGGTTAAAATAAATGATGGCTAGGAAATGGCATAAATTATGTTGAGGTGTCACCGGGAATGTGGTGAAAATGACACTAATTCATTTAGCTGGGCATGTTCTTGGTGGATTTGCCTGTTGAAATATGTACAACTGTTTCATGTCCTGTCTCAGACTGGTTCAGTGTTACTTCTGAATCTGCACAGACGCCTTCACAGACTCCTTTGTCTGCCACAATTATTGACCAGAGACACATTTGGGAGATCACTACTTCAAGATGTCACTGGTTCCAGTAGCTGCCTGCTAAGAGCAGTTCTCACGGTTTGTTCTCTTGACTGAGTAACTTTGCTAAGAATTTGAGTGGCATGCTGGCAGAGCTGATACTAGTTCATTAGCTAAATCTCTTACTTAAAAATAGAGATTTGATTCAGTGGTGTATAATTTGAAACCTCTTCGTTCTAGCAATGGCCTTCACAGTCGAGCACTAATTTGGCCTAGCACATGTAAGAGAAATATGTTTTAGTCTTATTTTTAAGTGGACTTCCATAATTGACAGCTTTTCTAAATTTACTTTTGTGTTTTTTTCAAGTGAGAGACTAAAGTCATTGGCTTAGCAATAGGCATGTATAATTCCTTTTTGGATTGTAGCAGTGATGGAGAGAGGTTTATTATAATGATGTAGGTATTAAACACTCATCAAAGCCATGCCTTTAATGCCTTCTAACATGCCTCGAGTACTACAATATAGGGAAAGGATGAAATAGTTACAGGGATGTAAGTTATAAGGACAAAAAATTACTGCAAGTGCTTTTAGAAATACTTCAGAATATTTAGAAGCTTTATTAGAAATATTCTGAAGGGAAAGTTGGAGAAATTATTTTCAAATTACTTTCAATAGGAAATATGTTTCAGTGTTATTTGAGTGCATTCTGAGGTGACCATTTGTTTTATTTGTGCTCTGTCAAAATACTCAGACAGCAGATCAACCAGATCAGTAACTGGTGTTCCCACCTAAAGCTGGGTGTCTCTTTTTTTGTGGACTGTGGTGTTTGTGCAGCTGCACAATGAGCCAGATAGGAAAAGCAATCTGTCTTGAAAATAATCTTTATTTTTATTTTTCTAGGCTGTTTTTCAACAGAATCTAGTTGTACAGCTGCACAGTGAACAGATCAGCAAACAAATGTGCTGGTATCCAAAATGGTTTTGCGGGAATGGGAACAAGAGAGTGAAGCAGTGGGGAGGGCAGCACTGCTGCTTTAAGTGCATCACCATCTTAAAATATTTGTTGAACTTCAGGCTTGGTTCTAACCAAAACAATTTGCTTACTTTCAGAAGAAAAATGAAATATTAAAATGCAACTTTAACTGGTTCATCTGTTCAAGGATTTCAATCTTAAAAGCACTGGTTGGTATCTTAATAGAATCTAATTGAACAGTATATTCAATACAGAATATTGGCACAAAAGCAAATTAGCTCTGTTATAAATTCTGTGCATTAATAGGTGTTTCATGGACTACATCCAATTTATATATGAAAGACTGCAAATTAATTCTTCATTAGCAGAGCTAGCACTTACAGAACTTCCAAGTATTCTGAAGTTTTTATATTCTTTTGAGCTCTGAGAAGGATCCTGTACTCAGCAATTCCTTACAAATAACTGACCCTTTAGAGAAGGCTGTCCAGTTTTTTTTATGTTCAGAATAAATGCTCCTTTCTGGATAACTGAGCTGGTAGATTGCTACTGTATTAATTCAAGATAATTTTATTATGCCTGGGACTTGGCTTTTCAAGTACTTCACAGTTCAGATTTTTAGGAAGTATTCATGGTGTGTTCAGTTATGCATAAATGCTTTCTGTACTCTTTAAATCTTATCTGGTATTAACTTAGCAAATAGGGCTTGGATCAATTAGTTAATGGTCTGTTCTCACAAAGTGCCCCTCCTACTGGGCTATAGGTTTTCAAATGAATGAGTTTTACTGAAATCCACAAACCTGTTTCACTGGAATTGAAGAAGGAAGAAAATACAGGAGATGGGTGAGAACTAAAGCTAGAAATGGTTAATTTTAACTTTATTGATCTGTAGCGTGTTTTCTTGTTTCCATTAGCAGAAGCTTATGTTGGCGTAGGACTGGTAAAACAAAAACAGGTTGTTATTTTTTAGTTAAAATGGCTTTATGGCTTTCTTAAAATGTCTTTCAGTAACAATTATATATTAATGGGGTTTGTTTGGGTTTTTTTGTTGTTGTTTTTTTTTTTAACTTACCTTAAAAATCTGTGCTAGATTAATAGGATTTTGAATTCTACTATTTGTTAAAAAATGTGAAATTTAAAAAATGTAGAGTAAATTCATTCATATTTTCAGATTCCAGCCTGTTTTTAACTGAATATTTATATGAAATATTGCTCAGTTCAAGATGGAGGGGAAGCTGCATACAAGTCTCCCGCATTGGAATGAATATAGAAAATAAGTTAAATTTCTAGGACTTCTAAGAAAAACTGTCTTTGTGTAGTTACTAATCATTTCAAGAAACTTTTCTCTTTTTAAGAAATTGGCATTTCTCATAGAGCTGTTGCTCTGAGAAGTTCTTAATAGAAATTAATTACACAAGTGCTGAACTTGCAGTGCCTCACAGCAAGAATGCTTTAGTTTGGTAAGAATATTGCTTTGTCCTTATTTTTAGCACCTCTAGTCTCTCTGGGTTCTCTCTTGTCTTAGCTGGACCGTGTATTTGTTGTGGAACTCATAGGTGCCCATGAAATCTTGCTAAGGCACTTTACTCTCTGTGGCATTCAAGCTGAGTAACTTAGAAGAGTCAGAGGTGTTTTTCGCAGATGAGCAGAACATTCTTCAGAGAAAACAAGGATAAGAAAGTTGAACAACAAGGGAGCGAAACAGAAATTACTTGGGAAGGAGCGTGGGAAGGGAAAAAATCAGTGCATGTATATTACAAATATTCCAGGTTATTAAAATTGTTGGGAGTAGACAAGAAAAAGGTTTAGGGGGAAGAAAGTTGGGCACTTGAAATATTCTAGTCAGCATTGTACACTGAAAAAATGCTGTGCTACGTGGGCTGCAAATGCTGGAATAACAGATGTGGCTTTCATTTGAATTTGAATTTTGTATGACCGCATTACTTGAATCCAAGTTTGTTGTTTTAAGTAAAGCTTAACTCTTGAACTAGTTTTCTAGTCTCAGTGAAATGGCTGGTGATAAATAAACAAAATATCCCCACAAATCATGTTCATATTCCAGACTTTAAGGCATAAAGTGCTGTATAAGAACAGTTAAAGTAGTAAGCACTGTGGATAAATTTCAGAAATCCAAGGGAAATTGAATGAAAAAAAAGATTTTAAAAGGAAACCAAACCAAACCCAGCTCTGATCACAGGTCCCTTTGCTTAAGTAGCTGAAGCAGCCTAGGCAGACTGGTTGCACAGAGATGTGCTGGGTTCTCCATGCAGAGCAGGCAGCTGTGCTTATGCCCAGGTGCTTTCACCTGAAGCCTTTGTGCCTGGGGATGTTCAATTTGTTCTCCATTTGGTGGGAATGGTCTCTTGCCCTGCTGCATTGTGGAGGGGATGGGGTGCCCTGGGCAGCACACCATGCCTTTCTGAAATGCCCTCTGATGGGACACACTTCATCTTTGCCCCTGCAAATCTAATGTTCTAATTTTGGAGCTTGGCTTGGGGAGGGCTTGTCCCGCTGCCTGAGGTGTCAGGAAGGACTCAGCTTGCTCTTGTTGCAGCTCAGAGAAGTGCAGCAGGTGCTGTTGTTTCAGCCCTGCCCTTTACAGGTGCTGTAGTTTCTTATAAACTCACAGTTTGGAGTTGTTTTCCCTCCTGTCTGCCCAGGATCATGTTCCTGCCCCTGTGAAGGGGAGGCAGCAGGAAATCAAATCCGTGAACAGAATTAGGCAAAGGCTGACAGCAGTAATAGGCAGAATCTTCCAATTTTGGTGTAGCCTTGTCCTCAGGCTGCCCTTCCATATTCTCTTGAGGGGATTTGAGTCTTAATGTTCCTATAATGAGATCAGCTAGATACAATTTTGTGCCACTGAAGTGTATAGAACTTGGACTTCAGCTTTCCAGTATTATACACATATGAGTACTGCCTGACAGGTTAAACATGACAGCTATTTACAGTTGCCTAGACAATAATCAAACTTGCTTAAAAAGACAGAAAGGATTAATTCTTTCCAGTTGTTCATTACGGGTACATTTGGTTTTTAAGTATCTGTTCCATCACAAGATTTCCAATGGAAGATACAGATTATTGTATTGCACAATAGAAGATAAAAAATTGTGTGCTGAGGTTCTTACTGTTTAAACTGAAAACAGACAAGTAATTGATTTTGAAACTGGTCTGATACTTAGCTCTGATGCTTAGCTCGTGTTTTCAACATTGAATCACAGTCATAGGTTACAAACTATTTTAACCACTAGGGCATGGAGAAAAGGTACCATTCAAAGCTAAACACCACAATTAGGGATGCATGACTAAAGTTTCCAAGTAATGTATTAGTAGTATTGTATGAGACAGTCACATGGAAAAGATCATGAGATTGTGAAAAGGATTATGAGCATGCTTTAGTCATGAATTTCCTGGTGGAGATATTTTAGTCTGGATCATGCTTGTTTAAATGAGAATTTAACTTTGCTTGTTCTGATTGTATTATCATTATGTTGCAAAAGGGGAGAAAAGGTGTCTTACCTACAAAAGTAGTATTACTTAATATATATATTAATATATGAAAATACTATTTCAGTGAGTTTTGAACTTATCCTACTGAACTACTTGAAAGAGTTTATCACAGCCCTGAAATCAGTAACTGGAAGAGGACTGAGCTGGAGACAAACCACGGTCATTCCTGACTGATGATTGAATAGTTGTTTATAAAAATAAACCACTAATGTACAGTGAGTAGCCATTGACCTATCTAATGTCCATGGAATCAATTTTGATGCAGATGTCTCCATTTGACAGATACTCTTCTGGGCTTATATTTTTTAATGGGACAGCATTGCAAAAGAGAGTTTTGCCTTTTTAAAATTTTTGTAAGTTTTTGAAGCTGCAGTGTCAAGCGAATTTTCATGTTTTGAATTTGTGAAGGTTAACAGGAGAAAGGTTTTTCCCCGGTTTGTGTGTGTGCAGTAGTGTGGTTACCAGGACACAAGTGTTTAAGCACAGAAGAGCAAGCTGGTATTTTGGGGAAGTAAGATGGACTTCAAGTGTTTGTGGTTTGCTGCAGAGCACTCTCCTGGCTGGATTCATAAAGCACATTTTAGTGAGCAGCTGTGGGGGGCTTGGGAAGGACAACCAAATTTCTCCTGTCTCATGCAAGAGTCAATGGCACTTCAGGATGTGCTGAGCAGGTCACTCATGTCTGGGAGTGCAGGGCCAGCTCAAGTCAAGGTGCACATCAGAAACTAAAACCTCTGGCAGTATTAAGAGCTTACAGCACAGCTGGCCTGTTTCCTGTCCTCTTTCATCCCTGCATTTGCTGCAGTGTAAAATGGTGAATTGTTTTCAATTCTGAACACAAGATCAGCTTTTGCAGTGTCTCCTTCATAACCTGGTGTTGAATTGTAAGTTTTTTGTAGCACTAAGTTGAAAACCACATGGTCTCAATGTTATAATTTCTAAATATCAGCACTAGCTGCTTTCAGCTCACCAGTTGGCAGCATTAACAGTATTTTTTGAGTTGCATAAGCAGGTGTTGTCCATATAACCCTACTTTTATGTGGATGTCCACGTAGATCAATGTAAGTGAAAAGTACTAAAAATAAGAACATTTAAACAACACACTGAAGTTGGTTAATGACAACTTATTTTTACATTAGTAAGGGGAGATTTGAAAATAGGCAATTGTGCAGTGTGTGTTCAGTGGAAGCACTTCAGCAGGACAGAAAAGAACAAATGGTGCATGGGTTTTCAGCTGTATTACCTGCCTGTCACCCCTGTGAACAGGAAAACACAGCATTGTTATTTCTAAATCATTTTCATTCTTTTGTAGCTTGTGTTTTATCAAGATTTTCAATACTATAAGTTGTCGTAAGTACAGATGCCTCTGAAAATATGCACAAAAATATTCTGATATGACTGACTGTAAATGTTGTTAATCTTATAATTGCCTCCTGTAAGTATGGTTTGTAAAACCGCATCTCTAAAATACAGTCTGTCTTCGTGTTGAATGAGAAAAGTACATTAATAGGATTGCTGCAGTAAAACTACTGCGATTGCTGTTCTTTTATTGCCAATATCTAAAAAGTTTTGTGAGGGATTCAGTTGGTATAAGTACCAAACTGATAAGCCATATAAATTGACATTGAGATTGCTTTTACAGCTAAGTGCTTCCCTTTGTGTTTCTTGTAGGAAACAGAGATGAAGGTACACATGCACACAAAATTTTGCATCATTTGTTTGCTGACATTTATTTTTCATCAGTGCAATCATTGCCATGGAGATGGACATAACAGCGGTCCCAAAAAGGATCGTGTACATGACCATAATGACTATCAGATCTCAAATGAATCATACTTCCAGAATGGAGGAACAGAATCTATGCCCAGTAAATTTTCAACGTTGGAAGCAGAAAATGAACAAAAATACTACATTGAAAAGATTTTTGATCGCTATGGTGAAAATGGAAGATTATCTTTTTTTGGCTTGGAAAAACTGTTAATAAGCCTTGGCTTGGGAGAGGTAAAAGTAGTGATGATAAATCATGATGATATTGGCCATGATCATGTTTCTCACTTGTATGCTTTGGAAGTACAGGAAGGAAAGCATTTTCATCCTCATAACCATGCTCACAGCCACTCAGATTCAGAAAACCAGACCACGGCTGGTGTGTCTGCAAAGAGAAATCACAAATGCGACGCTGAGAGAGACATGGCGGTGCCCTCGGTGAAGGAGGACGGCAGACACGTTCACAACCAAAGCCGCCGCCACCACCACCACTCGCGCCCGCACCGACACGAGCACAACGGCACGCGCCACTCGCGCAACGACTCCGTCAGTCACAGCGAGCACGCCGAGCAGAGCCACGAGCCCTCCACAGACACCAACACCACTCAGGATCAGCCAGAACGGAAACAGCGCAAGCAGAAGAAGAAGCAGAAGAAGATCAGCGAGACGTCGGGAGACGCCACATGGGATTACGCCCCGGAGCACGATCCCGGCGATCAGTACGAGCACAATCGTGTTCACAAGCATGACCATGTCCATGACACCTCCCACCTGCACGTGCACCACCACGAGCATGGCAGTGACCGCTCTGCCAGCCACGGACACCAGGAGGGCACTTTGGGCAGTGCTGCCGGACACCGGCACACCAGCAAGCGAGAGGCCTCGCACAAGCAGATCAGTGTGAGGAAACACGCTCTTCCTGTGGCACGGGGTCACAAGGAGCATGGCGAAGACGAGCACAAGCATGAAGAGGTGAGTAGGAAATGGAGAGCTGGTAAGTTGAGTTTCACTGCTGTCACATAAGAATTGAAGGTGCATACCCACAAATAATAGAGAGGCACATTTGGGACCGTAGTGTAATGCAGGTGAGCAGAGTGATAGTACTAGAGGTGACTGCCACAGTTCGGAGCTTATTTTTGAGTTGTCATTTCTGTGTACCCATCACCCATCTTTTCTCAGAGACCTGCTGTTGTGTCTATTTATCTGTATGAAATTGATCTGTAAAGCTTTCTGAGATGCCCTGCTTACAGATGAGGTTTTTCCCTTCCCAATATTCCAGAATACTGCCACCACACACCTTTTTTGGACTTCTTTCTGAATCTGAGATGATTTACATTTTTGAAAACTGGACGGACACTCTTTCCTAAAATACCTGCATCTTTTAAGCACACTTCTGATATCTTATCCTAAGAGATTAAGAAGCAATTGCAGGTGTAGCTTTAGTAGCACTGTGCTCAGTGGAATCTCTTCTGTTTTGTCCTTCAGCATCCTTTATTTCTGCCATTATTTCTTTCATAAATCCCTTCCCCTTACAGTTAACCACAAATGCAGGACCTTGTAAAGTCATAATTTTAAACTGGAAGGATGAAGGGAGTGCCAAGTTCAAGGTTTCAAACTGTATTGAAAAGTGAAACTCAAAACACAGAAGGTTGGTTGGTAAAGAGAAGTGTTGAAAAACCTATTTTGAATTTACATTTTTCCTCTCTTCACCTGTTGCTCTTTCTTCATTGCTTGTACTATGTAAAGAATATGGAAACTGCTTTTCATTGACATTTATCAAAAGTCATGTAGATATTTGGAGACTCGAGTTTGGAGTGCAGATATTTTTACCATTTCTTTCTCTCATAAACCACTTAGATCAGTTTAAGACATGTTTTAGCATTGGTGGAACATTTAGACCAAAGTTTCTGCCTTGAGTTCTCAAATAATATTGTGCATTTTCCCTAAGTGAAAGTAGATGCTTTTATATTTAATTTGTTTGTACAATTTTCTTGCAGTGCCTAAATGCTACCCAGCTGCTACGGTATTATGGTCTGGAAGCCAGCTCCCTAATATCTCCTGAGCTCTTCGTGTACATGTGTCCTGCTTTGCTCTACCAGATTGAGAGAAGGCTTTGTATTGTACATTATGATGAGCTGGAAGATTTTGCAAGAAATAAAAATGCATCAACTGAGAATAAAGATAAAATAGGTGCATCAGGTAGGTGTCTTGTTTTCTTAGTGGGACTGAGGCGTTTATCTCAAAGTTGGAAAGTTGCAGTATTACTTTGGTACTAAACTTCTTAATAAATTTGACCTGGACGTATCAGTCCAGGAATAGGGAACAACATTTTCATCACAATTCACTCACTGGAAAATAAGATTTTAGGTGTTAATACTTTTATATATTGGCAATGATACAGATCTGTAGAATTGACATGCGGAACTTTTGGTAAACTTAAAAAATGGCATAAGCAAGTACAAGAGCATTTAAATTGCCATTTCTCACACTTGCTTTTTCTGACTATTTCTCTCTAAGCACACAAGAAGTGGTCCATCAAAATCCTCTGTTGCCAGCTTTAAATTTTTTTGTGTGTACCTTGAGGAACTGTGTGTACCTCTGTAACTGAGTAGACTTCTTATCACCATAGTTTTCAGTTAAAATATTTGACTACTGTTAAAGTAGTTACTTTAAGGACAGAATCCATTGTTGTGATTTCATAACTGAATGCACTTTTCAAATACATGTTTGTCACTGCTGTCTTTCATAAAATATAATGGAACTGTTGATATTTGCATAAAAATATTTTATGATAGTTGCATAAAAATATTAAACATCTAAAAAACTTTGGGTATAATGTCTGTGTTTTGAAACTAAAAGTACTGGTGATGTGAATATTGATTAATACATTGGTGCATACTAGCATAATTAGAAATAAAGTTTGAAATAACTGCATTCTTATAGATGTTAATAACTGTTGGGAAGAATGTATTGCTGGTAATCTTTCTTAACAATTCCAGGGACATTAAAATAATTCACTTCTTAAAGATAAATCTTCTCTAGTGACACATGTACTGCCTTGTTAGCTGTTCAGAGATTGCAGATACATTGGGTGTTTTGTACAGCAGATTGCTTTGTGGCGTGGTCTCAGGGTAGTAAGAGCTGACCCCTGTCTTATTACCAAGAGCATTGCTAGAGTAGCTCTATGCATTTTCTGCCAATTAAAATGTTGAAACCCTATACAAAACTGTCATGTTGCACATGCTTTGAACCAGTTTAATTAGGAAGCTTCTACAGATGAGTGCTTCTTTTTAAAAGATTGCATTTTATTTCTCTGTAAAGAGAAAGGGAGTTCATTAATAACTCAGCTTGAAGACCTTTAATGTTTCAAGAGACTTAATTTGCAAAACTAGTGAAGCTTATTGTGAACATTTAACATGTTTTATGGCATCTGATACCTTGAGCATAAATAACACCTTTGCCAGTTAGTTGTAAAAATTTGGATTCTAACTCATTGATTTTGTTACATTAACAGTAACCAGCAGAACAGATCAGCTTGATTAGATGATGATAATTCTTCATAACAATTTCCTGTATTTTCTTGTATTAATTACAGTAAGATTTCAGTTGATATAATAGTAATTGTTCCTCCTTACATAAGGAAATGAATAAAAAAATACCAAATCCTAATTGGAATATGGGGATTGTGGGAGGTGTAGGGCAAATATCAGTCATAGAGTAACTTAACTTATGGCTTGTAGGATTGTACTAAAATGAAAGTGTGTGCCCACCTGATACAAACATTTTTAGATAGAAGTATTCAGCAAAGTTAGAAGGTTGCAGTCACTTTTAAACATGAGCTTCTGTGGTTTACTTTAGCTTTAGTTAAAGCTTTCAAACAATCTTAACAGGCCAGTGCTGCTTCTGTTCATTGATACCAGCCTGTGAGGTTTCATTACCTCTGCTACTGCTAAAGCAAAATAATTTAAGTGATGGACAAAAACTTAGAACTGAGCTGTCACAGTGTACCTACTGTAAGAGGGGGCATTGTCACCACTGAGGCCCCTAAACAACTGAAAAGGAAAGGCACACCCTGTTAGGAAAGAACCCAATAGAAGTCACACAAGTAAACAGGGAGTTCTTTGTTTAAAGATGGAGATAGCTTAGAGCTGTTGATTTGCAGTGTCTCAGATCAGATACAAGTTGTAATTCTGCCTGTGCAGATGCCAGTGCTCCCTGGAGCTAGATCCAAGAGGGGCACAGATTCCATATTCTAATCTCATGTGCCTTATCTTAATCATAGTGCCATGTTTAGGTCCTGTATCATCCATAGGAGTATTCCAGCCCCTCAGAGGTGTATCTGCCAAACCTGCTGTGACAAATGAAACCTAAGCCTTTCCATTTTTCTCCATGTAAGGCTGTTGATCGCCTAACCTGGCACTTAACACCAGTGTCCAGCTTGGGGGCAGTGTCCTGCCCAGTGACTGTGCAATTTTTATCTGGGCTGCTTGTGCATACGTGTTTGATTGAGCACTGAGGGACAGCTCCATATTCAGGATTTTTAGCACAGCCTGTTAGTCCAGATTATGTGGCTAAAGTGCTCTGGGAGTCAGCTGTAGCAATATTTTGTCATCAGGGTCTTGCCTCAACTTTAGACTTAATTTTGTATTCCTGTTTTCCAACCTCAGTCTTTCAGTTCCTCCTCTGACTGCAGACTTTGCCTTATCACCAGTTCTCTTTTTCTCTCGTCTCAGTACTCACATCTGTGCATACCTCATACTGTCTAAAGCTTTTCCCAGTCATTTTCTCCCAGTGGATGTGGCTTTGTACCACTTGCATTTCAGCTGGATTGTTTCCTTTTGTGCAGTGTTGTGGAATGACAGCCACAGACTTCACAAGAATGAATATCCCAAAATAAAATTTAAAGCAGCAAATGTGAGCTTTGGTGTTGAACCAGACAGAACCTGCAGCAGCCACACTTCTGTTGGCTTCATGTCAAACCTGCTCCATAGTGAGTTTGGTACAGACAGAATTCTTGTGGTGTTTCACCCTGATGTTGGCTCTGAGCAGCTACAACATACTTGTTCCTCTTTTCTTCTCTCACCCATATCCTATCCCATTTTCCAGGATGTTTTCCCCTACTTTTGGACCCTCACAGATGCTAGGAAAGTCAGATTGTGTTCTGAAATGTGGAAATGTCAGTGATTTTGAACCAAGAGTTGTAACTTACATTAAAGTTGGCAAATAGTGTAGACTTCTTGATTAAAAGTGGAGCTAGGAAAAACCCTGTGTAAGATAATCAGCACCTCTGTGCTAAAATTTAAAGAAAATATTTTATTAAAGTGAGATACCAACTGCAGGAGCCATGTCTCTTTGTTTAAAGGATCTGTTTCTTCTCTGATTCTTTGTTTTCAATGTCATGTAGAAATTCTCGCATCTTCCCTAATTGTCAAGAATATGCTTGGTGTGCCACATTGCATTATCACTTCTCCTAATGGCAACAGTAAAGATTCTCAGAAAAAAATAAATGTTGCTATTTGGTGGTAGCAAGTTGCTTTTCCCAATAAGAGCTTTTCAAGCTCTTATTTCAAGCTCTTATTGTAGCATTCAATTTTAGAGCTCCTCTGCCAAAGGTTGAATCTTCTCAAGAATAAGTGTATGTTTCAAAGAATCAGGTGAAATAAATAGTGCCAAACTAAACATGTGACTCCAAATGAGAGAAATACAGAACCCAGAAAAATTTTGCATCAGAACTATATTAAAAACACCTGTTACATACACATGAGTGCTTGTAGAGCCCTAGCAAGTTAAGTAGAGATGGTTTTGTTCCAGTATGAAACATTTTGCTTTTTGTTGCATGAAGGGCTACAAAGCTAAGCGTGGAACTAACAATCATGAAGAATTGTTGGGCTCTTTTTTTAGCTAACTGTCTTCTGATGTCTCACTATATTATACTGTGGTGTGAATAAACCTGTATATTTTGGTTTTACTGTGGACTTCAGTACTGCCTTTATATTTTTCAGCACCTTTTGAATGAACAATGACACAACTTAGGTTAAAGGAAAGTTACCATTTTAAAGGATAGTTGAAAGTCATTAATCAGCCTTAAAAGTTTTCCAGGTGATGTTCTGATAACCCTTCTGTGTTCATTTCTTCCCACAGCCTGGTTTTGTGGTATCATCTCTATCACCGTCATTAGCCTGCTTTCCTTGCTAGGTGTGATCTTGGTTCCCATCATTAACCAATGGTGCTTCAAATTTCTTCTAACTTTCTTGGTAGCTCTGGCTGTAGGAACAATGAGTGGAGATGCACTGCTCCATCTCTTGCCACATGTAAGTATGGTCTCCTTACCTTTTATTTTTAATTGTAAATGAGTCTAGAATTTTTTGATAGTGTGAATAAAGAAATGTTCACAGATGCACCTGTAGATTGAATTGACTGTGAGGGCCACCAACACTGTTGGAGACTTTCTGCTGACAGAAAGGAAGGAAATGTGTTTCTCTAAAAATAAGGTGGCGAAAAGCAGTTGTATTCATTGTTGAACTGATGTCATGCTATTGTAAAACACTCCTGAGCCCAACAAGAGTATTTTAAAATTAGCAGTATTGCTGTCTCTTGTTTACTGATAGTTGTGTATCAGTACCACCTAAAAATATTTACTGGGGATTAACATGACTGTTACTAGATTTGAGGGAGAAAGTAACCTCTAATTTACTAAATCAAGCAATTGCCCAAGGAAGGTAAGAAGCTTTTAATTCATGACAGTGTACTGTAATTCTTGAAAGTAGAAATGTTTTCTAAAATTCTGTTACCTCAGTTGCTTAGGACAAATACTAGTATTTACATATTTTCTTTGTGTAATTCTAATGCACATTTTTGATCATGGAGTTAGGATTTTTTTTAAGTTGACATTTCAGATCTGAATGTAGGCTGTAATTAACTGTAGTAGTTTGAAATGTCATAAGGCTTGGTTGCTATTGGGAGCATAAGAATGGTAATTCCTTCTGATACTTCTGAGTGTTAGTCTCATCTTCAGCACTGTAAGAGAAAAGCTGAAGCTACATTATCTACCCCCTAGAGGAATATTTTTTACTGATTAGCATAATGAATAGTCTATTGAAAAACTCACATGGCATAATGTGTTAGTGTGAAGAAAAACCAAAAAGGGGTGGGGGGTTGGGGGTTTCTGTTGTTTTTTTCTGGCCCAGTGCCATTTCAGTGTCCTGGTTGCCCCAGTGGTGTCACTGCTGTCTCTCCCACCAGTCCCATGGAGGCCACAACCACAGCCACCACCATGGCCAAGGCCACGTGCACGAGCACCGGCGCTCACACCGGCACGGCCACAGCCACGCGCACGCCGCGCACTCCGAGAGCTTTCTGGAGGAGAACGATCCCGTGCTCAAAGGGCTCTTGGCACTTGGGGGCATTTATGTTCTCTTCATCATTGAGCATTGTATAAGAATGTACAAACATTACAACAAACAAAAGGTACGTGCTGGAATTAAAGCTACCTTGTGACTGCTGAGGAGTTTTGTTTGCTCTGTGAACAAGTGCTGTGCTGCTCTGTATTCTGTCTGATGTTATGTGAGGGATCCCTTTCCTAAAGAAGCTGCTTTACTCAACAAGGTAACTTGGGAAAACAATGTAGAAATCTGATGGAGGAAGCTGCAGCTTTCTGGCTGCTGCATTTGGAGGCAGATCTAAGTAAAAGAGTTTGCAGCTCTCCCTCTAAAGCTCCCTGGAGTTTTTTTTTTTGCAAAAACAGGAGAAAGCATTATATAAGAAAGATATGGTTAATTGTCAGACAATTGGCAAGAAATTTAGCAGTATGCCGTTACCTAACAGATGCCAGTGTAACAGAGGTATCCAGGTTTTCCACTTCAGAAAAATGCTGAAATTTTCAGACCTCCTACTTTCTGTAAATTACCCATCAGGTTTTAACTTGTTTCTTAAAAAAATTATTGGACTATTAGGGCTGGGGGCATTCTGTATTTATGATAGGGTTACAGAAGGAGAGCAAGTACCCTGGGGAATGTGAGTATGCATGGAAATTCAGTTTTAGCCTTTGCCTTTGTCATTCAACTTTGAGGAGAAAATTACCTTGGTGAAACTCCAGCTGGCTTCTCCCAAAATGACCATGAAAACTTTTCAGTTTCTCTGTTTTCTTGTCAGACTTACTGTCTGAGCTGGACAGGCAGCAAAAGATTTCCTGTGTTGGAGGAGGCATTTCTTAGACCTTCAGATAAAAGGAGGAAAACTGTTACATTGAGTACATCTTCCTTGAGATTAATAAAACAACTAAATCCCCTAGGCTGCTTTGGCAAATCCTTGGGATCTGCTGTATTGGTTGCAGATAAAGAAAACTTGCTTTCTTAAAGGGAAATAAATACAAGGAAGTTATAGGAATATAAAACAAAAAAATTAAGCTGAACAAATTAGAGGAGCTGTTCTTACTGCATGTTTGCTTTCTTGAACAAATCTAATAGCTGCGTGGAAGTATTTCTGGGCTGTGAGAGCAATCCTTGTCAGAATATCCCCTCTTACTAAAATGAAATGTATCTCTGTGTGTGTCTGGGAGTGAGATTCCATGGTAAGTAGCTAAGATCTCTCACTGGGATAGGGTTTGTTGCTGAGCCTTACAAAGATCAATATTCTGAAGTAACATATTTCTGTCATGCAAGGTAAGAGAGAGTAGCTTGGTCTGTTTAGAAGAGATCTTTGGACAGCATCCAAAGATGTTCCTGTTATTTCCATCAATGTCCTTTCACAAACCAGAGGTTACCCGTTTTCTGTTGCAGAGTAAGCAGAAATGGTGCAAAAAAAACCAGACTGAAGAATCACCAATTGGAAGGAAACTTTCTGATCACAAATTAAATAACAGGCCAGATGCTGACTGGCTTCAGCTGAAACCCCTTGCAGGTAGGCAGTTACTGTTAGAAATCTCTGACTGGGAGATCCAAAGTAGGAGTAGGTTACTGGGGCATGGTGTGTAGCATGTAACCTCTCGTACAGTTTTGCTGCTATTATGCAAATCATTGTTAATAAGACTTAATAGGCTTTTCCCTATTAAATCTTCTTTTGTTCTGTTTTCCTTAGATCTGAGAGTACTCTGAACATTTCCTAATATGCCATAGAGGTGGTTCTCAGACTTCTGAAGCAGTTGTGTTTTGGGTGGCTGTGGATCTTTGGGAGTTTGTTGTTTGTTTGTTTGTTTGTTTTCAGGGTGTGTTTGGGTTAAGCTGAGCCTGACTAGCTCAGCCCTGGCAAAAATTCACACCCACACAATGAATGGGGATATCTGTTCCACTTTAAAGACTCCAGCATCTGACCAGTTAGAGATAAACAAAATCTGTTTCTTTCCATAAATACCACTGAGTACCCTGAATATTCCTCAAGTATCCAAAACAACTTTTGCACACTGTTCCTTCATAACAGACTGTGAATCCTTATGCTGTGTGTACCAGAAGAAATACTTTATCTTTCTTCTCACAGGGGAAGAGAAGGGCAAAGGCTTTGCTTTATAACCTTACAGTTCTGTTGCCTGCATGGCTGCAGAATTAATTTGTTGATGAAGAACCTATACAAATTTGTATTCATACAAATTAGGTTTATTTAATTTGATTGGTTTGTAGAGGGGAGAGTTAGGACTGCAGCCTTCTCCATTCAACCAACCTCAGAAGGGATTTGGGGCAGTGACACAGAAGATGGCATGTCCTTCAGCAGTGCAGAAGTTGGAACATACATTTGGAATGTCTGCATGTCAGGGGAGGCTAAGCTGTGACCTGTAAGGGCATGTGCAGGCAGAGCCAGATAGGGTTTCCTGAGCCATTCAGATCCCATCTACAGCTCTAAGACATTCTGGCAACTCTCCTTTGCCGGTGTTGAACCGTAAACTTTGCTGGTACAAAATTACAGGCACGAGCGTGGGCTGGGCTGAAACTGGCTTTGAGTGCTATGGATGCAATGTTGCTGCCTTGTAGTGGAGACTTCATATATTGTACATTCGAATTTGTGAAAAAATGTCTCAATGACAGACTTAGTTTTTGGATTGAATGCTGACACAAAGTTACTAGACTGGGATGTGTTAAAATATTTGTTTTGCTTTCCCAGAGCAGTTAACCTTTAGTTGAAGGGTGCAGTGGTTGCTGGTTGAACAGGAATTAACTCCGTGTCTCTCCCAACTGGTTCGATGCAGGAGCAGACGACTCGGTTTTGTCCGAAGATCGACTGAATGAAACTGAACTCACTGACTTGGATGGGCAGCTGGAGCCCCCTGCCAAAAATTACCTGTCTGTGGAAGAGGACAACAACCTGCGCCACTCTCACAACGATGTCTCCCACGGCGCCCAAGAACACGAGCTGCACGATTCCGAGTATGACAGCCATGGCGAAGATAAAATGATAGCTAGAAAACACAGTCACCACTGGCATCACAAACATTCCCATCATTCCCATGGCCACTGTCATTCTGGAAAAGACCTGAAAGATACTGGGATAGCTAATATTGCTTGGATGGTAATTATGGGAGATGGCATTCACAACTTTAGTGATGGCTTAGCAATCGGTAAGCAAAAGCACTGAGTATTTCTCAACAGTTTGTCCTTACCTTTAGTAACTCTGCTAATATTTGACTTACCAGTGATCACAGGTAAGGCTTCCAGTTAGCACCTGTGGTTACTGCCATTGTTCAGTCTCCTGCAGAGCAGAAATTAAAAGGCTGTCAATTGATATAGTTTCCCTTCTGCTAATATTCTGTGCTATTTCCACTAAAATTATTGTATCAGTAGCAGTGACAGTCAGTCTCTGCCAAGGAGAGATTGGTGCAGACAAACCTTAGGATTTATGGAGCACAGTAACCCACATTTATTGTTTGAGTCTCAGTTGCCTTAGAATTACAAATAAATGCCTTTCAGTCTTACTTAGAATGGTATTTACTAACGACAATAGTAATATTATTTCTATTATTGTTAACACATAGAATTACACAATACTTGCCAATAAAAAACACTGTGAATCAGGTTACAGGAATAGCATTTTAAAAGTATTACTTAGGATAATTCAATTTTTGTTTAAGCAAAGTATTATTTTGGCTCATGGTCAGATTTATTTCTAGTCAAGTGCAGAAGAAATTGAAGTACCAAACAGATTTTATTAGATTTATTAAATCAACTTGGAGTCACACAATGTTCTAAATGGGATTGGAATTGTCAAGTGTATTAATTTGGATTTACAAGTCAGTATGATGGTGAGAGGACTGAAGTGCACACTTGATTTTTTACTAAGTAGCTGCTTAAGAGTACTCAGGGTTCTGAACTAATGGCAGAAGGGACACACCCGTTTTTAAGGATGGGGATGAGCATTGGTCAGGGTCTCTAGTTGGAATCTACTCAGTTTCTTCACTTTGTTCTGACAACTTCTAAAGAAACTCCTTAGAAATTAACTTGTTGCTTCACTTTCACATTAAACAGGTAAGACATTTAGACAATGGCTTCTAAGGTCAAAAATAATTACTGCACTTTCTGTTCAGAACTTCACAGTATTGAACTTCCATTTCTAAATATTCCTGGGTCAAGCCTAAACAGCTGAATCTGTGGTAAAATGTAGATTTTAGAAAAGCATGCTCATCTTTTTAATATATCAAGCTATGAGCAATCAAGAGGAAAGTTAAATTTCCCCTTGTCTTCAGATTGTGTCTTCTCATTTTGCTTTATGCTGCCTGTTTTCACTGCTCACTGCAGGCTCTTTTTGTGCTTTTCTCTGCTACAGTAAAGAAATTTAATACCAGTTTTCTCATCTCAGAATTATTTAAGGTATGAACTTAAAGTTGATTGAATGCAATTAACTTATGCAAAAGAACTGAAAGGTATTTTTGGCAATGTTTTTTGCCCTTATTATTTTCCAGGTCTGGCTTACTAATATTGCTGATATGTACTCTAAAAATAAGTAGAAAAGAGCTAGAGAGATTATGGGTTAAATATTAGCTTGGATTTCCAAGCTGGAAAAGAGCCAAACTCTTGCTCATGTGCATTCCTAACTGCCCCTCATGTTCTTGAGAGTTCCTAGAATGTAAAAGAAGAATGTAAAAGTGGTGCTATTTATTCTGCTTGTTGCCTTTATGTCTCATTCTTGGCCAGTTGTGTTCTCCTCTCCAGGGTTCATCTTTCAGATAAATGAGTAACAAAGCCTGCAGTGGTAATGCACATCCAGGGTGCTTCCAGTATTTCCCATTTATGTACAGACAGGACACAGACATATTTAAAAATATTAGCGTGCATTCTAACAGAAGGGTGTCAGCTCTGCAAAGTCGATTGATTTTCTGACCTGAAAATAGTGAAATATAATTTTAATTTTTTTTCTTTTTTTTTTTTAGGAGCAGCTTTTAGTGCTGGACTGACAGGGGGAATTAGTACATCTATAGCAGTATTTTGTCACGAGCTTCCCCATGAATTAGGTAACTAAGTGTAGAAACTCTGTGCTCCATCTGTACAAAATCCTTATCCAAAAAGCTGTTGTGATACTGTGATAAGCAGTGCAGAAGCTGCAGTGATGACCAGAACTTCAGAGGATGAGGGAGAAATATTGCTTCAGAGTAGGTACTGCTACAGGATTATATTGGTAGTGTCTAATTACAGCACTTCTGTGAAGCTTTTTGAGCATGTTTTTAAAATGTTCTTAGGAGCATACATTTTACATAGCTCTGCTTTTTATAGAGTTTCACACTACTTCATCTGGCATTTTCTTACACAAAGTCACATAAGTAAACACAGGTTTACATAAATGAAATTCCACGCGGGGCTTTTCAGAAGAGGCTTTGTTCCAATTGTGGCCAAGTTCAGCTGGTGTGGCCATTTAGGGTAAAGCCTGTAGGCACTGTTGCCAGTGCCATTGATTCTTCCCCCCTAATGGAAGCATTTCTCCTGTAGGCAGCTAACCATGATGAAACCCATTGTTTTCACCTTGCATGAAAATTTACTGCACCCTGAGTTTTAAAAGAGCAGCCAGAGAGAGACAGGAGGAATCTTCTGTTTTTCCACTGATGTGAAGCTGTGCTAGATTGAGCTATGTCTGTACTCACAGCTCGCTGAGTTGAAGGGCTGCTGGCTCTGAATGATCAAAAGCGAGGCTATAAGTACTCCAGAAACCTCAGAGGTGATGAGGGAAAGCATTTTATATAGGCAGCTCCTAAGCTATAGGTAAATCATGGGCACAGGTGGGAAATAATAGAGCAGATGTTTGTGGTTTGACACCTGTGCTGTACAATCATTAGTTAAGTGAAACTGCTGCAGTATATGAAGGATTGCAGTGCTTAGAACTTGACAGCATAGAATGATGAAATTAACCTTGTACACTTGTGTACTCACCTTGGTGAGTAGTTTATACCTATGGTTTGATTTTTTTTTTTAATTTTGATATGTTTTTATTCTAATTTTTATTCTAGATTAGGCAGATATTTTCAGGGATGTGTGATGTAAGAATATTACATTAGTTGCCCTCATGTCTATAGATCATCTTACACTTCTCACAATCATAAGAATTCGGTTTAAATGGAGTAAAACTGTTAGAGCCAATTACAAGACTGAAGTCTAGACTTTTACAGATTGTGTACTTTTAGCACCTAATCTAGCAGAGCTATCCTGAATTTAGAATAAAACACATTAACCTGGCATGTCTTCAACCAGAAAACTCACTCAGCAGAAGTGAAGTCATTCTTTGTAAATGTAACTCCTCCTAGTGCTCAAATTCAAATTCACTGTCACCTCCTGGTGGGGACAAATGCCTCATTATCCTCTTCCTGGATTTGCATAATGAGGCGTGTACAGCTAAGAGGAATTTTCACAGGTATTGATCCAAACTAAACCTCTGGTTTTATGTGCCATGAAGAATTGAGAAGTAAAGGTGTGTGCCACACCGGGGTATACCCAGTGGGAAGAGCAGACCTAGACTCCTCCATTCACCCTTCACAATTGATCACTGCTGCCTTTCTGACAGTCTCCATGAGGAACGGGCACCTCTAAATCATACTTTACTCAGGGGCTCTCTGTGCATAAGCACAGTTCTTCCAGGGGAGTCAGTTCCTGTGGCTGTGTGTCTCTGTCTGCTGAGGTGGGTTTCTGTGGCTGCTCGCAGCAGTGCTGACGCCGAGCCCGTGCTGTCCCCACAGGTGACTTTGCGGTGCTGCTGAAGGCAGGGATGACAGTGAAGCAGGCCATCGTGTACAACCTGCTGTCGGCCATGATGGCCTACATCGGCATGCTCATCGGCACGGCTGTGGGCCAGTACGCCAACAACATCACCCTCTGGATCTTCGCCGTCACCGCCGGCATGTTCCTCTACGTGGCCCTGGTTGACATGGTACGGCTGCTGGGGCTGGGCTTGGGGGGTTCTGCACGGGAAACCTGGCACTCCTGTGCTGCTGCACCTCAGTCTGCTGGTCTGGTTTGTTCTGCACTGAGATTTCATCGGCATATGTGCAGTTCTGGAACATTCAGGCTGAACTTTTACTATGAGCAGCTGCTAATCCAGAGCTGTTGTGGTGAGTAGCTCTTAAAAAAATTACCTGGTGGGAAAATGCTGCTGCTTCAAGAACACACAGGTGCATTATCCTTAGTGTCTATACAGCATAGATCAGGCCCTTCAGGCTGTGCAGGTGTTACCAGCCCAGATTCTGTCCTGATTTCTCTCCTCTAAGCTGCTTCAGAGCTTCATTTTTAAATAAGGCAATTTTCTTACTTCTTGTCTTTCTGAGGCCAAAGGTGATGAGATTATTTTTTGCTTTTGGGGTACTTTATAATGCTCTCCACTGCATTATGGAGACTTTAATTTGTAAATATACTGTTGTTGTAAAGTCAGTCTAATCTACTAATAGGTGAGTAAGTACTTTTCAGTTGAATTGTTAAATAGAATCTCTGGGTAGAGTCATCCTTCTTGCAACTTCAGGTGTTCTACAGTAGCCTTTAATGCCTGAAATATCACTTCCTTGTAAGCTCTGTATCTGATGCTTATTTCCTGTCCTTTGACTGCAGATGTCATGGATAAAGGAAGGCAGTACTTTCATTCCTTCATTCCTTTTTCTTTCCCTCAGCCATCATAGTAGTAACCAAATAGCCAAAGCCCCGTGGTCTGACTCAACAACAGTAGGAAAGCTGCAGGAGACTCTTAAAACTGAACCAAAGTTTTGTCTTGGTGTTTGCATCTTCTGCCGCCTCCTCACACACCTTGTTACTTGGCACACAATAAGAACAGATTTTGATTCCTCCCTAGCTGTGAGCAGAGGTTCACAGAGTTTTCTATCCATTCCTTACATCAGCCCATTGAGAATGAGCCTTTTGGCATTTTTGCATCTGACTGTCCTGAAGTTTGTCTAATTACATGTGTTTCAATTATAAGGATATTCCTCTCCAGTACAACCTAAACTTAGGGATTTCAAAATCCTCTGGATTTTCCATGTTCTTTCATGAAATTTCATTTGGTGATAACTTTTAAGAGAAATCGTAATATCCTCCTTCCTGACACTCCTGTTTTGGTTTGAATGCGTACACTGAATAGTCCAGCTTGAATAACTGGGAAACAAATCTATCTGTTGCAGTTTTCATTCCTTTTGTCTCTAATACTGACAGCATAAGCTTTCAAATTCGAAAGAGTGGGGTTTTTTTAATTGACAGGACCATTCTTTTTGTGGTCCCTGAAACTGGTCACATCAGTAGCCAATAAAGCAAAAAGTTCAGTCATCTTTAGGCATGCTGTCAGAGTAAATATCCAGAGTGTTAAAGCCCTTCAGTCTTAATGACTTCACAGCACTTTGTAATTTGGAGTAGTGCTTGCTGTTGAGCTGCCTGGTGTAGTGTATATGTAATACCCATTTAAACATTTTTCACACCAATTGGAAGGGCTTTTGGGGGGGTTTGTTGGGGGTTTTTTGCATTTAAATATTCAGTGGGTCAAATTAATTATCAGGTTTATGTATCTTTTAGAAATAGAGTAATGCAAGACAAGATGAGTAATATGTTAGGGGTTTTAGCAGCTTTGATGTCATTGTCTGTTGAGCAGTTTTCAAGTTCTTGGAATAACCAAAACTGTTCTAGCTGATCTAATGAAGAATAATAGTTTCCATTTTCTTCTGTATCATCATTTTTTGTACTAAGTGAGTCTTGAAGGAATTCTTGTAATAATTCCTTTCTTGAAGGAATTACTGTGAGAGACTTAAAGATTACAAGTGCCTCAAACAGTGTTGAATCACTGAAGGATTTTGGACTTTGCCCACTGTAGCAAACTGTGCAAAGAAGCAACTGCTGCTCCTCTGCCACCACAGAATCCTACCCTGCTGAGTAAAGTCCTGACTTAAGGTAAAGGTGGGACTATTCTCCAATTATCTCAGGCCTAAGGAGAAGTAAACAAGGCTGGGGAGAAGAATGTAGGCACCAGGCAAAGCAGCTCTGCTGAAAATGAGCTCTGGCTGGGCCCAGCAAGGGGAGACCACAGCCCAGCACTCCAGATGGGAGACACCCTTTCAGGAGAAAAGAGAGACTGGAATGGGATTAATTGGCTTTGGAAGTGAGAGAATCATTTAACCAGTAGAACAGGAACAGGCATCGAGCCTTTGTCTGCTAAAATGTGTAAATGGTGAGAAGTTTTGAGTGACCTCAGGACACCCACCCTGGGGAAGCCAGGGTGAAGAGGACCAGGGGGACACAGGCTGATCCATAGTCACAGGTGGTGACTATCTTCTGCTTCATCTTTCTCTCTCACTTCTCTCTCTTTCCTGTTTCTCTCTCTCTCTGCCTCATATTTGCTGTTAAATAAAATTCTGACTGTCGACTTTAGCGTATGGTCTCATTTGCACCTTAATTCAGGCAGAAGCATCTTTCAGTAACCAGATCCTAACATTTACCTCCTGCTTTCTTGAATTAATTTCCTTGTAAATATTTTACCTCTGTTCTATGTGGGTGGCTTTGTAAAACACCAAATTTTATTTTTACATTTCCAAGAGCACTACTGTTAGTTGATTTTGTCCGTGCTCTGACTTTTCCTCACAGGTGAGCAGTATCTAGAATGTACAGAATTTTCCTAAGTTCTTATATCTGCACATAAAATGTCTCTTGAATTGCTTGTAGCTACCATTACCGTGTTTAAAATGATGTGTATGTTAATATGTGTAAGTACGACAGATTAATGGCTAAGTTCAAAGTCATATGTTTATCTGAGTATGGCTTGAATTTTTTTAACATTTAAAGACCAGAACTCGAATATTGGGGTGTGCCCTATCTTGAGGAACTTAAATGTTTAATTTCATGGATGATCGGGTGAAAGTTCAAGGAAAGGCATTTTTAGTTTGTTTTGTAAATGCTTCACATGACTATGTTTTTATTGAATGTGGCTGTTCAGTAGAATTTAAGCTGAGTCTGAGTGTATTGTTTTTATATCTGAACCCTGGAGTGTTTATCCTTGGATAAACAATATCATCCTATAAACTTGTCCATGTATAAATGGAATAGAGGTGAAATAACTTTCTAAATTGTTTCGTATCTTTCAGCTTCCAGAAATGCTTCATGGAGATGGGGATAATGAAGAGCATGGTTACTGTCCTGTGGGACAGTTTATTCTTCAGAATCTAGGCCTGCTTCTTGGATTTGCCATCATGCTGGTGATTGCCCTCTATGAAGACAAAATTGTGCTTGACATCCAGTTTTGACCTGATGCTGGTAATCACTGTGGTTCCAATCTGTTGCTGTCTGGCTTTGAGTCTGCACTGTGTGGCTGTGTGCACACTGCTCAGAGGACATGTGGTGCTTGCACTGCTTACACAAGGACAGGAGATTCCTTTCTACCTAGAGTAGCTTCTGCTTTTCTCTCATCCCATCACATGAGCTTACCCAACACAACTCTTAAACTCGAGTGAGCGATGTTTAGGAAACTCTCAACCTGAGAAATTAGGGCCAATGTCAGGTGCTGTATAGGGAGCACTGATGCTTAAGAAAAAAGTACAGGGAAAGATCTCATTTGGGGAAATACCATTCCATTAGTGCACTTGGACAGAACCCAGATGATGTTACAGCTAAAACTCACACCTGTGCAAGGAACCCAAGGAAACTTTTAGTGCCACATGAGTCTTGAATAGCACATAGCTGTCTCTTTGTATGTCTAGATCTATATAGATACAACAGATGTGCACACATACACGTGTGTGTGCACCTCTGTACGTACACCTATTAATCCTGTGCTGGGTTAGATGTTCAAGAAGGAAACCCTGAGCCTAAATACTGTTTAAATCCTTACAAGCTCTGTTAAGCTGCACTCCATCATTGCAAAGCTCCTGTGTAAGAAGGCAGGCTGTTGCCATGTACTCTGCAACGTGTAACTTCTATCGAGGGTCAGTTTGATGATGTTTTTCCCCAAGTGAGATTTATTTGATGTTTGTTCCTTGATATTAGTAGAAAAATGCAAAATGCAGTAGAATTAGTGTTAGCCTGGGGAAATCCCTGACCTTGGAGTTATTGAGCTGTTTCTGGTTCTTTCTTACAGACGCTAAACATGTATTGTGTGCCACTTGCAGCATAAACTACTGAAGAATTGTGGCTGTGAATTTGTGCAAACTGTTTTAACAAGAGAATCCATGTGGGAATTTCTCCATTTTTTAAAACGGTTATTTTGGACTGTTTTCTTCTCTTCATGTTAAACCAAGGTGCAAGATGCTAGTTCCTGAAGCTGGACACAAGGGTTAAATTATGCTCTGCGTATGTTGTACTGGTAGAGTATTTACAATACTGTAACAGCGCATCAAATCTGTTCCTACAATACCTTGAAATCAGACATTGTGACACCAGCCATTTCTGGCAGTAAAGAATATGTAAGAAGATTTCTACTTCCAGTATAAATGAGTTCATTTCTATGATATTTTTTTACAATTTTGGTATTTAAATTAGATTATTAAAATGCAGATGTGGTAGAACCATGGTATGTGTCATTTAGAAGAATAGACTGAAAATTTGGGCCTTAACTTGCTGGGACCAGCTGTCCTAGATCAGATTGTGCTGACAGGCATTTATTGCCAGACATGAGTTAGTTCCTCTTGTACCCATCTCCTTAAAAAAAAAAAGAATTGTGCGTTTGTGGGGAGTGCAAGTTGATTCTGTAGTACCAGTCCTAAGCATGGTAGTAGTTTGGTTTTTTTTTTAAACATCCAGTTTGTCTCTCTTCTGTGTATGCCAGGTAAAAGCTGTAGTTTGACTATGTGCCGTAAGTTTTAAAGTTCTGGTGTGCTTGGTGCCAGTGTAGCTGCTAAAGCACTAATCCTAACACCTTTAATGAGAGCCAGTGGGTATCTGCATTCCATTTCAAGTTCCTGTGTTTCCTGTGGCCCTTTACTTTGAAAGCTTTATTGGTCAGTTTAGCTTTTACTGAGAGCAGCTCATGTATTTTCAAGGTATCAGTTGGTTGCCAGTATTTCTTCCTAATGCAGTATCAGGAAACAGTATTAAGGGTCCATTTCAAAGAAAGGGTGCAGGTTCTTCAGTGAAGAAGCCAAAAGCCCAGAGTTCAGACACTCAGCCATTTGATGTTCTGAACTCAGGTTTTCTTTTTTCCTCTTTAAACATGCTTATTGTAGAACCCTTATTAGCAAACACACTGTTGTTAGCTTCAGATTGCTGAATTTCTGCAGTGTAGAACTTCTGGATGATATTTTTGCATAGTGCCCATATTCAGTCAATGAGACAAAACTTCCTGGATACCTTCTGAAGATCTGAGTTTAAAGAATCCCTGTTTATTTTGTGTTAAACTGACTAAGTTTTTTCTTTTCTGTTTATTTTGAAATATAAGGGGGTCATTATGCAGCTGAACTGATATTTTGTCAAATCATTTTTTAAGGTTTATTTCTCTTAATTCTTTTTTAAATGAAGATTTCTGTATTTCCAGTAGTATATTTACTGTTGTATTAGTTGGAATGTGGTTATAGCTCAATACACTGTCTCTGTAGGAAAATAGTTAACTTCCTTCCAAGACCATCTTCAGACAAGGGAAAAATATGGTCATTGAAGGTAGGTACTGTATTTCTCATGGAATATAGATTTACTTTTATTTTCTAGTATTTATTGCAAATGTAACAGAGCAGTGTAACAGCTGTGACTTCTCTATGTTTCCACCAGTATTGAACTCCAGATGAATCTAATGTACATTTTTGAGTCACGTTACAGACAATCTGAATTCCACTACATTTCTACTTGGCTTCAACATTCCATTTTGCTTGAATCCAGAGTCTCATTTAACTTGTATTTGTTGGAGGGCATAAATGTTACTTGTATATTACAGTGCTGTCACTGTGTGACATCCCATATGAATTCTGATGTAAATCACATTGCACTCAATCCGCTGTGATTATGCTTAGAAAATGTTGTAGTTGCTAGATGCAGTGTGATTTTTTTTTTTAATTATTTTTTTTCTTTCCTCTCCCCATTAACAACTGAGTCTATGGTTTAAAATGTGATAATGGTCCAATAAGATAACTTGCTGAGCTATTGTGTTTTTTTGTTATAACTAAATCATTTTTTAAAAATTTTATAAAGCTGGAAATTATCAAATGCTGTTTTGTTCATTGTCAACGGTGTTGTGTTCATTTTATGTATGTTCCTTATACATAAGGAGCCTTCAGAAAATAAAAAAAAATTATTCAAGGAGCAGATATTTTTGTTGACTTTTCTAAGGTTTGATTACTTCTGTGTTTTAATATTCCTTTCAGTTCAGCAGACATCACTACAAGCCCCTAAAATAAATTCTGAAAAGGAAGGTGTCAAAATACTTTGCTTAACAGAGTTGCTTAAACAATTAAAACCCAACATAAATGCTCTCTCCAACAGATGTTCCACACTTCCAGGTCAGTCAGGTAGGAGCAATTCTGAAAATAAGAAGAGTGGACTGGGGGAATTCCATGGAAAGTTACTGTGATCTTCTAGCTGGTCGTGTAGTCTTTGGATTGCTCAGGGAAAAGGTCCATAGCCTCTTACAGAGAAAGCTGCCCATCCTGGGAAAGCCTGACTCCCACCCTTCAGAACACAGTCTGCCTAGAGCATGTCTGAGTTTTACTAACTGTAAACTCTTCTTACTGTTCTTGTTTCACATTCTGTGGCATTGCTGCAAGTGCCTTGCTCTAAAGCAGCAGAATTCCCTCTATTACTGCAGTAAAAGTCACTAGCTTAGAACTAACAATATTGTTACCTACAGATGAGCTTTTTTCTTTCTCCTGAACCATGGACTGAACCATGGTAGCACTGGACTGCACCTGCCTTACAAACTGGACTACAACTGGCCAAGGAGCTGAAAATTGTTAAAAGCTGGAGAAAGTAGGAAATACATAAACTGACTGTACAGTCACAAAAATGTTTTTTCAGGAAGATAGTCAGAAAAAATACACACACACACACCCCAAAAAAAAAAAGCCTTAAGATATTCTTAAGTGGAAGAGTAATTTCACCAGAATGAAGCTATAACAATAAAGCACAGTAAAAACTCAGGAAGGAATGTGAACATACTAACACGGATAACAGTGGAAGGTTAGGGTAAGGTGATATGTGGCTTTGCATACCTGTGTAAGAATGGTGTCAAACAGCAGTTGTGTTCATGACTGATCCATGGTAATAGCAGCATTTTCAGTCATTCCAAAGAGCTCTGAAAAAGGATTCTGTTCAAGTGTATATTCAGTACGACTTTGGTACTGAGAAAAGATGGGGGAAAATACCTCTAGATTGAAAAGAAGAAGCAGAGGCAGCAAAACAGCCCACAAGAGGCCACAAGCTGTACTTCAAAACCACTACAGGTTTTCCTAGACTGAAGAATAAAGTGTGTAAACTAAGATATAAAAGATATAAAGATAGAATTTCTGAAAAATTCTGGGAGCTGATGAAAATTCTGTTAAAATGGGATGCCAGGTGTAAGGGGCTGCAGCCCCTCTCCGAGCCCACTGCTTGCCAAGTGCCTGAAGGTGTTCTGCTGATGACTGACACAACTCCTGTGTGATAAATTAGGCTGATTATTGTGGCCTTTCAGCCCCCAGTAGGAATAATGAACTATTTCTTTCATGCCTATTTTTAAATGCTTTTAACTTCACTAGGCTCTCTCAGTTACTGTCCCCTGAGTGCTGACCCACAGAGTCAATTCAGATGACAGTAATTGGGTGGTGTTTACGTAATGTCACTTTCTCAGAAGTCACTGAAACAAGGCCTGATAGAAGATGAGATTAAGCCACCAAAGCAAACAGTGACTGAGTAAATACTGAGATACCAGTTTCAGTAAAGATACATCTATTTAAGAAAAAAAAAAGAAAAGCTGTTGGCAATTCCATTTTTTTTAGATACTTACATCTTCAGGAGAGGCAAAATAAACGCCACTTGGATCAAGTGTATAATTGGCATTTGTAATGATTTCTGAGGAAAATAACATCTTCAGAACACTTTCAGAGCCAATCCCAGTTATCAGTGCCTCTGGCACCATAATTGCATTCCCCAGTCACAGTGAGGAGCAGCAGCTGGCAGCTCCTGCAGGAAAACAGGACAGTGATCTGAGCAGCAGCCCAGCACCTCCCTGGGCAGCCCTATCAGTATCACTGTAATTCACTTGGAAGGCAGCCAGAATTCTCACTGGAAAGTTTAAAAGCTGTTAATTACTTCTGCTAGGTCATGCTTGAACTATTTCATCTCCAGCCCTTCAAATACTTTTTAATAATCATCCCTCAAGTCACCCAGCCATTGCTGGTTTTGAAGAATAATAGCACTAAAAATTTCCATAGTAATGCAGCTAAAACTGCCTGAATACAAGTTTATGGAAAACTTTTCCAAAATTATCTCTACTTGTTTGGCATCTTTCTAAAATAAATGTATGCCATCACAAGGCCATAGCTGGGCTCATAATTTTTTTATTGTTTCATATTATATTTTTAGAAAAATCAAACATGCTTAAATTCTTGAGGCTGGGAAAAGCTGGACCCCTCTTAAGTGCATAAAAAGAAAAAAATATGAGTGATAACAGAAAATTATTTGCAGGAAGGCAAGAGCAGATGATGGACTGAGAACTGGGATGAAGCAAGCCAGTCAAAAAAAGTACCAAGAAATGTTTACTACATACGAATCATTATCTTTCAGGACAAAAAACGGTCCTCAGCTGGATCCTGGAATCCTGGATCCTGAGAATTTTGGAATTTTCTGTGCTGACAAGCACCAATCCACAAGAAAACACTTTTGACTTGAGGCCATGGAGAAGGCTTCCAAATTTAAATGACAGAACCAGGATCACTGGTGTGTAGTTTGAATAGAAGTGTGTAATATCACATGGTGGGAAACTTGGAATTTAAGGTTTTAGAATATATTAATATTTAAAGGCAAGATGGGAGTTTTAGGGCAGAGTTTTCTTTCTTCTTCACCTGCATCTTCATGAGTTTAGGTGGCATTTTTGTAATTGGATAGAAAATTCTGCATTCCAGGCCACAGGTAATTACTTATTGTGTTAAAAGTAAAAATAATTTAGGTGTTCATTCTTAATTAAACAGTTAGGCTTTAAAAGGCCCTGTAGAGAGAGAGCTACATCACTATTTTGAACTTGTTAGCTAGAAGTGCTAACAATTAGAACTCACTGCAACATAGATAAGAATTAATAAACATCTGAATCCAAACACAAAATACCATCCCTTGAGCATTCAATCCCGACTGGCAGAAGGAAATAAGAAAATAAAACACAATAGATCCCAACTGGTTTCACTCTGCAGCAGTCCAGGGGCTGCTCTTGTCCTTGGCCCCGAATAAATCCCAGCCAGCCATCAGGATATTTTACACCTTGCAGGAACAGCAAAGCTGAGCCACTCAGAGCCCAGCTTCTTCCTGCTCTTACACTTCATGAGTCAGGCAAAACCTTTTCCAGACAAAGGCCTTCAGCAGGAGGTCTTTAAATGGTCATGAGCA
>VRYO01002782.1:4453902-4560637 GCA_009812075.1 Sialia sialis
GCACCTATACATTTTTAACATCACTCTATTATAAAATATTGTTCATACTATATATTAGCTTTTATTTTTTATCCTTACTAAGTTCAATTTCTGGACTTTACACGAAGACATCAAGTAGAAATGTCTGATTTGGTTTTCAATTGAGACCACTTAGCTAATAGAGAGCTGTATTATTAATACCATAGCAACAAGTTTCAACTGATGAAGTATGAGACACGCAATAAAATAAAAAATAAATTTTCTTCACTATTAGAAGTAATTGAAACTACTTTCCTTGCAGTGGAAGACAATTATTTCATTTCTGAGGCTTTCTCCACCAGATCATAGATGCACATTCATCAGGGTCGGCTTTAACTGATTTTCAAAGTTGCAACTTCACTCACAGATTTTCTGCACTTACTGGAAAAGTCGGGATCAGACAATGGATATCAGACATTTAATGTACTGCATAGTCTAAAATACAATTTAAATCTTTTCTTTTGTGTCATGCCACCTCTTATGTTTCTTCCAGTGAAAAGCTCCAACTACCAATCCATTTAATCTGAACCTATGAAGCTCTGACAGTCTCAGAACACTTCTACAAACAGTATTCTCTTGAAGGATGTAGACAACCTACTACAAAATGCAGGATATCCCTGCAGCTTGGTGGCTGGAGACTTGAAATTTACCTGTCATTCTCAGCAGCACAGAATTCTGACAGAATTATAGGCAGGAAGTGCAAGAAATACATCTTAGAATCTGTTATTACATGTATAATCTTACTTTCTAGTATCCTAGGAGTACTTTTCTACATAAGAATGTAGAAATAATAAAAACCATATTTCAATTCTGATGACTCCAAGGTCCCATATTACTGGGGTTTTTATATATTAAATAATATATTACATATAATGTATATTTGAAAAAAATAGCATTTTCAGGTAAGACTGCTTACAAGAAACAAACTATTATGGCATTGTTCCATGTTTGCATTTTGCATTTGAAATTAATTAGTTAAATAGTTAAATAGATCATGACATCACATGATGATAAAAGATGCCAAAATATTTCACCTACAGTTTCTTTTAAACAACAGACAAATTATTCATTCCTGAAAACAATCCATTTGCATGAATTAGGGTCTTGTATTAAAGAGAAGCATGAGATCACTTTTACCATGTTTTTGTGCTGTTAAAAACAGGTTTGGGGTTTAGTTTGGCATTTCAACTTTTAATCAAAGTTCCTTGCTTCATGCAAATACATTCACACATGCACACACCTACACACACAAACATCAGCTAGAGCAAAAAAAAAAGATTAAAATACCTGATCATGATCAAACTTAAGAAATGCTGCCATGGAGTCAGCACCAGGAGAAACTATAAATATCAGTGCTTGGAGGGCTCAGGTTATGAATGATAAATTCCTGCAACATTTGTTTCATCCGGAAAAAAGAAAAGAGAACTGAAGGAATTAAAGTGTCCTATTTTCATGTAACACATGTTACTCTGAGTACAAATTTCAAGGACAGTATTCCTGCATATAAAAATAGACACCAGTACAGTCCCAGAGGAATCGATGTAGCATTTGCAAATCTAGGCAAAAACAATGCCCAAGAGCTGACATTGGAAGTCCTATACAAATGTTCTTTAATCTCATTTCTGGCACCACATCTGGACAGAACAATGTGCTGGATTATTTCCTGCACTTACTCCATCTGTATTTTGGAGAAGATTTAAATTTTCAAGTCTTACAATGCAACACCTTTCAGAGGTGTTAAGATCTTTTCTTAGAAGAAGACTGCATGCAGCAGTCTTGAAGACACTGCTGTTTAAACTTCTACTGAATTTAACTGGACTCTATACCAAAATAAGAGATAGTTTATAAAATGACAGCTTAATGATGTGATACTGTAAAGCCTTACAGACATACACCTTTAAAATACTATCATCCAGCATCTGGGCATGCTCTATAGTATTTTAAAATAGAACAGAATAATTACAATGTTATAAAATAACCACTTCCTCTTTAAAGAAATGCAATGGCATTTGGAAAGACAATCCTAAGAATTAATCTCTGAACATGAAATTCAGGAAACACTGAAGGCTTCAAATAGTAATTTTAATTCAACCCCTCTGGTAGGAATCAGGACAGTATTTTTTAAGAGTTTATATGCAAAGTTTCTGTATTTGTAACTAGCAATTTTAACTTGCAGGATTTGACATTTCAATTGCACAATCTGCAATTACCACAGGCACTTTCAGTTAAAAAATACATAGTGTGACTAAGGACACAGCCTGTGACACAAGGGGAAGAAATTCCAGTAGTTTTACTTCCCTTGGCTGTCCTGCCCATAAACTCACCTGTGTGAGGGACTAAGGCTCCTTTAGGCCTTCCCCTGCTCTGCAGGTGCAAGGTGTCAGCAATTAGCAAAGGCCTTAAATGTGAGAGCAGGAAAGAGGAGAGAGGCTCTGCCTTTCACTGACTGCAAGCTTCACAGATGGAGACACTCCTGCAAGAGCTTAGCTCAGCTTCCAAGCTCTTAATTGACTTTAAGAAGATGTATGAATATGAGACCCGCTTAAAAACGTTCACCAAGTGGCCCTTCCAGGAGAACTGCAAGTGCACTCCAGAGAATGTAAGTCTAAAATGGTTATTTTGCCTCTGTCTCAATTTATATATACTATGCCTGAACGTGAAGTCATTGTTAAGTATATTCAGGTTCAAGAGGAGTCCACTAAGCCTGAAGATGAAAAGCTAAATACTCAGTTTTCCTCTGTTCCCTCAGAAATACTGTACCGGGATTGGCTCATTTTTTTTCTGTGTTCAGTCCACTAGTCTGCCCACAGATTTTGATAACTATTGTTTTTGTTCCCTTTTTTTTTCTCTTGTTCTTGTCACTTAAAAATTAATTTCTTGTATTATGTAGTCTTTCGAATTGTAAATACTATTAATGATAAAGCAGCCTACATTAAACAAATATAGATCTAGCAGAAGGATAAAGTAGTGGAATGATCACTACTTCAAATTCAGAAATGGAAATTATTTACATTAAAAAAATCCATCTGACTTTTACTTTGGCACACACATGAAACTGCCAGCCTGAATCTCAGATGAGTCATATCGCAAGAGTTACCTGAGAAGGTGTTTGGTTACTGAAACAAACTTTGTTTTTGGTGTCCCAACTAGCTATGATTCTAAAGTGGCAGGAAACATGAGTAGTATGTGGGATAAGGCTCTAAACTTCTAAACTGTCCCCTGCAGATGGCAAAGGCTGGCTTCATCCACTGTCCAAGTGCAAATGAACCCGATGTGGCAAAATGTTTCTTTTGCTTGTTAGAGCTGGTGGGCTGGGAACCAAATGATGACCCATGGTAAGCACAGCTGTAAAAATGCTCTAAAAGTATCTCTCCAAATTTCTTGCGTAATTTTATGAGTTAATGTCCCTGTTGGTCTCCACCATGACAGTTCACAAAACTGGCAGTTTATCTTGCCCAGTAACTGCGAAATTGTCCAACTAGCTTTTATCTGAGATCCGCTAAAATCTATTTTATCTTTTCTGCATCATACTGTTTCTGCCAATAGCACAACTACTGAGGAGATCTATTCATCTCCTGAAATGAAACTTCCATGGTTTTGGAATCTGTTTTAATCCTGGGTTTATCTTGCAGGGAGGAACACACCAAACGTCACACCTGTGAATTTTTATCCCTTCCCAAGCACTTTGATGAGCTGACAATGGAGGAGTACTACATGCTGGAGATGACCCGTCTGAGGACGTTCATTGTAAGTGTCAATCATGGAATCTGAAATTCAAAGCTAGAATACAAACAAGAACTTACCTTGCTAAGATTTCCACACATCAGCCAGGAATGGTTGTCTAAGGTAGAACATAACTTATTTGATATTCAAATATTTTGGTCCTCCCCACTTCTGGGGTTTCAAGCCATAGTGTTGACATACAAAAAAGCACACAACTGAGCTGCTCAGTTGATCAGGGTCAGCTGATATATGAGCCCTAATCCTATGGACAGTAAGACTCAAGTGAACCAAGTTTCCTGCTGAGGCACAGTAAAAGATTCTGCATAATTGTGGGTTGGTGGGTTTGCTCAGATAAGATCTTTGCCTTGGCTGAGACTGGTAACTGTCAAGATTAAGCATTTAAGATCACTGTGCAACAGATTAAAGCACAAAAAAATGTGGCACAGTGATCAAGGTGGATTAAGAGTGAGAAGTGGTGTTACCTAACTTGAACTGTGAATGATTTAGGACAATGTTTTAAGGTCCAAAAAGGGTCTTGGCCATAATATGACTTCATTTCTAAGTACAGTGTACTGGATACTGTGGATCCCAAGGATACTGTCACCAATAGCTGGGAGGGCTGTGCACTAGGCTGACCAGGGTACGATTGCTATCCTGAAGCACTGATACCTGAATGCAGCCTGAGGAGGTGGGTTGGAATTTGGCAGAACTACACAGCTGAAAGGCTCAATCTCTTGTTTGATTCAAGTGCAAAGTTGGCAGGCGCACAATCAACTCTTTTCAAGAAGAAGTCGAGGCAACGAGGCAGAGGCTCATGGATTACTTTGGCTCCAGACCCCAGCTCCCAGCCCTGCTGCCTCTCGGGGATGAGCCAGCAGAACAGCAGCCAGGAGGCTCAACTGCTGGGCAAAAGGAGCCCAGGACAAGTGAGCTGTGAAGCCTTACTCTAAAAGTGTCTCTTTATTTGGTGTAGATATTCCTTTCTTTATCTCAGTTTGAATCTAGAGCTGACAGGTGTGTGAGGAAGTGTACGTAGGGAATTGCTCTCAGCCTCTCTGGATCAGAGGAGTGAGTACAGGTATGGCCTGTCTTTCACCATGTGCATTCTTGGGATGGCTGTGTGGGCAACTAAGAGTAGTCTCACTACCCTGCCAGTGTATGAAAAATGTCTAAGCAAATACTTCTGTTCTCGTTTTTAGCAAGCTTCTTTTGAATAAAGATTCACAACTGTGAGTGCTTTCTGTGATCTGTGTTAAAACCTTAAACCTAGGCAGGCTCACATCAGAACAGTTCTGCTTCAAAGCACTATCCAGCAAACGAAATGGATCTGTGTGTCTGCAACTGCTTTAAGCACCTGCATTATCTACACTCCTGCTTACCACTAAGCTGTCCTTCTAGATGGGACAAAATTGAAACAGATAATGACATCCAGCAAAAAGAGCAGGTGTACTGAACAAGGGTAGACACAAGGTATGTAAGAGTCTCAATGAAGAGCTCTGGGGATTTTGGTGTGCAACTGAAACAACAAAATCTAAAGCCTTACTATTCTGTTTCAAAAAGTTTCTCATTATAATTTCAAACTTGCTGGAGTTCTTTTAAAATCTTACTAATTCTTATTTTCCTTTATGAGAGACTGTTGTAGAGTAAAAATACATGTTTGCAAATATCTTTTGTTTTTAAGATGCAGACAGACCATTCTCAGTAAGCACTGTACAAAACTTTTATCTTTGTCAGGTCTCAGGCAGAGTGAACAGCAGTTTTTGACACTCCCTTGATTTGTCTTTCCACTCTGCAAGAAAATCCTCATGCTGGGGATCCTAAAAACATGTATTTCAACATTCTTCAAAGCATTTATGAATTCCCTGTCTTGAGAGTAAATTATCCCTTAATTTGACACATGAATCCATGCAATATTTTTTCTTAAGTTAACAGAAATGAGGTTGACATGGTTAAAGCTTTTAAAAAAACCCTTTAAATATATGTTATTCTAAGAAGTATCTTGAATAGCACAGGATTACTATCTTTGAAAGATTTAGAGTAATTTTTAAGTTCAAGTTCTTGTCTAGAAAGTGAAAAAATTATGCAGGGGGGGAAGTGAGCATGCAGTTTGGCTCCCTCTTTGTTAGTACTCTATTCTAGTGCCAGTCTTTAATATTACACTGATAACATGTCATCAGTGACAATCCCACTGCAGTATTACCAGGTAACTAAGAGTTAGGCTGCAGCTGCGTGCAGAAAGTGATGGCAGAAAAACAAGAATGAGAAAATTAAACTCAAGCAAAGCACTGGAGAGCTTGGTTTGTAAATGGCTTATGGCCAACCCAGCTGTTGTTACTGCAGCTTTCAGAGTGGGGGCAGCACTTGGTGTGTGGGGTGTTAACTTTGTGAGTATTCACATTTAAGGGGGAGCATTAGGGCTACATGGGTGATAAAAAAATGCTTTCACCTGACAAGTAAAAGGTGCAGCAACTCTCTGCATCAGGACAGTTCATCAGGGCCATTCCTTTTGATCTGCCATGCAAGGGTCAGTAATGCTCTCAGCTTTGCTGTTACTGTTTGAGTCTTTAGCAGTTAACAAATGATAGTGAGTCTATAGATGCTACTTTATGGAACACAGCTTAGATGAAGGACTTTCTCTTTACTCCCGTTTGGCTGTGGAAATGTACACACAGCTGTCCCACACCTCTTGAGTCCTTAGTGCTGAAAGTCAGCACCTTTCACTTATTTTAGCTATAGAGAATTTTCTGTGGGGCTGCTTACCTTCAGCGGGTAAAATCTTCAAAAGGAGCTTATGCCAAACATTCCCTGGAGAAGACTGGTGTACTTCACCCTGGCAGCTGGGATTCAGGTTCTGCATCTTCATATTTCTGCTGACAGAAAGGTTTGGAATCAGTGTGAGGTAATTTTATTTATTGCTTACTCTAATTTAGGCACACAGGGATACAGGGGATTTTTTGAGATGTAAGATTTAAAGTCAAAGAGTTAGATTTATAGAATACAGACTGTCTTGTTGGTAAAGGTTATCTCAAAGGTGCATTCAAGTATGATCCTAGAATATTAAGCTCTGACTAAAATGATTACTAGCAATATCTTTAACAGTTCTGCTAAGCTTAGACTGCCTAGACCTCTCCCTGTCCCTAACTACACTACAGATAAAAAAATCCCAATGTAGCTTTTGCATGTGAGATGACTACTCTATTATGTCTTGTAAGTATTTTTATAAAAGAAGGTGATCACCTAGCATCAGGAGATCCAGACTGGGAAAGGTGAAAAAAGTAATTACAGTAATTTCACAATTATAAGCTGCACCTGATTATAAGCCGCTCATCCAGTAGCCAGGGAGACCACAGGATTTGTCCATATATAACCTGCACCCCGAATATAAGCCGCATTTTCTTTTTTTTTTTTAAGCGAGTATCTATGTACAACAAAGTAACGAGTTAGTAACAGAATCACGGGATCCCGGAGTTTCCTGTCAGGTGCTCAAACTGCAAACAGTTTTCACAGACCTGAGAAGCCTGTAAACGCAGCACCAGGCACCCGTCCTGCTCACCGCTGCCTGCTGCACCCCCACGGCAGCGCAGCGGGGTGGCCCCACGGCAAGCGGCGGCGCGGCAGGAGGTGTGGCCCCGCGGCAAGCAGCGGCGCCGCGGTGGCCCCGAGTGGCGGCACGGTGGCGCGGGCGGCCCCGAGGCAAGCGGCGGGGGGGGCAGCCCCGAGCGGCAGTGCAGTGGGGTGCTGCTCCCCTGCTGGCACTGCTCCCCTGCTGGCCTGTCCCACCTGGCACTGGCAGTGACCCCGCTGCCAGCTGGCCTGGCTCCTTGACGTCCACTCCGCTCAGCAAAGCCTGCTTCCCACTTGCCCGGCCACAGCTCCGCGGCAGCTCTCCGCCCGGCCGGCTCACACTTCCACATTGGCATTCCGCTGGGATTTGTCCATAAATAAGCTGCACCTGATGATTAGCCACACTAGTGGGTAAGGCTGAATTCTTCAATGAAAAAGGTGCAGCTTATATTCGTGAAATTACTGTAATTAAATTCCTGCCTGGATGAAAGACGGTCAGAATTTCAACGGGAAGTATTAGACGTGAGAAATGTAAACACTTAATAAACAAATGCCAGGAATTCTTCCCAGGTTTTAGCCAACCATTTCAAAATTAAAACAGAGTTGCACATTCCTTTTCAAAACTCTCACCTTAAATGATTTTCCAGCAATATAATGTGTAGAAATATTATTATTCTAATATGAAAAAAAATGGCAATTCTCATAAATCAATTAAATATATAAATTAAACTGAGTATTATACTGTGCTAAGAAGTATCTTAGTATAGTTTTAAGTATAATTTGGAGTGAGGGCTTCAATAGTACTCACTTGATTCAAAACAAGGGGACAAAACAAATCTGTTTTCCTTAACTGTAAGAACACTGGAGATTCACTACTTTCATTTTTTAGCTAATTGTGCCCCCTCCAGGTCCTTCTGTAATTCACACTTTCATTAGTCATCCACCTTCCTGAATGTGCTTTTCCAGTGTTGTAATAAACTGAGGGTCAGTGGGTTTGATTATATGCAAACCATTGGCTTTTTCTATGTTCTTTATTCATTTGTTTGTTTGATAGCTCCCTAAAGAGCCATCATCAGAGGCCATCTTCTTGCATTACCGAAGGGAAAAATGCAAACTTTCAAAACTGAAATATAAGCTCTTCAAATGCTTATCTCAAAGTGCTTCGTAAGACAATTTATTCCCTTTTGCCATTACAACAAAAGCACATTAGTATAAAATCATAGCAGGCACATACTCAGTACAATCCTTGATGGATTTAAGAGGAGATAGATGAATCCTAAAGTTCTTTGTTTACAATAAACATGTTTCTTCTTTAAACGAATGTATTTAAAATAAGAGTTCTTACTAAAACATTTAATCACATTTAGTTCCACATTTAATTCAAAACAATAAGCTTTCACAGGTAAAATGCATCGAGAGATTGAGGAAATACATTTGTAACCCACCAGCACAGCAAGATATTAATAAAAGTGTGAGCTTTGTAAAATCACAAGGATTTTGAATAATTTGATTAACAAAGATAAGGGAAAATTTAGTAACACCATAGGTTTGGACAAGCAATAGGGATTGGAAGCCTGAATCTGTCAGATGATGCAGAAGCATCAGCAGTGGTAGAAGGAGAATCTCACAGCACAGAACAGTGTTCAGCAGTGGCTCAAAAATGTACTGGAAGAATTGCTGAGTTCCCAAATTTCTACCTGGTTCAGTCACTTCTGACGGCCCAAGGGAGATGGAGCCAGGTTACATTTTCAACATAAGCTGATACCAGCAAATGCAGACTGTGAACTGAACACAGCAAACCTGCATCCTGCATGTTAAGCACAGTCTAGACCATATTTACAGCATTTGTTCAGAATAATTTTGCCCGTTCCTATTTTAAAACAGCAATTTAGCATTTGGGTAAAACTCAGCTATAACCTGCAGGATTTCTTTCCCTACTTCAAAGTTTCAGTCACATATCATTTTCAGCATATCCCACTTCAGACTTACTATTTGAATAATTAAAGGATAATTTTCTAATACCAGCCCAGCACACACAGCTTTCATCATCTATAAAATCCTTCTTCATTGACAGGTATGCAAAAGCAGTCACTGGTTATGTCTGCAAATTATCCTAGGACTGCGCACTAGTTCTGCTCTTTAAAAAATTTGTTGTTACAAAAAGCTTAAGTTGCATTTTATATGGTTCCTGTGGTCCTAATATCCAGCCATAAACTCATAACTACAGGCACAATATGTACCATTAATTTGAGGTAGATTCTATCTCACCTTTCAAAATTAAAAGCTATCATTATTTAGTTTTAAAATGCTAATCATCTTTCCATTAGTTCAAAAAGAATTTTGATCAAAGCTGTGCAAAAGTGAAATGGAGGATGAACTGTACAAGTGTTGAATTCATTAACATTTGTCAACTGTTTAGCCTGAGTGATTGAATTATTAATACTGTAATTACTTGAAAAAAATTACATATACAATCAGAATCCCACCATACATCCTCTAATTTCAACAAGTAGTTTGCTTCCAGAAGTACAATCAATGCACTACATCTGGAGTATTTCTAGAGCCAAAGTTAGTGCATTGAAGGAAATGGGGAAATAGGGATGATATCCAAATTCTGTCTTCAAATGACAGACATTGATTTTCTTGTCTCTTAATTTTTAGCACTTTTCATTAAAAAAATGGACCTGATTTCAAAATAAGTAGAAATACCATGTGATAAAGAACCAAATTTTAAATAACTTCTCTGGCTATCAGCAGAACAGTAGTTCATCTTTTGCATCACATACCTGATTTTTCAAGTCAGCTTTCTCTAGTTTCTTAGATTCCAATGTCTGCTGGAGTACAGCAAATTTATCTTGAACCTCCCTCAGGTTTGTTTGTTTCTTTCTTAGACCATCCATATAAATTTTTAACTTTCCTCGAGCTTGATTCAACTTTTTGAGTGCAATGTTTGTGTGACTGTAAATAAAGACAAAAAAATAAATTAAACATTCTGAAAGATACACCCGACACTCCAGGGTCTTTAAAAAAAAATAATAAAATAAAGTGAAGATGAAGGGAAACCTCAGCAACTCTGTAGCTCATGCAATATTCTGTTTTATAACTTCTTACCTGAACACAATTGGTTTTTACTTAATCATTTGTTTCTGTGCTGATTCTAATTGATACAGTTTCTGCATTTTTTTACTGGAATAACACATAGTGTTTGGAAGCAAAGAAGGTTTATACTTCCAAACTGTGTCCCATTTGATCATAATTTAGAACGCATTATGGATTTGTGCCAGTAGAAATTCACAAACAATAACATGTATTAAGTAACACTAAGCACACACATCCACCCAACTATATACATAAAATAAAAGAGACTACTAACAGCTTTTCACAACCAAGGATAAGTTTTCCAGTTTTGAGGATTTCTTTCTTTCCTATGGATATTTTTCTGAGGAGAATATTGATGTAACATGTACTGAAAACACATTTTTCATCATTCCAAAAAGCAGCATGAAAATGAGCTAAAATGTCCCTCGGACCAGCTGAAGCAGAATTTGGCAAGTATCAGCCTCAATTAATGAATTCTCTCTCATACTGATGTAAGTTGCAGCTCTCCTTCAGAGACCACCTTTTAAAATTATTTTCTAACAGTAGGAATTACAATATTAGTAGCTGTTCCCAAATTGAAAAGTCCCCCAAGCATGTAGTAACAAAATACTTTCTCAAATAAAGGCATGCCAAATAAGAAGCCTGCCATGACTCAGCTTTCAGGGGCCACATTGACCTTAGTGCCCAGAGCAGAATTACTGTTCACTGTCAGCTCCAGATGTTCCAAATTAGAAACAGCATCAAAAAATGCACACTTCTTCAATGCAGCAAAGGTAATGCATACCAAAAAATATCCAGTGGGCTTCATGTGACTACCAGAAACCTCCAAGGACATTTCAAGAATGCCCCAATTTTGTGCAACACTCTAAGGGGATGTCAACTTTGTACCTATCTGAAGAGAATATTCCTTCCATGCATTCTTAGAAAAATTCACAGCTGAAAAATCACCCTCTACACCTTATCAGGTATCTTACATGAATTGATCTGTATTATTGGTTTTTTTTGCATAAGTATCCCACCAGTAATTTCACCTCCCTTTTGGTGTTAAATTACACAGATAGACTGATCCCTTTAGGGAAATTTAGCTTTTTAAAAAATATATATATTTACATATCATAAAACTTCATGGTTATGACCCATTTAAAGAAAAACAAATCACTTTTTGATTTTGGCTCAATGCTGTTAGAAACAACTACATGGCTGCTGAGACACTAATTTCAACAAAACCAAATAAAGAAAAAATGACCAATTAATAGGTAATAAAGTATCAAACAAAACCACTGATTTTTAAACTAAACATTACCTAAAATAAGATCCTACTAACAGTATTGCAGGATAAAACTGTCTTGTGTAGCTATTGAGGAAGTTAATAGACTTCTAAAGGTAAACAGAAGCAATCATGGCCAATAATTGTAGTTATGGTTCATGCATGACCTCTACTTTTTTTTTTTAAATTATTTTATATTTCATATAAAATGTCTTTTGTATTACAGGACATCTTGTCTTGCTTTATGTAAAATATTGTATCCTACCACTATTCAGTAAAAGCATTCATATTTTTCCAGTAAGTATTGTCAATATTATTTTATTTGTGCATTATTAAGTCAATTAAAATCTTGAACTGAAATTGTCATCCCTATAGCATTCTTTATCCTGCATCACAAAACCAAAATACAGTCTTTGAGTGAACAAATTCTGTCTGTAACATTCCCTGCAAATTCAGCAACTGCACTGAGACTCAGCAGAGATGAAGCAGTAATTTTAATTAAAAACTGTTTACTACTGGCCATTCTAGTTAGCAATCCATAAAATGATTGTTCCAGGTATTCTCTTATCAGCAGAAATTCTCACTGTAGTGTAACCATCCCTGCGTGAGCAAGCAAGCAGAAATTGAAAAACTGTGAACAGAAATTACCTTCTAATAGGATTGAGAGATATCACTCACCTCCCAGTAGCACCTAAGCTGACTTAACCATTCAAAGTCACTCTCATCTTTGCCTTTTTTGCTTACCAGAGATGCAAGAACATCCTCAGCATGAACATCAAGCTCAACAAGTGCTCCTCCAGTCACTCGATTCTGCTTAGGCAGCTTTCCTCACATCAAGGTGACAATGTCCTCCCTCTGTCCATTATCCTGTCCCAGAAAATCCTCTGGTGCCTGCAAAAAATTGTAAAAGTTAAGAAATTGAATGTCTGGTCCTAGGCATGATTATGTTTTCTTGTATTTCTTATTTTTCACAATATTACTTTTATTTCTGTGTATTAAATACTTCCTTCTCACTATGATACCAGTACAATGTCCTTCATTCACCAGTAGCTCAACAGGGGTGTGAGATGCTTTTTTTTTTTTTTTTCACAAACCCAAATATAGAACACCAGTGGCACATATCTGCAAACAAAACAGCATGCACAACTTAATTCCTGCAACACAGGAAATATCCACGTCCTTTTACAGTCCCCATTTTATACTTTCCAATACTATCTAAGAATATATAATTAAGAAAAACATCTGAACAATTTACTTAAAAGACCATTTAAAGTTTGATAAAAAAAAGTTTATCCTCAGCAATAATTCTTGTGTACCACCCCGTGCAAGATGCTTCCTACTGTATCTACTGAAGATCAGCTTAAAGATGTACAACTTTACTGACAGTCTCTGTAACATATAAACTAATAAGGATAAACAAGAATTCTCTCTTCCAACCGCTAATTCACCTCCACACATTAAAAGATGTTATTTATCCCTCCCCAGCAATAGAAAACATAAAGGAAATTGAGTAGAGCAACAGGTACAACCTTGTACAACCTTGACAGAATACTTTTCCGTGATTAAAAAAAAACAAAAACAAACCAAACACCTTTAAGAGTTTTTTCCTCACAAGATTTCTTGTCCTGTTCTTTGCACAGTAGGGATGTTCCTCTGGGACCGAACCAGTATTCTGGTTTTCATTTTTATTCTTGTTTTGGCTGACTTTGCACTCCCCTCACTGCACACCATCAAGTCTGTGTATGGGGTCCCAAACCCAGTTCCTCTCCTTACAGCAAAGGTTGTATTACTTAACAAGATCCCTATTAAATACTTACATACCAAGTAAGGTCTTTGGCCTTCAAAAAAAACCTCAAGAATTCCTAATTAGATTTTAAAAAAATAATCTGGGGAAAAACAGATGCTTTTCCTCTAAGTCCCTTGAGAATTATTTCCAGAAATTCATTGCACTTCCTTAGTTTTTCCAGCATCTTGTCAGTTGTTACTACTGTCAGAACATATCTGTTCTGGAAAATAAATTATTCCAGATAAAAATATTGTTTTCTTTTCAAGTGAATCACCACACAGCACTGCAAGAAGTGCTTAATCAAAATCAATCTCTGTATCACATTCTCCTTTACTCAAACTATTGTCAATTTACTGACCTTGCTCATTGCCAGAGATCACCAGAGAAGTAGTTAGACAGTTAGTTGTATCAAATTATTCAAAACATAAACTATTATTTCTGAAAATAATTTCAAAACAGGGTCAATTGATCAAGCCCACCCTGAGCTCCCTCTGCTGTGCCCAGTGCCTGCCCCGAAGGGAAAACGTATCCAACACACAACTATATCCACCATGAGTAACTCCACAGAGATTTACAGGGAACATTTCAGCCTCATCCATCTACTGAGGGCAAGAGCTGCTGGCAGTGACAACAACGATGGGCATCCATGTGCCCAAACTATCTGCAGTAGGAACAGCTTTGTCAGAGACCATCACAAAAGGAAACTCACCATGTCAGGGAGGCCCCGGTGGAGGCAGAACCAACTCAGGGAACAGCAGCTGGGGTCACCAATGGGACAAGGACATATAAGGGGAGAGGCTGCACTGCCGTGAGAGCCAGGGGTGCAAAAGGTATCCCAGAAACAAACAGGGAGCCAAGGCAGATTGGACCCACAACTCCTCAGCCTCAGTTTGGAGAATTCAATAGCAAATTCCAAGTTCAGTTTCAGCCCAAAAGCTCTGAGTGTTTGATGCACATTTGCGATATGCATTCAGCTTTGATTTATTCCCCTGCTCATGTTACAAATCCTTCCCATCCAGTGACAAAAACGGAGCTGTGTGCTGCTCTAAGTGCCCGTGACAGGGTGCAGCTCCCTAATGCAATAATCACAGCTTTCTTTCGTGCAGGAAACATTCACCTTGTGCCTCCTGCCTTCACATCACACCAAGCCACAGCAAACTGCAGAAACTTCATCTACACTCACACCATCAAGATGTCAGCATTCCAGCACAGCTTATAATTGGGTTTATAAAACAGTTTTAAATGCCCAATTGTACAGCTATACATTGTCAAGAGAAAAGTGGGTTTTGATCCCTTTCTCAGTATATTTATCAACAGCAAATGGAATAATTGCAACTGGTAAAGCAAATCAAAGCAGTCTTGCCAGTTCTATAAATGGGATTCTTCCTGCTTGTTTTTCTCTTTTATAAGAGAAAAAGCTAGGGAAGAAATAATTTATGCTTCAACATAGTTTCCTATTTACAACTAGGGAATGAAATAAAAGAGGGAATGGCATAATTCCCAGTCATTCAAAACATCAGTATAACTATTTTTGTCAGTGACACTGCCAGTGTCAATTACAGAGGGGAAAACTATCAAGAAAAGCACATAAATCAAGTGAACAAAAATAGCCCGAGTACCCTGCTAAAAGATCATCAATAATCTAGATAACTAGATCTGATTTCTAAATATAACTTTTAATATATCACAGATTACAGCCTGGGACTGATTTTTTAAACATTTGCTCTTTTTTTCTTCCCTTTTTTTGCTTCTGCTTTCTTCCCTGGGAAGATGGAAAAACTTCTGTACCCAAGGTTTTCTTAAAATTTATGAGAAGTGAAAATCAAACCACAAAGTAATTTAAACCTCATCAACACACTTTGCTTAAAATAGGTATTTATAATAAAGGAAAAGTATGATTATTCAAATTGTCAATGAAAAACTAAGCCAACAAAGCAATTTTATTACACAATGTCATATAAACGCAAAAAAAAAAATCAGCCTGAACAGAATCAAGCTGGCTTTATGCTTTAAGAATCTCTGTTGATACACTCTGGAGAAGAGCATCCTTTTAAGCCATGAACCTCAGACATTGCATTTATGGAAGGACAGTGCCACCTTCTGGAAATTGATGCCCGCTCGTTTATCCAAAATCAACCTGACACTGTTGAATTTATATTCTGGCATTTACACTCTCCTGCACAGAAGATGAATTTTTTTTCCCCCTGCCAATGATAGCAGGTAGCACATTCCAAAAAAACTTACATTGCAATTGAGTAGCACTGAATATCTGAATGGGATGATTTTATCAAAATGGATCATTCAGCACACAATATTAAGAAATACCCAGCAAACTTCTCAATTTCTTGCCTATTTTGAACAGTTTAATAAACCCACTTGCAAATACATTAAAAATGCATCATCCTACTAGTAATCCCTTGATATTAGCAAACATCTTCAGAATGAAGGCAGGTTTTTTTTGATCATTATTAGAATTATGTAACAGGATTACCAGAATCACAAGGTAGCTGAGCTAATTCCCTGAGGAACAACATCTGCAGAGCATGCATGAGAGGAGTTTGGGAGAGCTGAACTTGCACAGTTTGGTGAAGTAGAAATTAGGGTAGAATTTAACTGTAGCCAGTAACAAGTACAAATCTTTGCTTGGGGGGATTCAGCTTGGACAGCAGGAAAAAATTATTCCCTAGGAGCCCTGAAGCCTCTGGAAGTAATCTGCAAGAAATCTGTGTTCATGGAAATTTCTGAAATTTGGATGCATAAAGCTGCACCTGACCTGATGGAGTGGTGCCAAAAGTTTCTGCTTTTTGGAAGGAGTCCGATTAACTGAACTCCAGAGGCCCCTCCCAACCAGTGTCTCTCTGATTCTGCCTGAACCAACAACTTTTCAAAGAACCTAAGTAATGAAAGAGAAAATGGATTATGGTTTTATCAGAAGAAATTTTTTGGTACAAATTCACTTTATACTCTTAAGACAGCAGTATGTACCTGAAAATCTAATTTCATCAAGTCTTTTAGTCAAGTACTGAATCATGCACTTTCCTTCAGGGATCTGAGCCATGATGTCAGAACTGAAAACTGGCTCCAAATAAAGCCCAATATCCTGAACCTTCACCAGAATCTCCCGTACCAACAGTAGCTTTCCTTTGCATTCTCTATAGAGACACGTTAACTCAGACGCATTAACTGGTGCTTCCAGCAGAGCATTTTCAGTAGACTGCTGAGACCTTTTGGGCAATTTGCAGGTGGAACAGGTGGAAGCTTTAAGATTTCAGCAGATTTTACCTCATGTGATATCCTGCAATATCAAATGCCATATTATTTTCTGCAACTGGATCATTTTTAAGGTTGGTGGCAGGAGTTCCTGAACAAGGCGAATCCAATAAACAAACAGTACCATGAATAAATACAGGACATGTTTTAGCATGTCACAGTATTTGTGGACAAATTCCCTTTAACAGAACATGGAATCTGGCTTCTGACAAACACCCAAGCCCAGACCACTGTTAGTGTCTCTAGGATAGGTTGAGATCACAGAAAAAAAGACAGGAAAGCAACTTAAACTACTGAACCAAAACTAAGCAGGCTGGTCCTGCATACAGGACAACAAAAAGATACGTGGTTTTAATTAAAAGATTTCAAGTAGTAAATAGCCCAATACTTAAATTATATTTTATTCCTGACTTCAAATTCCAAGTATGGATGTGGAACACATCTGTTTGATAGATTAGGAGTTCAGTATTACTGCACTCACTAAGGGTACATATTAATATAATTCAACAGTTGTTCACTCTTTCCTTTGAAAGCAAAAACTCAAGGTCTTTTAGTCTATTATTTGCTCTAAGTATTCTCAATTACTTTGCATTATTTAAACATTCTTTACCACAGCCTTTTGACACTTACTATCTCACCAGTATCACACAGATGTGATAACAGTTCTCTCTAGTCATAATTCACTGATATAAGCAATTTGCAAAAAATATTTTTTAAAAATGCTATTTATAACCCTATAACAAATATCTACATTCTTCTTTCCCATACAGAAACAGGAAACATTTTTTACAACTCTCATACTACTGGGCAATAAAGATGGAATTATACCAAAAGTGCATGCTGTTAAAATAAATATTGTATATTGGTACAGTAAACTCATTTGTTGTACAAATATACAAATCATTCAACATCACTGGAACCACAGCAGTAATTGTTTCAACAGTACACCCACACACGGGCTGCACCATCTCCTGTTAAATTAAATATGTGAAAACTTATTTAACTTCTTTATCCACTGCCACAGGTTCTAAAAAACAGACCACTGTACCAAACATGTACCATTTCCTCTAAACAAAGTCCTTCTCTCTTCTTTCAGCTTTTGGTACCTCATCTCTGGTGACCTTGCTTCTGCCAAGAGCTAGAGAAAAATGCAGTTTCCCAGAGGAAGGTTAGGAAGGTCAGTTAATTTGCTTACACCCAAATGAAGACAAGGAATTTGGAATTCTGTTTGGCAGCAGTCGAGAATCTCCATGCTTTGTTAGGTTACTGACAGAGCAACCACTGTGCAATTGCCTGAATCTCAAAGACTGAAGCAGCAGTCTTGTGTTAAGTAATACCTTGCATTATCACCGTCAGTCATCAAAACACTCTTAAAACTGATATTATGAAATCACCACGGCAAGCTTACTCTTTTTAAATAGGCAAACCCAATTATTTTACATCAATAAGGAAGGAGCTCCTATACTGTGGTAGTGTAGCAATTAGAGAATAAATACTTATTGGAATGCACATGTAGGGATATGTACCTATGTATTCATATTAACTGAACATGTAATGAAATCTGAAAAAGCATTTCTGCATCTCAGTGGGAGTTCTGAGGTATCCATATTAGCTAGATATTTATAGTCAAGCTTTCGGGTTTGCACAATATGGCTATGTTTGGGGGACTTAAGTAAACATTTCCTTGAGAAAAGAGACAAAACCAGATTAAAATCTATGCTCAAAGATGGAATACAAAATTTTGAACACAATGCTTAATGTTAGAATTTTACTTTCTGCTTTGGAAAAAAAAATATAAACCTTTCATCACATTCCTGAAATTTGTCTTGTCTTCAGTTTCTTCATCTCCTTTACAGGAGCCCTAACATTTTTAATTGTTGAAGAGCTAAACAAATCAGTAGCTTTATATTTAAAGTAGAAAGTTTAGACAATATTCTCTTTTAGCGTTCAACCTTTCCATCTCTACTTCAGATTTTGGCTGGTAAAACAAAGGTATTACTATAATACATCTGCTGTCTGAAGTACCAGAGTGTGTTAAAAATATTTAGCAACATCTCCAGTGCATTAGCACTCCCACATCATTAATTAAGAGCAAAAGTCAGCTTGAAGGGATTAAATAGTGTGTGGCTGACAAGGGACAAAAGCTTTATCCCTTTAAAACAAGATTAATTCACTGCTTAAGGAGGATAAACAAAAGCATCTGAAGTTTCTATGCTTTAGACGAAGCAGAAGATACTGTTTATTTGGTTACAATAGTTGGTGATGTTCTACTAGAGAAAATCACCTTTTTCTCTTTTCATAATGTTTAATGAAAGGAGAATCCTCTCATAGTCTGAATTTTAGCAATGTGGCCTGAATATCATCTATAGATGACAAAATATGGGTTCCTGTTCTACAGTCAAGAACTCCATTTAATCCCATTCAGAATTCCTTTCCCTTAAAGCTTTCTCAACTCCATGTCCTTTCCTGGCTGCTTGACTGCCAGGCTCAAATTTTTCTAGGAATGGTTCGAAATGCAAGTTAATGTATGACAAAGCATTGGAGTCTTCAGAAGAAGGCAGGGTAAACCCACAACTCTGGACATCTTTCCCTGTCCTTCTTGCAAACCAGGATTGTGAATCACCTGGATTAGAGGAACGTGGCATCTCAATTCTTCTACTTTGATTTCAACTTGCCTTGTTACTGCTAATGCACGTGGAGAAATGTGGAAGGCTCTGACAAGTTTATACAGCCCATGCTAGTAGTTTCACATCACTTCATCTGCATTCATTTCTCCATCCTGTTTTCCGTTGTATTCCACAGTCACAGCACTGAGATGACATATCAACTCAGGATCACATAGGAACAAATTACCATGCCCAGAAAACTTGCAGTTTAAACCTCAGAAGGGGTTTCATGCCCTTATAATATTACACACAACCCATGAGGAAATGCAATTTGTTCATTCTCCAACACAAAATTACAGCATAACACCTAATGCATCTAAAAGACACCCTATTCTCAGAAAGTAAACATTTTACTTTTTGCTTGAAAAAAATGCTGCAATTATGCCTGAAATTAAACTTCACTGCAGCAAAAGTTCATTCATAACCAAATTCAGCTGACCACTGAGGCAGCCACCTATATTACAAACATTTAATACCAGGCACTTTGCTGAACAGCAAGTGACTAAAGACAAGTTACATTTCAAGGGTGAATGTAAGTGCTTTGCTGAACTGAAACATAAATACATCAAAGAAACAGCAGGGGGTTGATTACTGAAGTGATATTTGTGAAGTGAGGAGATGGGATTTTACAGGTCCCAAACTGCAAACTCTACAGCTGCTAAATTTTAAATGATCATCCAACAAAGGCTGTAAAGGCAAAATAACTTCATACAATTTGCCAACGAGCACTTTATAAAGCTTTCTTCTGAAGAAATCAATGCAGATTCAAGATCTCTACACCTCAGGTTTCAGGTCTTTGATTAGTTTAGCATATAGGGGAATGGATATCAAGTCTTCCACAGCTAATTCAATTGCTTGAATTTAATTCAAACTAAGAGATAATCACTATTTGATCACACTGCCTGCTCAGAAGCCTGCAGAACACACAGTTTAATTCTCCAGGCATGTTGTCCACACTACAGAAATTACTTGTTATCTGCTGCTTACACTGTGCAGATGGGCACAGAAATAAACCCCAAGCCCTCATATACAAACACAGTGCTTTCTGAAAAACAGCTTTAAAATGTCCAGGTAATGCCCACATCACTAACTAAAGCACCTATATTACTCTCTAAATAGCTACATTACTAACCAGCCACACTGCTTGCTGCCATACTCCTCTATATCTGTGACCTCTAAACTTTCTTGATCACACATCCCTATCAGCAAGAAATTTTTGAGCACACCCCCCAAATATATGTATATTTATTTACAGGTTACACACACAAGATACTGTACTAACATAATAGATACACAATAAAATATACACAAAACATACATCTACATGTGCATAGACACTAAAACCAGAATAAATTAAGATTAAATTAACAATATTATAATAAATTTTACTGACTTTACATAAAACATTTTTTTCATTTACTAATAGTGCTATTATTACTACTGTAACAATTGTGTGATTGAATATGCTTCAGTAGTCTTGGCTCAACACTTTTGAGATTCAAAGGTCTAAGTTCAGTTTATTTCAACACTTTGTTTTAATGGCTGTGCTTAAAATAGCTGAAAAATAAACTTTGACTCCCTCTTTCCCCACCCTCCCCGTTGTCACTTTACTGTTCTTGCAAACTGACTGGAAGGTCTTGCATTTTTTAATTTTTAAAATCACATAATTTTTAAAAAGAGATTGCACAGAGCCTCGTCCAGCAGAGATTTGAAGCTCTCCAAAGCCACTGCCTCCTCGGGCAAACTTCTTCCCTTCTTTATTACTCACTGGAGAGAATGTTATCCCTGTGTCTGGTTGGAATTCCCCTCCCTTCAAACTGAGGGAGCCCCTCCTGCAGCAAAGCACCAAGAGGAATCTGGCACCAATTTCTTGTAGGCTGTAACTGCATCCCTGCACCACATTATCTTCTCCCAACACACACAGTTTCCCCCAGGACTCAAGATGTTCACACCCCAAATGCTCCAGCCCCACAAGCAGCCCTTCGTGATCTCGGGTTCTTCAGCAGCTTTACAGGTGACGTGGGTAACATCACCTGAACAATCAGATGACTCTGAACTTCGAACATGCTCTTTGTTCTCCGTGTCTTACATAATGAAACTGAAATATAAAGCTCAAGTGGCCTTGATTTGGGTAAGCACTACCTAGCAACAACCAAAACATCAGTGTGTTATCAATGTAATTGTCATACTGAGTCAAAAACACTGCACTGTGCCAGCCACTGAGAAGAAAATGAACTCTAGACCAGCTGAAGCCAAGACAATGACATAATATTTTGTACTTTGCACCAAGCTGAAGACTTGGTACGCAAATTAATTTCTGTGGTTTCTAAAGGGGTGCCTGTAGGACAGAGTCACTCTGGAAACACTACAGGAACAGCAGCCCAAACCAAAAGCATCTGTTTAAATTTGCACTGCTAAACCAATTACAGGAGATCTGGGCAGCTTTAAGGAGGGCTTGTAAAACGTTGTTTTGCGGAGTTGGCAGCACAGACGGAGCGGTTTCACTGTTGGGTTCCAACGCCGTGCGCTTCAGCGGCACCGGGCACTGCGGCCTCTGCGCCCGCCAGGCCCCCCTCACACCGAGCGAGGCCATAAAACCACGGCACAACGTTAACTCATAAAAGTGAGTTGAGTTTAAAAAAATAAATTTTAAAAATAAAAAAAAATTAGAAACCCCAAAACAAAACGCACCTTTCAGTTTAGACAGCCCGCTCGGCAGCCAGGTGCCCCCGGGCGCTGTGGGAGCGCCTCAGCCGCCGCCCCGAGGCCCCGCAGCTCCCGGCGCTGCGCAGCGGGAGCCGGCACAGCTCGGCACCGCTGCTTCCCGGCTTCCACCGCCTCATCCACCCGCTAGAACCGCCGGGAGCCTCATCCCGGTGCCTCGCCCAGCGCCGGGAGCCCGGCAGCGGCTGGGCTGCTGTGGCCGGGGCGCTGAGGCCGCGCTGGACTCGCCTCAGCCGAGAGAGAACAGCTCACACCTGAGGGGACGGCATTAAACCCGCACAAAGCACCTGCAGCTGCGCTGGTTCTGCACCGCCGGCAGAAAGAGCTCAGCCCCTGCTGGGCCCGCCGGTTTCAAATACGGGTGGTGAGCATGGCTTTGAGCAGCATGTGCCATTCACTGTCCTTACCTTTATAAATAACCCCTGTGTATCATAAGCGAGTGCAGGTGCTCGTCTTTAGGCGAACTCAGCTGTGTTTGCAAAATGAACAGAATGGGCTTGGGTGGCCAACCCACAACAGCAACCAAAGGTTCTCCAGGTGCCTCATCACGCACCAGCACTTCTTGTGCACAACGATCTAGGAGCTAAACACCCTGACCTCACACTGCTGGAAAACTACAGAATACAGAAAAATATAGATAAAAATCTCATTCAGTTTCATTAGTAGTCAATGGGTGTTTCCTCCACTGAATCCAATGCTTTGACCAATCTAATTCAACTACTGGCAGTTTGTGTGACTTCTAACACCGCTGTGGCCAGGTTTGGATTTCTATGGAGCTGAAACGGCTTTTGCCATGGTGAAAAGTTTGTGAATTTCAAATGAGGCTTCTGTATATTTTTCACAGGAATACATATAATATATATGTAGCATTACATTTTACAGTTATCTTGTTGAAAAATCCCTATAAATGAGCCCCAATTTGGGCCTGTAACCAGTCTGGTGAACTGAACACAGAGCATTATGAGTCTAGATAGAAATTTTTAAACATAAAAGCCCCTTTATTAAAATACCACAAAGAACCACTAGGGTATTTCTGCTTTGCCCAGCTGTAGAAGGCTCAACATCACCTGGAAATCCCTAAATGCAAGCCAGCACCAAAGCCTGGTTTTGATTTTGAAATGAGAAATACCCTCACACTCAAGTTAGTATAGGGAGATTTAAACAAGCTCTGCTCTGTACTGGCTCTGATATGGACCAGTCCAGCAGGAAACCATGCAAAGGGAGCTCTCTGTTATTTCAACTATCAGAACTACACCTCCAGCAAGCAGTGGCACATTCAGCACACACTGCTGGGTATGGGAGTTCTTTTGCTTGAATGTGACATTTTGGGGTTTACTGTCTGATTAGCAAACTGGAAATAGCATACCTGCTTGTACTCTTCAGAGGAAGAAAGATACAGATTGCTAATACGAGGAACACTATAAAGAAAACTCTTATACATGTAGTATTTTTCATTATCAGAACTTTTTTCTTAGAAACAAGAATAACACCTACCTTGCTGTTTATTCACTACATAGGTCACCAGATAAGAACTTTCATGTCATAATTCCTGTATCTGCTTTTAATTATTAAAAAGTTTCCTCATACTCTCATAGTACATTAATCACTGGTAGATGACTTGGCAACTCAGTCTTGTAATATTACCATTAAATTTGCTAGACTTTCTACACTCTGATTCATTCTGTACCTTGCTCATTTCTGCAATGCTGAGTAGACCAAGCAGTATTTTCAAGCCTGTCAGCTGCCAGGTTCTTAATGCCCAGGATAAGTAGTTTCTGAAACAAATACAATAATTGGACACTCGTGTTCTGCCCCAGTTTTACAAAATATTTTTTCAGACTCAGCTTCCCTCACTTGACAGGAGTACAAGCACAGCTGTCCTGGTAAGAAGACAGTCAGTTATCATGTAATGTTTTGTGTTGGGAGGGAGCTTATAGATCATCCAGTTCCAACCCTCTTCCACTAGATCAGGTGCTCAGAGCTCCATCCAACCTGCCCTTGACCACTTCCAGAGATGGGGAATCCACAGCTTTTTTGAGCAAACTGCCTCATGACCCTCGTTGTCAAGAATTTCTTCCCATTATCTAATCTACCTCTACTCTCAGTTTAAAGCTACTGTAATGCATTTCTCCAAGGTGTCTGGTTTGAAAAGGCAGAAATTTCAAATTGTTTCAAACCACTATTAAACAAAATAGTTTGTTTTCTTGACACGTTAAAAAAATAGAAATCATTCCTGGTAAGAGCTCTCACCGCAAGAAATGTAAATATTCAGATAATTTCTGAACTTAATGCCTCAACACCAAAACAACCACATGAACACACTGTTTCTTTCACTAAAAAGAAAGCCCATTTGTGCATTTCAAACAATGGAAAAGCTTTGTCAATGAAACATGCCTTTGGAAGAAATACACTATCCAGGCCACCAGGAGTTAACCCTCTCTTTTGAGTGCAATTCCTTTTCTAAAGGACACTTGTTTTGGGTTTGTTGGTTTTTATTTCAGCCATTTACTTGACTGAAATTTACTTGAAATTCACTTGAAAAATGAAACAAATGTACCATTAGTGCCCTAAGAAGTTAATATGTATACCAAAGATTACATTTGCAGCCATTCAGAAAGAGCTCTAGAATTTAACATAAAAAAAAGTATCACCTCATTAAGTACAGCAAGATATAACTAGATCACTGCAAATAGGAACACCAACATTTTTTGCATAAGCCCCAGACAAATGGAGAACAGTTCGAGGAAGTGAGCTGCTAAGTTCATGATTCAGTGGCAGTAGTCAGCATGGATTCAGCAAGGGGAAGTCAGGCTTGGGCAACGCTCTGCAGTGCAATGACTGCCAGGAGCTGCAGGGAGAGCAGCAGATCTCAGCGAGGCTCTGACATTCCCCAAAGATCCTGGTAAATGATGGGCAGAGCCCTCAGCAAGGCTGCAGGTGACACAGAACTGGGAGTGGCTGATTCACCTATGGGTCCTGCTGCCATCCACAGGGACCTCTGCAGGCGGGAGAAATGGGCTGTGGAGGTATAGTCCCACACACTAATCCATGCTGGAGCCCTCCAGCTGGAAAAACCCCTTCACAGAGAAGGTCTCGGGTTGGACAGGTGCCAGCAGGCTGATGGCATGGGCTGCACCAGCAGGGGACAGATGTGACCCTTCCCTTCACTCACACAGGAGCAGCGCCCAGAGTGAGACACACAGACATAGCTGGGAGTCCAGCTGAAGGCCACAAAGGGATTCAAGGACTGCAAGCACCTCTCTTACAAGGAAAGGATGAGGCAGCAGGGATTGTTTAGCCAGAAGAAAGCTCAGGAAGACTCTTATCCACACATCATCATCTGAAGTGGGGAGCAAAGAATATGGAGCCAGGCTCTTCTCAGGGAGGGGCAGTGACAGGACAAGAGGGGGTGGCACACACTGGAACACAGCAGGTTCCATGTGAGCACAAAAGCGTACTTTTACTGTGAGGCTGACAGAACTGCAGCAGGTGGCCCAGGGAGACAGAGTGTCCTTCCTTGGAGATCCAAAGCCATCTGGACGTCATTCTGGCCAGCAAGGCCTAGATGGGATAGCTGGAGCAGGGGGCTTGGACAGCATGACTTCCAGAGGTCCCTCCCAACCTCAACCAGCCTCTGATTCTGTGAATAAACAAAAACATCAAAGTTTTGAAAAAATGGCAAAGTTTATTTTCTTTCAATATAAAAAAAGTCATGAAAAGTCATAGAAGTATGACTTCAGTCATCTGAAAATGTTACTCAGCATTCCTTCACACTTGGAAAGTCCCAGTAATATGACAGAAAGCAAAACAGACTAACAGTTGCCTACAATGTATGTATTTACATTCAGTTGTATTCAAGGTACATTTTAAGTATATATAAAATACAAATAAAGTCTTCAAAACTTAAATTCTTCAGATGAAATCAATTTTCAATTATTTAAAGATAAGTTAGCTCTAAAGTAGTAAGAAATGTAAACATCAGATCCTGTGATAAAAATCTTAAGGAGTAACAGCTTTCTCATAAGGTGTGGCATATGCTATAGCTTTATTTTCCAGATGCCAAAAGATAGTGTAATTTCAAGTCAGAAATATTCTGGCAGAATTTAAAATTATAACAATTTTTCTAAACATTCTTTTTTACTTTTATCTACACAGCTTTTTGGCATTATCTTCTTTATCTTAAATGAACTTTAACTTCTATATAAGTAACAAATAATTTGTGGATTTTTACCTTGCCAGTTCAAACTAGAGTCCATGATGGTGGGAAAAAAAAAAAATAAATCAAAAGGTCAGGTAAGACTCCAACTGGGAAAAGCCAAGGACTTTGAATAGTAAGGGTATAAAGTACTTGAGCACAATCCAACAGCTGCTTCCTGCAAAGCAATTCTGTAATTATATATACAGTCAGTACCACTGAAAAAGCTCCATGAGAATTAATACACAGAGGAGACCTGGTGTGGTTCACTCACGCCCAGCTATCAGAGCTTTGTCTCTGCTGAACAAACCTGTTACTTCATTTCACATGAAATTAAGTCTTGGAGAGCTATTTCTGACAAACACAAGCTCAAAAGTTTAACATGCCTTACACCTCAGTCTGCTTTCCACTTGTCAATGTGAGCATCCCCCCAAACCAAGACAACAGTCCTGAATCCCCCCATGCATTATGGTGACACCTTATACGGAAATCTGTTTGGGAAAAACCTGCTCTTTCCTTGTGTGAAGAAAGAAAAAACACAACCGTTCACAGCTCATCAGGTTCATCTCTCAATCATATTCCAAACTGCCCAAGTACTGACAAATCCACAGGCACACTTGAAAAAGATTATCAGATTGTGGTATTTTATTACAGAAAACAAATCCAATTCAAAGACAATTAAATTTAAGCTTTGAGGAATGGAAAAATCCCAAAATGTTTTAGAGTGGAATTTACTTTCAAAATATCTGTAAGAATTTTAATAAATTCACTGCCCAAAAAGGCTCCCAGGCTCTGTTATGATTAAAGGGCTTATTTTATAAACATTAGTTTCAGGCTGTTAAGGCACAACTGGCATTTGCTCTAAGACAAAACTTGACACAGGCATTATTACCTCAGAGCCAGAAACAAGTGGAAGGCACAGAACTTTAAAAAATACCACTAACTAAACCAGTTTCAAAGGCTTAAAACAATTATTAGGTAGTTTGTCTTTAAATACTAACACACTGCAGTCCGTTGCTCAGAGCAGGCACAAAGCTGAGTAATTAAGGGCAACAGTAATTGACAACAAGATGCACTTCTACATTAGAGGGGCACAGAGGAAAAGTTGTAAATTGCAGTTTCACTGGTAAAAATGGTTATTTTTAGTTTACTCAGTTCTATTATTTTTAACTAGAGGCTTTGTGTTTTGGGGCTTGTTTGTGTGGGTTTTTTTGTTTTTTTGATGATAAGGAAAAATCAATACAGGTAGATTATACAATTTCAGAGGTTTTATAAAAGCAAACCACCAAGTTCAAATATTCACATCAGCATAGGAACATCATCTTCAAATGGAATTTATGGTAAGAAGCCAAGAACCACAAGCCCAAGGACTCACAGTTTACCTGTTTTCTATGCCAAGCACAGCAGAGATCCAACACAGCACAACCACACAGAATATGCATGATAATGCCCAAGTGGACCAGATCTATAAGGCAGAACTACTAGTGATCCTAGAGGGAAAACAGGTTTCCAAATGGCCGCAACAGACATACCATAGTCCCAAAACATACCAAATTTAGCCTCTATTTAAAGTGGTGAGAAGAGTAGCAAGCAACTCCAGTAAAGCAGCAGGATTCAGCTTCCCTGCTTCCCTTCCCCATTTCTTACTAAGGACAGTCCTAAAAGTGTGCATGTGTTCAACTACTGTTTCGCAAAGGCTATTTTTAAACTCATTTACAGGTTTCAGTTTGTTCATTCTAGTTTCATCTTTTGACTAGAACTTGAAAAGTGCAAAAATATTTAATTATATCTTCTTAAAAAAAATAATTCATTTTATTGGCGCAACAACTCCAATTCCTCAGGAGTTAAATCCACTGCCAGCAATGGATAGGAAAGGAGGCACCAGCATAAAAGAATCAAAGTGCATTTCCAGTATGCCAATGATCTGCACGAACTGGCAAGCCAGAACCCTTTTTTTCATCACTGGAACAGATTATGCTGAATTCATTTCATGGAAAGTCTGTGTGTCACATCAGCACACGAAGTCTGTCACGAAGTCTTGGGGATACTGCAATGAATCGTCGAAGCGGAAGCGTTTGGAGAGCGTGCTGCTGTCTTCAGGAATGTTCTCCTTGTCCTCCTTGTCGCTGCAGCTGCCATTGCAGCTGGGTTTGACACTCCGCTCTTCTGAGCACTTGGTTGTGTGTCCTGGCAGCTCAGAGGAGCAGCAAATTTCTTCAGGGCTGCATGGGAGTGTGAGCTCCCCTTGCTGCAACCACGAATGAGAGAGACAGTCTGCTGCAGTGGGCCTGTCCCTTCCAGGGAGAAAGTGAAAGGTACTCAAGTTAGTTTCACCAAGCAATAGCTCTGATCCTAAAAATCCTAAGCAAAATTGACACTGAAGAGTCAATAGTGGTGGGTCTTCACCCCTACCTCAGCTGCTACAAAACACAGCTAAGTACTGGGTGCATCTGAATTTAGTGGATGGCTTACCCTAAAGCTGGCAAGCTTTCATCAGAACAAGGACAAAGTCCCTAGGAGTGTTTTCAACATGGTCCTATGGAATGTTTTCAACATGGTACACATAAAGGGGCACTTGCTTTTGCTTTTAAAGTCATGTTTTATACAGACCATGAATAGTGAGGCTCATGAATATTCAGTTTTTATGCTTTCAAGGACAGTCAAGCCAACAGGATGTCATCAACTCTGACATTTTCTAGTGTTTTACTCTTGCAATTCTTTTGGCAGAAAAAACCTTTCAAAATGTAGATCCTACCAAACAAACCAGACTCAGAAGATTGCTCCTCTGGATAACCTAGTACAGTGCTACTTGAAGTTTTAATTGTGTTCTGCATTGCTAACTTCCACAGAACTTGCCAGAAAACTGGCTCCAAGGCAATAGAGCCCACTACTTGTCCTCAACTCCACCAAAACATAGGAAGGAATATTTTTCAGTCAGAGAAGTGCAACTTATAGAGTTGACTCTCTGAGAACAGACTTTTCCTCTTAAAATTCAAGAAGGTACAGTCATCAAGAGTTGGAATGGAAAAAAATACACAGTTTGTTGAGGATATAATGAAGACACTTGAGATGCCCCAAAAACAAGCAGTAATTGTGATAGAATGTCAAATATCCCACAGGTCTACACTAAGAGTTATCAAAACAGGTTCTGCATCATTGATTCCTTTCTTCTAGATGCTCTACAACCATGAAAAACAAGACTCCCTCATGATGTGAATCATTTCAGATCCTGACAAACCACGTATGTGAGATGTTAAGACAGGAAAGACTCTTCAGACATGACTCCATATGGAGTCCTTATTGCCTCAGAGCAGCCACTTCCCAGGAGTCACCTCCCATCTCTCCTCCTATCCAGGAGCCTCTCTCAGCCAGGCAGGGTCACTCCTGCCTGCTGGAGGCTCTCTGGAGATGACAAGGATTCCTGGCTCATCACAAGTGACATTATCTAGCACTGCAATCAATAACTCCTGACTAGCTCACTTCTCTAAGTTCAGCTACTTTGCAAGATCTTGATTAGAGTCTGAATTCCCAAAGAATGCAGAGTTAAGGGAGCGTTTTCAGTTTGCATTGAGAACATTTTTAGAAGACTGAACAAGGGAAAACACTGCCAAGAATAAATAAGAGATGTATTTAAGTAAAAAGATAAAGGTAAGTCAGGAAACAAGAAAGCACTGCAAAGAGGTTGCATTGCCTTTCCAAACTACAATAATTATAGAAAAGAATGTGACCTTTAATAAAATCTGTTAAAAATCTGTCATCTGAATGAAATTATAAAGGAACTCAAACTAAGAAAACCTCAAAGAACAACCCTGACAAGTAATAATATGATCTGTAAAAATAATAAAAATTATATCTGACCATTTTAGCCAGACATTGAATTCAAGATTCTTCTCACACATTATGGAAAAGCATAAACATGCACTTTGAAATATCTAGTTGAAAATACCAATACAGTGTGAAATATCCAACTGATCTTATCAGTGACATTAAGTACATCAATTAACCTTCACTTTTTCTAGGTGCTCCACTAATTTAGGATTCTTACCTGGAGGAGTTTGCTACTTACTCTGGATTTTTTATGAGAAGTTTTTGAATGAAGTCTTTTGCAGACTGTGAAACAGATGAAAATGTTTCTTCTGAATAATCCACATTAACTTGAGATATATTAAGGTAAGTTTCTTGAACATCAGCTCCCACAAATGGAGATTCTTGTGTCAGCAGCATGTATGAGATGACACCGATGTTCCTGAGATAAGAACACAATGTATAAACCTACTAAAGAACAAAATGTTATAAAGCTACTAGAGAATGTAAATATACTTGAATATATTTATGTGCTGCAGATCAAACTTCCTGACAAACTCAGGATTCCACACTCAGAATTACAGCAAACATGTTACACCTCAATTTTATGTGATTCAAGCATGACTGCACATACACACACAAGGGAAGGTATGTCTGTGTATATATGTCAATGAAGGGATTTTTGAAAACTGTTTTATTTCAATATACCCTTTTCTTCCTACTGAGATTGTTAGGAAAAGGAAATATCACTTCTACACAGCCCACTCTTGGGACATATGGCAATTCTGGGTGATGGAGCTGCAAAAAAGACTTTCTAATCTGCATGTAAATAAAATCCATCTTTCACTGCAATTCTGGATGACAGAGAAAAGGCTTTTAATCAACCTCTGAACATCTGACATCTGAATTGTGTTACGATCTCTTCCAGCTGAGATATCTCTCCCAAGAACATGAGCATCATGTAATCTATTATAAATCTTAAGATGGTTTCTTGGTACATAATAAAAACATTTTTGTGATCTGATAGATCAGGATTTAGTACTCATTACAGTGCGGAAAAATGCACTGCTGGATTTGTCACTGTGAGCAGAGCATCAATACGGGGTTTTTTTATGTCTCCCCACAAAAGCAGGCAAATAATATGTGATTAAAAAACATTCTTGAACAGACTTAGCTACCATTATGAGTTAAGGATTTCAAAGGAATAATCAACAACTTTTAATAGTGAATATTAATTAAGATGCCAAAGATTTTATGTTTTAAAGGAAACATTTCAAAGCTAGTCTTTAACATAGCTCATAAAACTAAAAAGCCAGAAAAAGTTGAGGGTCAGTTCAAGGTACTTGTCATTTTTTATGATTCATTCTGCAGATATTTCTCTAAAAATAAGAAGTAGGAAGTTTACATCCTTCTTACAATTACTATAAAAATTATGTAACAATGTATAAGTGGGGAGGGAAGTGTCCTAGAGTAGCTAATATCTGAAGCATGTCACCCAGGAGCAATACCTAAAATATGTTATCTAGCCACTGCTGTTATTCCCTCAGAACAAACACCTATCCTCCACAGGCTCAGAAGCCACCTGCATTCCCCACTAAGTGTGCAACAGACCCATAAACTCCTGTAAGCCCTGAGTTATATCCTGAGGGCTTCTTGCCCTCCCATCCATGTCACCAGAAAGGGATTCTTGGAAGATGGATGAAACTGCATCAGGCCCTTAGATTGTTACGGGGTCCCACCAAACCTCAGTGAAATGAAGATAAAAACCTACCACATATCTGTAGCTGTGGTAATAGGATCATAGTTCAAGATTTCTGGAGCTAAAGAGATGGGGAGAAGAAAAATACTTTAATAAATATCTTATTCAAATAGCCTTGAATCATACACTACATTTCTGGCATTCTTTTGCCAACCACCATTATGAGACTCAACATGTAGTTTCAATAATTAGGTTTATTATTTCCAAGCCACAAGGATGGCAAAAAGTTATTTCCGTTTGCCTAGACACAGATGTTTACTCATCTCACACCGAAGTGGCACTGCATGGCCTGAACTTAACCCAAGTTTCAAGATGTGTTCTAATCAGATACATGCACATAAATGTTTCTCCTAAGAGGTTTTGAATTATACAGCATTTTAAGGAGAATGCATAAAGCCTTCAGTATGTTAAAACTGCAAAACAAGATGACTAAGCCAATTTTAGCAACAGTGGCTGCTAGCATAGGCTAGGTAGCAAGTTATTCACTGCAGAATGAAGTGCTCTTAATACTGAGTGTTGGCAAATGACAAAGGAAACTTGTCCCTCGTAGAGGGCCAAGAGTTAACCGCAATCTGTCCCTTTCCAAGGAGTATTTTAATCTCATTAAATCATCATATTGAATAATATTCAAGATGTTACATTAAATCAAAGAACATTGCTTTGTGCATCCTAATGTTGTATTTCAATTCCAATCAGAACATTTAACCACCTGTATCACAGCAAATATTACAGTATAAAATTGAGAGGTGCACTTGATATCATTTCGGATTTTTTGGTGCAAACATTTGTTCTGCTCTTAAAAACAGAGCAGCTCAAAACATGTTGCCTTGTCCAGTGACATTTTTGTAAATGTAAATGTAAATTGCTAAGTGTACTACATGAACTGCTCCTGATTTCTCAAAAGCCCACGAGATGTTGGGAAGCAGCCCCTCCATACCAAGATACTCTGTTGTTCCCATGATGTGCCGCAGGTCACTGGAATTCTCAAGCTTCCGGGACATCCCAAAATCTACAATTTTTACATCACCAAGAGGATTGACGCTGCTTAGCAAAATATTTTGAGGCTAGAATAGAAAATATCACATTCTTAATTAAAAAAAACACAATCTGAAAAAAAGACCAGTGTACTAAATGACATTTCAGCTTCTATTATGCAATACTTACTGCTAAACGCTATCTAAAAATATTTAATATCTATCCTTTTAATCTCATTCTAATATCACTTAATCTGCTTTTCCTCTGCATTTTTTAATGTATTTAACAAATTACTTTGATGAACATAATAAATTAAAGTGCTAAAACAGAGCCTGCTTCAGCCTCACCTTTAAATCAAGATGAACAATATTGTTTTCGTGCAAGCAGCAAAGTCCTTCAAGTATTTGCCTTATAAGCCTTACAATATCCCTTTCACCAATTCTGTCATCCAGATCTGGGACACACAAGTCAAATATTTCTCCTCCGGCAGCACTGAAACACATTCAAGAACACCCATGTATTAAGTTTAAATTTTGAAACTTAAGTGAGGAAAAATGTTTTCAATAGCACATATTTATCTAACATATATCTGTAATATCAGAGAGGCTGGGAATATATATTTTACACATTTATGTTAAAATGCTTTATATAAACACTTAAAAAAGGGAAAAAGAATCTGATGATGCATTTTTTTTCCTCATAGCCTGAAAAAGCAGTTGAGAGAGCAGTAAGCACTTTGACTGGTAACCTCATAATGCTCTGGTCCCCTCAAGCAGGAAGATGTCTTCCAGAAGTCGCGTTCTATCATCAGTCCCTAATCAAAGAAGCCTTTCTTTTCAAGTCAAATCTAAAATTTCTTCCATGAGACCAGTTCATAAATAATTCAGAGCAGTGTACAGCTGCATGGAAATGTCTGTGTTCCTGTGGTTTATGAGTTATTCCTACACTTGGCTGCAGTGTCAGCTGTCTCCTTTCAGGCTGGCTTTGAGATCATTACTCAGCCTGCTCTGAGTGCCTGAAGTCTCTCTCTCAAGGATGAAGGGCTTCCTCAAAACTACAGATCACTGAGCCTAAACTTCATTGCTAACAAAATGAAAGTCCATTAAAAAGTCAGCTAATGGAGAAAACGAATGAGCACAGCCACAAACCTGCTGAGGTTACGTGAAGTGTCAGTAATGCCTCCCTTAGGTGACTTTATGGCAACATGGTCATGAAGGGAAGGGCAGAGGATGCCATGAATTTCAACTCTCACAAGGTTTTCAGCACTGGCTCCCACAGTATTCCTGCACTCAAGTTACATTATGGTCTGGATGGGTGGGCACCCAGATGGGTAAAGAGCTAAAAGCTCTGCAGAAAAGCATTTGCAAAAAAAATGCCTTAGAACAACAAATAGTATGTTAGGGGTCATCTAGTTCCAGGGGGAAAAAAGCTTTTTAAAAAATCCAAAATCTACCTAAATTCCTTCAAATTTTCCAAAGAATATATCATGGTGTATAGAGACCATCATTAACAGTACTTCAAATACTTTGTACATGAAACTTAAAGCTTAGAAAAAAATAATTTCACAGGCTCAATTTTTGTTCCTTACATTCCACACAAAAATTTACACACACAATAAATATGATACATAATGCAAATTCAACTCCCAAATTAAACTTATTTTTCAGAGCTAATAAAAAGCTTTGGGGACATTGTAAATACAGGACTTTTTTAATGAAACTGCTCCAAAAGTCAGTTTTATACAACAAAACCAATAAATTGAGGAGTTCAAAACAAAGAAAGTAACCGTAAGTCTTCAGTCACCAAAAATGTCAAGTGCCAATGTGAATTTAACAGGCACAGGTGTGCTCAACCTCTTTGAAATCTGTGTACTTGGTAGCAGTGAGTTTTTATTTTTTGGTGATTTAAGTTACATCAAAGCACTCAGGACCTTCTGCAGTATTCCAGGAACATTTCCATTCAGCTTGCCTGAAACATCCTTAAAGGAAAAAATACAAAGCATATTATAATGAAAGATTAGCATAACGTATACAGGGTACTGTTGCAATCCCTCTGGGCATTCAGGCAACTCATGCAAAAAATGAATAGATTGAAAGACTTTTCCCTACAAACATGGAACATGTGATGAAGGCATACTTACTATTCCAACACTAAGATGATTTCATTTGCTGTTTCATACACTTCATGGAGATTTACTATGCGAGGATTGGATTTCATTAATTCAAGGACAGCAATTTCATGTAGAATCTCTGCTTTGCAGTCTTGACCTCTTCTTCTTTTCTTCAAAAATTTAGCTGCATACTCTTGGCCTGTGGATTTAGCTACACATTTTCTAACCACAGCACATCTTCCTCTACAAAATAAGAGGGAAAATACTGAGATGCAGGAAATCAACAGTGCATAAATTAACAGTAGAAATAAGAAGACATAGCAAATAATTGAAAATAAAAAATATATTGGGAAATGCCATGCTTGGCCTGCTCTTACAGTGTTTCCTTAACACTCACTTGTAGGCACTGTAGAAGGATACTAAGCCAAATGAAGCTCTGGTGAGACCCAGTAAAATTCCCTTTATACAGCCTAGGTAAACACTAAATCAGTATCAGGTTACAGGGACATTCTCACTTCACAGAATAATTCAGTTGGAAAGGACTTCTGGAGTCTCTAAAAACCTCCTGCTTAAAGCAGGGCTGGTCATGAGGTCCTACCAGGCTGCCCAGAGCTCTGCTCAGGTTGGCAAGATATTAAAACCCCTCAACCTCATTACAACACCTACAGGGCAATAACAAACAAAGCAAACCCCTGTGAAATCCACAGAATGAACAGGGAAAATAAAGCACATTTAAATGCATGGGTGGGGCAGGAGGTTTTCAGTGAAAAAAAATTTAGTCATAAAGAGAATTTCCTTCCACAAACCATGTAGTACTGCTACAAAAATCCCAGGTATCTACAAAATGTTTCAAAACATCTTAATAGAAAAGCACCCACCACTTAGCATTCTCTTCCTCAATTACAGTTAGACGAAGTGTGTAGCTTTATTTCCTAGCCAACTGTTTAGGTATGGAAACAAAAACGTATTTTGGCAAAGAAATGTTTTTAGAAGAAAACCACATATTGTAGTTAAAACACCAAGCTGATCTTTTTAAAAAAATTAGGAGGAAAAAACTGCAGTTTTTTAAGCCAAGTTACAAACTCCTGAAAAAAACAATTTTTTAGCCACTAATACTACATCCAGAGAAATGCCTGGTTGCATACATGCAAAGTGCTTTCAAATGGTACAAGAAACCTTATTTACAAAAAAAAAAAAGACTTAAAAGGCTGCAATAAACTGAGTAAAGTTCTAAAAACAGTTTCAAGCTATGTACAAAGTACACAATCTACATTTATCTCTTCAAAAAAGCCTGTCCCTCCTCTATTTTTTGTTACCACAGCATACTAAAAACAAACATAATGAAACAGCTCAGAATGAGCTATCGGAGCTGTGCTCTTTAAACTAAATTAGCTCCTTTGGTAGTAAATACCACATTGCCTTGCAGGCTTTTGCCTTTGCTTAAAAGGAACATTTCTTAAAAATAAAAATAAAAAAAAAAATTAAATCTAGACTTTGGCATTTAATTAAAACAGGGATGAGCATTTAATGCAAAAAATCCTCTTTCATTTGCAAATAACTGCACAAAAATGCCTAAATTATTAAATATTTAAAGATTACTTTGAATCCTATTGCAATAACTTAAAATAAATTCAACAGAACAGTCCTTCTGTCAACATTTATTTCAACATCAATTAGTTGTAGATTTTCTCTATCCTTTTTTGAAAGCCCTAAACTTTAGAGGTGAACATTATTTAGTCTGATACATGCACACTCTTCACCTTAGCAACTATTTGTAAGCCTGAAACAACCACGTTCTTTCCCAACTGTTAACCCAGCTTATAATTGAAGAGCATTTGAAGTTACTGAGCTCAATTTCATAACACATCCAAGTTGAAAACACTCCCCCCTCCAGCTCACATTCTCTTTTTAGCATCAAATCAACCCTGCCAGCCACAAAAGTGTCTCTAAAATCAAAAACGGGAACCAGTTTAGTTTCATGAGAACAGCAAGATCTTCCCCAGTAGTTTTGGCACATCTTCCTTCTGGTTGCTGTGGGTTTAAGAACTTTGAAGGCTCAGTGATACCTCCAGATTTGAGATGTAAGAATTTCAACTTGTTTATTAGTAGTGTGCCAATTAAGGCAAAAATTAAGGCAAGAAATAAGACAAAAAAAAGTCTTTTAAGAGCAGTGGAAATTGCTGCAGAAACACAGAATCAGCTCGGAAGTGCTGCACTGACGCAAGCAGAGCAGTTCCCACTCCCTGCCTGTGTAACCAGCCCCCTCCACAGCCCAGCTCTACAAGAAAAACTGATTTCAGGAAGTTTTCATATCTCAGCTCAGAAACCACAGAAATTTAACTGACTTCAAAAGAAGCCAAGCCACGCACACACCAGGGACAGAAGTACTTAAGCCACTAAACAGAACCTAACCTGCCAGCTTCGTGAGTCAGTGTCTTAAATACCAAAGGACCCAACAGATAAGGGTGTGGGAGAAAGAAATGGGCCTTGGGAAGCTTAAGCAGAGAACAAGAGAACTATTTACTTCATAATCTCAACAGGAAAAAGAAAACTGCAAGTGAAAATTAAAGCATATTGAATCCTTTAGAGAGGTTACAAAGAAAAGATGCATTTGACATAATTTCAAAAGCATTATACACTTAAAAACATGAAAAAATACACATGTCATTAGGCCAGGAGAAATCACAAATACGTTTGTAAAGCAGAGTCCTTTCTCCTTGCATTTTGGCATTTATTTTGTTATGCCTGGTTTTGCATGCACAGAAAAAATTAAAAACTCTGTTCTGGAATTCACACAAAATTACACTTTTGTTTGCTTTAGACATCATCTCACAAGTATGCAGAGTCTGAAAATCCAGCGTTGGAACAATACCTGAGTTCTAGAGGGTGCTGCATATAAACTGCTTCTGTAGAGCTTAGAATTCAAAAGCAGAGCTGACAAAAGTTAAGAAAAGAAGAAAGTTATGGGCTGCAATGGACACTCCTATAAAAGTGTACCAGATAGAGCACATGCTAGAAAAACAGAAAAAATCCCAAGAGAACAGTGAAGGCTGAAGAGCTCTCAAACCACATGCAGAAGAGCACCTCTGCTGACAAAATGAGCTGCAGGTGCAAATGATCCTTATGAAGCAGAGCAAGGCATAGCTGTGAGACTGACATTTCTGTTCAGGAGCTTGGAAACACTATCACAGCATCATGTCTGCATGGCTTTGCACCCAATTCACTGAGTATTTTCAGGGTATGAATTAACCCAGCAATTTCATCCCTTGTATGTCTGACACAGTATCATAAATACCAAGGGTTTGGGTGCTTTGTGGTTTTATTTCCTGTTTTACTGTTGCAAATAAGAGCAAGAGAAGCAAGCTGCAAAACCGCTCTGAAACAGCAGTCTAACTGCTTGAGGTTGGGGAGAGAAAAGGTCTTTGTTTTCTGGACTTCAGAAAACTCACCCAAACACCTGGGACAACCAACTCAAAATCCTCATTCTTTGTCTTACAGTATCACCCCACGTCATCTCTTGTTCAGGCCATGCACTTGGATTCTATGTGGACTAGGAAGGGAAGGAAGATAACCCCAAATCTACATGCCTATGAAAAACCTCCAGATCTCTCTGACATGGCAAAAGCTGTCAACTTATGCCTTACTGTCCCTTCTCCTGGTCCCTAAAGAACTCACTGTGATTCAAAGAAGGGCACAGGGAAGGAGAGGGGCATACTTCATTCTCCATCTACTACTCTATTTGCCCGGTTGGTTGTAGAGAATTTTCTCGCAGCAGAAATTCCTCTTGCTCAAATAAAATAAATAGGAATAATCTTACCTTCCCAGCTCTTTCGATTCAAGCATGTAAAAATTGTGGAAGTTATCCGTCTTGATTGGTGTGTGCAGAGATGTGGCCAACAAGCCAGAAAGGCTTTTATTCTCCAGCTTTCTCCTTGACATTGTCAAAGAGCAGGTCTTGCTCTTCTACCAGTCACCTGCTGAAGCAAAACAATTAAGAGTTTTGGAAATTCCATAGTCACAGCACAGGAAAGTACACAAATATTGTGAGTTTAGGGCTATAAAACTAGAATAGCCAGAACTTTGTTCAGTAGCAGCCTGAAAACAACACATTTAATCACTGTAAAAATACAACCTGAAAGGAATACTAATCAAGACATGCTAATTTAATATTGTAAACACTTGAGATAAGTTGGGTTTTTTTTTCTCCCTGGAGCACATTCATAAGATACTAGGGATAAGCTTTAGTTCTAATAAAAATGCTAATAGCTACTTAACTATTAATGAGATGTGTACCTTTTTTACTCTTTCTGAAACTCTTCTCTGGATTCTGGGTAACTTCCACACTTCCTTTAAGTTTACACATTCAACAGATATTTGTTCCTGGGGGAATTTACCAAAACCCTTTCCTGTTTGTTAACTGCAACACAGGAGGAATAGGTACAGGACAAACAATAGGACAAAGTGGAATTCTTCTCCCAGTGGGAATAGTCTCATTTGTCAGTAGGCTCACTCATAGCTCCTCTAAGTTTCCTTTTTAAGGCTGAGTTAATTATCAGAGAGAAGCATGAACGGACAAGGTCCTCTTTGCAAGTTCAGATCATTTAGAATTAAATGATGTAGTAATCCTGATTAAATTACCTTAATAAACCAGTAGAACAGCACATTATGAAGATTCACCCACCCACATCATTTCTACTACAGTGAAAAAAAAAACAACCAACAAAACCAAACCAAATAAAAATACTGGAGGTTTGCTATTCACATTTATAGGCCTGAAGCATCTCTTCAGGTGAAATGCAAAAGCACGGCAGAAGAAGGTTACTGAAGGATACCAGAAGTATTAATTGATGGCTTCTTTAAGTTAAAGAGCAGGTTTATTTTTATGAGTGAAAGAAAAAAGAATAAAGCAAATTACAATCCAGAGACAGTTAGCAAACTCGCAGAAATACACTTGCAGTTTAAATGAGAGAAATGCACTGACAGACACTTCTGGGGGAGCACTCGAACTAGTTATGATCCAAATGTAAGCCAGCACCCGTCCGGCATAGTTCACATTCCCATGTGGGATGGAACACGGATATTCATATTAGAACTATTTTGGATTCAAACCACCGCACATGATTTAGCAGAAAAGAGGCCCAAACTGCACAGTTTAAAAGTATCTTCAAGTATCATCTGATATGCAGGAAATAGCTTCTTTAAGAAATTATTAAAAGGTCACAATACAATATAGTACACAAGTCTTTGACTCACTCTGTAACCAGCAAGCATTCCTTCTCCCGCAATTATATGACAGTTTACCCTTTAAGAGGACGATTTTGATGTCTGAAATTTTACATGACTCTCCTCAGGGCTGTGTTCACTCGATAACTTTAACTCCTAAACTGTATCTTCTTCCCGCTGTGCTTCAGCAGAAAACCATTTGTGTTCGATAACTGGCCTCACTGATTAGGAGCTCCCCACTATCATGTTTATTACCATTATCAAGCTTATTACGTAATCTTTCATTTTACATCATCATTCGTACAGAACTTCTGCCTCACGTTGCCTTTACATGGTTCCTCTGGTAAGACACCACATCTTCTTCTTTTACCTCAGAATCATCAAGAATAGAGAAGAACACATATCCATAGCAGGCAGAAACACGCAAAGAGTGACTTAATCTACTCAGGAGAATGAGATTCAACTAGTTATGAGGGAAAAAAGGCTTCCCACTAAACTAGGGAAGTTTAACTGGGAAAAAAAGTCAGCTCCTTTAACCCTTTCTAAAGACGTCGAGTCCCTGGTCCGGGCCGAGAAGATGTCTGCCAGCGGAGGACCACGGAGGGCGGCAGCGGGACAGGTCCGACTGCCCCCGGTCCCCGTGGGACAGCCCCGACTCCCTCACAGGCACCCCTGCGCTGCCGCCGCCGCGACCCGGCATGACCGGGCACCGGGCGGAGAGGCAGCACCGGTTTGGTGGAGCCAGCACCACACCACACTAGCCCCCTGGCCAGACACTCTCCCCGCTCCCCCCGACCGGGCAAACTCACCGCCGCCCGCCCTCCCTCACGGCACCGCTCCCGCTCTCTCGCCGTCTCTCGCCGTTTGAAAGGCGCAACCCGGTGGGAGCGGCTGGCCCAGCGGCGCGAGCGGCAGGCCCCGCCCACTCGGCAGAACAGCCAATCCGCGCCCAGCCGCGGCGCCCAGAGGCCCGGCGATTGGCGGGAGCGCCCTCCGTGCGGGCAGCCCCCTGCCGGCTACTGGCCCTCAACGGCAGGTGTCGCCGGTGTTGCCGGTGCCCGGCCCGGCCCAGCCGTGAGGGAGCTGGGGGTGCCCGGGCCCGGGACGCTGCGGGCCACAAGGCACCGATGGCACGTCCCGGTCCCGGGATGTGTGCCAGCCAAACCCCGCAGCGAAGGCTCCTCGGTACGTCCGCCGCATCCCCGAGCGCTGGAGCAGCGGGGAACGGCGGAGACAGCTGGCAGGTGCGCGGGCAAGTCCCGGCGCAGGACGCCATCCCGTGCATCCCCCCGGGATGGGGAGCTGGGGACATGAGCCGCGGCGGGGCCAGAGGCCGCTGAGCGAGTGGCGCAGCTGCGAAGCTCAGCCACCACAGCAGCGGCCGGGTCCAGCTGAAAAGCGAGCGATAAGCCAGTTCTCACCGACAGCTGCCGGGAACAGCGCTGTCAGTACTGCTGTGCAAGTACACGGCTCGCACGGAGCACGACTGACAATCTCTTAGTCATGCATGCAAGCGGAAACAGGGTCTTCACAGCCTCGTGAGAAGCCCACCAAAAAAAAAAAACAATAACAAAATATAAAAAAAAATTAAAAATGCCCTAAAAACCCAAACAACAAAAAAAACCCAACAAAAAACCCCAACTCTAATCTGTGGTTTCAAAGACTCTTCCCCAGGACTCAAAATAGCCTAAAGCATGGTTCAGAGAAAAGCTGAAGTTAGAGAGTTCTAAAATAGTTGCAATTTGTTTGTCAAATTGGTTTCCTCTGAAGCAATCCCAACGAGCTAGAAATTTGCAAACATCCGTTTTATAATAGATTTGTCATGAAGGCGGTAATAGTAATGTAGCATAAGAGTTTAAGAGTTGTGTATTTAATTTCAGCAGTGCACCATTAGCGTTGCTGGGTTAATTCTGTTTGTGCCATGGCACTGCCAGTGAAATAGGTAATTGCTGTGTTTATTACAGTGCCTAAGTCATGCTGTCACAGCAAGGTTTGCATTAAGATGAAAGTAACATAAATGAAGATAAGAAAACAGAAAGTATTCTTGAAGAGTCTAGAATATGTCACACCATGTAGCTGGCACACTGAGGTACCTACTAAAAACATGTAACTCCTGCTTGCTTGAACTTCCATCTGGCTTTTTAGCCCTTTGAGCTGAGGATATTTTTGACAAAAGCAGTCCAAAATCTTTACTCTCTCCCACAGAGTTCCACCATCTCTGCAGGGCTCCAGATCATACCCTTTCTTGATTATAACATGATTTCAAATACATCTGTCAAATAAAAATAACAACATGTGGACAGGAATGGGTTTGTTGAGAAGTGCTCTTTTGCAGTATGAAAAGCAGGCAGCATTCCAAACATACCAAATGAGCCACAGAGTAAATTTAAATGATGCCCACAATTAAGCTGCTTTAGGTTATTATAGCACGTGGTGCCAAGAAGTAAATGACAGTGCTTGTGTTTGTCTCCTTAGCTGCTCTTTTGTCTTTACTGATGCTCTTCAGGATTTGCTCTACTCTCCCTTTAAGTTTCGAAAACCAAGTCAATACCAAAAATGCTTCACGACATGCATGTTATTATGCTCTTGGTTATCTGTTTCTATAATGCCATGGAAACATGAATGGCACTTAGAGAAGGGTATAATTGACAGGACTCCACCCTGAGGACTTTGGAATTTTACTTAGATACACCACAACTGAGAAGTACAAACAAAGGGTGGAGAAGGGGGAATGGGTAGGCTGAAGGTCACAACAGTACAGGATCAAGAACTATTATTATTCCTAATGTATACTCCTGGTCTTTGGGATAATTAAAAAATAGCAATTAAAGGTGTTAGCTTCATAACTCCCGTTCTTAGCTACTTCTTTGGCTTACCTTGATTATGGATCCATTACAAAGCTGGCGCTTTTCAGCCTTTAGAGGCTTTCAGGAAAGAACCATTCCCACTTGATCTGCAGCCAGATGCACAGCCCCGGTGCTCAGAGCCACAGGTGTTCTAGGGAGCCAGCCTGGTGGAAAAAGCCCAGCTCCCTCAAGGAATGCTGATTTCAGCTCAGGACTGTCACATATCGATGATGTTTGGAGTGAAGAGGTGGCAACCTACCCTTCTAAGCAGGGAACTGTGTCACTAAGGTGGAGAAAAGCACAATTAAGAGCTGCACAGCTGGAAGCTCAGAGCGTCTGTGCCTTCTCCAAGCCATTTTTATTTAATATAGGTCATTAAAAATAATCTGATTCCTCCCATGCTGAAATCTCTTCACCACCTTCTCACTAAGACAAGCCTCAGTACAGTGGGAGATCTCTGCATTGCACCCAGGCACTGCTTCCCACAGCTGCCTGTGTCACCCAGCAGGAGCTCCAGGCCAACTCCAGTGTTTACAGCGAGGCCAAGTGAGTGATTGTGCACTATGTGGCATCCGTTATCAGTGACCCGAATGAAAATATGAGTGTGACATCAAGAATGACAACAGATTCTGAAAGGTTTCCAATCCCAAAGCCTTGCCTCTTCCCACAGCAGCTCTCCTTCAATGACTCAGGTCAGCTTGCACCACATCTTGAGTAGCAGCAGGAGAATGCCAAATCACCTTTTACAAAAAGTTTTTTAAAAATCAGATTCTCCAGACACTCTGTGTAACACACAGAAGTGACAAGTTGCTATTTAATCATTCTCCTTGAGCTGTGTTGTGGTGAAGAGAACCCTAAGAGCTGATTAAACACCTGTTTCTCTCACTCTAAACAGCATTATCTCTTTGAAAAGTAGAAGGAAATATCTGGTGGGGGCCACTGACTTTCATTAAAGACAAAAGAATGCATTTTCCCCTGAAGGTATTTCCCTGTGAAAAAGAGAGCTTTCCTGTGTTACAGCCACTGCTGGGAAGCATTTTGCTGCCAGCTCTGATGCTCCATTTGAAAGCAGAGGCTCTTCCACAAAGCCCAGGACTCTCCAGTGTGTTGGCTGATATCTGGTACTTTGTTTGTCATAGAGGGTTTTTTTATATGTAGCTCATATTCAAATTATATTGCATATGGCTGCAGAATCCTTAATTTCCCCACTTCCAAAATCTTGATTTATAGTATTCCAGACTCCACAGGCCTCCAGAGATCCCTTAGCAAAGGAGATGTTAGAAAGAGTATCTTGTGGTTTCTCTAAAGGTTTTTAAATGCTGCAAAAGACAGAATGATCTAAAGGTACTCACTTAAAAAAGGATGTTACAGTATATTCAGAGGCACAATAAAAGAGATGATTTACAAAGCAGATTTTGTAAGAAGATTTATTTTAATTAAGTGATTTCATGATGAAACAAGGTCTTAAACAAAATAGAGATCAGTATGAAAATAAAATTATACACAGAAAATTCTTTCCCCCAAATGTTTTTGAGTAAGAGGGAATACAACACAACAGTCCTGTATTCAAATTATGTAAATCTGTGAGCAGTCAAACATTATAGTACATTCCTTGAAGCCAGGCACAATGACACACATTGTGTGCCCCTGTAACACACTCAACACATTTTCTATCTGTTCTCTCTGCCTCAAAGAAAAAAAATCATGAAATGTAATGCAATGTAAATGGGGAAAAGGAGGGAAACCATCTTAATGCTTGAAGCATATATTCCCCATTTAGTGTTTTGTGAAAGTCATGTACCAAATTCAGATGAAACTCAAAGTGGCTTGTAGAAAGATAGAAAAACTTGGAATTGTATTTGATATACAGTCTTGTGAACACTTAACTGAAAAGTATGGAAAGGATTAAAAAATACACTGTGTTCTACTTAAAGCTTAGAAATAAATATGCACTCCATATTCCCAGTGCCTGAAATTCTTTAAAAACAAAGAACTTGGTATAAAATTATATCAAGTAATTGTCAAAAATGAGGAAGATGCACCTATAATCCTGTAAGATTCTGGATGCCTGCATCCCCACTACAAAATCTTGTAAAACTCTACACACTTTCAAACATGCTGAATTACCCAAACTGTAACCTAGCAAGGGCAGGAACATCGACTGACTTGAGGGTGGCAGTATTCCACACCACATCCCTCACTACCTTCTATTCCTTTAAAGATCTCCCTTTCCATACTGTATCAGCCCTTACAAGTACAAATGTTCAGTCAGTTATTCAAAAAGCAGCCTTGCTGATCAGAATTGCCCTCAAGGCTATGTCATTCCCAGGAAAAACAGCGTGCAAAGAAAAAGCATCCTCCAAATGTGATTTATGTAGTTAATATTATCATAATTCTCCTCCTCCCTGCAATGCTGATAATAAACAGCAGTCTCCTGAGTGTTGCAGACTCATTGCAGAAAAATGTCCTGCTGTATGGAACTATTGAACCAGTATGGTTCAACATGGGAGTTGTCTTCTCATTTAGGACTTCAAGTTTATTTAAAACTCCTACCATCTCAGTAACCATGCTGAAGAAGAAAACTCACAAGGAATTCTTCTTTTGATTCATTCAATAGTCTTGTCTTTTAGGTAAAAAATCCAGGTCAACTTTTAGGTACAGAAACCCATAATGAAACCCTCCCACTCTCTTACACTGTATTTGTTTGGATAATGTCATTAGAGTGTGAATGGAATCAAGACTTGCATCAGCTTAGGTCACTGAGAATATTCTAATTACCCTAAGTAAGCTTTAGGAATGCCACATCAATCCTTGTCTTTGTGGAAATGCATGGTTCTTACATAACCAGAATGCAAACATCAAGTGTCTTCAAAAAAAAAAAAAAATTAAAATCTGCATTTTGACACATCTAAACATTTTTGGCCCATCACACTGGAAGGGAAACTCACCACTGGTTGTGATGATTTAACCTCTTATCAGAAGTTACATCCCTTGCCAAATGCAGAGAGTAATAAACAGTCATTACTTGTACAAACAAAAGAGGGCTTCCATATACCACCCTTACTTAGAAGCCTTCATTTTCCTGAAAATAGCCCAAATAAGATAAAATAAAATAAACCAGTCCCAATAAAACAAAACTAAAAAGCCGAATCATGTAAAAGTAAATTTTCTGATTGTGTACTTAGATTTTCAAAAGCTACTATCAGTTAAAGCACGTCTTGCAGTTGCAGTAACACTAATGTATTTCAGGATGAACAGTCATTCTTTCCTAGGTGTGTTATCATAGCCTAATTTTCAAGCAGGAAGTATCCTGTTTTATATCCCAGGGGTCATCACAGCTCACTGTCCTCGAAGTGCAGTCCCTTTTCTGTGCCTACTCTCAGACTTATCTTCACTCCAGCACTCCTCCACGGCTGTATCGTGTGCTGCATGGAACTGCCCTGCCTTATCATTACAGCACCTACAATTACATTCCTTCTTAGAATTATTTATGAGGCTTCAGAGATTTTTTTCTTATTCATACAGTAATCTACTTTAAAATTAGTGAGCTCCAATGTCTGACTGCAGTCAGCAAGGCAATCAAGTATGATGACATCTCAGCAAAATCCTCTTTTATTGACCTTATACTGCAAGATGGGCATTTCTAACTATGGAAAATGTAACTCTCATTTAAAATGAAAGATGTTGAATAGTCAATGGAGTGTGTCATGAGCTGCTTGTATTGCAACTCGCAGGCAACAAGCTTTTGGGAGGAATCCAGTTCAAGGGCTGCACGAGAAAGCCTCCAGCTATGGAAGGCACAGTCCTCACTATGGTAGCAGATCTGCGGCTGCTGTGATTTTGGGATCAGCATCACCTGCCTCCCTGCAAAGGCTCTGCACCCACCTGGCCAACAGCCTAGGGCAGCCCATGGGGAGCACAAATTCTGGCAATATAAAACATTGCAAGCAAAATCCCCTGCCTCATTAATTTTTGCAGAACCAAAACCAAAAGACATTTTACCCTTGGACCTAATAAACTATTTTCAAAAAAACCTTTGTGACTATTTTTCTTAAACCTCTCAGTCTTGATATCAGTGTAACAGTGATCCTGTTGACTCTGGACTGAGGGAGCTGCTTTTGAAAGCAAACCCAAACCCAGAGTCTTACTGTGACACTACAGCTACAGTCAGTGTAGGTGGTCAGCAATTGTCTCTGGGTGATTGTAGGATTATGTGCAATCAAAAGGGACAGGATGGAGGGCTTTGTAAGGCAGCCCAGAATAAGGGAGACCAGAGTCCTGTGGAGTTCTGTAGATCTATACATTTAAAAGCTAATTGATGTCAGCACAAAAGTATGTTAAATTAGTTGAATAATATACCTCCTAAGTGCTTAACAAAAGCCTCAAAGTAGGCAAGGCTTTTTCCAATATGGGCTGAATGAGAAGTTTCTCAAAGTTCTGAAAACAAGAAACAACTGAAACCCAAAAGGTAAAGTTTGATTATTCTGAAGTTTTTTAACAGGTGAAAGGATTGAGAGCAGCGTAGCTTGGCTCCCTTTCACATCCATCATAGCTTTGAGAAATTTGTGATAATACATCTCTAGCTAAAATTTTAGTATAATTATTCTGCAATTTAATCTGAAAGGAAACAAGTTCAATTTTTGAATTATTGACTTAGAAAGGGGCTAGTCAATGAGTGTAGCAAGTACTTCACATAGTCCTCAGGAGGTATTTTTAAATGCATTTTGAATACATACAGATACTTCAATGGATTGTAACCATTCCAGGAGTCCTTGACTGTCATCCTTTTACCAACAATCAAGAGAAACCTTTCTAAACAGTGGCCAAAAAGTCAGTCATACAAAATAGAATTATCAAATAATCATGACTTTACCTTAAAACACCTACAGCACAATATCGCTCTGAGCAAAGCCTATGATGTAAAGTCCTAAAGGAAAATATTTAGGAAAAATACTAAAAATGTTTAAATAAAAAACATTTCAGAGCAATGGACATGCAAAACAGTATTAGCATAGTGCCAAAATTAGTCAGTCTAAAGCTGAACAGAAGCACTATCAAGTTTATAGTCTATCTGGAAGACATGCAAAATATAAACTATCATTGTGAAAATTCTGTGTGTGGAGGGTCAGCATTGTAATTCTGCATACTGCTAACAGAAGTGGGTAATACTACTTTTAAAAGTTTTTATTTTCCTCGGTTATTTAAATATACTAATGCATATTTAGTTTTCCAGCAAGCAAGTCATGTCAATTCAACCTCCGAAATTCTTTTTTGTTGTAAAATATTTAGGCAAAAGGGTAGACTAGTCCAACAGCAGCCACTGTGGTTGCACTAACAAAATTGTAAAGAATTTTTTACTTAAACTGATGAGCCAGTCAACTCATAGCATTTCTGCAGTTCTGTTTTATAGCACATAATTGAGCCAAAACACAAACAGTTTAAGAAGCCAGCTTTGAGTAATTCTTCCAAAATTTTGCTTGGAGTTCAATTGTTTGCCCAGAGAGAAGAGGATGAGAAGAGGAGACAACAGTAGATGAAAGCTACATCTGCAATCCTATGACTGGAGATCAACCTTCTGCTCAATTCCATTAGTGCTAACAGGAATATACTAACCCTCCACAAAAAAATAGTGGCAGGAAAAACAACAGTATTGGTATAATTTAATGCAGATAAGTTTCATTCACTGAAAATAAGTAACTTGCTTTATGCTATGGGAAGTAAACTTACACTGGCCATTCAAACACAGCTGCTGATGATTCCCCTGATGTGAATAGGGATTCCCTCAGTCCAGAGGCAGCATGCTTCAAGCAGCTCCACAAAACTCTGCAGCTACCACTGCAGAAACTCAGTAAACATCTGCAATTAATACTGCTGAGATTACATTTAACCACCAGATGATACCATTGCAAATGCTTCACAAGGAATTTTTTTAAAAAACTTTTCTTAAAGGATTAAAAATAACGTAAGAAACCACAAACCTCTCCTCTCTAATTTTAAACTGAGCAAACCACCAGTCCAGTGCTCTGCCAGTCCAACTGCTACCAGAAGCTTTGTGTGATGTCCTGCCAGAATGCCGCTGCCTAGATTTTCAGTTTCCCTGAAGATGTTCCCCACCCCTGTGTGCCCAGGGTTAACTGCTGCTATGTGGAGCTCATGTGGTGCCCCTGAGCAGGCCTGTGAATGCAGAAGAGCTCACCCCACATACCCTCTAAGCCATATTAACACTTTTTATGGTAGGGTCAGTACAAAGATAATGAAAATTATGTTTAAAAGCAAAAGGAGGCAAATATTTGATGATTATTGAGGAAAAACAACAGGCAGGGAGGGGGTGGGGAGCGAGGTCTGGACTGAAAGGCTTTCCTGCCCTGCCCTGCCAGGTGCTGCTGGCAGTGTGACAGAGATGGCAGATGGCTGTGCCCTGCCTGCTGTGGGCAAAGGCACCGCTCCCCTCACAGCTGCTGGCCTGCAGACTCTGAATGGGTGACTGCTTGCTACAGCAGGTGCCACACTGCACAATTTCATTGATGCCAAGCTTTTGAGGTGTATTTAGGAGTGTTCTGGCCATAATCTGACTGCCAGCAGCACCAGGTGAGCAAAGCACACCTCTGCTGGGCTGGGATGCTGGGACCTGGGGAGAGAGGGCTGGCCCTGGGGTGTGGGCGGCGGGCCACTCTGCTGCCAGCCTGCCCAGGCTGCAGTGACCTGGGAGCTGCTTTTTGGCTGGTGATGTGTAGCTCCACTTCCCAGCAGAGCAGGAAACACGGGCCCCTCACTTAAATTTCTGCAGAGATGTCCTCTGCCAACCTCTGTGTGATTGAGATGCTGCAGGTTAAGTTAGTATAAGCTGTCACTGGCTGAAAGGATTCTTCCATCTACTTTTTTCCTTCCTAAATGCAAAGCTCCTTAGCACCATCTGGAAAAGCTCTGAGGAGATACAGAGCTTTGGAAAGGCTCCCCAGCCTTTCTCTGTGTGGACCTCATCCCTATCCTACTGGGTCATAAGCAATGGAATCCTGGTTGCCTGCTGCAGTCAGCTGCAGGACATGAAAGTTGGCTTTCCCTTGGGTCATATTTAATGAGAATGGCTTCCAAAAACCAAAGGGAAAACATTCCAAGTTGCCAGGAGATGTGGGTATTTGACTAAGCTCAGGATTCCTTTCTTATACTCCCTCCTTGCTAATCCCTTCAGAGCAGCAGCATCACTTACACTGCCACAAAGAGCCAAGTGCTCGAGGCAGCACAGGGAGCTGTACCCAGCTGACACCTCAAGCTCCACTCAGCTTTTCTAGAGTCCCCCAGGGGATGCTGGCAGCACAGGAGGAAGCAGCAACTTCTCCTTAGTCTCTCTTGGGTTTAGTGCTACAAAGATTCTGGAATTTTTAAATTTATTTATCTGTTTTCTAACTGACAGCTGCCCCACTCATGACCTTGTCGCAGCTTTACAGAATACCAGATTATCATGGCTGATTTCAATTATTTTTACATGCATAAATACAGAACAAATGGTGCAGTAGATATATTAAAATGAAAATTGACAAGATGCATTTATTGGTTTAGTTTTGTACAAAAGCATAACTTAAAAGGCAAACTAGTATAAACTTACTTTGTGCCAAATATTTAAACTTTTCATCCCAAAGAGTATCTGGTTCAAAACTTGAAGATACAGTTTCCACCTAGGAAATCTCTTTTTTAAGACCACAGATAACATGGTATTGCAAAATGAAAATTCTGTAGTCTTTCAACCAATCAGAAGTTGCATTCTGCTCCAAGTGCCAGAGTTTTAGCTACTCAGTGAATGGATCCCATGAAACATGAGCCATGCTGGAGTGACCTGCTGAAAAGTCAGTTTGCCTACTGCTCGTTCATGTTCTGAAAAGAGATGTTCATTAGGACCCATGACATGCAATCTCAGTAAAGACTGATAAATATACGTGTAGAAACAGGGTGATGTGTTTGGATTTTTCTTTGCTACTTCATACCAGCCAGAAGTAGCGTAAGAAAATCTAAGTTACTTAAGAGAGTCCCAGATGTCATGCAGAAGCTCAATTATTCTTGAAATAAAAGAATGCTTTCCCCCTGATTTTGCTTTTCCTGTGCACATGTGACATGTCCTCGGTAAGTCGGAAGGGTTTTCTCAGTCACCACCACAGCTGCAGCTGCCTCCTGCCTCGGAGGGTGGACTGGCAGTCTCTGCTGACAACATCTCCAGGGATGCTCACCTCCCACCAGAACAAGCAGGTCACCTCCCTCAGATGCCCCTTCCAGAGCCAAAGTGAGAAGGTTACTTCAAAAGCTACTTTTCCCCAGAACAAAAGGGCTGGCACAGAGCTGGATTCGTGCTCTTGTCATCCAGTATCCAAGCGCAATTCCTGGAATTTGAAAATGTGGTGGATGCAGCGCATGACAGCAGCTGTGTGAGAAATGGAGCGCAGCTGCACAAGTGTTCCACAAGACCATCTGGAGGAAAAGTACCAAAAATAGAAGCAAGCAAGCCTCGTGTACTTCAGCAAAATTAAGCATAAAGAAATTAGTGCCCATGCAGTGTTTGATATGCCATAAAAACTGCTTCAAATAACATTGGATAAGAAAACTATCAGTGAAAATGCAAGCTTGGACACTACGAACAGTTTACATCTTGTAGATGTTCACTCAAACAGGACAGTGGCATTATGACCAGTGGCTCACCTTAAAGGAGTTATTCATGGTTTTCCAAATGAGCTAGTGTTTTACAGTGCTGTACAAATAAAAAGTTGTGGGGAGCATATGAAATATCTGTATTAAACTCCACTGCATTAAGTTATCCAATGCATGAAAAATGACCCAGATGCATTTAAAATAAATGCATATTACAATATCACATATAGTATTATAAAATTATTACTTATGTGCACAGTCCTGATATCTATAGACATGGCACTGTGAAGAAAGCCTGGTTCCTAAGCATTTTTATAGATATTTGACAGTGATGCAATTTGCTATCAGTCAGATCATAATGTCCCTTCAACTTTGGTACATTCAGTGCAAAATATTTTCGGGAGTTGTTTTACTCTTATAAAAATAAAAGGCATTTTTTTCCCCTGGAGAGTGCTAAAAGAATAAACACTAGCAGAATGTCTGTTCAAGCATGGAAAGTGACAAAACAGAAATAACACTTTTGTTTTCTTGTTTCCTGTTTACACTCTAAGAAACATAATATAATGAACCTATAAAAATAAACAGAAGTCACTGTGTTAGGGTTTTTTTTCCTGATATGCTGTGATAAATTGCTAGTTTCTTCTTAAAATAGTTTCCATGCAGTATAAAGCATAAAATCAGTCTTATTAAGTTATTAAGTTCATTGTAACAGCTTGTATTTTGTCATATACACCACTGGCAAATGCATTTCCACAAACCTCCTCAATGCTCAAGCCGTTGTTGTTACCTCCTTTGTTGCTGACTTTCCTTCCAACTCACTTCTGCCCCAGGAACTTGAGCTCTATGGTGTTCCCTTGCAGGCACTCGTAGTCTTAGGTAAAGCAAGTGTTGGATATGCTGTTATAACATATGGCATAAAGTAATGTACCTTCATGAATTAAATAAAAATAAAAGAATTTATAAAAGTTCATTTGTATGCTTTTTTGATAATTTACTGGGTAGGTAAGGGGCTGAATGATTTCACATTTTGACTCGAATTTTCTATTCAACAACTTTGATGAAATCCAGTCCTTGGGTACATGTCAGTTTTGCACTAGCCAGATGGATCACAACATGGCATCACATTTCTGGTTTGCTCAGAACAGAAATTTAAGAAGTGTAGACATCCCAAAAACCCATGGATTGCAAGACTTGGCTTTCCCTTGGCACACCAGGCACACTCTAGTTTCACTGTTGAGAATTCTGCCACTACCACAATGCTTTTTAATTGCTTCACAAGCTCCTTCGTGGAACCTCTATTTGAATTGCACCATGAAACAATTTTCCTCTAGGAAATCCAATACAAAAGTTCATTTATTCCTTGAGAAGACAGATCCACAAAAGTCCAATGAGCTGGGCACTGTGGTTTGTGTATCACTCAAGTCCAAAAGTACTTGTCTCTTCTACTGCTGTCAACAGTTTTTCATATAACATAGAGAATGATGGGTAAGGGGGAAGGTCCAGACGATTGAAACAAGTGTGAGCCCTGAGGGGAAAAAGAGAGAGGAGGTGAAGAAGTGCATTATTTGAAAAGTTCAAAAGAGAACACACAGACTGGTATGTGCTTGAATAGAGATGGGCAGATAGTATTCCTTTAGAAGACTTTGTTCTGTCAAATGATGTTTTCCAACTGAACAGGTAGGGAGGTTTAATCTACTTTCTTCTCATTAAAATAAGCCAGTAAGAAGCATTTATGAAGCTCTTTAGAAACATACTGACAGTCCAAAAGGCATGGGATAAATTTTATCCATCAAATGTGCATGAGAAAAAAAAAAAAAGAATGATTTGACATAGTACAATTCAAACAGTCTGGTCTGAAATCTTGGCTTTAAATGTGTCTTCTGAGACGTAGCCTTTCTTTTCTGTATAGATGATACTTGAATACTGCATTTGTAATGATAAACTAGATATTTCCATACATCTCCAGATCTAAAGGAAACAATCCCACAGTGATAAAAGACAGAAAAATTAGATGCTCTTCCTCCTACAATTTCCTTGACAAATGGATGATGTTTTTGAGGCGTTACTGCTTGTGCTGATATTCCCAATGGATATATCTGCCCTAGAGACCAGGAGCTTTTGGAATGACACAAAACCATGCATGAACCTCCAACAACCACCCTGCTTTCTTAAGGGAGTCACCATGCAATTTATTTCTCAGTTTTTGAAGTCCATCTACTTCAAGTCTGTTGACATGTTTGTAACTGTCTCTCAAAACCTCTGCCAGGGAATGAAAACGGAGTTACAAAGGTTTATCTTCATAGTGGAATCATGGATATCATTGCCTGACCTCAGGGCATGCTAAGGGTGGTACTTTCTAAAAGACTCTGGTGGATGAGCCTGCTCTAATGACATAGATAATGTAATTATTAATGTGATGAGTTCTTGAGGATGAAAAGATGCAAAGAGGAACTGGAAGAGGCATCTCTTCTGCTCTAAAGCTTTGTAACAAGGCCTCACTTTAGATTGATTCTAGTATTTTGGCAGGTCTCTGTTTACAAATATTTCATTCTTTTGCAATAAAATATATAATAGAGTTATTTATTTAAATTCAATCCAGCTGAAAACCGAACTTCCTCCTGCAGTGCCCTGCCCTTCATCAGTATGATCTGTATTAAGTGTAAATATGTAACATGTTAATGGAAGGAACAGCACATGGAACTCCTAACCAGTCCCAGAAATCCAGCTGTCTACCACAGACCTGTATGGACTTCCTCTGAGCCAGAAAATGCTGCCCTTCCATGTGAGCAAATTCATTAATTGCCACTTTAAGTGCCTCTCAGCTCCCAGCTCTGGGAATGGAACATGGAGTGAAGTGGGTTAATCTCACTTGTTAAAAAACCTGAGAGTCCATTACAAACTGAAAGCTCTTGAAGCTGAAACACCCACTCAGTTACAGCCTTGTAGTGTCATAAAAATATCAGGCTGAAGATAATGTATACACAGCACACTAGGTCACACCATTATTATAAACACAGTCCAAACACCAAACACGCAATCACTTAATAAAACATTGCCTTTAGCACCCTCCCCAAATACAGCACCCTTAGAAAAACACTGCTGCTGCATGCTGTGTAGCAGAGGTGGCATTTCCCCTCTCTGTATTCCACGGGCCTGGTAAAATTTTTCTACCCAGCCATCTCTCTAAGGCTCCTGGAGGAAAGCTCTCTTTTTTTATTCCTCCTTTGCCTTTCCAAAAACTTAATAAAATAATATATGTGCCCTAGATTAAATTATTCCGTTTCCCACAGAGTACTTTAAAAAAAACTGAAAATACTCTCTTTTGAAGAAAAAGGCCAATTTAAGCCCAGCAGCAAATGGAACTCAGTGATCCCTTGAATTCAACGTAGAGTGTTGAAGAGTCTTAGGCAATTAAGAGCCTAACCACATGCTTCTGTTCCATGGGGCTGACAGCCACTCATTAGAACTATGGATCATGCTGTGTGGGCTGTAAAACCACAAATTATAAAAGACACAGTATATAATTAGCAAGGGATTCATTAAGAACTGGTTTAATAGTAAGCTGGCATGTTGTTTACATTTATTAAGAGAACTGAGTTTTATCTTATTTTGAGGGCAATTTTGAAAATGGAATCACTTACTGTGGGAAACCAAGTAATTAAAAAGGACAAAAACAAGACCTTTGTCTTCTGAGGCGATGCATGCTTTTCCAACTCCAGTTTCCTAAGTCCTTGAGACAAATGCAATTTTTTCCTTCTGGGTAGTATTTTCCTGTTCCAGCATTTCAAACTACATGGGCACTAACTGTTCATCTTCCTGGGCTCACCTCTTACCACAACATAAAACCTCATCTTGGTTCCTAAATTCCCAGATTCCCAATTTAACTCCCCTTCATTTTGATTAATGTAGTAAAAGAGACTGACTTAGTCTTAAAATGCAGAAGTCAGATAAATATCATTTTCAAATGAATCATCACAGTAATGAATAAATAATATACAGCAATGAACCTGGAACCAATTTCTCATCATGGGAATGAACTGAAAGAGTAACAGTCCCTCCTCTAGTCCACTCTAATCTGCAATTCAGTGCAAAAGAAGGAAGCAGAAGTGGCACTGGAGTAGCGGTAGTTAAGCTAGACCCATAATAATCAATCTTTCCAGGGCATTTTACATGCTGCCTCTTAGTGTACAACACAGTGATACAAGCTCAGCAACCTGACATGTGCCTCACAGAAATCTCACTATTTGGATTCAGCAGAGCTGATAACACAGCAGTCAGAACAGTGGGAACTAGGCAAACATCTAGTGAAAACTTCTGTGTTTACATTCACAGCTGCTTAGGCCACAGCCACATACCTAAGTGACTCTCCTAGCTGTCCTTTGTGTCTCAGACCAGGAAGAATAGATGGGGATGGGAATTCTTACATGTTTTCAGCATTGCAGCAGTGTTTTTAGAAACAGAGGAAGAAACAAAGTCCACTGACCTGTTAAATCCTCACTTTTGCCACTGAGTACTATCAAATTTCACAAGCGCTCCTTCTAAGAGGGCAATTTGCAAAGTACAGCACTGCTAGGAGTGAGTGATGGTGCCTTAACATAAAAGCCTTAGTTATCTGAGAATCAGTAAGAGTCACAGAGTCCTAGGGCAGCATTCCCAGCAGATCCAGCATTGTGTTACACATGCTTGGCTCATTTGGAAGCCTTTTGAAAGTTGCTACTCGGGGTTGTAGTTACTGATGTGTTACTTCCAAGCCAGCAGTACCTGGTTTGCACAGGGAGTCTCAGAGGCTGCTGAGACCCAGGCTGAAGCTGCGCTGCATCCAAGAACTACGCATGTAAAAATGCAAACAGTGGTTTTGGCTTGGGGCTTAACCCATTTAAGCACTACTACCATGGAAGATGTTTCATTTTTTATGAGATCAAGGTTCCCCATGTGTGAATACCAGGAACTGCTTGCTCATAATGACTGTAGGTGTTTGTCACACACAGTTGTTTTTATTTTAATTCTCACATTTGTGTGGTAAAAGCCATCCAGAGAGACAAAAATCATGTTTCCTAACCAAGGGAAACTTAAGTGAAATTTCAGCGAATTATACTATCTCTTAAATGTGAGAAGTTGGCATTTCCCTTACACTTGATGAACACCTATGATAGCAAAGATTCTCAACGTGCTTCTCCATATTGCACTTTTGGAAGCAGTTTCATTCGGCAATTTATCACAACTAGGGTTCTTCATAACCTTTCCAGAGGAAATTTGGAACATCCTGTTCTGGCAGGTCCTGACCTTTTCCATGCTTCAAGCTCTGCTTGCAAGCACCAGGAATTTCAGCTTCAGAGAATATATGGAAAAAATAATGCAATCTCTTTTCTTACCTAAACTCACAAATAATTTTTTTTGAATTTTCAAGTCAGAAATTGTATTTTTTTAAAAGCCACAGCTTTTGCTTTTTAAACAGAATCAAAGCTAGTCCATAGGCCAATCATAATCAAACTATAAAGGAGACTTATTGGGCTACAAGATATTACTAGGCCCCCAGATGATATTAGAGTATTTTATATGAAATAGTGATTTTCAGAATTTGGATTCCTTTAATCCTCAGTTGCTTGGCCCTCATTTGTGCTGTAAAAGGAAAGATGACACTGTTTAAAGGCCACCTGCTGTGCCTGTGGATTTCACAGCACCACGACCTTCTCCATGTGGTTCTGATGGCAGGAGCCAACCCAAGAGACATTTCTGCCTCTAACCCTGTGCTGGAGGAAAAACCTTCAGATTGTTGGTCAGAGACTCTGAATGCAAGTTATTCCTGAGGCATCTTGTTTATGAGGAGTAAACAAGGCTTATGATTAGGGTTGAGTTTCCTCCATGGATCAGCCCAGCTCAAAGCTGCAAGACATACTAAAGCTGAGGTCTGATTAAGCAGAGTTAGGTTGCTCACAGTAATCTGTGTCTAACCAATCCTAACCCATTCTAGAGGCTGCAGAATCCCAGAACTGGGTGAAAGAAAATCTCCCAGCTATCAGTATGATCACAGTAGAGAAAAGACAAGAACCTGCCATTTTTGTCAATGAAGAAACTAAGCTGAAGGTGGTTTTATTCATCATTCACATGTTATTAGTCTAGACCTGGCATTGTTACCATGGACCTTTAAAAAGAACTCTTTTTTTTTCTGCTGTAAAAATGGGAAAGTTGTTTCTTTTCTAATCTTTTCATCCTACTCTTCTAAACCTGCCCTACCCAATATAAATTCCAAGGGCTTGCACAACTCAACTCCTGCTTTCATATCTTGGACTCTCATACTGTTCCTTTACCCTCTTCACCTATTTCAATTTATCTTACTTGTTATCTTTGAAATCCTCACCTCCTCTTGTCTCACTTGCTGCTTCTGAAGTGAAATTACTCCCTCCCACCTATTCTGCACTCACAACTTGCTTTTTCAGTATTTGTTAACACTCAGTATCAGATCAAGTATAAAAATTATATCACTAAACTATACTATAAAGCCTGTGTCTGATGCAAAAGATATGATGGAAGCTTTCAGTCAGTCACAAAAGCTATTTAATTTTAATTCAAATTAATTTTTGCTCCTAACTTGTGAACTGCATGTTCAGTAAGTAAATACTTGCATATTTAATCACACATAACAAAGAAGGTCAGAAGATCATTTTCCATGAGCAAAACACTACAATATAGATATCAGCCACAGTTACACTGCCTTGTCCACCTTACAAGAACAAAACTGAGTTCAAACCAAAAGGGATGCATCGGGCACTGCAACAATGGGGAAGGAAATTTGCATGTAAGGGAAGTATGTCTGCATACTCATTGAAAGCTTGTTAATGTTTGTCAAACAGCTGAAGTGCTACCCCAGAGAGCAGCACAGTGAAGCCACCCTGGCATGAGTACCCAAAGCTGTACCTTGGCAGAGCAGTGATCTTCCCCCACTTCTCCACGCAGAAGCGCCTGGGCCCGTTGCTCCCCCGGAGAGAGGCAAAGCCTTCATAGGGAATGCTGGAGGTGCCTGTGACAAACTGGCAGCACAAACACACGTCAGGACAGGCCTGGGCTGTCACACAGGGGCTGGGGGGGAGGCGCTCAGCATACCCACTGCAGCCCAAAGGCTTTGGGAAAAGCATTTGCCAAGCAAGGGAATTTGTGAGGCACACGCAATAAATGCTACTTTCCATGGAGGCTAAGGGCAAACAGAACATTTCCTGGCTGGGCTCTAGAAGAGGCAACTTAGCAGACTGATTTCCTCCAAAGGGCTTCTGCTACATAAATACTGTGGGATAACACGCTATCAGTATCCAGTTACTTAGATTTAAGCCTAAGTGAGTTTTTTGCTGCCATTTCCTGCATTAAAAGGCATTAATACATAAAGTAGCAATGTCTGGTGGCTTTGTGTTATGCCTTTCTAGCTATATGGATTTCCATTGCTTTATAAACCACAATTTACTACTGTAAGAAAAGGAATAAATTCTGAAGGTTAGGCAGGCCCAGTGACATTTGCTGAAATACTGACTGGTGAGCAGTTTTATTTACAATATGTCATGAACACATCAAACATAACTTTTGACAGATCAGAGACTACTTAATTGGTAATGACCAGGATACTATAAAAACTGCTGAGTAACAGATGTGATAGGAACATTCAAGCAGACATTTCTGTCTCTCCATCAAATGAGATGTTCCACATTGCCTTTTTTACAGGCTTTAAAAAAAAAACTTAAACAGACTAAAAAAAGAAAATCCTTCATAATTCAGTGATCAGATAAAAATTCTGAATTGTTAAAACCAGCAGATTTCATATTAGAACAATAACGCGGTATGGCTTGCAGTGAAGATTTGTCCATTTCTTTACAGATAGGATGGATGTAACCTGAACTTAAAAAATTTAACTCCATAGTAAACCCACATGTATAAATACTCTTCTGTTGATATATTTTGTCCTCCAGCAGCAGGGTGACTGGAACCTGCAGGTTTAGTGAAAATGGAATTGGACTGACTTTAAGGTTTCCATCATTATTTTCTAATTTGAGGTCTTGAACTTCCATCTAAGCTTTCTCCTTCCTAAGCTGTATAAATACTACTAACATTGCTACCTAATGACATAACCAATTGCACAGTTTTCCTTTTCTATCTTTAGCAGTCTTAATGCACTTTTAATCAAACAATACTAAAGGATTATTGACATCAGCCATTGTATCTTAAATGTACTTTTCAACTTAGAAATCTATAAAAATACCTGGGAGCTTCTGTAACTTGGAATTATTATATTTAGCTTCTGACTCAGGCTATTCCCACTAGCAAATACCACCATAATTTTTGGGTATCCTAAACTAGGGTGGGGCTTGTTTAGCACCAAATTTTAATTATTTTTACACAGATCAGCTGAATTCTCACCTGTAGAAGTCTTAGTCGTTGTTCATTGTTGAACCTTTCCACAGCAGCCCAGAACCACCGAATTACAATGTGATTGTCATGATAACCTGTTAAAACAAAAAGAGCCTTTATACTTTCAGGTGCTCTGAAAGTGGTAGAGGGAACAGTAAGCTTTTCTTAGTTTCTGAGTCACAGTAATCCCATATTCTTTATCCAAAAGACTGCATCAAAAGACAAGAGGTGAGAGAAAAATACTCCTAGAATGCTTAAAAATCCTAAAGGCAGAGAATGAATATGCCATGACAAAAAGAAGTGAGATCTCTTGTGCAAGTATTTCTTCCATTAATCAGTCACTAACAGGAATGCCAATTCTTGAAATATTCCAATACTGTGCTATTTATTTATCCAAAGCTGGAAATGATGCTGCAACCACCTCTCTCACAGTATCTCACAGTTCCTTTTGTTCTCAAATTATCTCAACTACTAGTCTGCAGCCACTGGGATTTCTACTAATTTCCTGTCAACTTTAAGTATGTTAAAAAAAAAGAGGAATATCTGACTAAGAATGGCTACCATTTCCATTTCTCCCCAAGTCTGAGAAGTACCCTCCCAGTGTGCAGCTGAGCATGGTTCTTTCTGTGGAGAAGATTGTTAGGTTGTGCTCTCTGGGCAAGAACAGCCAGGGAAGAGCTGCAAGGGGATGCAATGAAGCAAACTAAAATGGACAAATTACCTTCCTCTAACACTATTTTAACCAGAGAAGTTCAAAAGTTACCATAAATGTATCTCATGCCACGGTTCTTTACTGTCTTGAGAACTGGGTACTCCCACAGTCCCCAACACTCTCACTGAACAAGTCAAAATTCAAGTTACCTCCTCTGTACTCTGTATTATTTCTCCAATCACTCAAGTCAATTTCTGCTGTTCCAGCTATAACCAGTTCCAGTTCTCTGGCATCAAATACAGACACCAGCCTTGCATCAACCACCTGTGAAAGGAAACAAAATGCATAGCAGCATTTCCTTGTGTACTGAGCTGTGCCTCCCCATAAAGTCTGCTACTAAGGTATTTACCAGGTATCATTTAATGTAATTCAGAATCCAGGTTTTGTCTTTTTAAACAAACAATAGTCTCAGAGGCCCAATGCAGAAACAGAGCAAGGGTTCCATGCCAATCACACAGTGATTGAGAGTACTGTCCAGTGCAATAGCCATAGTCTTTACATAAATGACTAAAAAAAGTTTATTTTTACCCTCCCCCTTCTTCCTCTTTCAATATCTGCAAGTACAATTCTGATTGTATTTGGGACCCCATATTACGGAAATGCATACAAGGAGAAAACTTTCTTGGAAGGAGAAAGACAGTAAATTTAATTTTGGAGCATTTTACCTCATAGAAACCACGAACTAGACTTTCTGTTTGTTGTACAACTCCTCTCTCAATTCTCCATTTCACCATTCTCTCTATGTATTCTTTCTTGTTCTTTTCAGTGACTGGGATATTGGCACCTCCTGGTTTTAGTTCCCGTTCTGTGATCTTAGGACAAAAAATGACCAAGTGACAACACAGTTATTGTAAAGACAAAAGAAGAAATTCTAATAATTTGAATTTTTAAGTCAAAGCAATTCCTCAAAATCACTAACCAAGCCTGACTAGCAATCTGGAATATGTGAAATGAGAGAACATACAAAAAAATCTTTTTAAAAAAATAATACTCTAAATTCCATTTAGTATGAGGAACCTTCAAAATTAGTATTAAGAATGAGTTGAGAAGAACAATCTTTACAATGACTACAGGAGTGAAGTTTTCTGAATAATACCTTAACAAAGGTGTTGTAATGCCTTTGAATGGCAAATTTGCTGCAATTAAATTCTGGTAAACTATTTCTAGCAAAGCAATCCTAAAGTCTGATATTTCAGATACTCTCTAGAAAATGTCCTTAACCAAAAAAACACGCTTGACTGGGTACAAATAATAATTCCTCCTTAGATTTCAACATTGGTTTCACCAGCAGGAATTTTTAAAATACAAGCTCAAAGCAGCATGGAGGGACACTTTTTCTTCTGTCCAAATAAATGTTTATCTAGCAGTAGAATGCACCACCAAGGAAATGAAGAATTTTGCACACCTGCCCAAAAACTTCTTCATTTACAGTAAACGTGAGATCTAGGATATCGTGTATATCGTTGTCTTTCATCCACTGCAAACTCTGGTGAAATTCCTCATCCAAATATTCCAGGTCACTCAGGTCACAGAGTCTGACAGAAGAGAGAAGAAGAAAACACACAAAATGCAGATGATGGCAGCAGCCTGTGCTCAGTAACTAAACTCAGACAAAACAGACTGTGAATGGGAGCCAAGAGAAACATCAATAAAGAGGACAACTTCAAATCTCTGTTTATTTGCCTGGTAACAGCAGTTACTGCATAACACAAAATCACTATGTAAATATACAAAACTCCAGAATTTAATTTGAAGACACTTTACTTCTTAAGCTTATGGTGCGTCTGCCCCATGTTTCCTGTGAAGCATATTTAGGAATATACATACATTGAATAGACAAAGAATTCAAATAATAAAAGAAATTGCAAGATTGTTTTAACAAGCAAGCAGTGTCCTTTTTGCTCCTATGGCTACACTGCCTCATCTCTCATCACTTGTTGAACAGCTCAGATTTCCAGCTTACCACAGAAATATCTTTTACTTTTTGCCATACTTTCCCTTACCTTGTCCTTCTTACTAAAATGATGATGCTAACATTTAGGTGCTTGTAAAATATATGTGCAGTAGGAATGGATTAATTACTCCCCTCTAATCGAACATGCAATGTTTTATAGAAAAAAATAGCTGTCAGACTTCTCAAAAACCGCTTTCAAATAAAAAGTTAAGCACCTCCAGTTCATTAGGTCTTAGGTTCCAGACATGCTGAGCAAGCACAGCTCTTATTGTTTCAGCCAGAACAGAAGCAGTAGTTCTGGAAACTAAGTCTGAAGTTCATCAAAGTACAGCTCCTCAAAATGAAGATTGCCAACAATCAGTCTACCTCTGAGAATGGATGGTGCAGTCTAAGTCAAGAAGTGATTCATACCCTGTGAGTCATTACATGACAAATGAATAAGAACTCTATTAATATGTGGAATATGCTCACAGCATTGCATTGTACATCTTCAAATCTAAGATTTTGTAGAAGAAAGGTGAGAACGGGGCTAAAACAAAACACTAGGTTCTCATACTGATCACAAACAACACGCTGAGGTAGTGGAAACAAGGCAATTTTTCAAAAAATTCGTGGATTGAAATAAATTTATTAATTTATAAATAATGGCCTGTCTCTTTTGTCAATAAAGCATCATAAATAATCCATACACAAAATGGCATCATTGATGGGGAAGGAACCAAACAAAAGATGAGACAGAGCAATTCTACTCACATTCGGAGGAGGGCTTTATAAAAGGGTCTGGTAAAAAAGGCATCCAGCAAATACTGATGTATCAGAGCAAGACCAAGAATTCGACCACTGAACCTGAACCTGGAAGAGAAAGAGTTACAGTCGTGATACTGAAACTTTGTGGTTGGTACACTGCTCTGTCATCAAAACTTGCATGTATTTCCAAATAGCATTATTAAATCAGACAGCTATGTCTAAATTGTGGTATTTTTGTTTATTTCTTGGGTTTCTTTAACATTCTCAGTAAGGCACAGGGGAAAAAAAAATTAAAAAAAGCAAGTTTGCAGGGTGTGGAAAATCCTTCAGATACCTAAGTTACAACTGCTCAAAACTGTCAAATCCATGTTTAATTCAATCAGCCCCTGCCAGAGCAGCCAATGCATTATCTCCCAAAATGATAGCCACTGTCTATTATTCATTTCACACCCTATAGGATTAACTTGTTGTCATGTTATAGAGAGGCCAAAGGTTTTTCCACTCTTTCCCAGACTGACAGCTCATGCTGCCTGTCTTCCCTGCCTACAGTGGCTCCTTGCTCCCTCTTCTGACTGTGGTTAAGGGGTTCCATGTATATTTTCATAAACAGTGCCAGAAAGTTTTTCACGTATTACAGTGTTCTCCAGCTTTATGTCAACAGGATCTAAATCTCCTTCTCTCACCTCTCTCTTCCCTTGCTATCTTCATTTTGTTGGGTGTGTAAGGAGGAAGTTTGCCACAGCTGAGATCAGATGGCAGCAACCTTGAAATAGGAGGGGTCTTTGCAAATATTCCCATGAGAATCAAGATCCACTGTGAACACTCTTCCACAATTCTAGAACTAGATTAAAGTCTAGTGGATTTTTTTTCCAAGTAAATGTTTCCTGAACTGTTTATGTATTCTTTATAACATTTTTCTTGGAAAAAAACAGGGCTTTATTATACCTACTTGTACAAGGTTTGCAAGATGTATAAATTGCTTGTCACAGCTGCATTTTCTGAATTCCCCCTGAGTCTGCACAAAACCAGTACTCCCTGAAAGAGATGGAGTCATGCCTCCTTCATTCCCAGGGTCTCTGGTCCAGCAATGCAGAAGCCAGGGATGAATAATATGCAGAAGCTGCATATAAGAGTTTTCTCTCACCTCTATGCCAGGCTGTTCTGCCTTTCCAATAGAGACTTGAAGGACTGGAATTCAACAGCAGGTTGCTTCAACTAACTGAACTGCCAACCAGATAATTTTCTTTTAATTTGTAAAATTACTAATGAGATTCCCCTCTGATACTCATTCTTCATAAATGGCTTTCAAAATATAAGAACTCAGTGCCTATCTGTCCTACAGAGATGAGCAGCTGTCATTCCACTATTAATGTAATCCAACTACTTACACAGCAGAATTCTCTGTTAATACTCACAGCACAGCTTTACAGATTTATGGTGATGCCATGGCTTAAATCGATTGAGGGTGATTTAAACTGGTTTATAATTGTGAAAATGGGATTATGCAAAAATCCTCGACAACTATTTTAGAAGCATGGCTGAATGTACAGACTCTTTCAAAGCTGTGTGATCAGCAGTCTTCCTCCTAGCCCCAATTAAGATAACACCACAGATTTCCTTTCAATAAGTATGTTGGGTTTTTTCCACTGAGGAGATCTCTGTGCCCTTCAGGAAGACTCAAACAAATTACAAACAGTTATACATGCCTGAAACCTCCCTTCATCTCCTTAGCTGACAAAAAGTCAATGTGTTGTTATCTTTTCTTGGTTTTTCTTTTCCTAATACACAAGAGTTTAATATTGCTTTCATGCAATGCCTGCTAATGTACAAGAAATGCAGGGAGTTGTGTTGTGAGACAATCCCATGGTACATGTTCCAAATCATAATTTTGCTGACCTTGTGAGAAATAAGATCATTTAAAAACCACAAGAGAAACCAAAATCAAGGAAGTCTAAAGAAATGCAATTATTTTGCTGCTGGTTAAAAAGATCAGATTCTGTGTCACATGTCTGAGCAGATTTGAGCAGTTGTTCTGCAAGTGGGAATAACAGAAAATGTATCTGTAAAACAGAAAGAAAATAATTCTTACCATTCATGGTGATTGTCTACGAAAGCAGACATGGGACTTATTTGTACTGTGTAGGTATCATTGGCTGAATATTCAAACAAACCATAATATGGATTGAAGAGCTCCCTGGACACCAGGAAAAAAAACTCTCTTGATGGTCCACTGTAGTCCAACCTTTACAGAGAAACCTGACATTACTATGAAGCAAGAAACTTTTTTTTTTTTTTAAATCTACATTCCTTACACTATATTTTGATTAAAATTTCGTAAGATTTTAACCAAAACCCTTATCCGTGCAGATTGCCTAATGCCAAAGTATGTGGAACTCTCAAGGGACTATTCTAAAATGGAATAGCTTGGAGGACTGGAATGAACCTCTCCATGTGGGCTGCTCTCAGAAAACAGCTTTGGCTCCAGCTGTAATGGCCTCTTTGCCACAGGAATATAACCAAATAATTGGGGGTGGGGGAATGGGGAGGAGGAAAATCATGAAAAGAGCCAAAATCAGACTTATCTGCATCTGACAAATTAACAATGAAAATAAACAATGGTCATATTTTGTCTTTGCAGACTTGCAACCATAGGACAATTTGAGGGGTAATATTTCTGTTTTCCCCAGCAATATAATCTGAGATCACTTTAGTGATTTATGTTTCTTGGTCTAAATTTTCTTGTCTGTCTTCCAAACTTGAGTGTATTTAAATGTCTTTTGGAGAGTGCACTTCCTTTGTTGGTTTTTTTTCTTTTTGGTTTTCTTTTTTTCCCCCCTGTTTCAAGATTCCAGTTCTAATGAATCTAAATAACCCCTTCTTCCTGAATGATAAACAAACTCATTGCTGACAATGCACTGAGACTGAATTGTGACATTACTCTGCAGGTCACCACTGAATGAGCTAGGTTAATGCTCTATTAGAGTTGGAAAGCAGAAAACTAGGGGTTTTCCAAGTTTCCAGGAACAGAGAATATTACAACCCTCACAAATAGATAGAAAGATACATCTTTTATCTATAAAAGATTTAATATTTGACAAAAATACTAAGACAATACACAGACAGAAGTACAACAGAGAAGGTCAGCTTTCACAAAGAACTTCTGTTACAAATGTTTTGGCTCAAAGTTTCACAGAAGACAGCTACAAATGAGAGTTGGTTTTGAGGACGAAGTTGTCAGGAAAATAAAGGCTAGGTGCCATTATCAAGCTGAGGACAAACCCTCTTTCCTCAGCTGAATAAAAAACATTTTCCCTTCAGTCACTTGGAAGCATTTCACTTCTGTTAAGCTTCAGCAGGGAAGTACTGAAACAGATCCTTACCCCAGCAAGAAGGGGTAGATTCCATCAACAAATTAGAGAAAAAAATACTAAAAAATTGTTTGATACCATGGACAACTGTTGGATCTTAATCTTGGGATGAATACCAGGATCAAGTAAAGGGTCACCTGGAAGACCTTTGCAAACTTCTGGGATAATCAGACACACTATGAAATCCTGAGATAGATAGGAAACTCTGCTTAACTATCAGCCATTTCATACAACTCCCTCTGTATGCAGTTACTGTGAGTCATGTTAAATAAATCAATCATGAGAGTCCTGCACTGCCAGTCAGATTTATCCTACAATTAAAGGCTTGGCACAAGGGTGAGAAAACTTCATACAAGAGGTATGCAACCACACAACAGCTGCAACTGTGGGGCATTTGGGTATTCAGGAGAGTAATATGTTGTTGGCAACATGACTCATGTCTCCTAGGAAGCACCATTAATACTTCAGATTTACCACTCTTAAATGCAAAGCAGCTTCTCCCAGTAGTTCAAAAAGCTCAAGAAAATCAAGGAACAATATTGTATCTACATTTTTGTAATGTATCACCACATGAATTATGAGTGTATAAAAATCATTAAATGAGCATCACAATTGATGAGTATAGAAACTGAAGATTTGAGGAAGATAAACATTATGAGACTTATGACAGAAATCACTTGAACAGCAATAACCATGTCTGAGTTGCCCTGCTTACTATTTTATACACTAATAAATCAACACTTACTATAATGTATTATGTAGGTATTTCCTCACCTATTACTTCATTACTTATATCTCTTTACCAAGACAAAAAGAAATGCAAAAGCAACCCCCTACTTAAAATCTTATAAAAGAAGTAGCAAATAGGAAACAATTAACTTTCAGTGTTCCTCCTCTCCTCCACCCTGACCTGTCTTTCTTCACCTGGCCAAATGAGTACCTTAATGTGATACATATCCTTGCACCATCTCTGATGAAACAATACTGTTTGCACACATCCTTTCTTCATTAAAAATACAGATGCGTAAATAAAGGACTGATGTCATTTTAATTTGACTTTGCTCTTAATTAACTGATTCTTTTCCATTAAGGATAGAGTCTCGTGTAAAGCTGGATAAAATGGGGTCAGGAGGTGTCACTCCCATTTCCAGATCACTCTTCATGTTGCTGAGTGGTGAAATGCAAAAGTCTGACGTCTGATGAAAGGAGATGGTGTATCTGGATCAATCTCTATCTCATGCATGATTTTAAAAATTTCCCTTTCATTTTTAGATGTGATTTGAGGTTGTAGGTGTGAAAGTAAAGGCTGGTAGTGGCTGTGTAAAACAGGCCTTGCTCTTGCATCCCCACCCTCCTTTGTCAATACAGTATAATCTCATTGTGCTCCAGCCTTGCCATTCCAGTTCTGAGTTTTTCCTCAGACAGCATGGTGATATTATTTATATGAACAAGTCCACACTTGGCTCTCAGCTGTCAACATTCTTTATTTTAAGACTTCACTGGGTCTTTATTAACACTAAGTGCTTCAGGGTGAACTTTAAACAAAAAGCAGGATTTAGAGGTTTTCAAAGACATATTAATTTTATCTAATCTTGTAAGAGATGTTTCTATTACAACTTTGCATTTTACAGACTCACACACTGCGTGGAAATAGCACACACTACAGCATTCCAAGAGCTCTGCTGCAGTTTTCTGAATATCATGGAATAAAAGTCTGAATGTATTTAAGATCATTTTCATGAACTGTTTCAATGACAGGTAAGTGGGCTTCAAGACCTACCAAATGGGGCATAAATCAAGAGAAAAATCAGCAAATAGTACACTGTTTCAGTTTCACTTGCGAAGGAAATCTAACCATATCTTGCTTTGCAAAGCACATCTCACAACCTGCAATACATTAGACTTTCATGAGACACAGACTGAGCATTCTCTGAATGTGACTTTGAAGCATGGGGAATATTTGGGTATTTTAAACAATTGGCAACAGCCCATTTGCTTTTATTTGCAATGTAGGCCCTGGGCTGGGGAGCCAGTGAGCACCTCCTGCAGCACTTTCTGCTCCCAGTGCCTCAGACAAGGGCTAAATTAAGGATTGAGCCCACAGCCTACCCTGAAAGCACTCTCCCTCCAACAAATGGCACCTGTCTTTTGGTAAGCCCTGGAGACACAGCAGTACTGAGAGAAAAGAAATATGAATAACACAAGAAAGATGTTTGGTTTTTAATGTGCTTTCCCAGCAACATTCTGAAACATACACCAACTATTGGGAAAATTCTCATAAGCATTCACATTACTTCTGCAATGGCAGGACATGTTACATTGCAAAATGCTTCAGAAGCCATCTTGAACAGCTGTATGTTCTAGGCTTATGTATGTGGCATTTCCTGCCACTGCAGTCCTTCCTCTTTTCACTTTAGACAACAAGTTTGGTGAGAGAGGAGCTGCAAGACATTGAGTTCTCAGACCACAAATACTTCCCTGTTCTACTCACCCTTCTTCTCCAACAAACGTGACATAGAGTTTATTTCTCTGCAGGTCTTTTCTTGAATAGCCCATGATCTGGTTAAAGGCATCTTCTAGCAAGTGATCTCTCCTGATGATTAATCTGAAAGGCAAAATTATTTTGAAACAGCAATTTGTGAACATGAACCACATTTGGAAACATCTATTTACATTGCAGGATGGTAACAGGGTGATTTCAGTGATACTTGTTTCTGGTGGATAATTTTATCCAGTTCAGGAAGCTCCTGTTAGTATATCTCCTCCAATGCTCCCACTTAGGTTTCAATAAAATGTCCCTTGTACAAAGAAGAGTAGTTTTGTTTTGTCTACCTTGGTTATTCCTTAAATTAAAGTTTTAAGGGGAAAGGTGCTGAAGCTGGAACTTTCATTAAGTCTGAAATCCTTTTATAAAGCTGGGCCCCTAAGTGAGTTTTACTGTGAGCAGGAATCTAATCTTTTCCATAAAAATCAATCTCTCAACACAGAAAAAGATAAAACCATGGAAAATTGTGGTATGGTAAACCCAGAAACAAAAAAATCCACACATTATCCTTGATGTGTGATGGTACAATAGTCTAGCAGGAATGGCAATTATTTGTACAAAACCCCACTGAAGCATCACATGTGAAACCACAATGTACCTTCTGAAAGAAAAATTGTGAAAATGAGGAAGTGTCATAAAGTTCTAAAATAAGAGGTGAAAGAATCCTCCTTACTTAAACATTTTATCCTCTTCCAAAAAAAGGTGTTTAATTAGTTTCCTGAAACTTCACTTGCTTTATATTCAAATACTGCCGTCTGTGTGTGCCCATCAGACAGCAGCTGCTGCTGTGTGCAGGAAGGCAGCTGAACCCACCCCAGCCTCCTGCAAAGGCCCTGCAGAGCTCAGTGCCTGCACTGAGCCATCCTGAGGATGTGCAAGGGGAGAGCCCAGGAACTGAGCAGGTAGCTGGGCAACAGGAGGACCCAGGCAGCAGTGGAGTTGTGCTGGGCCCTCCTTTGAACAGGTCAGCACTGTTGCCTGAGAAAGCAACCCAGAGAAAACTTTGATTCACATGTCAAACTACAGCTTAAAAATCTACAGGGTGATGGCAAATAGGTCAGTGCAGAAAGGACAGGGAAAAAAGGGTGTAAGAAATGGAACAGATATAAGGAGGGAACTCTCCCCACCAGTTATTTGCCCAAGCACTCAGGACAAAGCTTTCACAGATAAGGCTTTAACTGTTTATGATTTCATTATATTATATAGACAGACACTGCTCAACTTTGCCTCTTAAGTCTTGTCTAAACAATACCATTGTAATCCCATTTCAGTTTTGCAAAACTTGTAACGAGCACACATGAATGAAGTCTGAGCTTTGCACAGATTTCTGCAGAATAAGAGAAGTGACTGGCTGAAGGAAATTAAAAAAAAACCCAAAAAACAAAACCAAATAGAAACCCCCCTTTTTATAATAGAGGAAATGATTAAATCATGTTCTAGTGCCTCATGGCTATGAGTCTGATAACCGGCACAAGACTTGGTAATTTACAAAATTTTGGAAGTATATTGTGAGGACAATACTTCTATATAACAGCACATAATCACATGATTAGCAAATAAATGAAGGAGGGAAGACCTCACTCCAAGCACTCTAGTGTTCAGAGTGCTAAAAAAAAAAAAATATGAGCAGTTTTTAAAGGCAATCCTTAGAATTCAATAACATTTAACGTATGATTCCTCTTTACTAAAGAGGACTGTGCTATCAGGACAGGCAATGATGTACAAAAGATAGTCCTATCTAAATTTTTTTTTTAGGGGAAAAAGATAAGAGAAAATATAAGTGTTTATATCAGAGCAGTTGCTATAATGGAAGAATTCAGATGCCTCCTGTTCTGCAGGCTTCTTCCCAAAGCTCTTTTTGGCACCATATTGGTAATACTGTCTGTACAAAAACATAGTTGGAGGAAACACAGAGGTGCTCAGAACTTGCTGTATCCTCTGCTATGAATCACATGCTGGCATTAAGTCTTTTATTACAGGTTTTGTATTTCCAGAAATGCCTGGGTAACCGTAACATCTGCATTCCTTCTAATGGGAAAAGAAGCTTGCAGATGTGCAAGGCAAGGCAAGCTGCCCAAACAGAAATCCAGTTTCATGAGTTGCCTCAACGTACTTCAATTTCCCTGGGCCTTGTCCATATCCTTTAGTCTCCAACTTCCTGTAGAAGTTCCTCAGCTTGGCTTCAAAATCTCTTTTGTAGGGAGCTGGAGCTCGGGCATTGGCACGCTGAGTACCTGCAGGGAGCAATGAGCAAAGAATGAGCTGTAGTGACATGAACTGATGGATGTCCCATCTGCTACTGGAAAGACTCCTTAATAGCAAAAGGTACGCATGGTATGTGTTTGGATTAGTCACCTTTATAAAGAGTAAAAGCTGCATATCTTCAAATCTGCTCTGCATCCAAGACTTTTTGGTTGCTCACTTCCAATAGTTTCATCTTTCAAAAGTAAATCTTAAAAGAGCAAATCCAGGTCAATGCAAAAGATGGATTAAAAAAAAAACAGCACAAGCAACTAGAAAGACTTTACTTTTTGTTTTCCAAGTACACTTTATGTCTAACCTTTATTATAGTTCATATGATAAACATTCTGTTCTGGTTTTAATATTATCAGGAAAACAACAACTCAGAAATGAAGCATAAACAGACTGGACTCTGCATTACCCCTGTTGACTACACCAGGAAGAAGGAGGAAAACATTTGGAAATTCCTTAATAGAAGCTTTGCCATAGGGAAGTAACAAGAAATAAAAATATAGGAAGAATGGAAAGACTACCAAATTTAAGTTTGTGGAACTTCTAATCTGTGGCTGCAGAAACATACAATAATTTAATTTTGAAAAACTTTTTTTGAGGGTCAACTTCTTGAAAGCAAGGAGAGGTGAGTTCTGTACCCCAAAAGAGAAAGGCATACCCTACAACTGCATATACAAGTCCAGTATATACAAATTAAATGTTCAGTCTGATCTATTCTGAAAATGGCCATCATTAGGATTTCCTCTGCCTCCCTGGATAAATTATTTCCACTGATTCGATTGCAAAGCAGGGTGCCAAAGAGGCACTTACACTCCTTTCCTGCATGGCTGTGTAGACAGACATCCCACATAAAAAATTCAGAGGATGTTTAAAATTTTTCATGCCTAAAGAACATGTAAGTTGCCAATTACTCCTCTAGAACTAGTGGTCATCTCTAATGCACTGAAAGCACAAATGAACAGTTTACCAGCACTTTTCTGCAGACTTCTGTCTTTTAACTCAGTTCCTCATGCTAGTTTACTTTTGGCTCCCTGCACGACACTAAGCTAATACAGAAACCTTGATTGCTGCTGTGGGGGAAGGCATGGGAACGAAAGGTTTCAGGTAATAGAACAGAGGAGGTGCATCCGTTCAGCCTGTGGGCACACACAGGGGAAGGAGGGCAGCCACAAAACCCATGGGTCTGACAGAAACGGCGACAGCACATCCTGCGGAAATGGGCGCTGGAAGGAGCTGCAGAGTCTATCTCTGCAGAGATCAGAGAGAGCTCACTGACAACACTGAACGCCTTTAAAAGACCTGTCTGACCAGAAACACACTTGGCACTTGTTCCAGGCTTGAAGAGAAGTGTGGGAGGAATTGTAAATATCATGGAATCTGCAGGGCTCCAAAACGAATGGATCCCTCTGGAAAAACAGATCATGGTCATTGATTCATCTGTAGTGGTTTCCCTCTTTCACTGAGAGTACCAAGTGCTTCTAAAAGTACACTAAGCTGAAATTCCCTGAAAACTTACAGAAACTGTAAACAGCCTTTTCACTACTGGCCTTTTCCCTCTCTTGTTTGTTTTGCTTTGAGTCGGTATGTACAAAAACGCAGTCACCAGAAAAAGGCAACAAAAACATACTTTTATATTAACTCCTGAAGGAAGCTAGGTTTTTTTTGAAGGGTACCACAAAACATGAATCTGATAACACATGACTTCATGGTTCAGAAATCAGCATCATAACATTCTGTCAGCACATGACAAGTCCTCACTGCAAATCAGATGCATATGCCAAGAAATTCCTGGGCAATTATAGTTATTACTTCTGCCTTGGGAAAAAAAAGATGTTAATGGGAGAGCTAAAAACTACATGATGATCATACTTGATTTTCAAAGAAGTTATATTTTAAAGCCGATATAAAGAGTAGCTTCTTGAATATTCATCTTTCCCAAAAGAGCAAGTACAAGTGATTGTGACTGATCTGAACAATGGATCCTTAACACCCCACCCTCGTGCAGTGCAGCACAGCCAGCTTACTGGATGAGAAAACACAGAGCCTCCATAGAAACATGGGCTATTTACAATTTCTCATCAAGAAAGTCATTTGCACACCAACACAAACGTGCATGCTTGCATACTGACAGGGAGATTCAATGGTCCCTCTATATTCTTCTATGAGCCAGAAGAGAGATTAAAATTTTAGGGAGAATGACACTAAAACCAACACTGTTCATTCTCTACTATCTGCTGCTACTGTGAGTAAATAAGAATATCACATGTTAAAGACTGAATGTATTTTGAAATGACTTCATTGGAATGAAGCTATACCCAGCATGCTTTGGTGGGTGTACCAGTGATTAAGAAATCTTAACTCTGGAAGAAAAAGCTGGTTTTATTTATAAAAGACTGCCAGGTCTACAGTTGGAAGTAAGATGCATACATGCAGATTTCATCATTCCCTTCTTTTCAATAAAGGGAAATAGTTATATCTAAACCTTATTCATGCTGAAAGTATTAATAAATGTGAATACTGCATTTCATTGCTTCTCAGAATGCCATAAGATCCTTAAGGTCTTCAGACAGTTTCTTCAGAGAGATCTTACAGAGGTCCTTTGTCCAAGAGCAGGAAAAGCTACCACATGTTTATGAATGCATTTCTTCTGGTTCCATGAAAAGGCAAAGCTTTTTATTACTGTGGACTGGGAAATGCCCATGAAAATCACAGTTCTTTTTCTGATAAACACTTCTTGTTGTCTGGAACTACCTAGAGTTGCTTACACCCAAATGTTCTATATTTATCTACACTTTTGTTATCAAATTTCTAGAAATCACTTTAAGCCACTTCTGAATTGTTTATCTATTATCATGAGGAAATTTAGCATAGCAACATCTATCAACACGGCCTTCAAATAGAACTTGTCATACTTGATATAATTTAGTTCTGATCTGCAACTTAGAATCTGAAATATCAGTTTCATTCCATTCTGACCTGAATATTCAGTCAGCTGCAGCATAAAATTGTCCCTCATTGCCCCCAGCCCCATTACACTGCCATTTTAATGTACAATTATTAGATCCATGCTTTTAATTCTGCAGACATCAGGATGCTGGCATGAGCAGTGACTGTTTCACATCAGTAAAAAACAAGTCTGCATGTTTTCTTACAAGTCAGAACAAAATCACAGCCCCTGAAGTTGTAATACACCGGGCAAAGCATCGTGCGAGCCCAAGGCAAAGGTTCAAGTCTGGCAGTCAAATGCAATTGTACTTGCTGACTTTGCTCAAAAATAGTTCTAGATCTTTGTCTTATCAAGGTTGAGAAGGGGTTTCATGAAGGCCCTGCAGAAGCTTTGCCTGAGCAGCTTACCTGGAGAGTTCTGAGGCGAAGACACCGGCGAGCCTCTCGGGGACTGGCAATAACTAGGATGAAGTAAGGCATGTGGCGGCACATATGACATTATTTCCTCCTCAAACAAGCTGGCAAAAAGAAGAAAGAACATGCTTATTTGAATAAATGGCAGGCTTCACTTTCTAGGGATAAATCTCTAGTTATTAACTTGCTTTCTTTGGTGGTCTCTTACCTATTTCCACCATGCACACTTAGAGGACTACAAAATATTTTACTGCCATTTCCTCAAGCACATTTTGAAAGAACTGGAAAGCCGTAACTGCTATTTGGGTGTTTTTTCTCAAGGCTAAAATATAGTTAATCAGCCTTGAAAATTCATAGGCCTTCCTCTTTTTATTTAATGTTCTCGTTACAAAGGGGTCAATAACCTTATTCAGAAAACATTCTAAGCCTCCATGATTAAGAATCACATCTGGACTTGCTAAGTGTAATGACTGGTAAGCTTGTTAGCATAACATTTTACATTAAAAAACACTCCTGCTGAACCAGGTATCACACCTTGCCTGTTCAAGCTGAGTTACTTCATGATTCATCTGTTATTGATACACAACTTTTTAGGTGAAAAAAACGCAAACATTTTGCAGCCTAATCGCTGCATCTGTGTGTGTTTTTATGTAAGCATATATATATTAAAATTTCACAAGCAAATCCAAAAAGAGACAGAATATCTAATATGAGAATGGATCTGGTATTATAAGGTATTTTGAATGTGAAACATGACAAAAACTGCTGTGATAATATGTAAAAATTATTTTCAAAAATTGAGCTACAGAAGGAACTACAAGCCAATCTTATACTCTCCAATGCAATGAGAACAATGTTCAAATAAAAGAGATTTCTTACTAAATCTGTTCGCCAAACACATATCTGGACTTTTTTTTACATGGATTTTTTTTAATGGATCCTTTCTGACAGCTCTTTTTACAATCATGGCCATGTGACGCTTTCCTCCAAGTTACATACAAAAATCTTAAAAGTTTTTTTAAGAAATAATATTTGCATTTCAAAAAGGCCCAAACCTAGATTTAAAATGTGATTTTATTAATAGCTGTAATAATTTGGAGATTTAGGGACTAGAAAAGATTATCATCATGCAACCTGGCCTCAAAATACAACTACTAGTGTCAATTCTGTTTCACTAAATTCAATTTTAAAGGTTCCCATGAATTTCTTGATGCACTTTTACAGCAGATGAGAGCACAGCATCAAGATAAAAGGGTTTAAATTCAGCAAAAACTCTGCCTGATTTTTTGAGTTAATAGCTTAAATGAAAACTACTTAACAATCAGCTTCCCGTTTCCTGAAGTCTGCCTATTGCCTATACTAAAGGAGACAATGCTTGACAACAAGGTGAAGAGGCAAGCAAGACATAAAGTAATAGAAACACCTCTCAAGTATGTGCCTTTACACATGCTTTTACAAGTATGTGCACTTCCCAAAGCACAGAACTAAACAGATGCATACTAAAAGCAGCACAAGGAATATTGTTGAATGAAAATCTGGGCTGTACCACCTTTCTAAGCATCAGGGCTGGATGCAACAGGACAATTAAAAGTGGTCTGGGCAAACCCATATAAATCACAGGCACAGTGCTCTTGCACTTGCTTTTCATATTCCATCATCCTATGAAAAGTGCGAACTTCAACTGCCATCTAGAAGTGAACAAGAGGAAAATAACACCTGAGCCTGGAGCTGTAGCCGTGCCAGCTGCAAGACCAAGGAGTGAAGGGGAGATGATGGGGTGACACCATCACTACACACTGCTCCCTGAAAGCTCCTCAGCAGCTGCCACAGCATGTACAACTCATGCATGGCAGCAGCAGTGCCTACCTGAGTAACATGACAAGGTCTGCATCACTGGATAAACGCACCAGCCCAGGTGTTCCCTCTGTCCGGATGAACTGGATCTTCTCCCTGTGAAAGCGAAAAAAGGCTCTCAAAATACCCTTTTGCAAATAGGGCATCAGTGTGTACCATAGCAACAAGAAAAAGTACAGAGTGTATCAGAAAGCTCTGGGTTATCCTTTTCCCTACTTTTTTTCCCTGCCACAGCAAGTCCATGTGAGCAGTAAAATATTACAGCCAAAAAGATAATTTGTTCTGAGGAAGGATGCTCTCATTGCCCTCATCTTTTCAATGCTCATGCTTCACGTCCATGTCTGAATTCAAAGTAGGAGGCTGAAACCTGTAAGAGAACATTCCTACTGCAAAAGTGAACCCTTTAAAGAGGCACTGTCTCTTCTGAATCTTGTACAAATGCAAGCCATACATTACCATGCATACTTGTGACTTTAAAACCAGCATTTTCATACCACATGGCATTTAAGTTCTCTTCCAGTAAAAATACTATATTATTTCCCTCCTCTATTTCATCTAAGCATATATCCTTTCTCCTAGACCCAGTTTGGTCACTCTTGTGGAATCCACGCATCCTAAGTTCTGAGCATGGTAACATACAGAATTTTAAGATCTGTATTGAATATAATTCCCTGGATTCCTTTTTTTTTCTCTGCAAAGCCTTTCCCTGCATGCTGAAATACGAGAACAACCTTCTTTTTTTTTTTCTTTATCAGTATGATAGTACAGTAGAGATAAATTCTAATTTGGCTTTACCCTTCTGGAGGAAAAGAAAACAAGAACCCAAACCCACACAGTAAAACCTGTCCAAATCTAAAGGAGAAAACCCCCAAACAAACAGAAAAGTGAAGACCTCTGTATAGTACCAGCAGCATTAGCTCAGCTCAGAGGTCTGTCTCACCCATATCCTATTACCAACAGTGACAAGAGGGTCAAAAACACTCCATGCAATTGGCAGGGCAGGGAACATCTGGACATTTCCAGAGGCCACTGCACTTTACATCAGTGCCCAAATGGCAAGGCTGGAGGAAATAAATGGCGGATTACAAAATATATCTTAGCATTTGGCTGGCAGCAACACCAGAAGGCCATTTTCTGGCTTAACTAATATATGCAGCCTTCCAAATAAATGCAATCTATGGCTTCCTGGGGTGACCAATCAGAATTGTGATTTGAGTGATATTTTTTTAATGTATATGCCTTTTGCCTTCCGTTAAGATATAAATTATATTTAATGTATAACAGGTGCCTTTACCTGAAGCCTTTTACATCATTTAGCAGCCTCTCAGTTTTACCTGTAGTGGCTTGGAAGAAGATTTAATCTTGGCAATATGCCTAATAAAGATATCATAAGTATCATGTTATCACTCCACCATGAACAGCAATTTTCTACATGTATTATACTTTCATTTTATATTTTAATAGACTCTCAACTTCTTATCTCTTCATTCTTTAAGGGAATGAGAAATTATTTTAGACAGAAAATGTCAGAGATCTTCTCAAATTATCTTTGCCCTCTTCTACTGGCCAAATACTGATTTTCCCCCTCATCTATGTAATAATTACAATAATATTAATAATAATACTTAATATCATTATCATTCTATTTCAAGTGCATTGAGGTCCTCAAAGGAAGAGATTACTGGCAGTTGTACTAATCACTATACAAAAAAAAAATTACACAAAGAATTCATACTGAAGGATTTCAGTTAGGTCTTAATTTATCAAGTTTTACAACAATGTCCATGGTGTTGTTTAATCTCACAATGTGTCAAACAGACACGGATTCCAATAATTTGACAAATCGGGGTCTTAAAAGACTGAGCAGGAAAAATAAAACTGGGATTTTTATAAAAATGAAAATGATACTGAAGCATCAGCTTTAGAAGGATATAGGAGAGGTGTAATGGAAGATAATTTACCTTGATCAAATTATTAACTTCAAATACTAGAATTAGAATGGAACTATCCAGCTTAACAGAAGGGCATTTCTGACCAATACCATTCAATGCAAAGTACAATTATGTGCATTTAAATCCCCAATCATTCTGCTGAAGCAAGTCAGTTAAGGCATGTATCTTCAGTGTCCTTCCAATGTAAATGTACAGAAGGACATACAGTATCAAGCAAATGAGGAGGTACACAAAACAGTATTGTGTCCTGTGATCTTCCATTTCTCATCTGAAACCCATCTTTTCTTGAGAAAGTCTGAGTTAGTGGGAAATTATGAATCTGTAATCAGGAAGCAAGGTTCTATTAGAAGCAGAATTGGGGAATACCAATAAGCCTTGTGAGCAATTTGAACTCTAATCTGTTAAAAAAAGCCCACAACACATATAAAGAAAATTGCTATCAGACTAAATTTCTATCTGATTGCCATCAGACTAAAGGAAATCAAGCAACCTGAGAAAAAGAATATGAAGCAATAAAACTACAAGCAACCAGAAATTGTTTGTATACTACTGCCCAGCAGATTTCAAACCAAGCCCAGTGGGACAAACTTGCCTCTACTGACACAGTATAACTGTTTGGACATGCTGAGAACTGGAGACTTCTGCTGTATTTTCTAGAGAGCTTGTACTCTGCTAATATGTTGTTTCAGTTTTGGCAGTTAGGATTCCTTTAGAAGGCAAACCACGTATTGATCACAGAAGTCACATCATGAAACTTGTTGTACTACACATGGGGAAACTGCAGAAAAGGGCAGCTTGTTGAATTTTGGGGGAGCTTGCAGGACAGAGGAAAAGGGATCAGTAAGTAACACAGAACAGAAAAAAATGAGTACCAGTGCTGGCTGCCACGCCAGCCAGTGTGGGTAGGCCTCTAAAACACAGCACAGGAGACACTGCCAATAATCAAACCAGCACCTTTTAAATTTAGTGTCCAAGGAAGAATAGATTCATTTCAGTTCTGGTCATACTATCCAAGTTGCTGGTGTTTCCATTTCCAAGTCTAAATATATGAGGGAGTTATAACAACCACAGAACAAAGGTCACCCTTCCTCAGATCTTGCTGCACTTTGCAAAAATCTTCAGATATTCCCATTTTGTAAATTTTGGAGACGTCAAAAGTTCTGATTGATGTAAGATTACCTCCAGACGTCATGAGGTCAGGACAGCCTTTCTGTAAATGTGCTTTCCAAAGATAAGGACAAACCCAAATGCCATTCTGCCTCATGCTCCCAGCTGTACACATACCCAAATAAATGGGCACATTTGCTGTGCCATCCAGCTGTCTTGGCACATTAGGAAGACATCAGAAAATCTCTTATGCCAGTTGTTCCAAACATTTTCTTGTAGGCACCTTTATTTGATAATAAAACATTACCTCAGTTCTCCTTGACTTTGTTACAGGCTGTTACACAGAAATACGGTAAACAGCTATTTCCCACAGCTTTATGAATATGTTTGAATTCACAAGAAGTCTACAATCTGTTATGTTTCACTGTTAATTAATGAAAGTAGCTAATTGTAATTAGCATTTTTACTGAAATGGGAATAGCAAACTTCACTTATGTTCTCACCTGAGTGAATGATTCCTGGTAAGATCTGGTTGACGCTCTTGTAGAATTTCAAAGATATTGGGCTGCCGCAAAAATGCAACTATCTTGTCATTGTAAGCTGAAAACATTAACAAAAATATCATGCTGAAACAAGGAGATCCCAAAACAAAGGATGTGATTCCTTCTGAGCTGTCAACAATAATGACATACTTCACCTTCACAGTTTTAAGTTTAGAAGTATTTAGAAGGGTTGACACTTTTTTACCAATTCCGTTTTCTTTTAAGGAACATACTTCTTGATTATGAACCAAATCTCATTTTGACATATCCTCTCCACTACTACCAACTATAATTCTGTTAGCAACTTCTATTATATTTTAGCACTCACACTCTAAGCTAAGGTCAAACCAGAATATCTATTGTTAGGATAAAATTGCAGGACCTTGGTTTTCACTGCACTGAAATCTATTCTCAACCATTAAGCAGCCATTAGAAACACCCTTATCAAATCCTCATTAATGGCTGAGCCTGTGAAGCATGCACACCATGTCCACGGCAAGGGGGAGGATTTAAATGGGCAGAGGTTTTCAAGTAAACATGCCACAGTACAAAGAGCCAGTTACAGTTAATCTGATTACTTTATCTTGATTTAGCACAATGTGACAGCTGTTAGATTTAATAAGCTAAATTCTGTACGTGGTGGCACAGAAGTTAGTAACTCTGTGTGTATGTAACTGAGAACAGAAGGTAAGCTAATGACTAATTCCAAGCTGATTAACACTTTCTGTAATCCTGCCAAAATAGATACTCAGAAGTTGTGGGAAAAAAAAATAAATCACTGGGAATACATGGAATACAATTAGGCCCCAATTTGACTCCCTGGCTTCAGTTCATCCTGTGAGCACACAGAGTATGTGAGCTAGGGAGGTAAAACACATCAGTTACTTGGTTCTGTACATTTTCAGTTCTGAAAGCTCCAACTGAACAGTGGGGAAATGCTGAGAGACAGAAGGATCATAACATAAGGCTACTTCTACCCATCCCAAGTGATTGGAAACCCCAGCAGTGCACACTGCCATCACCCCTCAGTGATGGAGAACTGAGAGCATGGATGCAGACATACCCACTGGAACCACATCCTGGTACTGAGCTCTGCTGACTGTGTTAAATGTGCTGGATGGTCTTGGCAAAACTGGGGGTCCTGAATGACGGGAGTCCTCTCCAACCTGCATGCAAGAACCACAGTGAGCGTCCCAGTGCCAGCACATGCACTCAGGTACAGAAAAATGAGAATTTTTACAGATTAAAACCAAGCACGTACGTCAAGGCTTTGCTTGATCGCTATCCCCAGTAACCACTGCAGCAGGAAGCAGCCATGCTGTTAGGACAGGTACTAGCAAAACATTCAATCAAAACAATGCCAAAATTTACTGCTATTTTTAAACAGTCCTGTTCTGAAAAGAGACCAAAAAATTAAAACTGGGATACCTTTGTAAATTAATTTTGTCTTTTGTAATTCATGGACATCTTTATACAAATCATTCTGGAAACCAAATTCTGCTCCTTTATTAGCACCTCTATTACCTCTGTGCATGAATAGAGTTTCCCTAAATTTGAAGTGGAAAAAAGTTTGTGGCTGAAGCCTCAAAGGAGAATAAAGAAGTGAGTTCACATTCAGGCAAGGCAAACAAGTCCAAAATTGGTAAAAACTTGGTTCCTAGAATAATTCAGAAACACTGTTCTGTTTTTCTTTTATGTGCCTTCTGGGCTTAAAAAAAATTGCATGTGAACAATAAATATAAAATCACAATATAAAATTGTTCTTAGAGGCATTTATATCAGGGCAACTGCTGCAGTTTACCAAATGATGAGGTTTCAGACATTTCTTGATATTCAGTATTTTTTATCTCTATAAAACATTTGGTCAACCTTTTTTTCATCCTGCTGGACCTCTTTGTTTACTTCTCCATTTATCTGCCTACATGTAATGGTTAGCATTTGAACTGCACTCCCAAGCTTCAAAGATCTCTGTATCTAACTGCAAAAGATCAAATAATTGTAAAAGGTTGCTTTTAAATCCAATCTCTGAAATCACAAAACAGCAAAAGTCCCAAGATATCTCCCAAGACCTTTCTGCTCTCTCATAATATTCTTTCAGAAAAATGAAGAATTATTTCCTGTTAGGCAATGTGCTGGAAAAGGAATGCCATTATTATTAGCTCCAGCTTCACACTGCAGTTCAGCTTTAGCTAAAAAGGCATTCCTTTCACTGGTTTATGTTTGCTTTAGAGCATCTCTCTGTAAAAACTGGGTCAGTGGTTTCAAAACATCAAAGTTCATGGCAAGGTAAAGCCAAAGAAAGTATTTAGAGTTTTTTCATTAAGTATTCATCTTTTGCAATAATGTGCATTCCTTTATGCAATAGCTTAAAAATAGGGGGAAAAAATGCCAATATGCAATACATAAGCCCTAAAGTGCAGAGGTTCATACATATGCAAAAAGAACATCATTGCATCATTAATCCTAGAATGGTAATACTGTATTGAATTACTATGCTTGAGAGTCCTATCTAGAATTATACCTCAATTCAAGTTACAATTGTAACAATATCAAGGAAACACTTCTAAAATTGTATGTAGAAACATGGTTTAAGGAATTTCATGTCTCTAGATGGAATGGAAAATTCTGACAAGTAAGGAACACTACAATATGCAACATATATGATAATTTCTTGTTGGATAAACTGTATTTATTTTGCAGCATTGATGACTTCAGCAGCATGGCTGGCACAAATACCTGTTTTAAGTGAAGAGCTATTGAATGCTGCTTAAAGAAAAATAATTTGGATGCATATTGGGTAAAGTCAAGAAAAAAAAATATTTCTGCTCAGCTACAAATAAATCACAACAGAAATACTTGCTTACCCTATTCAAGATCTAAATAGCTATATGAAGGCATTTCTAGCTTTCTTCCCTTACAGACAACATCACCAAGTTGATGGAAAATGCTATTGAAAACCATTTGCAAAATATACCTGACACTGGATGGGGGCTGAATAAACCATGTTCACACAGGATGTGACAAGACATGCAGCCAGCGCTGTGGCACTCGCTGCAGCTCAGGGGAAGCCCTATTAGAGAAGTGGCAGGCAAGATTTTGTCTGAAACAGAGGTCTGGCAGACCTTCATCTGCCACAAGACTGAGTTAAGAAAAGGATAAATCAGAGCATTTCTCTTGCTATTCTGAATTGTCTTATCTTTAATTCCTGACATGGAATAGTCCTTTCCTGAAAAGACAACTTACAGCCAACAGTATGGAGGTTTTTAAATCAAGTACAACTGAAGTCCAAGTCACTGCACATACACAAGGCTACAAGTATAAGAAAGTGACAGCAACAATATGGGAACAGTCAGTGAACAACCTAACAACAAAATAGTGTTTTCCACGCTTTTCTGATCAGAAAGTAGAGATGAAATACATATTCAAAGGCATATAACAGTCTGATAAGGCTGTATGTGGTATGATTTTTTCATATTTCATGGGAAATTTGCAGAACTAGATTTATAGTCACACATGCATCTTTTTTCTCTATCTTATTTTGCATATTTATGTATGAACACACTCAGCAGACGCCATGCTAGACAATATGCATTTTGAAAGTGAAAGACTGGGTGCAGGAAAAAGTAATCTGTAATCAGATGCTCTCCTGTGGTTAAGAAGGGTTACTGCAAATTCAAAATAAGAAAAAACTCATGTTTGGTATTTTTCCTCTGAATTCATACATATTAAAAGCAACATCAGCGAGCATTAAAAATAATGAACCCTTATGGACGACTGCTGCCCTGCTGCAGAAGAATCATGCTCCTCCCCACAGGGAATGACGTGAAAGAGGATGGTGTTAAGCAGGTGGTGCTCCCAAGCAGGAGCCCAGAGCCCACTCACCTCCCCAGCACTGTGGCTGCGCTGCCGGGTCAGGTGCTGCCGATGGACCAGAGCACTGGTGGGCCGGCTGCTCTGCAAGGGCAGCCGCGGGTCGATGAACGTCGTGGTGCGCGAGTTGTGGTCCACAAAGAAAGCCTGCACAGGACACACAAGACAGCTCATCACCGATATTTCTTTATTAATTCTGTCTGAGGTTAACACCTACTGGGGATCTAGGTTTCATTCGATCAGGTGGGGATGCGGAAAATCTGTTACTGTGGCTTGCATTTCCCTTCTGCAGAAGGAGAATAACAATTTTCCATCCCACCAAAGAGATGAGTTGTTTAATGCCTTACTTTGTTCGTGCCTATAAAGTCCTTTGAAATTCTCATCTGACAAGCGTCAGAAGTGGGAAGCTTTATTATGACTGTCAAGAAGAGAAGACTTGAATATTTAATAAAAGTAATCCTGGGGTATTCTCCTTTTCATTCCCTTATAAGCATCTAAAAAGGTGTCATTAAGTGGCAAATCCATTACCTTTTGTGAAGTATTTACCTTATAATTATGAATACAATTGGCTGTATATATGTCAAATGTATGCTTGCATCCAGTGATGAACTGTGATTATAGACCAACAGGCATTTTTGCCATTCTCCTGCTACAACTATTCTAAGTTCATTGACCATTTTTTCTAAAAACTAAAACAAAATGCAAAGAAAACCCTAAAGCACCACCTAAAAAAAACCTAAAAAACCAAACCTCTGAAAACCAAAAAGCAAGGTCAGCCAAGAACACAAAGATTATGGTAACAAAATAAATTTAAATCAAGCAATTGATGAGAACAACTACGTATTGGCCAGTCAACCATCTGCTGAAAACAAGGTCACAGAAACATGTATCCTGGAAAATTAAAACCTCCAATTCTACCCAATTTGAACCAAAAAGGTTTCTAAGCCCTGAAATTTAAACTTTTTACAGCATCAGTGTTGCACTTGGAAACCAGCACTGTTCTATTTCAACACATTCCGTGTTTTCTGTCACAATACTGGAAACATGTGGAAGTGGCAAAAAAAAAAAAAAATCTGTTTTGAGCAGAAGAATTACAGGAAAGTGACATCTGGTTTGAGGATTCAAAGAATCTGGACCAGCAGAGAGGTGGTCAGGGACTGCGGGAGCCATTTCTGTCTTTGGCTACCAGTGAGGTACTTTGACCACAGTTCCACAAACAATTTATTCCTGTAGTGTCAGCAAAAGAAACATTCTCATCTTTCTCCCTCCTGACCACTTGTTGCATCCCCTGTGTGCCCTTCCTGCCTTATGCTGGCACAAGTGTTTGTGTAGCCATGCAGTGAACCCATCAGGGGAGCTGACTAAAGTTACTCTCCTTTTGTCCCTCTCCCTGCTGGCTCCTCTAAACCTTGGTCAGCTCACCAGGGATGAGAGGAGAGCAGAACCACACTCCTGGCAGCAACACCAGTTTCTAGTATTCATGGAATCATTGTTTCAGACTGCTTGGGAAAACCAGACCAGAGAAAATGCAATTCCTCTGACTGCTGTGAAGGCAGGTGGACAAACCAGTGTGTCATGCCATACAGCAACTAAATGCCATTATGGACTGTGGTGGGACAAAATGTCTATACTTCTATTTCCCAAGGAAGAGGAAGCATATGGAGAGACACCACAGTTGTAGAACCCTGAAAGTGCTCCAGAAAAGAGCACCAAGCCTCCTACAGCCCCAAAAGCAATCACCTGTACCTGCAGCTTGTGCCGACAAGGAAGGAATCCCACCACCTGAGCAGTAAGAACCCTCTTCTGACCATCTGACATAGTCATAGATATGCAACTGGAACTGTTCCACAGTTCAAACCCTGGAAAGTGTATTCAATAAATGAAATTTTAATCTGAGCCTGATTCAGAACTTGTTTACTTTGACAAATGATGCTGCCCTGCAGTGCAAGTATGCAGATTAGAGAATACAAAACCAGTGACAAAGAATTAAAACCATCATGAAATTTGTATTTGGGGCCAGGCAGATGACTGGAAGAGACTGCTGGAACACAGCCAGTCTTTCTGAAAATTTTGCTCCTGATTGTTAAGATCTACCTACTTTACTAGCAAGTGGTTGGTTTGGGGTTTTTTAAGTCCTTCTATTTTACTTGATCTGTATACATTTTGTAAGACATAAAGCACTTGCAGCAAAACACAGCTTGATTTCATTAAGTCAACACCATACTGTAAATCAATTATTTAAAAATCCTGATTCAATATAGGAAGTAGTACCACCTAGAGCTGCACCACTCAGTTCTGAGTTAATGCAGCACTCTAGTATTGCATGCAGTGCTCCATACCATTCTATTTAAATAATAACTCACTTTAGACATGAAGATAAGGACAGTCATATCTTACTAAATATGTAAGGTTGCAGGCCAGCTCGTAGTAGCCTGCCTTTAAAAAAAAAAGAAAAGCATAAATTAGCACTTTGAAGCTTTCAAGATAACCATTGGAGCTTCAATGCTTTGGGCTAATCTGAACACTGACACACAGTGCATAATACAGTGTGGTTCATAATCTCCTTTTAAAAAAATTCCTCTCATTACTCCTGCCTAGCTATAATCCATAAATCTACAATGCTTGAAGAGACTGACAAAAAATACGTAATGTCAAAACTATATTTAGCCCATTAAACATGAATAGTTGCCCTAATTATTCTTCCAGGTAAAACCTATGAAGCTTGCTAAAATATCTTTTCTTCCTATTGAAGACTTCAATAATCAATTACTATGATTTCTTTAACTGTACAGAGAAAACAAAAAAATGTCCTCTAATAACTTCCTATGTATTCACACATCTTGCAGAGATCTAATTAAAAAGCACAAAGACTTGCATCTGGCTTCATATTTTTAAAATATGGACATGTGCTTACACATACTGCACAAATACATTTATCTGTATGATGCCTGTGTGTATGCACATGGACACAGGAAGGCAGAATTTCAAAGTTCAGCTATTAAGCCTATACAATGCTTCCCACTACCACATTTTCCGATGGCTTTCTGCCTCCCTGTGGTTGGTGACTGATGAAGGATCATCTGTAATGCCTATCAGAAACTACACTGTAGTCACACCAGACCTTTCAGAGAGGACTACATGGTGTTATCTCCTCTAGGGGATAAACAGAGGAACAGGCAGCTGGGCTTTGCTGTGCATCTCTGGAGGGAGTTCAGAGGTGGGCAAATCCCAGCTGATCTTGGAAGACAGCCCAAGCAGAGGACAGGAAAGCAGCACCACACTACTGTTGGGAAGTGAAAATGCCATCACAACAGGGCCAGAACCATCACTGTGCCTTGTGAGCAAGAGCACCAGGCTCTCACTGGGACACACTTGAAGAAACAAAAGAAAAACCTCAGCAGGGAAGAGTAGTTAAGGAATAGAAACATAATTATATATTGTATTATGGGTAAGTTCTACTTGCTTCTCTTTATGCTTTAATAAAGGCAGGTCCAGTTTCAGTTTAGTCTCCCCATGCACTGGTCTTGCCATGTACTGCCCATGGTTTCTCTCGAGTGCTGAATAGGCTTTTCCACTGGCCACAAGTGGCACTTGTGACACAGACAATTCAACATGATGAAAATGAGCAATACTAAGACTAATTCAAAGTGAGGAAATCCCAGTAGGAATTTATTCAGTGCTTCCTCCTCTGCATTAATATTGTGGTAGCATTGCTGTTACCAAATACCACCTCAGAAATCCAAAGATACAATTCTCCCTATGGAGCACATATTAAAGAAAATTGAAAACTGCCCTATTCTTCAGGAGAAGACTAGCCTCTGAAGAACTGAACAGAAGAAGAACGACTTAAAACAGAAAACTGTGAGTGGGGTAAAGAACAACGTTAGTAGAATTGCTCATTCCTAATTGTGTTTCTAATGAAAAACAAAATGCTTTTCAGAGTTACAAAATCTAGGAAACAACCCTCAAGCACTTTTATCCTTCAGTTTAGAATTGTCTAATCCTTCCAAGCATCAAGATCATTATTAATATGGACTCTCACAGCTAACCATGTTAGAGTGATAAATGTGAGAACCAAGAAGCTAAACATGCCAGTAATCCTAATGAGCTGATAAGCCTTATCACTTGCTAATCACAGTCCATTTTTAACCCTCCTGTTTTCTACAAAAAAACATGTTCCAGATACTGAGGATGCACTAGCTTAAAGGTACATTAAAACTTACATCACAACTATAAAAGTGATATCAAAATATTTTTTTAGGAAATTGAAAATTGATATCTGTTTATAAAAATCAGTGAGACTTGCAACTATTTAAGATCTCTAATATCACTTAAGGAAACCCACTTCATACCATCTCTTTCCTTCTAAGCAATACACAACCACCAGTGATCCTCCCTGGAGCTGTCCCATACCATCCGTTTTACCTCAAGCGTATCCAACTGATTCAGAAACTGAGGAACACAAACAGCGCTGTATTTACCTTGCCCTGATGGTCGTGTTTCATCTCCCAGCCCCGGGGCAGCTCCAGCTGTTTGTTGGCAAACATGTTGAGGAAGCCCACCAGATCGCGGTTGTGCTGGTAGCGCTCGAAGTGGTGGGTGTCCCGCCGGACTTTGGTGATCATGTGCTTCAGACACGTGTTGTTTGTAAACATGCGGTAGGCACTCTGAAAAACACAAAACAGCAAAGGCTTTCCAAAGAGAAACCTCCTCTGCCCACAAAAGACAGCCCTGTTCATTGTAAGTGGGGCTGCAGAAGAAAAGTTACTCATTCCATTGCTTCTTACACTGTAAATCCCATTACACAAAGAAACACTTGGGGGGAACCCTATGCAAAAAGCAGCACTGAAGAACAGGCAAAAAAGGAAAAGATATATATAAGATCATTTTTTGGTCAGTGTGACCTCTAATATACTTTGACATAAACGAGGCAATCTGGGAAAAACAAATATTGCAATTAAGCAGCACGGTCTTTCTCAGAACACTGCAAAGCACAGTAAGAAAGCTATTGCTTCCATAAACAAATAATTTTGTATCACAAGAAAGATGAAGGATCAAGTGGAAAATAAAAATTGCTATCACGCAGAGCTAGGATGGCCCAATAATTTCAGGGGTAATGACGAGTAAATGTAGCCTCTCTATGTATTACCAGTATCTTATCATGAAACACTGAGCAGTATATTTGTACACAAAACAACTGTATTTATAAGCACATATTTATCAAAGCCTTTGAGCTGTAGCCACCATACTCACAGGGTTAGAATGCAGCACTGTAAAGAACTCTGGGCTGATAAGGAATTTCACAGGGGGAGACTGGAGCAATAAAGTAAGTCTGGATCTGGAGGTAGAGTGAGGCAGCACATTCTCTCTTCGAAAATCTAAGAGCAAAGTAAATGACAAAGACTTCCAGCAGTTATTACCAAAGCATCTCTGCAAACAACTATATTGATGTGAATCACACAAGCAAGGAAAACATTAAATACACAACTTTTTCAGATTTTCTGAGGATTTTCCACATAAGTGTAACCAAATTTCTTCTAACACAACACTGAAGTTTCTGAAAATATTACAATTTTAGTTTATTAGCATTTATTTAGGGCTTTTGGTAAATGATCATTAGAAAAAAAAAACATTCAATTATTTGGGTCACCAAGTTTGTGCCTATGTCTAAGATGCAATGGGCATGTCTGCACTGCTATACTGTAGCTGTATGCAGGTAAGTTGTTTTTTATATGCTAACTAATGGATATAAACACCATTGTACACTTATAAATGTTTAATTCCTTCTTAAAAAACAAACAATCTGCCATTACCACAGCCCCAGTCTTAGTACAATGTTGAAGCAGCTTATGTAAGTAAGAATCAGGTTGGCAAGGAAGTACCTTTCAAGTTTCAACTTCCAATAAACATTTGTGTCTTCTCCTAGCAACTACAGAAGTGCATTGATTTTTCTTCAGTACCAGGAAGGAAGTGAAAATATACGGACTGGTGTTTGCTACAATGTCAAAACTGTTGCCCTCAATTCTCTTTGAAGATATTTGGAAGCATATTTATAATGCAAACAAACAACTGCAAGTCCAGATTTGGTCTTCAGTGATGTTACACTAAAATGTGTGCTGCCATCTACATTTCAGTTTCTTTTTTTTTAATCACATGGCAGTATGTGTATACTTCTCCATCAAATGAATACTAATCATGTAGACCACAACTATTACAGATATAAAAGATCGTAACACACAAGCAGAGCACCAAGAACGGCAGTGAATGAGACTCTAAACTGAGGGAAAATTAAGAAGAAATAACAAAAGAAAAGGAAAGTAATAAAGGTAAAATTCTAAGTATGCATAAGTAAGAATTATGGAAAAGGGACTGAAGAAAATAAACACATTAGAGGAAACCAGGAAGTGAGAGGGTAATTGATAAAACAAATGAACAAGAGGATTTTTGGAAACACTACTTAAACAATAGACCTCAAGCTGTCCCACATGGAGCACGTCATGAATGGGGCGAAGGCAGAGTGGCACAAAGGCTCCTGAAGCTGCGCCTGAATACTTGGGCTGGGAGTGTCTAGCAGACACTCACTGAAGTTACAGTGAACTCTGTACTGGTACAAAAAAACTTGGGTGTACACCAGGCAACTCTCACACCCTGGAAGGTGCTGTGACATGCAGCAGGTCAGTCCTCTGTCATAGTCTGGGCAATCTGGAAACCAGAATGGGTCACCAGGTGGGTTGTTATTGCAGTTTGAGGCTTATGAATTTGGTTTATGGAAAGTTTATTCAGCTGAATTTTCTGGTTGGGGTTTGGCCTGAATTTGCTTAAAGCTGATTTGTGCACAGCACAAACCATCTGGCTGTACATGCACAAAGATGGAAAAGGAAAGGGCTACAACAGAAGGGAAAACTACAATTTATGAAAGGGAACACGGGTAAATCTCAAGTTCTACAATGACTTGAAATTTGAAAAAAGGTGACACTGCTTGCATATCAGATTAATTTAGGAGAAACTTTTGTAAGAGTAAGAGCATCTAGAGAAAAAGCCAAAGAACACAACACCACAGAGCTGTGCAAGGGACTGCATGGACAACAAATTTTATAAACGTGTTAGTAAACTTTTAGTACAAGATGACCAAGGAGAGAACTGCTTAGTGAAAAGCAAAAAAGTAGTGATGTTTAGAATTAAAAAAAAAGGTCTTTCTTCCTATCATCATCCCAAAGGTTAACACTGGCCAGACTATCAGAAGTATGAAAAAGTGGAGGTGACAGAGAGCAGGTTAAAGATCACAGTGCAAATTAAAGGTTTTCAAAGCTTTTAGGTCAAGTGACATTCACTCTAATAGTTAGGAAATACAGTGGAGCAATCACTGAGACATTGGTGGTTCTTTCAGAGGTCTGAAGGAGTTCTCAGAAGGAATGGGATGTAAGAGTCCACCAAGATGTTTTACTAAGATCTCTCTGGGTCTGGTCCTAATCATTATTTCTACTAACAGATAGGGAAGAAAAAAACTTGCTCCAGTTAGGAAATTCTGCAGTACTTGGACAGCAGGATGGACAAGATTCAAAAGCACTGGGGCACATTAGAAAAGTACATAGATCTGTGTGCAGGTAGGGATAATCAACTCACAAGGACCAGATGAAAACAGACATCTGTGCCAAAGCTCTACACACAAGGATCAGGACCTGATTTTAGCAGATCAAAGACTGAACACTGGTTAGTGTCAAACTATTAAAAAAATTTTAAAAAACAACAAGAAACTCTTCTGCAGGAATGTACAAGGTGTGTTTATAGGACACTTCCACAACTTCTTCAGTACAGCAGAGTCATAGCTTTGATTTTCTGAAATATTCCTCAGAAGCTGAAGACCAACTCAAGACAATCCTGAGTAGGCCAAAAAACTAATTTGAGACCCAAAACCATTAGTCACAAAGGAAAGACTAGGAAGCAATGGATTTAAAGGTGTATTATAAGAAGAATAATGAGTGGACTGTCTAAAAAAGTTAAAGAATGTCCCTCAAGTGAAGAGTACAAGAACTCATGAGACGGCACTTGGCAGTATGGCCTAGGAACAACTCATCCAGTCTATCTACTGAGATGTAGTCAATGACAGCCTGAAGCCCCTTCTAGTTCTACATTCTACTATTTCAAACTGCATTAGCAGTCAAAATATTTGTAAGCCAGACCACAAAATTTTATGATTTCTCACTGCAAATGTCCTGCTCTCTAAACCAGTCTGGTACTGACAGAAAAGTGCTCTGAATCTCACAATCTTCTCTTCAGCATATTGAGCAGGCTTCAAAACTAGACAGCAATGAAAACAAACAGATTAATTTTCACAGACTTTGAGAGGAAGAAGTTAGGGTTTGCCTTATGTACTCTCACTAAACCATCTATGAGATGAGTGCTCCCTTCTTTGGAGAAGGGGAAGAAAATAATTTTTTTTTTAACCTGAATTAGAATGGTGAAATTCAGCTTCCTCTGCAGCTCCATCCACGGCATTTGTGTGCTCTTCAGGCCTGTCATTCGTCATTGTTCTTCGGATGCTCTGGTACCTAGGGTTGGAAAACTGGACTTTATACCTAATATATGGTAACTATGACCCAATTCTGGCTCCAAGGGAGCCTGCCCATATTTTCTGTCATGTAGGTTAATATATACTGACCTCTGATTTCTGCATTAATAGCTTTTTGAATTTCTGACAACCATTATCAGATGCATTACTTCTGGTCACATAGCTAAAGATCACAGGTGGAACACAGAAGTCCTGGAAGTTCACATGCAAACTAAAAGCAGCAGCCACGTGAAAATAACCATGTAAGGCCAGCTGCGGGAGCAGCTGTGGCCTTGTCTCCACGCTCAGTCTTGCAGTGGCAAATGCAGCTTTGCAAGCACACCAAACTCACAAGCACCAAGGCAGACTCTTACCGGCGATTCAGCTGTTCCATCTGCTGGATGGAATTGGACCTCTGGAGAATCTGTGGGGCTGGGGGAGCTGTGGGGCGCTGCCATGTCGTTGTCCTGTTCACATGGTCCACGTAAAAAATCCGTCCGTGGCTGTCAATTCGAGCCTCCCAGTCTAGGGAGCAATAAAATAAAGTGAACTACGGAAGGTCTGCTCTGTCACTTTTATAACCCCTTCTATTGTTTCAAGCCCCAATAATAATAATTACTACTACAACATAGACATATGCCTATGTATATAAAAAATACACATCTATACAGAAACAGACATGCCTGATTCTTAGACACTTGCAACTCCAGGAAACATGCAAACTATTTAGCACATCAGTTGAAAAACAGTCTTTGAGAGCTCAGAATGTGTCTAGATGAGAGCATCTATATTGCAAGTCTAAGTGAAAGTAGTATGTGCTGATAAAATAAAAATACTCACGTTTTTAAACCAGAGTTTGTAAACAAAATAAAACACCCAAGTATTCCAGAAAGAACAGTTATCTGTTCATTGGTTAAAAAAACAAACAACAAAAAATTCTCTAACATGTTCATTTGTGAATTCATTTTCCTGCTTAATTGTCAAGCCCTAAAGTGCTGTATAATAAGTTGGGATTTTTCCTGTCCAATTCTGACACAGTCTCCATTTCTGTAACATGCTATTGCAGAAGAAAACCATTTTTTCCTGCATTTAATTTTAAAGACACATGTTTAAATACTTGGGCAATGGCTTCCAAAGTAAAGCGTCTGCATCAGTGCTGTGATGGACAAGGCTGTCTTCTGCTATATAAGGCTATATTCCATCAAATCACTGTTAGTCAAATTTGTTACAGAGAGCTTGCTGAATTGCAAAATTGTCATTCATCAAGGTTTCATGGTCAAGCTTTGTTAATTTTTCCCCAGGAATGTAGGAACTGGAGCATATTGTTGCACATTATAGGCAGAAATTAAAGATAAATGTTTAAATTCTTTCTCTTGTTCTTTAACTTGACCTAACACAAGACTGAAAGAAATGTACATATTTTTCTTCCTTACTTTCAAATTCTGGTGAAGCAAAAAATTGAATATAACCCAAATTTAAAAGAAATTACAGTTTACAGATCAAAATCATATTCTTAATATTTTCACTGATTTCTCAATATTAAAATATTAAACCTGTCACACATCTGAAAGCAGAGCTTTGGAAAAAAACTGAATCTGGGCAATGATTAGTAGACTTATTCATATTAGCAAATTATTTATTTACATAGAGATTGCACTGAGCTTTGACTATAAAGGGATGATGTGTACATGCATCATACCATGCATGACTGTGCAGAAACCCAGCAAATGTCAGAAATGTTAAAATACTACATAGCCAAAGCCAAGTAGTTATTGCAGTATATAGTTTTCTTCTGAAACTGGACTAGCTATCTCTGTGCATTTCTGAAATATTTGTTGCCCAGACAGTTTTGTAAAACGTAGAACTGGTATAATAGTGTAGCAGTTAATTAATTTGAAGATCTGCACACAGGATTATTCTGATTATAACAGAACCATCAGGGAGCACAACCGTATCATCATCCTGCATTTCCACACACAGTTATATCTGTGCTCTGCCATCAGGTTCCTTCCAGTTATTTGCTCCAATTACAGAGCAAACACAGTCCCACGCCATACTGTGAAATAGGGATCTGCTCATTTTACGCTAAATATCTTAATTCTCAACTGCTTTTAAGTAAGAGAGCTTTGCCACAGACTTCAGTGGGTCTGAATTTACTTTTTTTTGCAAATTTGGTTTAAAGCAATGTTTGCCTATCAGCTATGTACTTTTTTGTTGGTTTAGGGTTTTTGGAGGGGGGGGAGGGTGTCTTTTTTTGAATACCTAATATTGAATAGATTTTCATTTCTCAAAGTTTAAGCAAGTGAGTAAGTTCAATAATTGAGACCGAAGTATTTTTCATATGCATTAGAGAAATTACAATTCATATGTTTGTTAAGGCTCATCTAACTGTTGCCTAGTGTCCAGGTTTATTTTAATATAAAATCTTCACTCTGGTCAAAAAACACAAGGAAAGCACAGACACCTTTAAGTTAATCTGCAGATATGAAAGATGTTGTATATTCCTTTGTAAACCATTACCACACAAGAAGTATTCAGAGATTTCAGAAGTGTCTCACAAGCACCATTACCTCATCTCCCTGCCCCTGTGCACAGGAAAGGCAGCACTGTCTGCATGAGTGACACTCAGCAAGTCTGTGTGCACCAGGTGTAATTATCTCAACACCACCAGACTCAACCATCACCACTCCTCACTTTTAACTTGTCAGCTGTGCATTCTCAGCTCTCACAATCAAAAAGGAAATGTAATAAACTCTCAGTAATGAGAGCCAGGTAGCTTATCCCCCAGTTACAGTATGGAGAAGCTCACTTGGTGGCAGAGCCTCATCCACTCTCTGATACCGGCTGACGTCCTGACGCACCGAAGGCAAGGACCTCAAGGGCTGATGGCCATTGGCAGGAGAACCTGGGACCAAAAAGCACACAAATTATTTTTTTCAGTCAATGTGGAGAGGCCCTGGAGCTGCCTTTAAACGGAGCAAGCTGTGTTAAAGCTTCTGCAGGACTATGATATTTAAGGATCTATCTAGCCATCTGTTCTTGGGGTCAAAATAAGTTATGCTGACAGTTCCAGGCAAGTGATTCCTCTGGCCCTGGAAACATCACCTCTGGGATGTGCTGTATCCATCTGTGAGCAGCCAAAGCCAGGGCACAGAAACAACCTTTGCCTGAGCCATACCCCAGGGCTAAGCTCCACCTGGCCCACTCAGAAACCTAGAGTGGGAGGGGTGTCCTTCCTTACTGCAGCCAAACTTATCTGAAAAACATGATGCAATCTGACACCTAATAAAGAGCATCCCAAATGTGTAGGAAATGCTGCATTGACAGTATTTAAAATAAACAACAAAATTATTATTTCCAAGTCAACAACCTGTTTATGAAAAGATTATTACTTATATATAGCTCTTGGTATGTTATGAAAAAAATGCATTCAGAAATCCACTTGATTGAATACACTTCAGTCCCTGAAGAAACTGAACAGATAAGCCATAATTAAAGTTGCTTGGAAATAATTCATTAGGGACGCATTTCTATTTTCAGTGATTTTGGTGAGACAGAAATTTCATAACGATTAAAATAATTTTAGAATCAATTAGAGTTTTACAGCATTAACTTGGGTAACACATTCCTCTTCTCCCAAGGTTCCAATGTGGTAAGATCCATCTGTATAGAGAAGGAACTTTCCCCTTTCTTTTGATTGCCCTTATGTTTTAATGCTAATATAAAATATTCAAAAGAAAAGAGTCAAATACAAATCCTATTTTGCATTTCATACTTTTGGGGAGTTTTGTCCCTCATTACCATTTTCATTAGTGAACAGGGTAATATTGTGGAATTCATTCCTCCTCTTCATCCTCCTCACTACACTCTCTCAAGAATTAAAATACATCCAATTTTAAAGTAAACACATTCTGGATATTTCAGGTTTGGATTTTTCATTAAATCAAAACCCCCCAAGAGTCTCTTAAAGAAAAAAAGAAATTCAAAGGAACAAAAAATCCTAGAAGATAATGAAATTAAATTACAGTAATTTCACAATTGTAAGCCGCACATCCCGGTAGCCAGGTAGACCACGGGATTTGTCCATATATAAGCCGCACCTGAATATAAGCTGCACCTGAATATAAGCTGCACTTTTTTTAAAAAAAAGCAAGGATCCATGTGTAACAAAGTAACTAATTAGTAACAGAATCGCTGCCAGCTGGGTTTGGTGTCAGGTGCTCAAGTTGCAACAGTTTTCATAGACCAGCGAAGCCTTTAAAGGCAGCCCCAGGCGCCCTCCCTCCCGGCTCTCACTTCCAGGTTGGCATTTCACTGGGACTTGTCCATAGATAAGCCGCACCTGAATATAAGCCGCACTACTGGGGTAGGCCGGATTCTTCAATGAAAAAGGTGCGGCTTATAATCATGAAATTACTGTAATTATCTTTGTTTTCAGTGAGGTCACTCCAGAAAGTGCCTTCTGCAGTTGTTACCTCCAGTAGCTCCTTCGAGCTGTGCTGTGGCACCCTCACAGGCTGCCTGTGCCCCTTCAACTTCTTCATCCTGAGACTGGCTCTGGGCAGCTGCTGCCTGCAGGCTTCTTCTTCTTTGCCAGATTTCTTCTGCCTCCTCCTGGTCCTGCAGCTCCCCTGCCTCAGCCTCCAGCGCCTCCTCCTGGGGTACCTGCACTGCCGGCAGAGACCCAGCAGCACCCACAGGCTCCTGTGCCCCGGCCTCTGGCTCCGCCACAGCTGCCTCGGGGGCAGAGGCTCCCTCCTCTTCCTCCTGGGAAGAGAAAGCTGGAGTCTCGGGGCAGCGGGCGCTCTCGCAGGATGAGCAGCGCATCTCCACGGAGGAGCGGCGCACGGTCGCGCTCTCGTTGCAGGAGCTGTCGGCGCCCTCGGCGTCGCTCTCCCCCTCGGGCCGGGTGCTGGCCTCGCTGACGCTCTCGGTGCGAGCGGGATCGCTCTGCTCCGTCTCCGACGACAGCTGGGAAGGCTCCGAGCCTTGGTCAATGGACTCGGCTTCGCTGACGCCCCTCCTGCCCCCACCACCTGCAGCTTCGGCAGCTCCCGAGTCTGCACTGTCGGGAGGCGGCTCTGCCTCCGGAGGGGCTGGGGAGTCGCTGCCAGCCAGCTCTGTTGCGGCTTCAGCCTGGGAACCCTGCAGGCCTTCACCTCCTTCCTCCGGAGGGGGAAGCTCTGGGAAAGAATCTTGCTGGTCATCAGTGGATGGCAAAGGAGCATCAGAGGCTGAAACCCTTTCACTCTCTGCAGCCTCTGGCATTACCTGATCTGATGAGGAACTTACTTCATTTCTTTCAACATTTCTGGTAGCACCGTTAAGCATTACTAATCCACCATCATCTTCCAAAGAGGGAAAACCCAGGTCTTGGTGCAGCTCGTGCTCCTCTTCATCTGAGTCAATGTGAAGCATAGCATTAAGTCTTGTGTCAGTAGGGAAGCTACTCCTCAGTTTTGGGGAGGCTCCTCGAGGACGGTCACCACAGGCAGATGTCCCTGGTCTGGGATGGTTATTGTGTTCTATTGCATCGAGATAGTCATTTAGTGAGTCCTGGCGACCTCTGGGAGGGGATGATCTTGAAGCACCAGAGGTCAGATCATCCTGGTCTGTCTCCAGAGTCCTACTAGTCCTTAAAGAGTGTCTTAGGATTGTGTCTGCAGAAGATTCCTCGAAGACTGGGCCATTGGAACACACAGTGGATGTATCATGATGTCCTGCTGGCATGTCCTCATCATCAGAGGGGCTCCCCAAGTCTCCATTTACAGAGTTGGTTCCTAGCAAAGTGCCAACTGTTTCTGGTGAAGCATCTGCAGAGACAGAAAGACTGAAAGTGAAACACAGAGCAGCAACACTTAGTTCATTCTACTTAAATTATATAAAAATGCACATCCATGAAGATGCTTGCTAATTTCAATCAGAAAACTAAGAGAAGAAACTTCAATCAAAATAACAACGCATCTACAGTTACATAATTTTCTCTGCATAAGTCTATACTGTTTTGTAGCATATAGAAAAATTAAAAGGTGTGCAGTATGACTTTAAAAGATTCCCAATTTGATTTCAAAAGACAGAGCACTGCCAAGCATAAAATGAGAATCATAAGCAGATTCATCTAGGATCCATCCAAGAAAATAAAAACAATAGGATAAAGTGTTGGTAGTTTTGGAACTGCTATCTCCAAGGCAGTATCTGCCATATCTACATTTTGAATCCCAATAGAAAAAAATCTGTAGTGGGGGACTATGCATGAATGAGAAAGTATATTATGTCCTCCACAACAGAAAAGCCTGCACACAGAAATACATAGGAAATCTCTCCATACAACTATCTGGAGATCCAGATCATTGACAAACTCTCACCTTCGTGAACAGAAGATGTGATTTCCACTTTGAATTGGAGATACCCACTAACATGATCAGCTGGGAGCCTTCTGCCAAGATTATAGCTGAGAACCTGGTCTCTGCAAAATCAAAAATACTGGGTTTTAACAATTTTTGATGGTTTCAAGTTTTCAGTGTTTGATTTCTATTATGGTCTTAAAATCAGCCACATACTCCAGTTTGCATGGAAAAGCACAAACACTAATAATGGTGTAAAATACCTTTAGTTAACAGATAAAACCACCTAAAAAACTGTTAGATCAATTGCAACTACAGATTGTGCCCAACCAGTTCTTATACATCCCTAAATATCTTAAGTTCTAAAGAAACCAAACTGCAAAGATCCCTTGCTCCTAACCTCCTCCTTTCCCCAACACAGTGTTTTACACAGTGTTTTCTGCCCCCTTGTGGTTTTTATTATGTACAAAAGTCACAAATAGTTACTTCATAGTTTTTCAGGTTCAACAAAGCACTCCTACATTGTGATTTAGAAAAGCTATTAATGCTTGAATTTATCTGTAAGTGTGTTCTAAAGAGTTACTGAATTCAGTGGGGCCAGACTAGATTAGACACTTGTATCAGCTTGAGACTTTGGATCAGATCCCAGGCTGTACACTTTTATTTAGGCACAGCCAGAACTCACAGCCCAGCTCCCCTCAGCACAGCTGGGACAGCTAAAAAAGGAAGAGGGAGCTACCAAAGACCTCCACAGAAATTATTGTTATTTATGCAAATAACTTTGTACTAGTATAAACACCTGTCCTGTACTGGGAGCACTCCTACTGCAAAATAAAACAAATGCAATTATTGTTGAAATAAGCTGGAGGAGTTTGCATAAACTTCTAGGAGAAAAAAAGCCCTAAATGGACCAGCAGTCTCCTCTCTCCACGCTGCTCTGTAGCCCACAGGATACCAAATCTCAGCAGTACTGTCTCCAGGACTGGTCACAGATTCCTCTGTACTACAAGTCATCAGTTAGGTATCTGAGGTTTCCAGTTTTTACGGAAGTTTTATATTACTCCAGGCCATTCAAGAATAGAGGAAGCCACATCATGAATAATGTCTTCTCTGTATTCAGCTGAATCAATTCTAGATGATTCTCATGCTCATTTATCATGTTTTCCAGGAAATTAAAAGCAACTGGCCATTTCATTACACAAACATGTGAGCTCAGACTACAGCAAAAAGTGGGGAAGAATTTATGCAAAAGTGGCTGGTTCTGGATTTCAGCTTTTCATTTCTAAATGATCGTCCTTGACATCACCAAAATGATGGTGTTACACTTGTCTGACAAAAAAACAAACAAACAAACAAAAAAAACCCACAAGCACATTAGCTGTTAATTGTATATTTGGTACATTTCTATTTCATAGATACATTAACTACTACTATACTTTGCAAAACCTTTGGTGAAATATTGTCTGTCTTTATACAAAAACTGAAAATAGGCAGGTATATTACAAATGAAGAGGCGAAGCGAATTTAATGCCAGTTCTAAAAGCAGTAGGCAAACCAACCAAATACCCATATTCTTAATACATATTTCTTATACTGCCTCTCCTTTCTTAAACAGATTTGATGTATCAAATATACAGAACTAAAATATGGAGAAGAAAATAGGAAATATCTTCCAGATTAATGATTTGAAAAAACAGAGGTGCGAATAGATGAACATAGCAAACTGGTAATTTCCACAGTCACACCACCAGGAATCCCAGAGCAGAAAAACATTTTGGTGTTTAGCAGGAAAATAAACACCCTGCATTAGGTTGTGAAACCAGCCTGTATCACAGTGCTATTTTTGAGTGTATAGGAGTGTGCAAATTTATTAGAAAAAGCTGCTTGTTCAACCAAACACTATTGAAACTCAAGGTGAGGCACTTCTTAGAAAAGTTATATTGTGTATATACCTGCACTGTTCTTAAATACCACTGGACAAGCTTTTAAGAAAAAAGGTTTTTAATTAATACTGTGTCAGAAGGTAGTATCAAAATTTTAAGCTACTCTTACAATTCTATTCTTCCTTTACTTACCAATGTAGACACCACTTTGAAAATGTAAAGCTTAAACTGTTTTCTAATTGAATTTGATTTTCTCCCCTTATGTAGCTTGTTACTTTGAGGGGAATTTCTGTGAAAAAGGAGGCCAGTTTGTGTAAGTGTGATGACACTGCCATGCCCTTAAGCTTTAAGGAAGATAACATGCGTTTCAGTTCACCATCATTCCTCGTGGGCCTAATCCAGTGGCTTTTTTAAGTCAATGGAGACACATTAACTTGAGCAAACTTTGAGGCAAGGCCTTTACTAAAGGCATGCACAACAGGTGAATTTTAAGTCCCATATGTGAGCTATTCATAACGACAGGCAATTGTTATTGTGCAGTAATAGACGCACTCTGAAAAATAAGGAGTCACAGCCTTGCAGTTCACTGAAGGGATTTTACGTCTCTGATTACTGAAATGACAATTAAAAATACTTCAGCTGTACAAGAAGTCAGTCAACTATACCTGCTTGTTCTAAAAGATTTGCACACAACCATGTAGTACTGTGATAATGCCTTGCTTCTTGACTAGCTAGCCAGAAGGTTAAGATTTCTTGTGAAATCATATTCTACATTTTTTATGTAAAGAAATTAAGCTGAAAAAACAAAACAGACACACCAAAATAAGCATGGGTACATGAATTCAGGACAGAGCTAGAAGCATTGCCATTTTCCAGTCAGGAAATAAAGCTACTAAAATTACAATATATTTCTTAGTACAGATGTAGTAAAAATTCGCTGCTCTGTACCAGTAAGCCAGAAAGGCTGCTGCTCTTTGCTCTCAGTATCCTAGATGCTGAGTCTTCCTCCTGAACACAAGTTAGCATTAAGAATGTATTCATTTACCCAATTGCATGTCTCTCCAAAAGTCTCTGAACGGGTATGGTTAACTTCCCAAGGAAGCGCTTGATGATAGGACGACTCTTGGCAAATTTGTCTTTAACCTCAATTTCCAGGACATCTGTTAGAAGTGCAACAAAAGAATATTTCTGGAAGGAAAGAACATATTTGAGACCATATCAATACACCTTTATTCAGAAAGAATGTGCTTAATTACTACTAATGTGCAGTGAACTCCAAAACTGATGACAGCCGTTTCCACATGGCAAAATAACGTCAACATCATGTATTAATGAATTTTTGCATATGTAACTAGCTTTTCACTGTTCCCCATTCCCTTTTGCTGTTCCTTGAAAAGAACTGCTCAGTAAGAAACTGCACTGGATAAAAGCACTTTCGGGTCTATGTCAGAAAGCAGAATGCCATATATCCTACTGCTTGCTTCTATTTACACAGGGGAAAGTGAAAGCAGAAGGAATCTTTGCTGTGCTCTGTCAGGTCAATGCAGGAGGAAGAAAGTAGGAGTCTCACTCCAGGCTGTGCTCAGAATTTCTCTCCCAACACCATGCTTTGCATTCATGTTTTGTAGGCATGATAGGAAGTCGAAAGGGCAATGTGTTTACAGTACATCCAGGAGCAGCATCACTAGAGGACGAGAATTTTCTATGGACTTTTGCCCCAATGTTGACAAATCTTCTCAGCAAACTCCAAGAGAACATTTTCGTGCACTTTAGGCCTTTAAACAATACGGCACTAATTTCTTGATGTCTAGGAAAATCCTTCTTCCACCTTTCCCTACACAGAAGCATTAACACAGTTCCTCTCTTCAGCTTTTATTTTCATGCATTTTGTGAATACTTCATCTCTTAGATCTGTACTGCTCTGTCAAGTCTGCCCAAAGATGGCCAAAAGATTCAAAAGTGGTACAGGGCAAAAGTTAAGCAAGCTCGTTGGCAGACATACACACATACATACAATATGATGATAAATTCATAAGGAAAACAGGCTTAACAATAAGCAAGCAAAGTATGGCATAACCTACTCAGAAAAACCAGGGTCATCTGGTTATAATTTTACTATCTGCCACCTTTATGACCTGTGAGCAAACCATAACCTATGCACAATGCCTAATACACATGTGGTTAGGTAGCCAAAGATACATTGAACAATGAACAATAGGAGAAATAGCTCTTCAGTTCAGCTGTAGGCATCAGATAAACATCTTCAAAAAAACCAATTAAACTTCATCAGGAATAAAATCCCTCCCTCATGCTGGGCAACTGTCACAGCTGGGCTCCTCTGATAAACAGAACTTAAAAATTTGTCACTCTCAGTTTGCTATAATATTGCAGATTACTTTGCAGGAAGTATTAGATGTAAAACAGGATCAATCCTGCACCATTAGGACAAAATATGTGATGGGATCACAACTGCTGCAGTCATAGCATTGCTACAGAGAAGATCCAGCAGCTAAAGCAAGCTGATACAATGTGTGCACCAGTGAACATTATCTCTTTTCTAATAAGCTTCAAAGCCAAGGAGAACTGGAGGAAGAAAAAAAAGGCGGGGGGGGAAGAATAAATTTTCTTTATAGCTACTGGATAGATGGACAGAGAGACAGAAAGCTGAAGAATCAATGTAGACATCTGAACTTAGATTTTTTAGAAGATTTTAAGACTATCCACATCTACAGTCTTTCCCACAACCAAGCACCCCTGGGCAGTGCTAATGTTGACCCTGCTCAGTTCTGCTTTATTGCTGGTTTGCTTTATGATTTGTGGAAACATTTCCCAAAGCCTACTCAGTTTTTATCCTCCTAAAGAATACATTAACATTCACCACACTGCAGGCTTGCCAGTCCTGAAAGGGCAATGGATGTGTGTCAGCAGTTTCACTTTGCCACACAAACATTTATCTCCAAAAGCACAGATTTGGCTCTCCTTCATCCCATGACAGTTGTGGGACTGAGTTCCTGTCACGGAATCTGCAGTTTACTGAATACAGTCACATTTGGCAAACTGAATTTTGCTAGACTACCTGCCCGTCCCTCTTGCTAGTGGTGCTCTAACACCTTTCTGGATTTTCCAGTCTGCAAGGTGTAGCTTGCAGGGGCGACATCAAAGAGCATCTCCTCAGCCTGACAAAACTGAAAATTTGTCACCTCTACACACCACGAAAATACCTCTTCCAAAAGAACAGCTGTTGCAATCACTGAGCATAAATGTTCATGTAGTGTAACCTCTCTTAAACAGTGTTCTCACAACATACAATCCAACTTTAACTAACTAATTTTTGCAATTTCAAGAAATCTACAGGTTGGATAAATGAGTTCAGCTTTTTTTAGCGGAGAAGGGAATGAAAACCTGCCAGCAACTTTAATACCGAGCTTTAAAATGCAGATGATAACTGTTTCTACCCACCAACAGGGTTCCTAAAATTACTAAAATTTCTGTGTCACTTTAAATAACTAGTTGCAAAATAAGCTCATGGCTTTCAGAGGGTGAGGACTAATGCATGTGGAGAAAATGCAAGCCTGGTACACTGCATCAGCTGGCAAACAGCTCCCAAAAGGGATACATTACCTCCCTGTGCCAAACAGGATTAGTTGTGTTACTGATGATAGTTGACCTTCTTTCCTGGCCATGGTGAGCAAACGTAGGAAATGTACTTTTCTTGCCTGGCTGAATGGACATCTTTAGATAAGGATCAGGGTTGAAGAACATGCCCTTTTTAAGTCCAGCTGCTCTAATATCTATAAAGCAAAACAAGAAGGAAGGAAAAAGGAACTGAGTAAATTAAAGCTAGCCCACAAAGCAGTGTATTCCTAAAATATTACCCAGGAAATCAATTCACCATAGATTACTAAATAAAGCAACTTAAAAGTACTTACACATTAACTGGATCCACTGTACAGCAGGAAATCAAGTGTTTTCCCAAAAGAATATAAGGAAGAAAGGTATCAACATCCTCATTTACATTTGAGCCTCCAGTTATTTGTAAAACAAAAAGCATAAACTTGTAGCTCACCTACAAATGCTTTTCTCAGTAAGGTATCTATGGTATTTGCACTCACAGAAAGAAAAGAAGCCCCAACAGAAAGGGCCCAAAATGAATCACATAGTACTTATTTTGTTTCTGGGTGAGGAGAGGAGATAAACTGTATGGGAGGTAATCCAGCAAACAAGCACTTTCCAAAAGTTCAGTCTTTGATAAATGTAACTTACCAGGTCAGTCTGAACTATGATGCAATTTTCTCACAACAGAGCAGATAATCCATCTGACATAAAAGGAGGCAAAATTGTCTGAAAAGGCTTCTTTCTTCCTAGGGAAACCTTAGTACTGCAGCCCTCACAACTTACAATAATAAATAATAATTTCCTCAGAAGCATATTGTCATGACTAAGGACTTCAATGATAGTGCAAGCTTCAGCAACTACAAAAATAAAGAGATACTTTTTTATATAATATTAGATTTTAAACTGAACTGTAAAATATTCCTCCATTTCTATTTAGGTTTGCTGAAGCACAAGACTTGTGTCTTTTTCCATTAAGTACCCCAGTATGCTGCATGCAGCAATGCAACTGGCACATACAGTTTATACATACAGACAGAATTCACTGCTCTAAAATTAAATGCCATGCCTGTGGATTTGGAAAAAAAAAAGAAGAAAAATCCTGCACAATATTCAGAATTAAGCCACATAGTAGCAACATGATGAAATAAAAAGTCATGTGTAAATGAACAACCCAAAACATTATGGGACTCCTGTTACAAGCCCATCAGTTAATACACATTTCAAAATTATTTCATGGGACTCCTCAGGCAGAATCACAACTGTCTATGAAACAAAACAGGTTTTTCAGATTCATGAAGCAGTTAATTGTACAGTCCACTATGTGAGTCTGTACAACCTGTCAGCTCTATCTCAGGTAACTGCTGAAAGGCCACTTCAGTGGATTTTTTCTGCTCTACCTCTACAATCTCTACACATTTTTATTGTCAGCTCTTCAAGATGCAGAAGCGAATTTCATCTGCCTTTGCTCAAGCTGAATATGCTTCTGTCTCACACAAGATTTCCCTGGAATAAAGTGCTAATCAAAACAAGTGAAGCTGGTAGACTGCACCCCTACAGCTATTTTACTGTAGTGACAGCTTAGCTCTATTACAACTGAAATTTTTTCCCCTTTCTAAACCACCATTTGCAGCTATTGCTTTTTTCAAAGTGATGGAGTCAAACTGCATTTTAATTAGAAGTTATTTTCCACTCTTCAATCTGAGAGGAACTGTCCCTTGTGCAAACTGGAAATTTCCCTTAATTTTTCATGCTGGGATATATCAAATCCATTTCTTTCACTCCTGCAGATCCATGATTCTGGCTGTTTTTCAACAAACAAAAGTGCTAAAGAAATTACATCTTTCAAGCCACTAGAGTGTGCTCCTACAGAGGCTAAAGGAGAAAATCATTCCATCTTTGATGTTATTTAGAACAGCTACTTATTTTTTTAACAATAATTTGTAAAAAACAGAGAAGTGTTGTTTTTTACCTGATAGGGTAAAGCTGACCAACTTCCTAGAGTGCTGGGCTCCAGAAGCACCTTCATC
>VRYO01002782.1:4561637-4599624 GCA_009812075.1 Sialia sialis
CTGCATTCTTCAGTGAAAAAGGTGCGGCTTATATTCGTGAAACTACTGTACTATGCTAGGGAAGGATCTGACCAAAAACTGCCTTATTACCACAGACAGACTCAGCCACAGCATTAGTTTACCGCAAAATATCTATTATTTATGTCCCACAGTGCTAATACACCAGTAGCCCAAATCTTCCAAACAGAACATGTACAGAAAACCCATCTTTTACAGTTTTCCCTTTAGTACAATAACAAACAACAGTATGGATTTGTAATACACATCAAAGAACTGAGCTGTCCAGTGACAGCATATGTAACTTTTGTCACTTTCCACAAATAGATAATTTAGTGTGCAACAAAAAAAAAAAGGCAAAGAGATCAAAGAGAGACTAAAAAAGCTTTCAGCTCTATTAACAAAAGCTCCTTTTAAACAGAAAAGCACATCAGACACCTAAATATAAATGTGGTCTAAAAGCTTATGCTTCACAGATTTTGAGGTTTGGTTTCCACCGAAATCCCTCGTTAGGTAAAGCACTACTTCAGAATAAAAGTTTCTCATGTATTAATGTCTGTCTCTTTCAACTAGCAGAAGGATTTGTCTTTCAAGACACAGGAGATGTGCATCCAGCTGAATAATCTATCATGAAGACATCAGTGGAGAGATCTTTGAAGACAAATGGCTCCCTGGGCAGGCACTGCACTCACTCCCAGGCAGGAGAGGTGACACAGAAAAAGTTTGAGCCAAACACAACACTGAGGATTAATACCAGTGATAGAATTGGGTCTGATCTATTCAATGATGCAAATAAACTGAATAAAAATGGGCACACCTGTGTGCATAGATGAAGAATGTGAGCAGCCCTGAGCAGTGATTTGAAGCCACCAGATGGATAAATTACTCTGGGGCTGTGGTAGCTGCAGGGAAGCTGCTTTGCATTCATCAAATACATAATCATTCCTTTTTATATTGCTTTAAGCTACTTTATAATATAATTTCAAATATTTCCCACAGTGATCAGCAAGCACACTGGAATTTCACTGCAACTAGCAAACGTGTGGATTTCTCCAGACAAAGCAATGAAGAAACAGCCATGATGTTGGAGCCTGACATCCCTGTGGGACTCAGCAGTCTTGTGAGGGGACCCCTTGTCACTTGCCAGCCAGTCCTTCCTTTCCCTCACTGCTGGCTCCATGGGCACTTCCCACCTCTCAGGGCAAGGTAAGTCTTGCCAGAGTGCTCAGAACTATCCCTTTTCCACCCAGCATGACATTATTATGCCAGTGATTTTATACAGATGCATAAGCAGTGACAGGTGGTAGCAAAATTATGAAGGCATCAAAAGCAATGGGTTAATTCCAGCTGGATCAGTGTCCCCTTGTCTACAGACAGATACCATGGAAGCAGTGTGGGGTGCATCCCACTGTGAGAGTGATGCTGTCCAGGCAAGGCCACAGGAATGCTGTGTATTCCAGTTTCCTCTTCTGGGCTTATTTCAGCACACACTGTTTTCCTTGTTAAAAATGTTACCCCTCAACAAAATGGCCTTCCCCATTCTATACCAATTTTTCTGCTACAAATTGGACTCCATTCGAATAATATAATTCTTATTGCTAATCATAACCTCAGGTTACAGAAAATAGAATTTGTCCACAATTAATCTATAATAGCATGAATGGTGACAGCGTTTCCTAGCACTTCAATGACTTTTCTATATAATCTTTATCTGTTCCATTATGATCTAAACAGCAGTTTCAATGCTTCTGTGCCAAGTGAAAAATTTCATCCCAACACACACACACACACCACACACAGAGTTTTGCAGCACAAAGGCCATGTCATGTGGTGTAACACAGTGTTTCTGAAGGCTCCATTAGGCCTTCCATCTCTTGAGCCAAAGTAACACAATAGCATTTCAACTGCTTACCCAAAAATATGATGGACTGAAATAACTGGTGTGATATACCATCAGTATGAGAAAATCCAGTAAGCAAGGAATTTACTGCACCATAAAAATGGGGTGAGTACAACATGATTCTCTTACCACTTTCTCAAACAGCATTTCTGTAAGAACAGACAGAACCAGTACCAAAAGAACCCAGTCCCCTCCATGTGCACTGTGCTTAAGCTCACCACCAAAACCATGGAAATGGAGTGAGGTTTTAATGCTTAACAATAGGTTTACTTACACGTAACTAACCCAGTATGACATTTTTAGGAAGTATCATCTGAACTGTCATACAACATTCTCATCAGGAAAAATAACAGCTCACTATTTCTGGAAGTCTGCACTGTTAAGGCAAACAAAAATGTTTATATAAAATTACCCCTTCTAACATCTATACAACACCTAGGACCCTGCATTACCTTTCAAAGGTAAGGAATTTAAACAGCAACAGCTGGCTTAAGTCTTCAAGAATTACCATGACTCTGAAAGACAGATCTCCAGGTAGCTACCAAGTCATTAAATGAATACTTAGATGACAAGAGTTCAGATGTCCTTTTGTTCAATCAATCTCAAAAGTACTGGTGGATAATATAAGGTCAAGAAAATTCAAAACCAAGTTCAACTGGTTTCTCCATTCAGTACAATCACTCTGCTTCTCACTAATGATACAGTGTGTGCATCCCAGCCTAAGGGTTATTTTGAGATGCATTTTTTCCTCTTGCTCAAAATCAGACTACCTTACTGCCTTTAGTTTATAAATTGGTATTAAAGACAGCAGCTGTCAGGCTTATTAACTATGACACATTTTCTCCTGTAAAGTATCAAGTCTGTATTCATCTGTGAAACTGTTACTCATAGTGAGATCTGACAAAGATCTGAAAACTAAATGATGCTATCACCTAGGTTTGTAATTCTAAGGGAAAACCCCCGCACATTTGGTAAATTTATAGCACATTTAGTGTCAGAAAACTATAGCATGTGCTTGTATATAATACCCAACACTGAAAAAGCACAAGTTCAGAATAAATGCTATTCAGTCTGAGTAAGTTCAGCTTTAGTGCGTCTTCAACTCTGCAGTTGTCAGGGCACTACCCTGACAGTTGTGATCTTAAATATTTGGCAGCTAAGATCAATTAATCAAATGGCCTGTGAACCTTGCTGAAGCTTAGCTGAAGAGCTAAGGTAAATTACATGCAGCAAAAGCACCATGGTACAAGCCTGGAAGCCTTTTCTGCCACTGCTTTAACTATTCCATTCCTACTTAAACAACTAAAAAAAACTTCTCCAAAACTTGTAAACAAGTCTCATAACACAAACAAAGTAAGACACTATTTCTCGTTAATTAGGGAATTATTATATTTCAATGGCATATGAACACTCAATTCAGTCATTTTTGCAAGAGCAGAGTTTTGTCCATTTTCATTTATACTAACAATTGCTATCTCTGCATTAGTGTCATGCTGAATATTAGGAAATATTTAAGAAATAGGAAGAAATGGAGGCTCTGGACATGGTTTCAGCTACATAAAGTGTGAAAAATTTCTAGTACAGTGTTAAATTACAGAAAACTAAGGAGCAAAAATCTGAATGCAAGCAAGGTCAAATTCTCAGCATAAAAGACTTCAATTAAGCCCAGTGATTTTTTTATTGTTATTTTATTATGAGCAGTACAAAACCATGAAAATTACTTTCCAGTTGTTATAGTTTTTGTAAAGCAACATATTTTTTTTAAAAATAATTGCTGTCAATAGTAAAAATAGGAGACATATTGATAGGCTAGTCTGGCAGTTAATACTGTCATCAGTACTATAATTTTATAAAACCTATCAATAAATCATTTACAAATACAATGAACAAATAGGCTAAACTCACCATCACAGCAGGGTTTTTCACAGTGATACATGGAGTAGTAGCTCGGAGGGCTCCACTAACACCATGGTAGTATTTAAAACAGATCTTTATTTCAGCTGAAAAGAAAACAAAAACCACATTAAACACTTCATGACTGACCCTAGGCAAAAGAGACACAACAAAAAAATCCAGAATCCAGTAACCTGTTAACAGGAAATTACAAATAGAGCTGCTGGTTATATCCTTGTTGTGTTTTGGGTCCTTCTGTTACTTAAGAGACAAAAATGATAACTTACTTAATTCTGCAACTTGTATTTCTGCTACTATATTATCAGCCCTGGAAAAGGCATACTGGGACATTTGCCACTAGGATGATTTTGCAGGACTTTGGAAGAACATGACACAGATCTGAAGGAAGCTGGAATCACTTTATATATTGGAACACAGGAAAAGTAAATGTTGCACCAAGTTTCTGGTCCTACTGATTAAAGTTTTGTTTGCTAAACTGCATTTACTGCAAACAAAAGAGTATTATGTTTGACTGAAGCCTGACCTCCCCTGTAGTTCCTCTGCATTCTTCCAACCAAGCAGAACAGCTATAATTATGGCTGCCCTTGATCCTGTGGGATTTTCCCTATCTGGAACAATGTCTGTTTTCCTTCTCCATTGGGATAACTCTTCTGTGTAAAGCTGATGAGGGTTTTACCTCTGGGTACAGAGATGGCCACAGGCAGACAGCAATGGCCAAAGGCAGGCAGGAATTACAGCAGCCAGTTCAGACAGAGGATGTGTACGAAAGTCTTGGCAGTTCAATTCCTCTGCCTGGTTTAACAGTATGTCAGTAGTCCTGAAGTACAAAACCGCAGAGTTTTGTATAAGATTTTGAGACATACGTGGCATGATTCCTTGAGGGTTGAGGTATTTCATCACTGCAAAATAAAATACCCACTTATCCCTATTCAGAAACCCACCCTGCAAGCCTGTTCAGCCAGAAAGGATTATTTATTTTTAAATTTGCTGCAGTTACAGATCAACATTTATTTACTATCTTCCTCCCAGAACAAAGAGGAGACACCTCAGAACAACCCTTCAAAGGAAAGTGTCTGGCTGACAATGCCTCCAGGGAATCATGAGGTGGAGAAGCTGCTGAGCCCACTTCCTCCTCCTCACAGATGAGTTCACACACACAGACAAAACATGCTCTATTTACCACAAGCTTTACAGCAAAATTCGAAATGCAGGCAGGATTTCTAATCACCTATAAAGATTTATGAGACCTAAAACTCATCAGGCAGGACTATGGGTTAGTTTCTTCCCGAACTGAGCAATTCTGCTCACCTACCAACAATGCTTATATCCAGGACACACAAGAATTTCTAGCTCACATAAAAACAAAGGTTCAACGCTTGCAAAATCCAGGAGGATTTATACCAAGTACTAGACTCTCCACACTGTAAAATGCACATACTAAGTAACAAGAACTCTAGTCTGAGCATCTCTTATTCACACTGAGAACATATTATGCCTACATGAGAGCATGGTTAAGACAATGTACTATTCCACCAAGACTTCCAATTTCCAGCTATATTGCTTAATTTTATTTCATTGCTTACTTTTACTGCAACCTAAGCTTAATTTTTCAGAGAGTTTCTGGGGTTGCTGTTTATCCAGTCTGTTGTGACAATCTTCCCTCAATTCATCACACAATTTTGAACACAATCTAGCAATGGAAAGGTTATCAGCTGCTGCTTCTGTCCACGGACAATCCATAATGTGATGGTGGACAAATATTGTCACTATACTGACAGGTACATTTATCTAAAGGCTGAAATGCAATACTACAAGTTTTGCATCCTCATATTTCTTTCTCTCAATGATTTCTATAAGCAATACCTGTATATGGTTGGTGATAGAACAATGATTGATTCAAGAAATCCAACAATCCCTTTCAGGTACACTAAATTTAGAAAAAACAATCAAACAAGCAAAACAACAAACTTCAGGACTTATTGCTAGAAATAATTAGAAAAAGCAGAGCACTTAAAAACATGACTTGGAGACAACTTCTCCCACTTGCCAGCAGAAGCTCAGTTTGGGCTTTATACTGCACTGCATTCACATATGCATTTAGAGAAATGGCAGATCTGCAGTTAGCACTGTGTCAGTGAGATTAATAAAAGAGAAGCTGTGCTTAAAATTCAGCATGAAATTGAAAAATGGGCTACCCACCTTATGTATGCAGATGCTGTCAAAATGAACATGGATTTGCAAGACTGGATCTTAAACACAACAAATACTTCATAGAAAGAGACACCAAAGTGGTTTTTTTCTTGGCTAATAATGCTAGAAACTGCAGTTAATGTTAACCGAAGAAGAAATCTCAGAGGAACTCCCCCTGAGTTCAAAGCATCTGAGGGTGTAGCTTTTAGACATATCTTGTGTTGTGCTATCAGGAAAAAAAAACTTGATTAGAAGAGGTTTTTCTTGATGATTGATGAACTCCTGACCTCTAGATGTACTGAAAACAAGTATGTGTGGCTGTTCCTGACAGTTACAGGTGGTGTGCTGAGATGTGTTCTAAGGCCCCATAAACACAGACTTCTTCAGCAGCAGTTAAGTTCAAGTGTCTGCAAACAGGACTACAATATTTTGAGAAATTAGTTCAATACCATATTAACACACAGTTTTCCTCTGAACTATTCCATACTCTGAATGCACATTAGCATGTGTCACCTACGGAGTTTTCCCTGTTTCCTTAATTTGTCCTGCCACTTTGTTTTTTATGTGTTGCCTTCAGGGGAAAACTAGCACTTCTCTTACTTCTTTCCTACTTATTCTTCCTCAATAGGTTAATGAGATTGCTTTGAGTGGGATCCCTAATGAAAATGTTTAGAGCAGTAAACCCAGAAAAGAAGCAATATCTATACCTGACCACAGGACCATTTGCTGTATCTTTAAAGAAAATAAGATGTTTCAGAACACAGAAGAGTTTTCATTCATGGGAAAAATTAATGTATTTTTCATAATACACATGCCCTCTTGTAATTGACATTCCTCCAGACATTATACAGACCACAATAAATTCTTTCTTTAATTAAAAATAAGCCAAAAATTAAATTGGGGGTCTATAATTCTCTCAAAGTTATCATATGGCCATATAACAAGTGATATGTATGTTAATTAATCAGGTAACTGTGAAATCATAATCCCCTTCTTTTAAAGGAAATAGCTGTTACCATTTCATAACCATAGTCTTACAGCTCAGGTCCATTACACAAAAATGCTGGAATCAGTAAAGGTTTCTGCAACTCAAACACTGACAATTGAAATTCAAAAGAACACCTGCATGAAATTAGAGTGCTGTTACCTCTATGGACCATATACTTTCCTCTCTTCAGTAATAAAGGGATCACCTTACACTAAATAACATCTTGGGTTTAAAACATTGCTAATTCCCCAAAGCTCCTCACAAACCACTTTTTTACTGCCTTTAATATTTTACTCTTGCCCATCAAAAGAATGCTTAATGGAAGAAAGATACTAAGAATACATAAATAGATGAGCATAATCCTTGGAGAATGCATTCTTCCCAGGAGACTGATAATGCAGGAAAGCAGGTGTGTTTGCTGTAAGAACAGCTTGCTCCATACAGACCATAGTTTTAGAGATGAAATCATCTCAGACACATCTCCAAAAAGGAGTAAAATCCAAGCTGGGTTACAACAGTCTGTGGAGCAAAACAATGCTCCCGGTTCACTGTATGGAACCTGCACAGCAGCTAAAACTTCCTGGCCACTGCAGCTGAGTGCCCAGAAGGTACTTGGGCTGAATCCATGGCTCTCTGCAGATAGAAACATATGTCCTCCAACATTCACTGGGGAAAAAGCTGACAGCACAGTAACTCATTGGAAAAATATGAGACCATGTTCTGCAAAACTTATTTAAGAAAACTAGAACAAATGAAGTCACTCACATTCACGCTTTACAAAGCTATAAAGGGACATGCAATCCGTGCAAAAGCAACTGTGTTAAATCCTAATTTTTCCCATCTGAACCTGAAAGACAACTGCAGAAATTTAGCCGTGCTCTGCATGTCCTGCCAGTTGAACTCTTCTGTAGCGTGACGGTTCAGTGAAAACAAAATTTCTGTTTGGATATTTAGCACTTTCTTCTCGGCATCACTTTCAGCATGTGCATTTTTGATTACTTCCTACTGGGCAGTAGCAAACACAGCAGCAGAACACAAGGGCCAAAGCTGGCAGCCCCCAGGTACTTGCCATCTCTCTCAGCAGGTGTATCACAGAACTTATTTTACAGGAACATTAGGCAAGCCACCTACAAAGTGACTTACAGAAGACTTTTTAGCTAAAGTACCTCAATAACATAAAATTCTTATGTCCCAGTGGTCTTTCCATCTAACCTGCTTCAAAGGGAACATGGACAAATGCTTGTTCAGGTAACAGAGCCCCCCTATCCCTGCCAGTCTCACTCACTCGCTGTCATCGGAGATTCTTATTTACAGTCATGAGCACTGACTACTATGCTCCAGTTTGGCACAGCATTTAATTATAATCTAACCTTTAAAACAAAACACTGGGGTATTATGTGCTTAAGGAAGTCAACAAAGCCTGCCACAAATGTAAAAAATACAAGACTTGATCCTGTTTCAGTTATTTGTGATACTCAAAAATAGCTGTTAAGAGACAACATAAAAAGGCAGCAGAAGAATAACAGAAGTATTTCTAACTCCATGAATATGTCTATAAATAGAGTAGGGACAATAACCATGAGTCCCCAGACAGACCACTGAAAGGGCGCTGGTTGCAGGGCACTGCACAGCCAAATAGTCCAGGCTCAGAACAATTCCATGTGAGAAAACCATGACCTTTACAGAATTTAACTGGTAAAATTTTAAATGGTAAAAATATAAAGACTGGATACAAGTAATGAATTACATTCGTAGAATTACATTACTTATAATGAATTACATTCATTAACACTGACCATTACAGTTAAAACTATTACAAAAACTAACCTCTGTTCATACCCCTTGTTACAACCAGCCCTTAAAAGCTAAAAGTAGATAAAGTTCCATTATTAAGCTGGTATTTTTTTCCTTTGATATCTATCAGCTTTTAACAAAAAAAGAGAGCTGGGAGTCTGCTTTGCTAGCTACAAAGTAAGACAATTTCAGTCCTAATACACTACTTTTGCACAAGTTATAATTTCATGGAAATAGGGACTGAATACCAAGAACTGCACACAAAACCTCACTTTTAATATAGTAGCAGTGCAATGCAAACACATATATTACCACATTTTCTGAATATACCTCATAATCTACTCATGCTCTTTGTTGTGGGGGTTGAACAGATCAAGAGCCACCCTGCTGAGAAGGACTTGGGGGAGCTGGTGGAGGAGAGGCTGGACATGACCCAGCCATGGGCACTCACAGCCCAGAAAGCCAAACGTGTCCTGGGCTGCATCCAGAGCCCCGTGGGCAGCAGGGGAGGGAGGGGATTCTGCCCCTCTGCTCTGCTCTGAAATCCCAGCTGGAACACTGCATCCAGCTCTGGATTCTCCCAGCACAGGAGGGACAGGGACCTGGTGGAGTGAGTCCAGAGGAGGCCACCAAGAGATCAGAGAAATGGAGAATCTCTCCTATGAAGACAGGCTGAGAGAGTTGGTTTCGCTCAGCCTGGAGAAGAAAAAGCTCTGAAGAGAATTCACTGCAGCCTTTCAGTACTTGAAGGAAGCTTATCAAAAAGACGGGGACAATTTTTTTTTTTACCAGGGACAGCAGGTAATAATTTTAAACTAAAATAGGGTAGATTCATATTAGACATAAGGATGAAACTTTATACAGTGAGGGTGGTGAAATGCTGGCACAGGTTGCCCAGAGAGATGGTAGGTGCCCAGTCCCTGGAAGCACTCAGGATCAGGTTGGACAGGGCCCTGAGCAACCCGACCTATGAAGATGTTGCTGCTCATTGCAGGGGTTGGACTGGAGACCTTTAAAAGCCCCTTCCAACTCCAACTATTCTGTGATTCTGTGCCACAAATGAGATTTTAGTTCAAAACACACTGCATCTGTGCAGTCACTGCATCCAAGTATCGCAGTGTGGCACCAGAAGTAATTTAACCACAAACATCCCAGGGGGGATTTGGAAATGATTGATGTGACAAGACTGGCTGTGACAAGTCTCTGGATGAATCTCAACACCTGCCACTATGGATTATTGCTCACAACATAAAGCCATTGCACTGGTAAAAAAATATATGCAAATCAATTTTCTATTTCTATTCTACTGACAGTAATGACTGTGACATCAAATGGTATAAATAACAACAAACACAGGTAAAGTAGGTGAAGGTGCTCCTTGTGGACACTGTAGTTAGCACTCATGGGACCAAGACTATAACTTATAAATAAAAGGCCAATACAGTCTCAAAGCAGGCTCTCGGTCCAAGCCCATACTAATAAACCAGGCAGGACCACGACAAAGAATCAAGAGTGAGCTCATGACCATCCATAGTGCTGAACTGTGACCACCTCCCTGTTTTACCTACTAGAATATACAGCTTTTAACTTCTGGGCACATTGCATATGGAAGTGCATGCCCACCAGTTACCTGCCACACAGCAGTGACTGTCCTGTGCGGCATCTAACTCCCTGCCGTGGCCTCTCCATCATGACCTGTCCCTCCTTGTATTGCAGAAACCTGACTGGGAAATTGCAGATTATGAATGAGAAGCAGCTTCACCAGCTAATCCCAAACAAAACTCAGGCTTCTTCTCACGTGTTTTTTCTATTACTCCATTTTTCTGTTACCTCTGTTATCCTTATGGAATACCGTCACCATCCACTGTTTTCAGCACAATGCCCCAAAAGAGTCCCTTCCATCCCAAGCTCACAGACTGCTATACCCAGAGAAACACTTGCCATCTGAAATAATTTCTGAAGTAACTGAAACCCCTCTTGCACCAGAGAGCAAAGGCCCCAAGGGACTTGAACAGCCTGATGCCATGATAAATACCAGATTATCACAGCAAATGCAAAAGCATTAAGATTTGTTGCACTTTCCCACTACTGCCACCTTTTTAGGATAATACTCCTTGAACCTGTTTCCTTTTACAGGAGGATGAAAATCGTAGAGCTGGGTTTAGCAATCCTTCTGTAGTTTACACAGCAAAAAAAAAAAACAAAAAAACACCTGATGGAGCCATATGGTGAGTCATTGTTTTCCTTCACTCACATCTTAGCAAGCCTCAGAGCAGGATGTTTGAAAGCCACCTCTGCTATGTGAGGAAACAGCGTATCAGGCATATTGATCCTCAAACTCCCCTTCTTGAATGTCTAAAATGACTGAGCTCCCTTTCATGCCTACAAAGCACTTTTGCTCCTTCCCCAGGGAAAAGCAAAAGGAACATCTGCCTCTGTACTGGCTGGCTCTGCAGTTCAGAGCCGCTCACATAGTCTCGAGGTGACATCTTAAGGACACTGATTGCTTGTTATGGGGAGCTGGACTTGGTATTTCGCAAATATCTTCTTTCTCCTCTACAGAACATTTCCTCTCTCCCCTTCCTCAGCCATTCCCTTCAGAGGCTGCTTGTTTTTCTGGAATACATTAAGTTCATTTCTCTTTATTTCACTGTTGATTCCTTTGATTCTCCCTTCCAGGGCAGAGCCTACAATTTTTTTGTGTTGATTTTCATCCAAGGCAAATAGAGTTTTCTTTGATCATCCTTTTGCTAATTTTGGATGCTTTGAGGGGAATCAACATCTGTTTTTAGTACGAAGAGGAGACTCTTCCTTGCCTTCTTTCTGCAGGTTGCTTCATCTGAATGGAGTAGATGGCAAATTATGCCTTTACATGTTACTTTCTTGGAAAAAATAGGAGATATTGAATCCCTAGGAAGGGATTTTTAAGAGAAATAAATTAAGTGATCTTAACAGTGAGTTACAAGACTGCAGACACACAGTAATGCGAAATTCAGAAAAATGTTTATCCAAGCCTACCTTTAAACGTAAGCACAAGTTTGAGACCTTGGTGAAACTATAAATAAATTTACAATTATGCTCATAGAAAAACAGCTTCCCAAATTAAGGCATAAGATGTTTTTCTTAAAAGATACAAATCTTTTTGCAGAAGGAGTCCAAGGCCTAACCCAGCTGACTCCCCCTCATTAACATTAATGCAATTAAAATGGAAATAATCCTTCTGCATGAGATTTGTTTGCATATGGCTCATTACCAATGCTATAATTCTCTGCAATTTGTCCTCCAGAGATGTTACTAGGGAACAGATACATAATGTCACTAGGCTCTGACACTGCCAGGGAAAATCCGTATCCAGAGTTTTTGGTGCTAAGTGCATGCTGACTGAGCACAACTCATTATCCAACATTAGTAACTTATATTCCTTTTCTTCCCAAAAAGACATGACAACTTTAGGCCAGTTTTGAGTGTAAATCCTAAAGGATTATTGTAGTTACTTAACATAACTCTGTCAATGAGCATCATCAGTTGTTATTGTCAGGGCAGATTCAATGCTTCTTAGGCTTGCAGGAAACATTCCCTTCCTCTCCTTGAGCATAGGTAGAGCAGGGAACCTGCAATCACACAGGCTTCACAGTATATAGCAGGGAACCTGCAATCCTGTAGGTTTCACAGTATATAGATGGCAATTAAGTACCCCCTCTGCTTGGTACTGGTGAGGAATACTGTGTCTAGTTTTGGGTCCCTAAGTTCAGGCACATGGAGAAAATGGAGAGTGAAGAGCCAAGGGCTACAAAGGTGGTTGGGATGGAAAAAATGTGATATATGAGAGGGGCTAAAGGAGTTGGCCCTGTTTAGTCTGGTGAACAGGAGGTTAAGGCAAAACAAATGTTACTATCTCTACTCTTTCCAGTTCTATCAGAGATTTTAAAAGGGGCAATGGCCATTCATATTGGATGCCACAGAAATCTACCTATAGCATCCACAAAATCTTTGTCCTTGAAATCTTTCAATATAAACCACACTTAAGCAGGTCAAGTGCTGGTCCTAGTTGAGAGCAGAGTGGATGCAATGAGTATGCTTATGCTGTGGCTAGTCTCCAACTGAGTTTAGGCTGATCCATTTACACATTTTGTTCATGCTGTTCCCCCAGATGTTGCCCCCCGTATGGATCTGCTGCTTTGAAAATTCAAGGACATTGCTAATGGTCTGCTGAATGTACCTTACTGTGAGGAGTAAGTATGATAAACCCCACGTACCATGACTTATATCTCATATATTCTGCCGCTCAGCAAAGATACTTCGAAACATAAGAAACCTACAACTGGAGAGCTATTTCCCAAATCTGGAAAACAATGGTGGACTAAAGCATCAGAAATACCTTAAATTTAATAATCTGGCACATATCTACTGATAATGTCAGACTCATTTGTCTCTCCCTCTTGCTATGACAGCAGCATCACGTGCAGTGCTACACTGAGAGACAAATTGTAACTGCACCACAGATAAGGAGGTTAACAGGGGAAGGAGGAGGTTAACAGAGGAACTAAGTGTGGGTCTGAGGCTGGCACAGCCTGGGAAGTGACAGATCTGCAGGGTGTGATGAGAGCCCTGACAGCACCATTCTTCCCACAGCCAGCCTGTGACACTGCAGTGACACCACAGCTGTACCTGAAGGGCACAGCCACCTGCTGCATTTGCCCCCGCTGTGATTTAGGGAGCTGAGGAATAGAAAAGTAAAAGAGCAGCTGCCTGTGGTTTCATCAGTGTTGCTTCACCATCTATAAGCCACAAGGAAAAGCCTTGCTGAACAAATATGGTCACAGATCTGCGAAGACCTCCTGTTTGAAAAGTGGAATCAGAAACTCAGTAGTGTTTCAGTGCAGTTTTTGGCCTCTCACTCAAAATACAAGTGTCACTGGTGACATATTTATCTACCATACTATGTGCAATAGCAACATATGTTCATAAACATTCCTTTCTACGGTTCTCAGCTGCTGCACAATTGCTTGTCTCTTCTTTATTGTATAGCAGCAGGGCTGTTTATTAGTGAAGCTCATCATGGTCAAAGAACAAACATCCTTCACTTCCTTTCAGCTGACCGTGATGTGCAGTTAGCTGCAAAGTGCTAAGTCAGCTGCAGCTGGTTTTAAGTCCAAACTAGTAGTTCCTGAAGTTGGGTTACTCACCTGAACTGGAAGTACTATTCAAGAGCCTCATCTCAATACACTGTGGAGCAACACAAACAGCTAAAAGATACAAGCATCCTTGAAATCAAACTGCCTACATTGGCAACAATACTGATGGAGTTCATGTACAAGAAAGATGAGGCAATGAACAGACATTTTAATTTGCTTTAACATACTAGTGTCTTTGGCACCAGGGAAGTTAATTATCTTTATTATTTTCTTGCGCATTGTCTTCAGTTCAATCACTGTAATATAATGAACTCCTGAAATGGAATTTAATTTTATCCTATTTAGGCTCCTTTTTTTTTTTTTTTTTTGAGAAGTTTGTTGTGTAACACATAGGGCAACTTGGCAAGATTCAATGATGAGTTCTCGAAATAGGAAGCTTTAATATTTACTTTTGATACAGGGTATACAACACCACTTAAAATACATGTATTACTGTTCTATCAGTTAATTAGAATAAAAATTTCTGCCAAGATCTACAGTCAGCAGCACTGCAGTGCTTTACTTCACTGCAGTGAAGAGTGGGAGTATTTTTATTTTTTTTAACTTATGAAAGAAGATTCATTACTGTGAGGTTAAACAGGTGGTAGAGCAACGCAGAGCTCTTCTGGGACTGATTGCCACTTTGATGCTTGGCACATCAGTTTCCAGCAAGCTCTGATAAAACATCCTATGATTAGAACCTCAGTTTCTTTAGGGATCATATGCTTCATATGGTAGGATAGCATAGTTTCATCAAAAAGCAAAAAAAAACAACAAAGAAAAAACCCGGCCCACAACAGAGTAGCTCAGCTTCCTATAAATCCTGGTTGTCTGAGGGAGTAATGTAGCTCTTCAATTTGAAGCTTGACTACCAACAGTCCTTACACAATTCAACTGAAGGCTTTTTATTTCAGTCACACAGAGACTCTCAGTATTTCCAAACCACCCAGCGGATTTTCCAGCACAACGAATCCTCAGCTGAGAAATTCTGATGCAACTGAACATGACATTGGCACTTCCTGGAGACAAATTCAGCCTTCCCACTAATAAACATCAGCAAGAACTGTTAGCTTACTACCTTTTCCTTCCCACACAGTTCCCATTAATATTTGTCCAGCTGAAATTTGGAATTTCTGTGGGAAGGGACTTCATCTTTTAACGTGTATATACTACATCACACCACACAAGGCAACTCCTTCCTCCCTTGAAGTGAAATGTGCTGTGCAAGAACACCACTAGAATACAAATGTACATCTAAGCTCAACTCCGTTTTTATCATGTCCAGCACTGGAAAATACTCCCCCTTAAGAGCAACAAAATTAATTTGTTTGCTTTATCAGAGGGACTGATGAAATGGATATCAAATGCCACCCTGTTGACCTGCCTTGGAATATGTACTGCATAAATAGGTACTCACATTCCATGAAGTAGGGGCCAGGTTCAATTCGCCATACAATTTGTCCCTTTTGCGTGCCAGTCACTCCCCGATTCTTGGAATCCCAGAAGTTGGCTGGAGAGTTCTCATCTGAAGGAGAGAGACAAAAAAATAATTTCAGCAAGCAGTATTTAAAAAACAAGTTTTCTTGGCTTTCTGTTTCAAGAGGTCCAGCTACAAAAAATTACTTGTATTAAATTTAAGAAAATAAAGAAATGGAATTAACTGGCAAAAGATAAATAGCTTCTCTGGTACATTTGATAGATCAATTTATGCAGAATGAGCAGACAGACACACAGCCAAAGTAAATATATGGCTTCCTGTAAGAGGTGACCTGCCAAGGTACAGTATTAAATTCCAAAACTTCCCTAACCCAACAGAGAGGCTTTTGGGAGTGTATAGCTGATTGAAACTGCATCACAGAGTTACTACACCATGTTATACACTGGTCCTGCTCTGTGATGTGAAGATCTAGCATTCATTCCCTAGCTTGGAAATGCAGATTTGTAACTAGGGGTATCCAGTTAGAGGCCCTAAGTGCAGAACTGTCAGTAAGCCAGAGCTAGAAAGAAGAGAGTCAGCAAAATACATTAAGAGAAAACATTCGAAGCAAATAGTATCTGCAGAGCAGCTTAGCAATACCAGTACTATCCCTTCTCAAACTAAGGTCTTGGGGCCTTTTTATTTTCCAGCCTATATTCAGACACCCAGAACACCACATATATGAAAGAGAACCAGGGCAAGAAGGTGTCAGAAAGGGCACAAAGTTTCGTTTTGATGACATCGACAAAGCTGGCATAAATCCAACTTAACAGAAAGTTCTTTGGAAGTATGCATTGTGACATTTTACCAATGCATTTCAGCAGCTGTTTCTTAACTAGATTAGACAAGAACTACACCTATGACATCAAATACAACATCCTAATTCTTTCCAGTGGTACTGCATATTCCTTAATCTTACTTTTAAAAGGTCCTCTTTTATTATATATTTGAGTGCATTCAACAAATTTAAAAATACTTCACTAAGAACATAGTCTACTGTGGCTTTGTTTGTGAAGCTCATATCCATTCAAGCACATTCCTTTGCACTTTGGTAGGAACTCACACATAAGATTAACAGAACTGCCACCTACATTTTAGGTATCCGTATACTATTTATGAAAGAATTATAAACAATGCAGCTTTCTTACTTTTATCTTAAAAATATGAACTCGCACTAAAGCTTTTCTTTCTCCTTTTCTTCCTGACAGATCATCTCAGTCTAACCGCAGTGAATTATCATTAGTGCAGTCTGTACATCTCACCCCACCAGACAAACAGAACATTACCAGACACACGCTGGACTTCTGTGATTGCTCAAGAGACCTTACACAGTGCCCAAAACCTAGAAGAACTCTGGAGAATCAAGAAGGGGCCATAACAAGCTACAGAAATTTTTATGCCTCCAGCTATGATGACTTTGAGAATTTTTAGAAAGCTGAGGTCTCAACACCTCAATATCATGAAAGTTTCATAATTATCTCAATGACAAGGAGAAGGGACAGGAGGGTTCTCCTAACACGTGCGATCCTCAAGCTTGTAATGCCCTGAGGCTTAACTTCTCATGCAGAATCAACATGATAGGACACAAAATGCATCCATCAGAAAGTCAGGCACACAGGCAGTAAAGTCTTAAACTGTACATATTTATTCTTCATTATAGTGAAAAATTTTCAGAATAAACAAAGCTATATCTCACCTGTGTTTTGTTGGGTTTTTTTTCCAAAGCCATATAAAGAGGAGCACTGAATGTACAGCCTGCAAATCATCCCACATCCCAGGCCTTATAAAAAATCTCTATGTGGTTTGCAATGAAACACTAACCAAAATAATACACTGTTGATGAATTTATTTACTTTTTTATTGTGCCTTCCTATCCCAAGGCCCCCTATTTTCTTCCAGAGAGAACACTGGGAAGTCATGAGATCCAGCTTAACTTCCAGCAACACTACACTAGTGACTGCTCTGGTTCACCATGTAAACTTGACTATCCAAAACATCACTACCAAAAGTGAGCAGATTCTTTAAAAATTCTAGTTATCTGAAACACAGAGCTTTAAACTATTCAGCATTCTTATTACATCTAACTAAATGAAGATGCAGTCCTGACAGTAAACATCTCACCTAACATGCTCTAGCTCTGAATTTCTGTATTTAATCAATCGGAGAAGAGTCTGCTCACGATTCTAAGCAGAAGGACGGATATTTGGTATCTTATAACTATAAGCATGAGGTTTTTTATGAGGTTTTTTATACTTATCTTGTTCAACAAATGAACAAAGCCTGAAGCAATTAAATATGCCTTGACTGGTGAGATTTCCAACAATAAGGCACAAGCAACTGCTCTTTGTTTTTTAAATCAGTCACACAGCAAAGTCAATGGCAATTTTTACAGGGATATTAGTGAGCTTCAGAAAAGGTCCTCCATGAACTGAGTCTCAAATTCTGAGCTGGTAGTTACAAGAATGCAGAACACTTTCTTTCACTGTATTTAATAAAATCCCACATTTCTGGAAGTGCCTGGATTTTCAGCCCTTTGATGAAGGAAGGGACTCCTCTGCAGCAATGAAGACTAAATCATTGATACTCTGCCCACAGGCATGCTGCCACTGCAACAGAAGGTGGTGGAGACAGAGGGATGGAAAATGCTAACAGACCACTGCCTGTCAGCAATCGACTCAAATTACAGAATTTATTTTGATCAGCTTTGACTTTCTTCTGAAACAGATGGGTTTTTTCTACTTTTACGATGTTATTCACATAGGGGAAGAATAACATTATTAATGCATATGGAAAAATAACTTCAAGCATCGGTTCATGGATTTTAATAAGAAAAACTGAAAAAAAATGCATGGCATAAAAGCCCTGAAGTACACAATAATGATAAAAATATTGACTAAAAATAAGTTTGTTTTTAAGAGCACAAAGAGTAACATCAGAATTATCACTCCCTCATTTCTTCTCTTCCCCCAAACATACATGCACGCACAATCTCTTTCTCTCTCCATATATAAATTCCATAGGGAACTTCGATTCTAAGCAGTTCTATTCTCCTTTTAGCACATAATTGTTGCTGTTTGTGAAACTGGCGGCTGTTCCAGAATCTGGGCCAAAGAGTAGATATAAATATCCCTTTCCCAGAACATAAAATATGCAACAAAATGCTGTCTTACTGCATCAGTATCTTGTCCGGTGAGGCTACACTTCTGAAAGAAATAAAACAATGCAAGATATACAGTTTCTTTCTATCTGCAGTGATTCTTAGACATAAAAACTACAGAACAGAACTTGTCAGAGCTGTACAAATCAGAGTGTCTGAGATAATGTTCTACAACAAAAAGTGGGCAATAATAAATGTATCACTGTGTGGAATGAGTGAAGTTTCACTCCTTGAAATCACTGTAAAGCAAAAATGTTCTGAGTAACAATGTTTTCCTTATTTAATTACTAAACAATCAGCCAAACCTGGCATTAAGAAGAGCTGCACTGGCACACTGTTGGCTCTTCCTCAACTTGTCCTCCACGACTTCCAAGTCTTCTTCTGCAAAGGTGATTTGCAGACAGCCCCCAGCCCGTCCCAATGTTACTCCTGTTTGCCCATTTCTCCAGCCTGTCTGGCTGCACAATTGTGTTTTATCATCTGCTACTCCCACTTTTGCTTAAGGATATTACAGAGTGTTGGAAGCCGTACTAAGCCAGTGTCTGACATGAGAGGGCAGGAGGCTTCTGAGGAGTTCACATTTTGTTCTTTGTGTCTTAGGAAAAAAGGATAAACTACCTAAAATCCATCACATCACAGAGTCATCTTGCAAAGATTAAAGCAGCAAATAAATAAGATACAGTCTTTCATTAGACAGGTAAAGAGGAACTGCTAATGATTAATTATCCGAAAGAAGCCTTATGGTCCCAGTGCACAGACCAGTCACAGGTAACCCAACACTCATCTTCTGGTCACAGTTTCTGCCATCAGTAGTGCTAGGTTTTGTGATCAAAGGATTGCTTCCATCAACACAAATCATTTTTATTCTTCATCATATGAAAACACTATAGAAGTCACAAATTCCTGGTGTGGAAACATGACTGATTTAATTTTTTTCCCGTGCAATAAGCACAGGTCACTATAGCAATCTAAGAGGTTCAAACTTTGGCATTCTGATGTCTTTACTCTAACACATTTATAAAGATGCTCATACCAGAGCAAAGGTGATGTAAATAGATTCTGGCTGTCAGCTTTAATTATATACAACTTAACCATTTTCATCTTTCGCTACCATATATGGGTATGCTAACTGACAACTCTTGAAAAATCCATGCAGCTTAGCTCAAAAAAGATCAATCACGTTGGTAACACCAATTGTATCCCTGCATAATTCTCTTATCCTCCTTTAGGATTTACATCCCAGTCTCCTATTTTTCATCCCTTTATGGAAGATGATTTACACAAAAATCTTTTGAAGTGTTTGCATTGTTTGGTTTCAATTTAAAATCTTAAATTAAGTTCATATTGTAAAATGCTGACTTCTTTCACATTTTAGGCCAATGTCAATAAATTTTGGGCACTAAAGACAGCATGTGCAATGCATTCAATTATTAACAAGAGTATTGGTACTAAGCTTTTAAAGCATCACTCATTTATTTCTCTTGGCAGGTGTTCTCTTACAGTGAGGATCAGCAGTACTGGAAGGTTGGAGGACAGCAAGGATACAGCTAGTTTTGTTGGAGGCTGAGATCTGTGGATCTGCCCTCAGTTCCCCTCACAAACATCCTACCAGGAAGGGTTTCTCCCCTACCTCTTTTACTCCATCATTTCACTTAGTCTTTAAAAGTGACAGGTTTGTGGTTAATCTGCATTGGAGAATATTTCTGAACTTGAATTTGAGCCAACCATCAGGAGATCTCTAGGATGGCACTTGCAATGTAAAACAAAAAACTAATTTACATTCATTTTACTGCATTATTTCCAAAGACCTCAAGCCCAGTGCCAGCAGCTGCACTCTGCTTTTCAGTGTGAGCACAGACTTCCAAGCAGTAAAACAGACTGTGACCAAAATGTAAGACTACCAAGAACATTCCAAAGAATACCTGCAGTGGATTTAGGGTAAATGACTGGGTAAGTCTGCAGTGCTAACTTTTGTGCAATATTTTCACTTTCTTAACCTGTAATAATTCTAATTCTAGAAATACTAGGAATAAAAATCGATGGGAGATCAATAAAGAAGTAGCACAGTGTTTACTGATCTAATGAACTAAATATATTTCTTCCTTATACCAAAAATGTGCTTTAAAGCAAGTGGAAACTGCATAAGGACACATCCTAAGGAGAAGACAAATTTTATCACCTGAGGCCTCACTACTTTTCTAGAAAGTCAATACGTAAATTAACAGGTTGAAGGGTTTCTACTGCAAGCAATTACTACAATAACTCACATTACATCAATTCATTTAAAATACACTAATATAAACAAATATTAACCCACTAAGCCAGAGCTTGTTTCTGATTTTCAGAACTCCCCACCTTAGCCTGTGAACACAGGTGACCTGGTAGAACCAAAATATTTCTCATGTAAGACAGCACCACTGTTGAAATTAATACTTCGCTGTACCTTCCAGCCTTACCTGGCCATTCCAAAGAATGCCTGCGGATCCTAAACTGCATTCCTCCATCAGAGACCAATTAACAAACTGAAGAATAAAAACCAAGTAACGTCTTACAGGATGGATATTAAAAACAATGTCCTCGCTCCCAACTACAACCAGTGCTTTGTACAGCAGTTGCCTTCTGGACGCAGCCTGTGCAGCTCAAGTTTGGAGCTGCAAGTTTTAGCTCTGTGTTAGCCCTGTTGCATAATGTCAGCTCCACGAGGCACGTCTGTCCTCTCCCTTCCTCCTGTCATTTGAAGGAAAGGCATTTAGAAGGATGTTCTCAAACTCCGCGGTGGTTTCAAGCAGTTACACACCATCGTCTGCCTCTTCTTCTTTATTCAAGGGCTTCTCTGGGTTCCAGCAGCCCGTGCTAAAACACATAAGGTATTACGTCCTTCAAGCTCTGCTATTTGCAGCCACTCCTCTCTGAAGGGTACAGGATGCTGAAGCCCCATCCTCCCTCCACTTCCTTCCTTGCCTTGTCCATGGGAGGATTCCTCAGCATGGCCACGGCCCCGCAGCACGGGCAGGCTGATGTAAACAGGAGGATCCTTAAATCCTAGAAATGACGGCAGCCACAGCAACAAGCACAGCGGGAGCTCACTGGAAGTGCTGGCTTTTGTTTACACAGAACTTCGCTCTCCCGCATGACTTCTCCACAAATCCAGTTATTTCAGGGAAGACGGGACTGCTCCATGACATGCTGGGATGGAGCTGCCTTAAACCCAGGAGAACTCTGCACAGGGGACGCCTGGGCAGGAGGACAAGCAAGTGGAAGAGAGCTTCCATTACTGGTGGTAATGCCACCTCAGGGCAGGAGCTTGGACAAGCCACTATTCCCCCAGATGCTCTGACTCCTCAACAGCCTCCTGTAGCTGACCTAAAACTCCTTCAGCCTGTGGCAAGGACCCAAATTGTGCCAAAGTAGTCCCAGCACCTCAAGAACAAAAAAGGATTCCTAAAAGAACCTGCAATCTGATCCGCAGTCTGAGATCAGATCTTTCACAACATACATTCAATGGAATTCCACACTTGTGGAGCTGTAGGTTCAGGCTCTCAAAGCAAATCTTGGTTTTCCTAGTATAACACCTTTGCCTCTCACAGGAGGATCTGTTCTTACTCAGCTTGAAGATGTTTCAAAAATGTTTCCAGTCAAAGAAATTAAAATGGATTCTTTGCAAACGAGGAAATGAAAGCTAATGTATTGCTTTGTGCTTGCATGAGCACCTCTAGGAATTGTATCTTCAAAGGACAGAAGGCAAAAGAACATCAGAACTGGAATGCTATAAGAGAAATCTAACACACTGCTGCGTACTAAATGACTGGAAACATTTCTCCCTTGAATACCAACAGAGTAACCCCCAAAAAGTTGAGAACAAAATTCTTGGACAGTCTTTAAAGCTCCCTAAGCAGCTACAACATCCTACTATAACAGTTCTTCTTTACTCTTCAGGACACTTTCTTTGGGAAAAAACTTGGAAAGTAACAGAAATACAAGACACAACACTTCAACTGAGAAAAGCAAGAGCAGAAAAGAGGCAGGAAAAGGTACAAGAGATGCTCTCACAGCCTCACACAGGAGAGAAGCTGCTGTTGCAGCTCTTCCTGAAGGCAATCGTGCACTGCCAGAGGGTGCTGGGCAACACTGAATTCCAGCCTGGACACAGATTTCAGCCTTCTGGTGGCACAATCCTGCTATACTAGCAGTGAAAGGTTATCATCATCTATAGTCATAACCCGTGGTCAGAAAAGCAGAGGTGCTTGTTCCTCACTATATAGCAGCAGTTTTTCCTATTGCACAACCAAATTTAAGGTTGATGTACCGCCACTGATTGCCCCTGAGCTGTGGGCAAGAGGCAGAAAGACACCACTTGCATTCACTCCTGTGCCTCCTGTGACTCACCATGTACATTAATATGTTGCTGACTTTTATTGCACTCTACTGCTTTAGGCAGCAAGAGCCATTATTAATTTTTCTAGTTGTGACTGACAGGATGGCCAGGAATAACATCAACTTCTCTACACTTCACTCGCACTTCAGCTGCAGAAGCAGAGCATAGAAGCAATACCATACATCCCCATCCAAACACCAAACTATGAAACCTTTTTGCTATTGAAACTTAATAGTGGGAAAATCCTTGCTGTCATTTTCATTCACAGCCTATATATTCTGACACTGGCCATTTCCTTCATTTCCAAGAATTATACCAATACATTTTGATTCTTTCTTTGTGTACACTAACACTTTAGCATGGGGAGCAGAGCATCTCTATATGCCCTCACACAATGTGATATTTCAGGGCACAGCAGCAGCTCAAAGGATTAGTTAACTAGAATGCAAGACACAAAGATACTAAAAAAAAAATACAAGTAGTTTTTTCAGATATATGACAGTACAATGGCAGGAATAAAGTGGAATTCCACTTCTCTGTATTCTAAGTAAAGGCATCATTGAAATTCAAAGCATTCAAAGACAAAAATAAGTCCTTTCACCCATCTTACTGGCAGAAATTCAAAAGCGTAACAAGAGGAAGGAAATGACCTCAAGCTTAACCTCTTTCCTGAAAATCTCATTAATCCTTCTTCATAAACGATATGCACTTCATTCCCATCTACAGTTCAGGTTTCACACATGTGCCAGCCCCACAGCACAAGTGCCTTGTGCATCATGAGCCACCTGCCAGCTGACCTGGCTCACCTGGAAACCACACCCTGCACAGCACACAGACACAATGCCTGGCTGCTCCTGCACTGACTACTAGAGACTGGCTACTACGAGAAAGGCATAAATGTTACACCAAAAATTAAGCTAGAGTAAGATACTGAGTAAACTCTGACAGATGGTACTGCACACCCTTAGACATAAAGACTATTAGAAGCTAAATGATATTGCAGAAGACTACTAACATCTTTGCATTCTTAATTCTTAAGCTAGCTCTTATGTGCAGGGAAATACAGCATGGGGGTGCTTCAACCAATGGCTACTAAAGTTGGATTTTACCAACATTCTAAGGTACAATTTAGCAGGCTATTGCATTATAAAGATGAGAGGATACAAAGACAGCAAAGATGCAAGCAATATACTTAAGGAGAAGCCTGTCTCCTCTGGAGCATTATTTATTTTTTCTTTTTTTTTAACCACTTCATTGCATGTTATTAAAACTCAGATAAACTCATCTTCACAACCATAATTCCTTCTCAATATGCTCCTCACTGTTATATCCTGTTCCCCTACTATGTCCCTAAACACATCCTGACACTCCCACATTCCTGTATCCTAAAGGTGTTTCTTTTGCTTTTAACAGTGGCAAGTCCAAGGGGAAATAAACCCAAAACCAAACTCCACAACAACAAACCCTGTGTCCAACAATATCCTAAAATCCTATTATTGTGGGACAGGACTGTTTAGAATATCTAGAAACACAAGCCAATTTTTGCTAATTAACATTAAAAGGTTAATGTGGGGGTAAATGCTGTCAGAGCTAAACGAAAAAAGTAAAAAAGGGAAAAAAAAAACTGTAAGCTTTTCTGTGCCATATTAAATCTGCCAGTCAGTTTATCGTGGAATGTTTTTCACCATTTTCCTCCTTAGCCACAGCCTTATATGGTGTCAGATAAGCACTTGTTTGCTGGCAGTACATGAGCTGCTGAGCTTGCTTTAGCTGCACACAGAAGAGGATTGCAGCTTCCAAGGATAAAGGACATGCACTTTTATCTACGACCACATTCCCATCACAAATCTTTGCCAGAAGAACTCAAAAATATAAGAAAGTATTCTTGCTGTGGAAGACTTGATACCAGCAAAGCCATGCTCTTGTCTACATAGCCTATCCTGCCCCCAGGAAATTCTGTTGGTAAATAAACATTACGAACAAAAGCACAACTTTGCTACTAGCACAGCTGCACTTACAGAGAGGGCTTTCTCTGCTGTGGCTGTCTTCATACACATCACATGTAATCCTACAGCCAGCAGAAAAACTCAGGGCTCATTTATTCTATGGCCTTCATGCTGGTTTATTTATTAACCAGCAAACACCTGGTCCTGTACGTGGAGACCCAGTGCAGAAAGGTCCCAGAGAAACTGGCAGCTTTTCTTGGTGTTTGTTTGTTTCTGGTCAAACATTTCTCAAGTGGAAACAGTGGAAACCACTTCAGGAAAGGCCATATGGTTATGGCCATCCCTCTTCCCTCCTTCTCAGCCTCAAAATGTACTTGGAGCGATTCCAGCTCTGCCGTCAGAACATTATTCCCATTCAGACTGCTGCTGCTCTCTGGCGATAGTCACATTTTCATCTTCTGAGAGTGGGAATATTCAGGAGAGGTGAAATTTGGACAATTGAGTGGCCTGTAATACATAGTAGATTGTACTGAATGATGTAATGATCTCTTCTAGGTTTAATTTCAGTAAAATATAGGCTCATTTGACAGCTATCACTAGCTCATAAACTAACCTTAAGTGCACTTTATTCCACATGTAGATCTTCTGTAAATTACTCAAAAGAGGCTTTTCTTGTGGAACTGCCAGCAAACACAATTGCCTTAACTGAGAGGACTTAGAGTTGATGATTGTGTTCTATTTTTACTTCTTTGTTGTTATTTGCAAATCTAAAAACTAAACACTATTTTGAATTATTATGAAATGCCATACATATCACTCCAATGCATGTGTAGGCAACGCTCAACAGGCTAGAAGAAATTTCAAAAATACACGCATGTTATTTTAAATTTGTATTTTGAAATCATTGCCAAGTGTCATTTGTTCTGTTTATATTAATAAGATTTTAAAATCAGATAGGAACCAAGTATTTGTCTATTGCTGAAAGATTCAGCTTGAATACTCACCTTTATTTCCAAACAGCATTTTGCAATATACCTCATGTGACAGAATAAAATTCATTACAAGCGTATTTGCTGTTATTGATCTGTAGGTTTGCACAGAACATTGTCTGGTTTCCTGCTTTCCTTTTTTGCTCATCCTTCTGCTCCCTTTTCATTTTTCCTCCAGCTTTTCATTTAACAGAAAAAAACTACCCTCTTTTATACAAGGTTTACAATAATAATGGTACATTATTATCTGATACCCAGTCAGAGGAAATATGGGTTCCCTAAGAAGTAGCTAAGGGAAGTATCAAACCTGTTACTGCTCATCTAATAAACTACAACACTTCTTGAGGAGCTATTCCATGTCTAATTATTAGCAGCCATCCTGTTTCCTCCACCCTACAACTTAATAATAACACATGAGTACTTTATAAATTCACAAATTTTGCAGCCACTTTTTGATCATACTTATTTACCCTTTTCATCCTATGGTCCTAAAAGTGAGGTGACAATAAATTGTAAGCATTTATAATTTTGGTTACACAGCCTTTAGGTTAATAACCTTATCAATTCAAAAAACTCACCTGACAGATGATCCTCAAAATTGGTGAAAAGCCAGAACTAGTTACTCATCACATCAATAATTTGAAAACCTCATTCTAACTTGCTCAAGTGACACAAATCCCTTCATTTCTGCAATTATCTTCTAAAAAAACTGACCTAAATTCACTGATGCATTAACCACCTGATATGCTCTTTTTCCATTCATATTCTAACAGACCTATTACTGGCAGAAATATTTACATTTTACAAATGTTAGAAAATATTGATGCAGCTCAAAAGATGAGCTCAGTCACTTCAGATCAGCCACTTCTCTGTGTCCAACATCTTGACCAACAAGACCTTCCAGGTGCTTCAGAAATACAAACACCAACCAACTGTAAGCAGCTGCACCCCAAAAGTAACTTCATCATCTTAATCTATCAAAATAAAGGAAGTCATCAGCACACAAGAGAAATGTTATCCAGCACAGGCTTGCACTTGTAACCTTCCAATCATGTCACAACTTTCACTGAAAGAGCTGCAGGCCCAAATAATTCATTAGATATTTATAATAATGCTGAATAAACTGCAGGAAAAAAAAATCTTTAATGTATATATACGATCAAAAGGCTAAGTTCAGTAAATAGATTTCTTTTCTAGAACAGAACAACAACATGCAACCCAGATGAAAGCACAACCTATTACAGGTTTGTATTTCTTCTCAATGTAAGGGCACAAAGTATCCTAATGAGCTGAAATCTCGTTTGTGGGAAGCTCTCAGATGTGTGATGAGAAGGAGGCACTCCCTTGCCAGATGGTTTGTAACCACTTGCTTGATGACTGTAACCACGAATGCGAATTAAGTGTTTTAACTGCCCACATATGTACACCCTTCAGCAGTTCTAACAAGTAGCTTTTGTCAGTGAAAGTTTCTACCAGAATTACTGGAAGTTTTCTGTAAAACATAATTTAAAAAAAAAAAAAAAAAAAAAAAAAAAAAGGATGATGAATTGATCATCAGCAGGGGTGTTAAACTCCAAGCACAAAGCATTTTGAGCCAGCATCACCCAAAAAGCTGACCTAGCCTTTGCACACCGTGATCCACCAGCTGCTTTTATGGCCAGCTAGTTGGATGTTCTCATTTTGCTTTTGATACCAAGTCCCACCTTCAGCTTTTCCCACAGCTCTCTTTCCTTTCCTGGAATGAACCAGCAAAGAGCAAACTATGCGCCAAACACACTCCCCAAGAGTCCTGTGGAGGTTCATTTAACCCTCAACCACTTTTGCATTTTCAGCCCTTGTTTTACTTGGTGTTTACTTAGATTTATTTCTTTTTTGGGAGTGTGAGTGTGTGAAAGTGCTATTTATTGCTAGGAATGAGGGCTAAAACAAGAAGCCATACACCCACAGAACAGATCAGATACACAGAAAAAGGAGTTTGCCTACATACAACAGCTGACATCTAGGGATGCAGATGGTTAGTTTGGGGTTTGCATCCTCAAATGGTTGATGGTTTGAACTTTGGACCCATTATGATGGCACAGATATCTCTGAATTTTCAACAATGTGGCATCCTTCAACACTGGGTGGAGAGAACTGACTCACCACTGAAAGGAGAGAAAGGACAGCTTTTTGATTCCTCAGCTTCACTTTTGATTGCACTTGATTATTGCTTACAGTTTCTGACATAGATCGAAATTTTTCTTAGCCTGTTCCAACCTTTTGACAGTAACAATATCCGCTAGCATCTAACTTTCAGTGTTCAACTCCATCCCCAAAAATATTTTTTTTTAGAGAAAAAACAATTCTTTGCCACTGCCTTTTAGAAATTCTTCTAGTTTCTGAAACTTATAGAAAAACCTTTCTATTCTGTGTCTCTGCAGCACACATCTCTTAAGGATCTTGTGGGATTTAATATTCCCTTAGCAGCTGTTGTTTTTGAGTTTATTTTCAATATTATGAATTGTTTAAGCGGGAATGCAAACTAGTCAATTGTCATTTGACAGTAATAGGTTTCTTAGGGAATTTATTAGAAAGTCAAAGAACTTCCTGGTTTGGAATACAGAAAAATATTTGTATTTTGACAATATACTTTTGTCACGCTTCAATGTCTTAGTAATTGAACCCAAATGTAAAAGCAACCAACAAAAAGAATAAATGGTCCAAGAATCTGAGTTTGTAATGAAGCCAAACCTGTACAAAGCAAGCATCTTTTCTAAGCATTTTCTACTAATGTTGCACCTGAAATAAAATACTCTAAATGTTTCCAAAGACACATATTGTTCCAGTGTGCATAGCCAGAATTACTCAATGTGTTAGCATAAATCCAAGAAGTGGACAAGCAAGATACAAAACCAACAAAAAAGTTATCTATAGGTTTAAACACATATAAAACTGCAAACAAAAGAAATCTATTTAGATTGGTTATATTCCACCTAACTAGCCACAGGTTTGTACAGAGAGCTGGAAACCTTGCTAATATTTGTGAACCAAGTCCCTGGGGCATAATTTTCAGCCAAGCTGTGGTTTCTGCATTTTTGCATGATTTTATATTGTGCGTCACTGATTACTTGCAAACACAGACTATCCCATTTGGGGATCTGGCACTAGCATGCTGACATTGCAGAATTTAACAGCACAATTAGGGAAACACTGTAGTCACCAGGAGAAAAGGTTCTTTGGATAAGCATGAGAGTGAAGTCTGACCCAGTTCACTCTAGAGAAGCACATCATGTTTTCCTGTCCACCAAACAGTATAGCGTGCTTATACACTGAATTAAGCTCCAAGCAGACACAGGATAATCCAGAAATAGATCAGGAGCACAGCACATTCCAGATTTGCACATATACTTTCAAAGATGCTATTTTTTGCAAGGTATACAGATGGAGGAAATATAATGTGTTCACTGCTGTCTCAGTGCCTGCATTCCTGCACTGTCCCTGACCTGATTCAGGTTCCCTTGGACTGCATTGGGGTTTGTTTGACAGACATTCACAGGTTGTTTTTATTGGTTCTTTGCTGAGACCACCAAACCTATTTTGTCACACTGAGCCAGGAGTTCGTCCTGATGGTTGTAGCCACCTGTTTGTGCTAATTTTCTCTATCACACTTGGGATATACCATCCCCTATGCTCAACAGTCACAGACAACAACCACAAAACCAGAGAAAGAAGAACCCTACACCTTATTCTGTCTCCTTCCACTGCAGTTAGATTTGAATTTTGTACCTGCTTTCATGCAACTCTCACTGTTTTGAGACACTTTACACACCAACAGGGTCAACTCCTTTGCACATGTTCCAGGCTTTCTTCTCTCTATTGTGGTGTGCATGTATTCAGATTTCCTGAGAGGGCACATCACCTGTCTGGATATGCACATCCCTTCTGTTCAGAGAGTGGTATTTATTGCCTGCATCAGGGACTTTCTGTGTAATGCACCCAAAGCAGGCCAAGCTGGCTTATTACTTGCTGCCTCAAAGTTCAAAGTTCAGATTCAGATCCAGATGTCAAACTTTTTAAATATTAAGGGCCATCTGGTTTTACTTTTAGTTAGGCTCATCAGACAGAATATCCCAGATCATGGTGTTTGGTGCCGGCATTCTCGTTTCTGTCACTGAGTTGCTGAGTAATCCTTGGGAAGCAAAGAAAGAAAATCCTGAATCCTGTGCCTACCTACAGTGTAAGACAGATATGTTACTAAAACGGTGTCTTTTTACTTATTTTTAATCTAACTATATAAGACTGCAGTCAGTTGCCAGCGCAGTGACTCAGCAAAGCCCCAAGCAAGGAAACTCCCTGCTGGAACTCCTGCAACCCAAAGGGAATGTGGCCAGGCACTGGGCCTTTCCTCACAGAGCAACCTCACCTGCTCTGGGCACCCGCAGGGCACTCAGGACACCCACAGCAAGCGCTCCTGGAACCAGAATGCAAAGTGCTTGTGAGTAATAAAGTAAGGACCAAAGCACTTTGCCTATGCAGCCTTCAGATTACAGCGTTGTTTTATGAAAGCTTCAGAGTCCTCAATTCAGCACCTCTACATTACTCCTATTAAATTACACTAAAGTTCAACAACATCCTTAATTTTGCATTAAAGAGCCTGCCTGTCACCTCCCCATCTGCACCTCTCACAGTAATACCTGTCAGTCTAGAAGCATGCCCCACTTTCCTAACAGGAAAGCTCAGGAGTTCACTGGGGATATTTGTCTCCCAAATCCTTTTGGAACGTAGAGCACACACAACAGATTTTCAGAGACTATCTGTAAATTAGTATCCACAGAACTATCAAGGGCATCTGTGATGTCGAACACAGTATCCTCTATTCAGTAAGCAATTTATTTCAGGAGGTTGACTCATTTCCTTAAAGCTTTTTGAGCTATCTGTTGTGACTGAAAAAAATTCAGAAAATTTAGACATACTCAAGGAAATGAGCCAACACATCCTGGAAGAAATTCATCCAATATACACACACAATAAGTCAGTCTTAGATTTCTAAAGAAACAAGCAGGAAGGAGTTCTAAAGAACCTGAAATATTTTCTGTGAAACGCAATGTTTGTTTCCCATCATCGTAACTCTCCTTACACCTACTTTAAAAGCAACATACTATGGCTAATCAGGAAGTGTTTTTTTTAAATTTTTCTCCCTTCAAAGATAAAAAAAACTTCCCTGAAATAGTTTGGTGGATTTCCCCTACACTTAAACTAAAAACACTGCTGCCTGTGTGCCTCATGAGAGTTTTCAGACACTGGTGCTTAGCCCTAGAGGCAGAGTCCATGGTCAAGCCATACATCCAAGAGAGCCTTTTCAGTGAGGTGAGTAACACACCACTGAATTACCTCATCACAGACTCATCACCTTCAGGGGTTTCCAGCAATGTATCAACGTCTCAAGGCACTAGTAAATATTCTTGTGAATCAAAGTAACTGGTAGAGTTCACGCTCTAGCTGAACAGAAGACAGTTTTCCTCTAGAAATTGAAATGGAATTTTATAACAAAGTCTTGATTTAATACTTTTAAGTGCAGAGCAGTCCCAGGAAAAAGGACATTATCTAAAAATAGCATCTTATAACCTATTCTTCATCACATAACACACTGTATATAGATGGAGAAGAGGGAGGAGAAGAAGGTTGGAAGACCACTCACTGACGATTTTTGCAATCTACTTCGACTGAAGACAGTTTAGAATTTCCAAGATAAATTAGCTTCCGAGTAATGCACTGATAGCATAAATAGAGTTTTCAAGAAAAACTGCTAACTTGTCCTAAGCACCATCCTGTCACATTCAGAGTAAAAGAAGTGATTTTTTTTCTTACCATATACATTGTCAGCTCATTTTTCTCACATTTAGGATTAGTAGTTTTGTAGTGAAACAGATGTCTACTTCACAATTAAGATTTACATCTTCAAAAAAAAGGATGCCAGTATAGTTCTTTATCATCTCAAATATTTAAGCTGATGTCATAAAGATGAGAGAAATTAAGCCAAACAATGCTTATGATAAGTACTAAATAGCTCTGCAGATTAAACTGGATGAGACCGAAGCCAGAAGAAACACAAAGGTCATTCTGCAGTTCTTCAGAAGCAGTAGCATTTTAACTAGTGCCAAAAAGCATCATCAGAAGTCCAGAAAGGAGACAATGATTTTGCTTATTTAACTTTTAACACAAAATCTCTGAAATAAAAAGCGCTCTCTCACATGGTGTTAACATGCAACAGTAAAAACGAACACAAAACTGTAGGATAATGAAGAGAAGGAAGTTTGATTAACTTGTGTAATTATCCTGAAAGCACCTACATATAATATTCCCATTACTTCTTCTCCATTTCCAGGAGAGCATTCTTAAAAAGCATTAATTCCCTGGGACTCTTCAGGAAATGAACAGAACCTAGAATCGAATGCAACTAGAAACAAGGGCTCACCAATTCAGCTACTCCCGGCAATACAAGTAAACCCAGACATAAATACATAATTGCAAACAGCGTAGTCAGACTCACACTCCTTTTACAGCAGCCTACAAATCACACCACACCACAGCCTCTCTGCTGGGGTCACTGCTGCACATTGCAGCTCAGCAGCTCCAGTGGCAAATGACTGCCTAGAGTGTCCCTTCCAGTCCTGGTTCCACACTCCTGCAGGTAACCCCTGCTGCTGTCCCTCAGCCCCTCCGAGATGCTAAACTGGCCCAGAGCTCTTTGTATTCTTGGGAGAGTCAATGCTCCATCAGCTTAGTGCTGCTCAGCCAGTGGGCAGCAAACAGCAGCACTGAGCACAGTCATCCACATTAATCTGAAACACTGAGATTTGTATTTCACAGCTTGAGCATGAGAGAAGGAGTGCACTCAGTTCAGCACGCTGTCATTAGGACTGTTTTTCAAACCCCAAACCTTCCGTGATCTGATGGACTCACATCAACGAGTGCACAACAAAAGTCACAGCTCTCTGCATCCCTTGGGGCACTGGCACTGATACCAGGCGGGATGGCTGGGATTTCACTTCTGAGCACATAGAAGGGGTATGTTTGGTTTGCGGTGTTCTAAGGGAACAGGACAACGCACTTTTCACCCTATTGCTCAAATTTACAATTTTAAGAATACATAAAGTGTTGTTGCCTGCACATTAAGTACCACCTCATCAATAACTCCTAAAAATCTTAGTCATTGTTGACTTGGGTAGATTGTTGCATACTTATTCAGTATCTAGGAAGCAACTGCCTGTCTGGAAGTCTACTAAAATAGAGAGATGCATCTATGTTGAAAAATTTGTCAAATTGAATTTTCCCCCAGCCTGCAGGCTACCATCTGCTGAACTATGTCATGCATGAAACTCTAGATACAAATTAAACTACAGTGAACACAGAAAAAAATATTTTTTTCTTTTTTTAATGAGGTCATTACTGGATATTTATCTCAGTGACAACCAAATGTGCCTACTACTGCACTATAATGTTTTTCTACACATATTTCATTTTATAAAGTCAAACTGGTTTACCTTAACTAGCTTCATTTAAAAGAAAGTGTTTCCACATTTTATGGCAAAGATAAAACATTGATTAAGGTCCTAATTTTGGAATGCATTAAGTTCTTAGTCTTCTGAGACTACACTTATTAGGTCCAAGCTTTCAGTTTTCACCTCTTGAAAATTATCCTTCAGTGTGACTTAAGTAACATGAACTACATTTTATGACCATCAGATAGTTTAAATTCTCAAGAAGGATGGATTCAATGCACCATCAGAGGTCACACCACATCTGAATAGGTATCTTTCTCCTCTTTGCCTTACTACAGTACATGCAGAATGACTACCTTACTTATATGAAATTTGTAGGTTCATTTTTTGCATTACCACACACTAGGACATAAGGGATTCATTTATTCCCAAGGTTACGGCAGAAATGCCAAGGGCAATGAACTAACTAGTTTTAATGAACTTTCAAGGACTACTGACACATTAGTGAGGGTGGCTTGAAACACGAGGGAAGACTAAAGATGTTGACATTAACTCTAAATGACTGCTGCACAAAGGAGGCAGATCTGAAGAGAGTTTGAGCACACTTTGAAACAAAGCTCAGAAGCACAGGATTTGCTTGCCTGAAAACTGGCTGCCCATTACAGTGAGTGCAATGGAGTCCTGGCTCCTGCTGTGCAGGAGATGCTGCCAGTCTGGATGTGCCCAGGTTCTGCTGTGAGTGCCAGCAAAGCACAGCCAGTGTAATTGCACAGCTCCAGCATCTCCACACCAACCAGAACCTCCCTCATGCCAAAATGGAAATTCCTATAAGGGCTGGGTACCACTCTGGTCCCCCTGAGAACCTTTGCACACCACAGAAGTTTCAGATCCAGCCATTTTCTGGGTCTTTTGCGTCCTTCAAACAGCATAAATTGCAAAATTAATCTTGCTGTGCTTTGCTAGGAAAGGAGGCCTATCAAAATCAATACTGGCACCTTTGTTCATCTCCTCCAGCTATAATTTAAGAATCTGTGTATCCAATATCAGACTATATTAAAAGATTATATTAAACATATCTGCCAATAAAGTGCTAGCTTCAGAGTCCTAGTATGTTTGTGTCTCATCTTTTCAGGTCCCACAGGCTTTACCTACACCAGTCACATCCTTTAACACATCCCATTTAACACAGCTTATAACACTTCCCATTAATTCAGATTCTTACAGTCATTGATAAATCCATGCAGACTCAGGAGCCAAGAACTTCATAAAAATGTACAGGAGGAATTCTAGCACTATGCATAATGCAAAAATAATCCATAATCTATTTCTCACATTAAAAAATCAATAGATGAAGTTATGCAATTGCTTTTTCAGTCTGGTTATTACTGACTTGGAGTAACTGTTTTTCCAAATTACTTTGAAAATATTGTATGGTATGCTGATTTCATGATAGAAAATAGCACTGGAAATGTCGTTAAAAAATTTAAAACCAACCTCCTTCAAACAAATTTAAATACAAGCTCACATAAGACATTTTTATGGTAAAAGGAATATTACAAATCCAGAGGTCTACATTGTTTTTCATTATCTAGGGTGTGTATTTGCCACCTTTCCATTTGCTAGAACAGTCACTTCAAAAAGGCAGGGTGGGGAGAACACCACTTTCTATCCAAAGGATTATAAATGTTGTCATGCCAAAACCTCTTCCAGTGGAAAGATACTGACAACACAGTTGAAAATATCCTCCCTGCAGCTACGTTTGTCTAGTTTTCAGGTCACAGCTATCTCAAAAACTGAAAAAAACCCAACATTATTAACTGAAAAGTTTAGATGATCTGGCAAGACTTTTTCTGTCACAGCTTAAATTTATATATCACTCTATAAGATCCTAGATTTGGGGGAGTTATAGCAGGGAATTAATTATTTTCTTCTTAAAACAAATAGTATATATTTTAATGCAATGAGTTATCTTTCCAGGCATCTGCTGCATGCAATGAAAAATACACAGAGAAAACACTTTATTCACATCTTCTAATCTTCATCAGTAAAGAAATGGCATTATGCTATCCATACACTGATTTTTAATGAAGTTCACCAGCTCATAACTGAAGAGGAGAAAGTACCAAATTCCATGCTGGTGAAAAAGGAGGTTTGTATGTGGGTCAGGACCTATGAAGAACTGAGAGAATAAAATTGGAATACAGTACCTGGAGAGAAAGATTCTGAAGACTCTTGGTTGATTATACATTTTTTAGACCTTTGAAGCCTCACCACATTTTAGGATACAGTGTTATATTAGGCTGCCTCCACTTCATTATCCCACTCAAGAGGTGCCTTTCCCTAAATATTACCAAGTTACCAGCAAATGAAATTATCAAGGCAGCTTTTTCCACCTACTATAGCTGATGACAAAGAGCACAATGCCAGCATCCTGGAAGTCAAAGCCACAGATCCCCATGGAGCCAGCTGGGTAAAGTCTCTTCTGCACAGAACCCAAAGCCAGTGGTTTGCAGACCTTAGCAGCAGCCAGAATGAGGAGTAACCACAAATTAATAGCTTTATGCCTAGCAACTAGTCAACAGACATGAGTAGTACTGCTCACATTTTCAAGTACGGAAAAGGAAAGAACAGAACAGGAAAGGGAAAAAAAAATCAAGTGAATAATCAGAATTTTCTGGAAAATAATGAAGATATTACTTTGTTTTCTATAATGCAAACCAAATAAATCTTCTAGGAATAAAGTATTGTAACATTTTATAATCTCTCTGTCTAATGTGAGCCTCTATTTTAAGTGTACTAAAGGCAGTTTATGCAAAAGCTTTTTTCTTTTTAATCCTGTCTGACCTGAAAAGGAGAGGCTCCAAACTCCATTACCCTAGGAAGCTTAGTATAAACCTAAGCCTATCTAAATTGCCCTATATAACTTCATATCAAGGGGAAGGGGGGGTGCATATTTTTATTTTTGTTTGGTTTTATAATGCTATTTTGGATCCATGATGAAGGTAAAACAAAAAAGCCAAGCAGACTTTGTAAAGCAGCTAATAGAAACTAATACAATGACCTTTGATAGAGTCAGCATTTCAAAATGTGCTAAGGATGTCTAGAATGAGGGCATGCATCTCATAAATAGGACTCTAAATTAGGACAAAAATAGGCCAACCTGGGCAATTTGGCCATGGGAGATAATCTATTTTAACCAGAAATAGGGTTTGCTTCTCTCTGCTGACTTTTTATTCTTTATTTTGTACTTCCCATTTTCTTTTAATATGAGACCTCATGGCAACCCGTAACACTTACCAAGATGCAACCTCAGCATTCCATGAGCAGAGGAGAGTCCACCTGCTCATCTTTATGAGCAGCCCTCACTTTCCAAGGAAGTCCTGGAAGCCTGTTGCTATAATAACACAGTAGCAAAAAAACTGAGATCTCATAGTTCCTTCAAAATGAATATCAATTTATCTTCTTTGATTCCAGCTGGGGTGAATATTTGGCACAGCCTTACTCACTACAGGATTCCAGAGCTTGACCACTCTTGTCATTGTAAGATGTAGATTCCTCGTAAATAGAGGAAGTAATAAACAAAAACTTCCAACATACTAAATATTGCTTCTAACAACAATTTTTCAAACCGGCATACACAAAGCAAAAGCTGGGTTGCTACTGAACAAGAAAATCTTATAGATCTAAGAGGATTAAATTCTGTAGCCTTCTACAACTTCAAAAGACTTTGGTTTTCAGTCTAAATCCTAATTTAAAATCAAGAATTTTTGAGAAGAGGATTTCTTCCTTCCTTCTCATTAGGACAAAAAGACTGAAAATTTACCTCTACTTCTCAAAGTAAGTGCAGGCCCAGTATCTCTGCTAAAAAGCCTCCTCTTCAAATTTCATCATGCCTTGTCACTCTCAAATGACAATCCTCATTACCAGTCCAGAAGAAAAAACGACTAGTCCATTCTAGGCAGAGCTTAAAGCTGAAACCAAAATGATAAACCTGCATTTCAGATCTGACAATTTCACGTTTCACGCAACACTGCTCGATTTAGCCAAAGAGAGCAAACAACATTTCTGCCTGGCAGCAGCCTCAGTGGGACACCCTTCTGTGCTTTCACAGCTGTGCTAGCTGCATTCCCACACATCTCACCTCTGCAGACACAAAGCTGCTTTAACAAAACTTGATGGACAAGACTGTTCCAGAAGCGCTACTGACACTTTTAAAAGTTCAGCCAGTACAAACCCACAAATAGCCAGGAAAAAGGATGTTTGCCTTCACAGAATACACCATGTCCCTCAATACACTTTTCTTCTGGTAATCCTTAGGACTACACTGGGAAAGAAAAAACATGCACACAAAGCAGTCCCTCAGCAAGAAAACAGGCCATGTTCTTACACGCACATTGATGAAACTAAGAAAGATACAAGTATGGTACAAATGAGCAAACTCATATATATATCCAAAAACATTATTTAAAATACAAAATTCTAGAAAAACCGAGCATGAATTTAGCTATGTAGAATTCTTCAGTTAAGTTCAATTACTTGCATTTAAAAATGAAAGGCCAAAAGCTTCTGTACAGCAGTATCCTGTGAATTAGTATCTCAAAGTAC
>VRYO01002782.1:4600624-4619014 GCA_009812075.1 Sialia sialis
AAGCCGCACTACTGGGGTAGGCTGGATTCTTCAGTGAAAAAGGTGCGGCTTAAATTCGTGAAATTACTGTACTTCCTTTTTTTAATAAAAGGATGAGAAGTCCCAAAACAAATATTCACATGCACTCTAAAAAAAAAAAATTTATAAAATCAGTCTTTCAGAATAAGTTGATTCTGTGTTTCTCTCCTTAGGCTTTTCCCATTTTAAAAAGGTAACATTTATTTTCATAACCATTTAGCAGATCAAACGCATCACTGAAGTTGTACTGCACAAGGAAAAGCTCATCTACTATTCCCTAGTGAAAGCCCACCAGTCACCTGTAAAGCACTAACAGGAGAGGCAGTGACTGACTGCTGACAGTCTTGTGACCAACTGTACCAGTCCATGTCTGGGTAAATGTGTGCAGTGGGTTCTGCTCAGCCCCTTATAAAGAAATTTCTATGAAGAACTTTAGTGGGAGTCCTCCTGAGCCCCTGCAGTTCCAGCTGAACAATAAAACCACACTCAGAAGCACAGAACTCCCCTCTCATTATAGAAAACTAATGAGAACATGCTAATTGAGTAAATTAATGAATGGAGAGCAAAGACCGCTCCCAGTGTTCCATTTTCAATTCCTTTTATAATGGCTGGAACTCTACAAAACTTAACTTGAGCTGAAAATGTACCTGGATTGCTTCAGACCTTCGCCAAATGTCTCTGTACAAATGCCTGAGCTCAGAATTACATTTATTTTAGAATATTCACATTCTCTTCATAGAATCAACAACCACTTTTTCCCCTCAAAACACTGATACAGATTGCCTAACAGTTAATTGTACAAGTAACATTAAAAAAAAATTTAAAAGCCACAGGACTGTGCTTTTGGGTTTTAAAATAAAATAAGAGTACAATATTTGCCTTTTTCTGCTCCTAGCTCATAGAAAAATGGTGCTTCACTAGAAGACATGGGGGAATACTGGAGGTACAGCAGCAAGCTGGCAGAGCCCCAGTGCTGCCTTGTCTTAGTGACCACACACAACTCCCAGTGCCTTCAGGAGCCTGTGCCTGAGGGGAGACTTAAATGAAATAATTTTCATTTTAAACAAAGACCAGGATAGAGAACCTCAAATATCTACATTAAATTTTAATAACGTGTTTGAGAATGGAGCTTTTACTCTTACAAATATTCACCAACTAGCAGGTCTCTCGTGACAAAATAAAAAGTGTCCTCGACTTCCAAAGAAGTAACTGGAAACTGGAAGTACTTCACAACAATTATTAAAAAGACTGAAAATTCTGGATTATACCTGCAGAATTTAACTTACCTTAAAATGTATGCAAATTAAAAGGTTTTCTTAACACTTTGAAAGAGTTGATCAAAAACCAGAAATCTTGAAAGAGTTGATAAAAAAAACTTACATCAAAGATAGACAGGCATGCTATCAGCCTGAGAACATCCTTACCTCTGTTGTTAAAAAATGTGCAATTTCATAATTCAGAATGATGAAACCACAAGACTTATAGGGAAGACTCTGCTCAGATCTATTTTAAATCAGTAGCAAAACTCACACCACCATTCATCGATTCCAAGTGGCAATGGAGACAAAAGCTTCTGGACCTTCCACCATTTAAGAAGAAAGCATTCACATACTTTGGTATTACGTGGTAATATAATGGGGGGTTTAGGGCCAAGGAAGCAGAAATTTGGGTGTTCCTTATAGGATTCTTACCCCGTGGTAACTTAATAATGTTTCATACTTTAGAGACTCAACAGACTGAATGCAGAAATATTTTAAATCATTAAATTAAGATTAAAATCGCTTTCAGTCTAGAATAATAACCAATAAGAATTTTACAGAATTTTAGCTTATTGAATATCCATCCCGAAGTGCTGTGAACCATAAAAAAAAAAAGAAAAAAACCCCAAAAAACCAGGAAAGGCAGATGAAGTTCTCTATGTATTTAAATCAGAATGTTTCAGCTCATTTAGCAGTCTGTGCATTTTACAGCACAGATCACTTCAGCTGGTAATGCTGTTGGGAAGATCCATTCCTGTTTATTATGGAGACACTTCATGTAGCTGGCTTAAAGGTTAATGCATATCCAGAGTTCATTCTAGGAGACACTGCAGCTTACGCAGCAACTCCAACAGAGCTTTTACAGCCAGGTATGCATGAGAACAACACAAGTTAGTAATGTCCACTTTGTGGAACTACAGTAATGTTTCAACTGACCATTCTCTCTTTGAATTTCAATTTAGTGCAATGAAGTGATTCCTGAGAAGGTGACCAAACCCCATGTGCTGCTCCAGGTACCAGCTGTGCTCCCTTCCCAGCAGGGACATAAAGGCCATCTTTTGGACAGTTCCACACCACACATGCAGCAGAGACTTTTGCATCCTTGATGAAACACAACACAGAGGAAAATCTAAACCCCGGCAGGTCAGTGATACTCTCAGCACCAACTGACCCACTGATCCACCCTTTTGGAGTCATATTATTTGCTAATGCACACACAACCACAGGCCCTTACATGCCAGCCTACAGCTCTTTCCAGCTCCTCTTATGAAATAGCCTGAACAGCACAAAGAAACTCACACAGAAGAATTTTTGGAGAGGATTCCCTTCTGTAAGAATTCCTTGTAAACAGAAATTTTTGCTCCTTCAGAATTGATGCTATTTCGGTTCTACAAAATCAAAGACTTATACAAATGATAATGTTGCTTTTCATAAACGATAAGAGGTTGTCCAAGATAATGTATAAACATTGGACTGTAAGCACATCAAGTTACATGACAAGTATGGTACTTCAGATTTTCCAGTCTGCAAGCCAGCCACCAGCAAAGGCAGAAATAGGAAACTGAATACATATTTATTGTTTAGAAATAATGCATTTCATCTTCTAGCCAGTCGTTGTGGAACCAGATCTACATTAATTAGAATCATGTTTTTGCACAGCTCACTGCATGGAAAAAAGCAAAGAGGAATCCACAGCGACTATGTGCAGTCTTACCTCAGCTTTATCTGTAGATTAATTCTGTAGCGTGCCAGAACACATACCAGAAAAGAAAATATGAAGGGGCAAAATAGCAAGAAACACAGAAATATTACAACACAATTCTGACTTACCTATGTGATAAAGTCCTATCCAGTCAGTTGGATCGACTTCTTCCTTAATATCCCAGAAAATGATGAGGTTCTGAGACTGTCCCAAGGTGTATTCGTACATGCTGGCTGTCAAACTAGACCTGCTATCCGAGGTCACTAAATCAGTGTCACTGTTGGCACGCTGCAAGTTCATGTTCTCAGGCACGGTGCCCTGAGAGGCCAGGCTCTGCAGGTTCTCAGGGCTCAGGGTATAGCGGAGCTGCGGGTTGCGGCGGCGCACGAAGAGCAGGTGTTCTCGGGCTGAGCTGGCCATCTCTTCTCCACTTCTGTCAATTCACGTAAAAAAGTTGTTGTTCAGAGATCTATCACAAAGAAGGAAAAAAGAAAGTATTAAGTGAGACAGGAGGTGACTCAGTCAGTTCTTCAAGGGAGAAGTATTAGTGCAAAAATGTTCCCACAGAAGCCTGAAACAGACTGAGTACAACCTTTTTCTTCATTGCTCTACCACTGCAAAGAACTGAGTGTCTGTATGTTAAAAAAACTCCATTATTTACTTACAACAAAATGCAGAGTTAGCCATACACCATGAAGTAATATTTATAAGCCAGAAAACAGCAGAAAGCAAATCATCCAAGACAGTCTATGAAACAAGAATGGCCACAATAACAAAGCTAATTTAAGTCTGGCCTTAAGAGTGAAGTAGCCTTAAGAGCAAAGACATAATGAACTCATCTTCTATGACAAAAATCACAGCAATATATGATGTTTATAACAGTTTCAACAACACTCTCTATGCACTGTTTGATCAGCATGAGTTAAATGTTGAAGATAATAGTAAGGTTTCAGCAAAATACCACATCCCAGATTTATACTACTATAAAATCGTCTTTTAAGGATTTCATCTTTTAAGATACAAAGCATAGCTTCTGAGGTCCTCTATACCATACAAAAACATGTCAAAACATTGACTGAGGTGCTTAAGACTATGGATATATATCCAATTAGTCCATTCATCTGTGCAGTCAAATTTTTTGTTGTCCTTCTCCATCCATTAGAAAACAAAGGCCTTAAAAACTCTTCAGCAAAGGAGTTGTCATTGACTATTCTCCTCCAGCCCTGAGCAGACACTTCCCTGAAGTGTCTTCCCTGAAACAGCCATGCCAATATTATCACGCTGTATATTCAGAATCACAACTTGAGTTTCATTATCCACAGCTTCTAAATTATTGTCATTTGAAAATAAGCCTTCCCTCTCATTACTCACAACTTGCAATAAATCATAACTCATCTTCAATTTTCTTTTCAATAACATTTCAGTGTATGGACACTTAGAGCATACCAAAAAATTTTCTGATGTTTTTCAGCTTTTATTAAATGGGAGATGTTTTGAAACACTAAAAACTAACAAAGAAGAAAAATAAAGTTCAGCTTATCCACTTACGTGCAGTGTATCATACATACACTGTAAGTGATTCAGCATCAAATAATGCAGAAAAGGAGAAAAACAACTCCGTTCAATAATTTTACATACACAGAAGTGACACAGAGATGACCATGTTTCCTTCACAAAGTACATGACACAGTCTTTCCTGACATGAGGAGTATTTTGGCTGCATACACATTTTATTTCTGGTGCTGGATGTCAGCAGGGTACACTATCTCCTCTGACATCAGGGTCAGTGACAAAAGGAAAACTTTGGTAAAAAGGGCCTTTTTAAATGAGGGTCAGGAAAGATAGCATCTTGTTTCTCTATGCAAAGTTTTATTCACTAGATCTGAAAAGCCCAGAGTGCTCTGAGACAGAAAGATGGTAAGAAACAGCCACCACCTTCCCTAGAAGCCAGTGGAACACACAGGGTTCAGCCCTGTGATGTGAACGACAGCACACACTACATTTAAATGTTCAATGTCACAATGACAGACCTACCCTTGAGTCAGGAGGTCCTGATTTGCTCCTAAGGCTGCCCACCACAGCAAGCAGCTCATGCCTGGGAATGATGGCCCTTGGCACCAGGAGATGGGGCAGTATAAATTAACAGATTAATAGAGAGCTATTAAGTTCATTTTCTTCTGTCCCACAGCCACAGATTTATGTATTTTTTAACTACTGTGTGCAGTAGTTTTATGGCAGCAAAATCACTGCAAAGGAAGCGTCGTGCAGGCAGACTACAAGTTAAAGACAAAGTTTTAATAGGAGGGATGAAGACATTTCCTTCCTCTGCAGAGCCTTACGCTGTACCCGGAGCAGCACTGGCATTTGTTGGAACATATTGAAAATTTATGTGTGGCAGATGGACAAACTCATCTATGGTTAAAGACACATGAGAATTAACTTGTACTAGCCAGGACTACACCACAGTTTGAGAGCTGAAAATAGCATGAGGAAAACATTAGCTCCTTTGCAACAGTCCATTTTCTTGGACTATTCTCTGATAATGGCTATCACTCTGGTGAAACACATTAGCTTCTGAAAGAAAAGTAAACCACAAATCTAAATGCTTATTTGATCCTATTCATAATTTCAAGTGTGATCCAAAAAACCACATAAAACAACTGAAATCTATTTGCAACCAACAAGTTAAACTCACATGTAAATGAGCTCCTATTGCAGGTTTAAAAAAAACCACCAAAAATTCAGGACTCATAAGCTTTTACAGCATCTCCTAAATCATTGAAAGTGGTTGTAAAGGGGCCCTCAAAGGGGCTATCATGTCAGATAATACACTGTTATGTAGTATCTTACAGTGAGATTAATTAAGGATATTTGACACTCATATTGTAAAAGGGGAAAAGATGATTGCCATAAAACCCAAGCCATAAGAAGTGATAGAAGGGCAGAAAGAGCCACAACTTCAATTATTTGCAACCCAGAAAAAAAACCCTTACGTAGTGCCTTCCTGCCTACAAAAGAAATTAGTTCATTGGGTTAACAATTCCTGATGTCTGTCACTAATAACATAACTAACAGAATATTAACACATACATCCTACCATAGACTGAAAATAAGAATTATCCTCCCACTTTCAGTTCCTGCTAAGTGCCACTGAAACAGCATTTGCAACCAAACTGTGCTGTAAAGACAATGCCCAGGATTAGCTGTGTGCACCTGCCCTGCCATGAAGATTCAGCTCATCAGGCTGAATGCAGTCAGAGCAGTGGTATCAGTGAGTATCACACCAAGCTGGCCAGGCATATTGTTTCATGAAGGCAAACTCAAATGTTCAATCTGAATTAAAAGCATAGGGAAATATGGGCATTCAGGAAATCAGCAGACACTAACTTTAGCAAGCTATTTCAGTTGAAAAGTGAAACCTGTATCAAAGCTGCTTATCTGTATCACACCACTTTCTTCAGTACCTGACAAGAAGCTTAGAGAGAACTAGAACTGATTTCCTCTTAATCTCTAAGTGGCCCAAGTTCAGGATTATTTCTGTCTAAATATACTCCCCAATTACTAATCACAGAGGGACTAGAACTGGGAAATAGTTCCACTTAATACACAAAATACAGATAGGAAAAATCCTCTTGCCCAACCTTCTTCACTGAAGGAGACTAAAAAGAAACATCAGCCCATTTAAAAAAATGCATGAATCGAAGTCCAAGAGTTCCAGCACAGGAATAACCCAAAAAATTCCTACCCCACCACACAAAATAAGCCAGAGTTCACATGCTGCCCTGTTTATCTTAGTCCTAGCAGCAATTCATTGCTTGTTGATGTGGTGCTCTTTGATGTGGCTGGCGGGTGCTGCTCCCAGCCGCTCTCCAGAGCGCTGAGAGCAGAGCAGCTCTGCAGCAGGGCTGGCCCGGAGCGGGGCTCGGGGTGCGGCTGGGGAAATAAGCGCTCATTAACCCACGGCCCCGCAGAGCAGCGAGCCCAGGGCACCGCTCCTGCCCTTGGGAGAGCTCCGCACACGGCTGGCTCTACCGCTGTGTGACACAGGGGCGGGACAAACCGTCCTAAACAAATGGCCCCCACTCACGGCATCACTCAATCGCTTAGAGAGAAAAAGACCTTTACCAACATCCAACCCAACCATTAGCCTAACGCAGGTTCACCCCTGTCAATGTCTGACAACTCCTTTGCTGAAGAAATTTTTTCCCTAATATTCAGTGTAAATTTCCCCAGGGGCAGCTTGATGCCCTTTCCTCTGGTTCTTCTGCCTGCTACCTGGGGGAATAGACTGACACCCAACTATTTCCAGGGAGTTGAGAGCAGTTAGGTTCCACCTGAGCCTCTTTTACGCCAGGCTAAAACACCTCCAGCTCTCTCAGCCGCTCCTCCCGGCTCCGTTGTTCTCTTTTGGACACATTCAGATCATGCTTGCTGTATCTCTCAAATGCCTCTCCCATGCTGAGATAAGCAATCCCCATAATTATACAGGCCGAAGAACACATTAAGAATACAAAGAACAGCGAACATGCTGGTTATCCAATTACACACTGTGTGACACTGCTTAGTTCAGTACAAAGATTTACACTACAGCGTAAGGTTCAAACTGACCATCTGTCCGAGCTCAAAGTGTCTGAGAAAATGCTTCTTGAATACATTTAGAATATGGAGATCCTTCTCTGTACAGAGCTCAAAAATAGCATATTTTCTGGGATAGGGATCACTCCAGTCCCTATAATGGCTTCAAACCTGCTAGAAACTCTGGCAAAAGCAGAATAGTCAGAATTCACTGTCAGCTGCAAAAAGTGCCTATGCAGCTGGGTGATGGTTAACCATGATTCACTCATATGCTTCACCACTGTGTACTTACCCTGCTTCAGCACTAGAGAGCTTTTCTCGAGTGCTTTTCTTTTCTAGAGGTGCTGTGCACCTCTGCCAGCAGGACGGATGGCCCCCTCCCTGTAAAACTCACCAGCTACTTTACTCAGCATGATCATCAGGAGCTGATTTGGCCTGAGACTAAGGGTTGAACTGCATAGCTCTTCAGCTAAATAGCTTCCTCTCAGGCCTGTATTCTACTATTTCAGATAGCAGATTTGGTCTATGAAAAATAAAAATAAAATAAAAACACTCACAACAAAATAATAAAATCAGATAAAGCTGGCATGAGGCATCCTTTTCTCTGCAGACAAAAGTGAGAGAAAAGCTTCATCTTTCTGCCCAGATGTCCTTTTCTTGTTATTCCTGCTGGAATATTTCCAAGAATTTCTACTCATCAAGTTTTCTGCAGTCCACATAATGGAATTTCTCTCAGAAGGTATTTCACTGATCAGTAGGATTTTTCTCCATTAGCTAACATTCTGTCAGATACAAGTTAAGCTAATACATTTAGATGCTTCCTATTCAATCATCAAGATAGATGAATATAAAAGCTTTCACACTATTCAAGAGCCAAGAAAAATCAGTTCTTTGGGATTTCTGGTTTTCTCCACTGATTAACAAGGATAGGGTAATAAAGCCTTTTCACCTACAAGACCATAACTATATCCTAAGTCTTTAGGATGATTTAGTTCATTAATTAACTTGTATCACATAGTGGAAATTTAATTTTATTCCAGTAGATCATGAAATTCAATATTTCAAAAATGCAACTACCATCATATTATGTAACGGCACAGTTCTGGGCATCAACAGTAGGCACAAAGTGCTGAGATCCTTCAGCTGAAATATAGTCCTAACTGGTCAATATTGCTACCTAGAATGCCTGAATGCTCATTAAGTCTGCATGTTTTAAATAATTATTTACATGGGTAAATGCTACAAACAAGTCCAGGGATGGCTATCTTGGAGGCAAAAAGTGATCATTCCAAACCTAGAGAATCTGTGATCTGATGAATATCAAAAGAGATCTCATAAACTGGAAAAATCAAATCATTACATTTCTAGCACCATTTTTCTTTTTAATTACAAGGATAGTCAGGATTATTAGAAAGATTAAAAGGAAATGAAGAAGTCTCTTTTTTCACTCCAGTTCTATTTTACACGTTTGACAGTAAATTTGTATTCTCTGTTTTTCCCTGAACAGCCAGTTCTGGATATTACTTTTATTTGAGGAGCTCCTGAAAGATATTAAAAATGATTGGTAGCTACCATCATAGCTGACACAGGACTTAGATACAGCTGAAATACTGAAATGCTCTTTAATATCTCTCTTTTCAAATGGAATAAAATTAAAAATTGCTTTAATTCAGCTTTAAATTAATTGCATAGTAACTGTCTTGAAATAGAAATTTTTCTTTCTAGAAGCACAGGGACAGGTTACATTCAGAAAAATTATTTTTCTACTTATCTGCTTACTTCCTCCTTCAACAAAGCCCCCTAGACTTTCATAATAGGACTGGATACTCTTAGAAGAGGCTTAGCCTGAAGCAATGATGATCAGAGAACTTAATAAATTTCCCAGGTTCCAGAAACAAACCTATATGTGCACGATCTTCTAACCAGATTTCCTTTTTAATCAAGAAAATTGCCAAGAAGGTCAACTTAAGCATCCTGAAAGACACAGCAGTTTGTAAATCTTCTCCTGAGAAATATGTTTTGAATTTCCATTCAAAGTATCCCCACAGGAGTGCCAGACTAAGTGATATTGTGCTGGCTGTGCCAGGTAGCTGGCCTCCTTAGGGGAAGGGACAGAGGTCCTCCAAAAATGTCCTCCATTCAGAGAACCAAAACCATTCTCTCTCTTGATCTGTGGAGGAAACTGCAGTTACTCGAGACTGAGCAAAAGAGGACAGAATTTTGCTGGGATGTCCTTTTGCCTTGTTGCCCTGCTCTGAGCTCTGTGGGGAGTAAACTGTGGTGAGAAAACACTGCCTTAGTCTGCTAACTCATCCTCTGAACTCACTTCTGGGAAACCACAACTAGCAACTTCTGGAAACTGGACTCTGAAGTTTTAAGGTAAAGCTAAAAATTACTGCACTGTAATTTGACAAGGATGTTGCTGTTCAGGAGAGGGAGGAAAAAAGGAAAGAACATGCACATGCATCTCCAGTCTGCTTTGGACTCAAACCTGGTGACTCAGCTCAGATGTTAAACATCAGCTCAGATTACAAAACCACCATATAATTTAGACTGGCTGAAAATCTACCCTAAGGGAAAAAATCATATAGTTCAGCATAAACACATACTTTAAGAAAGCAGTCCATTCATTATTTGGACAAAGAATGGCTCAGTAATTCAGAGTGTAAGAGAATATCTATTTTCAATAGATTTTTGTACAGTTCATTTGTAAACTGAGTCCTATACACTTTTATAATCTACCTGGAAACAAATGTCACTCTCATATGACCTTAGCTGCTTGAGTAAGGCTTCCCTCTTCTACCCAACAATGGCAACTTCCTTACACCAGGCAGAAGTTCCTGCTCAACCCTGTTACCACAGCCAGCAGTTTGAAGAGTTGTGCACATTTCTGACAGGTCCACACACCCTGCCCAGTAGCCCACCAGGCACTAGGCTTTCAGCACAACTTACTGAATTAATTACCAGGCAAAAGCTTCAGCATGGAGCAAGCTGGTATACAGCACACTGGCCACTGGTCAAAAGAGTGAATGTCATAAATATGTGCCCAGAGACCCATGCACACATCTCTACACATGTGCATAGCCAAGCATCCCACAGTTACTCCAGTTTTAGAGGGTGCCTAATGATGCACTTTGTTGTCAAGGAAGACAAATGTCCCATGTCCCCAAGGCTCACGTGGAGAAAGAAACCCTAAAACCTTTCAAGCTAACTCAGCCACATAAACTGTGGAGTTGAATACTTAGAGCCTGGATAACCTGTCTGGAATTGTATGGAAGGGATTACAGAGAGTTCATCAAATCCCTTCTGCTGCAGCTGCCAGGCTGTGAGATCCATCTGGCCTGCAGATGTATCTTAGTATTGCTCTGCAGACATGCAGGAGGATGTCCATTGCCCAAAACACATTCCTGTCTTTCGCTGAAATAGCAACACAAAAACTGCACATAAATTTAAATTAAACATACCAGATAGGCTCCTATCCTCTAGACTACTCACGTAAGAAACAAAACTTGACTGGAAATTGTAGGGCAATGTATTATATGGCCCCCTTAACCTCTTCCTGGTGTGGCAACTACTCTACCCAAGTTCATTTATTTCAGTAATCTTCCTTGCAGCACCACCCCTCAGAGTGGAGTTCACAACTGAGGCAGCGACTCAAGGTACAGCCACTAAACCCTGCATATTGTGAGCTGTGGCCTTGGGTAATTCATGATGCTATGGTACTCTACAGAAACTTAAAAATGAGAATCCCCATTGCCAGGCTTTGATCTTTAGTGCCCATGACACAGCTACATCTGCTGCTAGTTAGTGTTGATTGGTTGCATTCACTAACTTCCCTTCAAGGACTGATGCAGCTGCTCTCAGTTTAGACTTCTGATGCCAGGTCACACAATCCATCATAACAGCCCTCTTCAAATGTCTATACTAGTAAGACAGACTAATCTCTATGAGAAGCTACTTTGTCTCAGGATGGGAAAATTAGAATTCAATTATTCTGTGAATAAACTATAATATATGCTCGTACTTACATATGTGAAACCCTGCAGGAACCTATGAATAACAAAAAAAGAAAATGGGTAACCCTTCAACTCTCTTGAAATCCCTCCTGTCTTCTGGACTTCCAGAACATCAGCAGCAACAGCCCAGAGTTATCCAATTATAAGTTTTCTCCCAAGGCTTTTTCACAAGAGACAGTAAAGACCAAAATACAGAACTCCCGCAGAAAATAAAAACTTAGCATTTGCCTGTTTAGGAAAGGAAATAAACACAGAACCAGAAGAAAGAGTACAATGCCAAACAGCTTGACAAACAGAAAAGATGTATTCCTTTGAAAAAAGAAAGGAAATCTGCCAGGCCAAAAAGCCACAATTCAAAAAGCCATTTATAAAATAATGCACTTGACAGAAGAAAGAATACAATTATTTACTCCTTACTATGACTGTAGTTCTGCAGTTTCATTCCAAGTCTCTGCAACCAGTACCCAAGCAGAAACTATTCAGTGAGTGTCACATCCATGAAGGACAGCTGTATTTTAGTGATACTTAACAGAGCCTGATTTAAGCAATTATTTGGCAGTTATTAAAACCTGTTATATGTATATTTAGATATGCAATGAGCATTTCTATAAATTCATTTTAGTTCAATTTTTAACTGGAAATCCATTCTATGCTGATGGAAGTCATTGGAACATACAGTGAATATGAATGAACATTCACTGTTCCACCCATGCAAGCCCAAATCCAATACAGTCATTCCAATTTTCAAGCCTGTTTGAGTTCAATTTTCTACCACATAAAATTGATTTTATCCACTGAAAAGGTAACAAACCACCAAGACCAGGTACACCTCTCACACTGAGAGATTCCCACGTTACCAGGGAACACAGGAATGCTGTTTCTCTCAGAGCAGCATACGCTTTAATTCATGATGCTGTTTATTCCGTTTTATCACAAAGGGGTATTATCAACTTGAAAAAAGGCATTTATTTGTGCAAAACATGTATCAACTGACTACAAATTCAAGAATTCTGTAACTGAAACATGTTGGTATACTAAAGTAGAATATAAAAGAGTGCCCACCAGTCCATAGCAAAGCAATTTCCCCGATTCTCCATTTTTTCAAATTCCAGTCTCGTAAAACTCATCATAATGTGGTCGTGGAAGATGTTTAAAAAAGACTCAATTGGTCTCTCCTTAAAGAACAAAGGAAAATTAAAAACAAAACCAACCCAAATCTTTGTGTACCTAAGTCTTATAAATAAACTGTAGATACTATCAGTAGATGAGGAAAACAGGAAACAATTATTTTTAAGAACTGACAAATTTTTCTAGAGTGAATTTAACTGTCTGTATAAATGCGAATTTCCATTCTTCTACCCCTTTTACCCTTTTGATATTTCAATTTATATAATTTTGCCAGTTATAATCTTCCCCCCACAAAACCTGCATTTCCATAAAGATTTAAGGAGACTTTTTGGCTGAATTAAAGCATGAATACATTTCTGCTTGTCTACAGTTTAATGGAGCTTTCTGAATGAATTAAATTCTACTAAGCAAACATCTATGAAAGGCATCCCTGACACTCAGAGAAGAACATGCCAGCTCAAAGGCTGACTGTCCCAAGTATGTCCTTAAGGAGGAGGAGTCATTACCAAAAACATGTCGGTATTATGTTTTTCATACCTTTTCAAGTTCAACTTAAGGTGTTCAGTGTATTAAGTTAGAAATATTGCAGAGAATCAAATAGTTATGAAAGCAATCTTTGCAGAAACTACAGAGATTGAAAGCCCTAAAGATTTCCTCCTCCAGAAAACTCCTGCTCTACCTTCTTTAAATCACTTCCTTCTAATCCACAGAAAAAGAGCCCAGAATAAGAAAAAAATAAAAATTAAAAAAAAAAAAAAATACACCTCAGGATGTTTCTCTGTATTAAAGACACAATGAAGATGCTGATCTTCAGCCTAAATAACTCCAGGCAGAAAGTCAAGCAGGGCTCTATATGAAGGTGTTGATGATAACACCGTCTCTATTTACAGGATAAATCACTTTTAATACTCAAAACACTTCAGCTCTAAACCAAACCAGTTCTGTTGCTTAACAGCACCAGTTTTGTCTTTTACCACAAAATATCATCATACAAACATTTCCAAGTCTATTAACTTGTTTTAAAGCATGAAGATTGCAATCTTATGTCCTACTTCAGATTGTCCTCCAAAGTATATTTCAGGTCAGAACTTCAGGCTTGAAACACTATGTCAGAACTCTTATGCACCAACTGCTTTACTTTTTTTTGAAAATACTAAAATAATTTTAAGGAAATATTTTAGTGGGATAATTCAAGAAACAGAGCACTTAATCATTTCAGTAAAAAGAAGTCAGATTGGTAAGTAGTTATTGTGACCTGGATAAATTCTCTTCCACAACTGTGTTAGTCAGATAATTTATGTCAACAGGTCATTAAGACAATATGCCTGCATTTGTTGAGGTGCAGCAAGACATCAGTAGGACACTTAGACATATTCTATGCCATACAAATTGCCTCTCTCCTCACAACTAAACCACTTCAGGGTAATCACTGAAGTGGTCAGAGGTAAGGAGCTTCAAGGAAAAACAGGCTATGCCAGGGAACAGCCTCAAAGCCAGACAGACTACATTTCAACTAGAAAGGAAGAGGGAGACAGACTGAAAACACTTCCCCTATTTAAGAGTTTGTTGATCTACAGTTCACAATCTGTAACTACACCCCAGAGAACACCAATTAGGAGTCCTAAGGAGCACTGCTCTGACAACAAAGATACTCCTGGGGTAACTGGCATACTCCATCATCACCTGCAAATGCATCCCAGTGCGCACTTGGTCTGTGCTCTTGAGATGAGGAAATTGTTAATGCTGCAGCACAGACCACTGAGGAGTTAGACACCAAAGCTATCACCAGCCGTGCCTCCTCTCCTTGTGAGTACACTTTACAATTCATTATTTAGTTCACTGAGCACATGCTGAAATTTTTTCTCCTTGCAGGATTACTGCTGCATTTGCTGCTTTCCTCAGTTTCTGCAGTAAATGAAGCAGAAATCTTTCAGAAGCTAAATGAACAATTAATGAAAAGACAACAATACAAAGTGGGCTATATAAAGATGACGCTTATTATAAATTAATACTTTTACTATTAAATATGCATGAGTTTTTAATAAGTAGAGCTAAAAATAGAGCTGTGTGTCACAGGATTTCTCCAGGCTGTACAATTTTCATTCATCTTCATCCTGTGAAGAAATGGACCATTTCTGAAAGGACTCTCACTGCACATTTTTATATTGCTATTACTGGCCCTAATTCATCAATCCACAAAAACCCCCAGCCTCTGGGATATTGGCATAAGGATTCTGAAGAGCTCCACCCTCTGCCATAAGTCTTGCAGGAATATGCAGCAATGTCTCCTCACCCATCTCCCAACAGGCACAGGTCTCTGGCAGCCCAGTCCCAATCTGCAATTTGTGTGCTTAGAAAGAATCCATTAGTAAGAAGACATTGGTTAACAAACAGTTACCAGCAGCAGACTTAGCAAAAACCCTGAAGTAACTACTTAAATCTTTATCTTTTCATATTAATATTTCATTTTCAGAGTAAATGTGTTCTCCTCATTACTTTGGCCCCCTACCAAGAAAGGAAATCTAAAATTGAGCCAAATGCATCAAATTTTCGGACTGGACTTTAACATTCATTTTTAACATCAAGTCATGTTACAGATACAACAGAACAAAGGATTTTAAAAAAGACTGCACTAGTTCTGGAGGAGGGTGTACATATTCAGGAACACACATTCAGGAATTCTATATACATCCACCCCAGGGCGTAGGTGCTACAGCCCCAGGAAAAGGAAGAAGATTGAAATCAGTGTTTATAAATACAGCCAAGAAATCCCAGCACACATACCACCAAATATATAAACAGAAGTTCAGACAATCTCATCTGGAGGCCTAAATTTCCTACCCTTATTTATGTTGGGGAATTTTTTTTGGGACATGTGTTGTGCCTTCATGTTTTTTAAAGTGACCTTGGTGTATTTAAACCAAAGGGCTTGCTTTGATTGAGCTAAGAGTTGCTAATTGCTGTGTGACAAAAAGAAACAAATAAATCATAGCACACTGCATCCTAGTATCATCTTAAATTACTTTGAAATCTGTATTTTAAAATTAATTGTTTGATTTTGAATACAATCTATTTATCAATGTACAACTATAAAATTTAATCCACATGAGATATATTCCTAATTTAAAAGCAAAACCAAATCACATTAGAGTAGAGCTAACTTTCAGCTTTTTATGGATGAAGTTTAAATCATCTACCTATTACTATTTTAATCTTTTTTTTTCGAGGGGAGCAGTAAAACAGGTGCAATGATAGTGATTTTCAGTGAAATGTCCTTGCTCGCTATTTATTAAGACAATTTAGGATTTGAGCTTTGCATAGACATACAGCTACTTAAAACTGATAATTCAGAGAAAAATTCACATGATTTATTGGAAACTCAGAATAATCTAAGTATATTTCTTCCCCTCTTCTCCATATTCAGCCTAGTAAACACTCCAGATTTATCTTTGCTTTTCTTATGATACATTATACTCATAACAATCAGAAACACACTTTTTTCCAGATTTTTCAGAAACAATAAGTATTTTACCACAGAACTAAAAAGAAAAAGAATTTGTCATTTTTTGTTATCTTTTATGTCCTCACTATTCACAAATGCATTTTGGGTTTCAAACACACTGCTCCTCCCTCCCCTACCATCCATGATCCAGTTATTCAATATTGCCTGTGCAAATCTCCTAGCTTAATGTCCAGGGAGGAAAAAAAAAAAAAAAAGACTGAAAATACCTGTATACAACATGACCAAAACCCAACAACATAAACAAAATAAAATATGAAAAAAATGGGGAGAATAAAATGTTTTTTAAAAAAATAATCTATACTGGTTGCTTGTTTTTTTCCTTATTAACAGCAATGTCCCTCCATTGTCCTGCATTTGAAAGTTGACTTCGCAGGGTGACCTTCCCAAAAAACAACATGCAATGCAGTTTTCTGGTTAGATAATGTCACTGCCTCTGTGTCAGCCCTTCACTTGTGCCAAATTACCACTGCCAACCTCTGTTGTAGGTTATTACTAAGCAGAATTAAAGAGAAATCGCTCAAAACAAATACCCACATACTGACTGGACTTGACAGTTTGCCAAAATTACAATGTCATTATTTGAAAAGATATGAATGAAGTGTCCTATCAACACTGCTGGCTAGCTGGTGGATTTCTATGTAGTTTGAGACTGCTTTGATTTTTTAAAACCATTTGCCTAATAAATTATATGGCCCCACGATTGCAGACAAATTACTGTTTATGACTACTATATTGTTTTATCCCTGTGATGCAAGTCCAGCAGGTCAGTAATAAGCAATATCAGGTTTAGGCAACCACCATCAGGTTTCATAACATCACTTTTAAGCTGTTTTTCCTGAACTGCAACAGCAGCCCAATCAAGCAGAGGATCCTGCTATTCTTCACTAACAATCCTAGACCTCCACCACGCTGTAATGCAAACACAAACCTCAGATTAACACAAAAACAAGTCTTACAACTCATGGAGCATGCTGGAGCTGCAAAAGAATACCAGTTTTTAGAGAAAGCAGTGGTACAATAGAAAAATGCATTTAAAAGCAATGCTGAATTCTTCAGAAAAATCAAACACTATAAAAAGCAGCACTTAGCTACTCCTGCTAATTGATTACAACCAATGTCTGGGTGACAACACAGCTTTGGTTGAAGTGCAGCAGTTTCATAGACACTGAGAAAGCAGATCACTCGTTCTTTTCCAGAGGCTTCACTGGAATACCCCCAATACACATCTGTGATGCCAACTGCAGTTGGAAAATCAGCAACTGCTGAAAACAGCTCAGCAAGCCTCTAATACTGATGTAATATGGCCTGTATTAGTTAGCTTCAAATTAATATCCATACCCCACATGGCAAAAGTGTTTAATCCAAGTGTCATAATGAGCCACTAGTTTGTCATCTTCCACTAGTAATGACTGTAGGAGACAAATACAACATTTTTTAAGTCCTTGAACTCAATTTCTCCTTGATCGCAGAATGTTGGGGGTTGTTTTTTTTCCTTTTCCTCCCTGTGGAATTTTCCCCCATTGACATGCTAAGGAACACATATACCAGTATTGCTGATATCCCATCAGATGCTGCATCTTGTCTAAAACAAAAAAAGAGCTTCAATTACAGAATATGCTAGTCTCAAACTTACTTTCTTGCATTTCTTATGAGTAAAGAAAAAAACAAGATTGCTTTACAGCTGTATCCAACCTAACAGAGAGATAAAAGTAGCTCCCACTGCAGCTGACCAGAAGTCAAGACCAGCTCTGAGCAGATATACATGACGTATAGTCATGTCAACAGCTTTCCATGAAAATAACTTCTTAAACCTATTACTTCACTTCCTGGCATTTTTTACATAATTACCACCAAAAGTGCTGAGTTATCAACCCCCATCTGTACTGCAGTGGATTGGCAGTATAAAGTTGGATTATCACTGTAATTGTATGTCTTCCTGAATACCTTACTTTACAGCTTCAGCTCCTGAAGCAAATGGCAATACAAGACCTAGCAAAGGTACACTTAGATTGGCACAGCATGCTTGTGGCGTTTAAGGGTTAAGACATGCTAACTGATACTTCTGGTACAAGGGAAGAAACCCTAGGAAAACACTCCAAACTTCAATGCAAACTGGCAATTACAGTAATTTCATGATTATAAGCCACACCTTTTTCATTGAAGAATCCA
>VRYO01002782.1:4626634-4656483 GCA_009812075.1 Sialia sialis
CTGGATTCTTCAATGAAAAAGGTGCGGCTTATAATTGTGAAATTACTGGTATTATTTGTATCTCTATGTATTACTGCAATGGCAAGCTGTCTAAAAATCCTGCCTTGAAAGAGCTAAACTCAATCACTGTCTCTTTTTTACATCATTGTACAGTTAAGACCAAAATGTTGCATAAGCTGTCAAATCTAAAAGAGTATTGTCACAGTTCAATAAAAGCTGTTTATGCTCACACTAGCCAGTTAAATCATGCTGGATTGCAATGGATGTATGCTCTCAGTAACTGGAATGAATTTCACATAGGAATGTCTCTCAAGTTATACTAAGCACTGAAATAGCCCCAAATACACAAGGAAATTTGTACCCACAACAGGTTAGTAGACTCATGAATAAAATTAAGTAGTATTTTACATTTTTTAAATATACAAAAAAAAAAATATATATACAAGCTTCCAGCACAAGTATGTAAGTCGTGAGTAGCAAACAAACCAAAGAATAAAAGATGGAAGCTGCTTTCACAAAGCTGCAGTTTTCAGGAGGTTTCAGACAGGACATGGCATGGATAGGAAATACTTCACTGCATGAGCCCTCACTTCTCCCTCCTGTGTCCTGGGGCTGCCAGAGACTTTCCCTTCCCCTGGGCTGGGCTGCTGAACTGCGGGCAACAGAGCATTCAGGGAGGAATGCTCCGGCACCCCTTGCTCTCTCCTCTCAAACTCACACTTCTAAAAGGTATTTCCTGAGCATGGCAAAAACAACGCGTGACACTGAAGCTGTTTTAAGCATGGCTTTGTAATGCAGTGAGCACAAAGCCACCCTTACTCAACACTGCTCTTAACTTGCACCCTTCTGTAGTAAATCATTCATAAGTTCAGCATTAGGGAACTGGCAGTGAATTACTGGCTACAGTGTGCTCTGATACATCACAACAATGTGAGCATAACTGTTATGAAAATGTTGCTGTTTTCTACTTAAATATTAAACACTGACTCAATAGCCCTAAAAACCTCAGCCCTGTAACCAAGGCAAGGGGAGCTGCCATACAGCTACATTCTGCTGTGTCTGGATTTGGGATTTTCAGTTTCTGTTGTAAAATGGAAAGGATGTGTGTGTATACACATACACATATTTATACACACATTTATACAAATGGAAGTTGATTTTTTTTTAAATATCAAATGCAAAAGCTCAACTAGATAAAAAATTAAGATACCTTCTATTTGCATTGGAGGCCCTTGCTCTAACAAAGCTTATCTACCAATATTATACAGATCCATGTTTTCTAATGTACTTATGATGTTTAATTGTACAATCCTTATGCAGCACTTAGAAAAAACTCATGGCATGTGTTCAAACTGAGTTGGACACAGGTACAGACTCCTAGATATTATATGTAAATTAAACTCACTAGTACCAGAATGAAGGAAGAAGCTTGTAACAGCCAATTTGTTAGCATTAAGCTTCCAAAAATACTTAATAGGGCTCAGGAGAATCATTCATATAACTTAATGTCATTTATCCCAAGGTTTAGATTCCTCAATGCAATTGTGGAGAACAAATAGTTTCTTCCTTTTGAAGAGGGATTTGCCTTCACAGTAAATTGCCAGTACGCTCATCAAATTTGATATTTCATGTCTATTTTTTCTAGGATTAAATGGAAAACCATTTTTAGTGAGTGACATACATAAATACTTTTGATAGCTGCTACTTAAGTCTTCTAATGCTATTTTTCAGGAAGTTTTACTGCCATAGTGGAAATTATATTAAAACTCTCATTATTGCTCTTCATTTCTGTAGAATACACTCAGCTGGGCTTTTACCACATGCTAGTAACTATTTTGAGCAAGACCTCCATGAGAAGACATTGCAACATCTATCTGAAACACTGTAATATTGCAGAGATACTTAAAGATTAGACATGTCCCATCAGTGAGTCATTGCAGTATCTGCATTCATGGTATTTATAACAATGGCAATGCACAAGAACCCCACATGGAAACAGATGGACAGATCATCATTATGGAAGAAAAAATATCCTCAAAATTACAGACATTCCTTGTAGATGTATTGCTGGAGAAAAATATGATACAGTAAAACAATATTCTGTTTCCATGCAAGTAAAAAAAAAAATGCTGGAATGAATGATGTCTAAATAAAATGTTCCAATTCTAAAAGCAAAATTGAAGAACACTGCTAACAAGAAAGACAAACTGGTAACAATAGTTACAGGCTAATACTACTGCAATATAGTAACAATCCTTTATCTCCATACTTTTATTTTATTTAATATGATACATTTTGTAACTCATCTTCTTCATTTTCTGTAGCAATTTCTCTGTGTTTCTTTTACTGGTACTAAAAAGTCCTCTAAGAACATGAAACGCTGCTACTACGATTGTGATTGTTTTCCTTAATATATTAAAAATACAAACCTTTAAAAAAAACCATTATACTCACCAACATTACATATATCAACCCAGTAAGATTCATCATTTGAAATAAGATGTGTATCACTTGTGTGATATTCACAATTACTAATGATCAATGGAGAAAAATTGGAATACGTAAGAGTGGTAAGTGGATTAAGTATGCCTAACATGCAATAACATCCATTCATTTGGAAAATTTTTATCATATATATTTATTTGTAAGAACACATCCACATTTTAAGAGTATACTTGAGGCTGGCATAAACCAAGATCAGCTTAACTGATGTTTCAAGGAGCTGAGCCAGTCACTACATGATAGCACCTGGTACTTCACTTTTTACCTCTGTATGGATGACTTCCTAGTGGCTGGATGCACCATAGTTTACTGCAGGTCAGAATTCATCACCAGAACTGCTCAGCATGAAGTCTACAAACAATGGGGGTCAAAAAGAAGCTGTCAGATTTTGTTTGAGGAACGACTACTGCTGTTCTTTCACATTCTTTCCACAATATCCCAGCACTCTCAAACAAGTGACAGGGAATCTTCACTTATGGCATCCTAAACTGTCTAGACCAGAAGGGACAAAAAATGCAGATGATACACACACTGCACAAGTGGATTATACATTTTCAGCATTGGTTAAATTCATCAATCTTTCAGAAATGCTAAGGGGTTGATTTTTTAACAGCATAATCTTTTTCCATTATTGCAAAGGTAAACTTATTTTTTGGAACTTGGTGGGCTTTGCATGTCTCAAGCTTCACTTGCTGTAGCCAAAAATGTAGTCTAAAAATGTAGGAAAGAATCCAAGCCTCAAGTTTTCATTTCTATTCTAATGTCAAAGCTATGCCAAAATTTCAGAGACTCATAGAATGTGCTGGATTGGAAGGTACCCATTGAGTCCAGCTCCTGGCCCTGCCCAGCACATCCCCAAGAATCCCACCATGTACTTGAGAGTGTCATCCAAACACTTCTTGAACTCTGCTGGGGTTAGGGCTGTGACTACTTCCCTGGAAGAATTTGCTGTCCTACAAGTAGCAATTATCCCATCCTGCAAGTAGCACAAACATCACACAAGTGTGGGGCGGCACACAAGCTTTCACTTAGCCTGGAGCCACAAAAAAAACATGGAAGAGATTCCTTACTTTGACATTCCTTATGGTAAAAGAGGTATGATGACATCCAGCTGGGCAGTGGGAACAAACTCTAAGAGAAAAACACAGTAAGAATTTTTAAATTTAGAAAAACCCAACCATGCTCTCTAGCAGGTAGTGGTGAAAACCTGGATACCCTGGACATTTTGGATGCTTGGGAAGAAACAGTCTGCACTACAAAAAAAGTCTCTTATCAAACAAAATCATTATTGACTGGACATCCTTAAGCATTATCATTATGAAATCCTACTTGGATTTCATGTAAGGCTTGATTTAGATTGGCTTATCCAACTTTAATAATGCCCTCTTGCCCAGGGAACATTCATGTGTTATAATACTAAGAAATATCCCCAAGCAGGAATCAAACAAGGTGCTCTATCTCACACAGTGAAATCAATTCCTGCTCTGAAGAATATAAACAAAAAAAATAATTAAACAGATAAATGAATATCAAATTAAAAAGCATCTGGCAGGTCAATAGCACAAAAGAATCTCAAAATAATGTCCAGTTTGCTAGAGCCTGCATTTCAGAAAGCACTGGGCTCTCTACAGGGTAGGAATCAATACAACAGTTTCTCCACAGCTCTGCCAGAGCAGAGCCCTGTGTACCTCAAGAATGGCTCTAACTACCCTGCTCTCACTTGACAGTTAAAAACGCAGATGGAAGGCCAACATAACATTGTGGAAACTTTATCACTGTACCAGGGCTTTTTAAATCTTGAGCTGTTCAGCAGCTCCCCTAGTGTTCAGAAAGCTTACAAAAGGCCAAGAGCATCTTAGAAGCTGAAAAAAATATGCTTGTTCTTATAAAAACCGTATAAGTTATTACTTGTAGAATCCATTCAGATCCTTTTTCTCCCTCCTGCCTTCTATCCTATTTCTCCAGACTTAGGACCTATCCTCTTCTTTTCTTGTCTTTTCTCCCCTTAACAAAATGTGCATGAGAGCCCAAAGTACTGTTTCCTTATTTAACATATCAGCCATGCAATACTAAATGCCAGTTGTGCAGCCCAGTTTTACACAGATGTGTGAAGATTCACAAATAAAGCCACCCTGGAGACACCAGTGCTAGGCTACTCACAGATACTGCAAAATCTAGCCTCCATTGCCTTTTCTAAATTTTATTTGTGGAAAGCTTATTTTGCTGCATCCCTAATAGAATCACAGCACAATCCAGGTTAAGAAGGACTTCAAGACATAATTCTTGTGGTTAGGCAAGATTAAATTTGTTCCCAAGGACGCAGGCATACATTTTAATTTTTTTTTAATTCTGTAGCTTCTTCGTTTAAAGATGAATAATAGCTCTTAAAAGATTATCCAGTATTGGAGGAATACAGTCTTACACCAAGAGACATGTATGCTACTATAAGCACTATACAAACAGGACTCCACAAAAGAAACACCTCATGCTAGCAAACAAGGAAACTGGGAGTATTTATGGCGATTCTGCCCCACAAACTGCAGTGGGGAAGGATCTGTGTAGTAAAATGAAGGGTTTACATCAGCAGTGAAAGAAGGAACGTATGAACAGACTTCCAGAAAAATGAAGCATGGGCTTAAATTTTACTGCTTGGAACTTTAATGGAATCATCCACACAAAGAAGGAAAATGAGATTGGTCAGTGGGTACCCCAATTAGGATGCGTGTCACTAAACCTAAAATTTGGACTGGAAAGAAAATAGACAACATTAGTTAGAAAATTTGGATTCAGATAGAGTATTCTCTGCTCCACAAACAAGTACAAAGACAAGCTGAGAGAGCTGAGGGTTCTGCAGTCAAGAAGAAAAGGCTCTGGGGAGGCCTTCCAGTCCCTAAAGGGGACCCACAAGAGAGCTGGAGAGGGACTTTTCACAGCAGTAAGTAGTGACCAGACAAAGGCAATGGCCTTAAGCCAAAGGAGGATGGATTTAGCTTAGATATTGGGAAGAAATTCCTTACTGTGAGGGTGGTGTAGCACTGGATTGTTGTCCAGGGAGGCTGTGAACTCCCCATCCCTGAATATATTTACAGCCAGGTAGGAGCAACTCTGAGCAGCCCAGTCTAGTGGAAGCAGTCACTGCCAGTAGCAGCGGAGTGACTTTAACATCCCTTCCAAACCAGACCATTCTATGATTGTATGATTTTAAATCCTCAGGACAAAGGCTATTGTTCTAGGTCAAGCTCTAATTCGCTTTATGTTGTACAGGCTCTGAAGGGGCACTTGCAAGGCTACCATTACCCATTAGCCTCAACAAATGATGATGCAAAATGCTGAGAAATCTGAGCAATGCCACAGAATTTCCGGCATCTACAAAATCAAAACCCAACATAAAATCAAAATTAACATACAGTAATTTCACAATTATAAGCCGCACCTTATTATAAGGCACATCTGGGTAGACCACGGGATTTGTCCATATATAAGCTGCACCCAAATATAAGCCACCTTTTTTTTTTTTTTTTTTAAGTGAGGATCCATGTGTAACAAAGTAACGAGTTAATAACAGAATCTAGTGGGGTTTGGTGTCAGGTGCTCAAGTTGCAACAGTTTTCATAGACCAGTGAAGCCTTTAAAGGCAGCCCCAGGCACCCTCCTGACAGGCTCTCACTTCCGGGTTGGCATTTCGCTGGGATTTGTCCATAAATAAGCCTCACTGATGATTAGCCACACTATTGGGGTAGGCTGGATTCTTCAATTTAAAAAGTGCAGCTTATAATAATGAAATTACTGTAACATGCAGCGAGGGTTAATATAGATTTTCATTTAATGATGGGAAGCACACAGCAAATCAAGAGATCCTAACAGAAACAATTATCTGGTATCTCAGTGATAAAGAAGCAGAGCTCATCTTTTCTGATGGATTAGAAGCCACATCACTGGCGGCAGCAAAAGCCAAATCCAACACAAGAACATCTTTGATTGATTCACTGTCTGATCTTGTTACTGTGAAACTCTCAGGAATTTATGACAGACTGCAACCAAGTGCATACACTTAAATGTGATTCCTCAGCTATCAAAAAAAAAAAAAAAAAGAAAAAACACACAGAAAACAGAAACACCACAGATTTTTTAATTGCCATTTTCAGGCCCCAAAAGACCTTTATTTAGTTAAACCATGTCAATAATCATTAATCTCAGATTCAGAATCTCCAATAGGACCAACTGTGCAATGAAACAAGATTCAGTGGGAATTTTAAAAGAGATCGGTCACCTTCTCTCAACTGAATACAACTGTATTTTCTTATACCAAAGTTCAAAGCTCATCGTGGTTTTAGATTATCTTTAGTTTATATCTTTACAACGATATCAAACATATTAGTCTTATCTCCCAACATACTAATTTCAAGAGGAAATTAAGTCAGTTGCCAAATCCTGCAGCATGCTTTTTTATCAGACTAATGAATTATCCAAAACTTCTGTCAAATCTTAGGACACTGGTCCTGAATTTCTCCAAACAAGAAAGAAACCTGACAAAGTAGGATGGTTCTAGAAGAAAGTTAAGGGAATTCTGACAGGTTGATTAAACAGTTCATTAATCGGTTAAACTTTTTCTCTTATCCTTTAAAATTGTTCAATTCTGAATCCAAGTTAAATGTTTCTGAAGCTTAACCCTTTGAATGTGAATTAAATCTCACATTCACCTGCATTTCATTGTAATGCTTATATATTTTGATTGAGAATTCCTTCTAGACCAAAGATTGAAGCTTATCAAAAAACACACACTCAGTCTTTATTATATAATCTCCTATTTGCAATGTGTTTGTGGTATTACCATCCATCTGAAAGACAATTTGCATTTCACTGAAAACAAAGCAGTAAGATACAAAGGTGACTTTCTCTGAGCTGCATTAGCTGTTACAGTACTTTGAAGCATGACAATTTTGCTACTGATACACAAGTAAGAAGAAAGAAAATTCACAACAAAACACTGGAGACTCCCATTAACAAAAACAAGGCTTTCTGCAAGCTAAGCTTCATTGAGCTACATGTGCATCAAATTTCCTGATATCTTTGGAATTTCCTGAGCCTCTTATTTTATACAGTATGTACAGACACAGTACCAGCATAAAATACAAATTAATGCTATTAACAATGTTTTCTTCTAGTGCTGTGCTCCCCTCTCTGAGGCAAAAACACCCATCCAACAGTTTGCCTGCACCCTGTGATAGGGGTGCTCATGGAGCAAGGGAAAAGCCTGGCAACCTATCTTCCCAATACACTCACCTTCCACTCCCCAACAGCTCTACACCAAACATATGCATACTTAGGGACTTGAACTTGAAAATTAGCTTAGGGCATATTTAACCAATTAGCAAGCAACTCCCAATTTCAACAGTGCCCCACTGCTGTACTGTGTATACCACAAAACCACACAGAAAAGAAACCAGAAAGGCTTTTTCTTCCTTTCAGTGTTCTGCAACAAGATTTTTGTTTTCTAAGGTGACATAGATGAAGACAAGACACCCAACATGAGTGAAGGCAGTATGAATTTATTTAAACATTTAGCATTGGTAAGGCTCAAATCCTTTGTTCAGTTCCAGGCCCCTCAGTAGAGAAGGGCATTGAGAGGCGGGAGCATGTCCAGATAAGGGCATTGGAGCTGGTGAAGAGCACAAATCTGGTAAGGAGTGGCTGAGGGAGTTTATCCTGGAGAAAAGGAAGCTCAGGGAGACCTTAGTGCTCTTTACACCTACCTGAAAGGAGGTTATAGTCAGATAAGTGTCAGTCTTTTCTTCCAAGTAACGAGGAATAGACAAGAGGAAATGCAAGGTGTCGCAGGGCATGTTTAGATTGGATATCAGGAAAAATTTCTTCACCGAAAGAGTTGTCAAACACTGAAGCCATCTGCCCAGGGAAATAGTTGAGTCACCACCCCTGAAGTATTCACAAGATCAATCATAGGGATATGGTTTAGTGGTGGGCTTGGCAGTGCTGGATTAATGGCTGGACTTAAAAATCCTAAAGGAATCTTCCAACTTATTTGACTCCATGATTCTACAGGGCAACAGCATCAAATGGTGTGCCATTAACTCCACAGCCAAGGAAAAACAGGCATCTGAGAAACCTGTGTTATATGGACATCCTCACCAGTATCACCCTACAGTCAAAATCCAGCTTCTATTCAAACTAAATAAAAACGAAAAATGCAAACTGATGAAATCCTAGTCAGGCATTTCATTTCCAAATGAGGAAACCTGGGCAGACTTTGTTTCCACTCATTCTTTAGCCTTTACTGGCTTGCTTCCAGGTATCATCAGCTGAGTTGCATATTTTACAAATAAAAAAATCCCTCTGCTACACCAGTGGGATCAGAGCTAGTAATTATTGGAAAAAGCTAAAAGGACACAAAAGGAAAGCTGGTAGAAAGAAAGAGAAGGAAAACAGACAAATGCAGTAAATAAAATTTTAAGATATGGCAAAAAGACAAATGACACCTAAAAGTGTACGAAGTCCATTCAGAGGTCCTGATCCTGAAGGATGTAGCAACTGCCAGAAAATTGGCTTCTGAGGACAGAATTCAATCCAACCATTCTGCTTCTCTACATGGCACAGGCTGGAGAATGCACCCATTAAATACACAGCTCCTGGGGAAGTGAGATTCAGTTTTACCTCATCCAACAAGGCAAGAGAAAGTTTTGATCTGTCCTCAGGAGAACACAGTACACCCACTCTTCCTGACAAGGTAAGACACCTGAGATTACTCCAGTACCAATGGAAGACCAAATCCTGCGTTTCCTCTCTATCCCTTGAGCTGGCATGTGTGCAGCAAAGCCTGTCCAGACATAATTACTGGGTTACATGCCCTCCCCCAGCAGTTCTGAAAAGGGTATTTTTGCCAGGAAGCATGTGCACACCTCCTGATTCGCTCTGAGGCTGAGCCAAAAAGCAGGGAACAGGCCACAACTGTCCCAACTGTTCATACAGCATATTTTCTGGCACAGCTGCAGAGCACATAGAGAGTGGGCTGCAGGATGGATGAATGGTTCTGGTAGTAGCAACCTTCAATCACTATTTTTCTAGAGCTATTCTTAGTCCTTCCTCTGCTACCTTACAAATCCTTAAATTTAGAGGATTACAACACACTACAGCTCTTTTTGTGCAAGCAGACTTTCTGCTTCCATAAAGCATGTAATGGAAATTTGCACAAAAGTGGCCCCAGAATTAGACCTTAAATCAACACTGGATACAGACAGATGTATATGGGAAGTCAATACTGTTGGAGGGAAAAAAAAGTATTTCAACATTTTTATACCGTAGACAATTCTTCTGTTTTCCTTAACAAAACATGGGGATTAATATCCTAAGTACTAATTCCAAAAAGCATCATTCCCAGTGTCTCAGCCAAACTAAATTTGTATTAACACCTTCCTGTTTTATGATCTTTGCTTCAAAGCAATCATGGAAAATTGCAGTGCAGAGCTTGGCTAACAGGCACACTGACACCACCACCATCCATGCCAAGCACTGTTTCACGTGGAGGACTTCAAGGGCTTGGGAAAGGACCTAGAGGTCTTCTTGATTTTCTGAATGTTTCTGTCTCTGCAGTGGGACATGTTCCATAAACATCATCTCATTGCTTCACATCCTATGCTCCTATCATTATACACCATTTATTTTCCTATCTACTTTTTCCATTTCTGAATTCCCAGGGAGCCCTGCCCATGTCAGCTAAATGAAGAGAAGACTGATGGGTCATTTAATTACCAGAAATAAGCACTTACTCCCTGAGAAGCAGATCTGGTAGCAAGATCTTTTCAAACTTGCTGATAGCAATGCAATAAGATCCAGCAGCTAACAATTAAAGCTGCATCCATTCAACCTTGAAACAGTCTGCAATTTCCTAGCAGTAACTGCAGCTGAACCTTGGAACTGTTTACTGGCAAAGACAGAGGGCGAATCCCTGTCACATGATATGTTCGTAAAGAAAAGGCTTCAGTTTATCTCTGGAAGAACTTATATAAAGGTTATGAAGCGAACAGCATTTCTTTCTGAGTCTCCATCTCTTGATCTACAAACTAGTTTTTTCGCTTGTTCCTGTGAATCACAGGGGAAGGTTGTCCCTTTTAATACTCAATGTTGCTTAGACAAAAGTTCCCAGATAACTTGCAGAACACTTTAAACAAACATATAAATAAACAGGGTTCCACTTGACTGGTGTTGCTCAGATCTAGTGTAGGAAGATATTATTTCATCCAGCTAGACTGTTCAATCTTTGGTTTGCACTTCAGCTTGTGTTTTGGCTAGAGAGCAGGGACTGGAATAAAGGATTATTTTGCTTTTCTCTGCTGCACTGATTGAGGATATCATTCCTAAGAAGAGCCAGGCCCTGAGCATTGCTGATCACACTTCTGCTGCTGGTTTCTAAGCACACAGCTGCTCACTCTAATGCCCCTGTGGCCAGTATTGTACCTGCCTGGCATCAAGCTGACATTGACTTGCTGACTTGCAAGACCTCAGGCTAAAGCCCCAGTAATGCTATTACACCCCAAACACTATTAAAATCACAAAAAAGAACAACATCCACCTGCATTTCACGTAAGGCCTATAAAATAAGGCATGAGTCAGTCAAGAAGTGCACATAAAGGCTAAAAAAAGGCTGGAAAAAAATTTGCATTGTAATACACAGGCATCTACACCAATCAACAAGAAAACAACAGAAGAATATTCTGAGTAATAACAAACTTAAATTTCTGTGCTTGTTTTCAAAAGTAATTTCAAAGATGGGAAGCTCTAGTAATCATTTCATGCACACTCATATTTCTCCATTTCAAAAGGAAATTCTGTCTTTTTTTTAATTTAAAACCTTTCCTCTAGGGGGAAAAAATCCTTACAAGAACCTGCTTTTAAAAGATAATCTAGGGATTCTGTTTTGTAAAAATAGAGCTGATTTTCAAAAGAGGAAGGAGCCTGACTTAAATTTCTCAGCATCTGCAACTGCAGCTCTCCCCCAGGCATCTGATTAAGCATCTATGGAAATTAAGTAGGCACTTCAGCATTCTGCCAAACTAGACTGAAAAGTATGCTTCGATGATTTGGGATTTCACCTTCAAAACAGTTCATGTCTTAAATACACTCCATTATAAAACACAGATTTATTGCTTAGTGTTCCATTTTGGCCAACAATTCTTTGGCAACTTTTTTCAAGACAAGGACAATACTTTCTTTCCTTCTGACCTGAGTTTGCCACAACACCCCAATTTTCAGTCCCACATTTCTACCACAGAAGTAGCCGCTTTTTGAAGAGTGATAAACACACTTTCTAATAAATAACATTATGCAGAATCCCAGTCCTGCACTAAGACTCTGGCTGTAAGGTCCATATGAAAATGAGGAAAAAAGTCTGAGAGAGTGCAAAATCAGCCCTGCAATACCATCTCAGTGTCTGACATGAAATTTAATTTTTTGCTTTTCAGTTCCTCTCATGTGTCTAAAGATCAATTATACCAGAAATATATTTTAAAACTTACATAAATTCTCTTATATCATTTCTTGTTTTGAAAACTATTATTAACATAATGCTATGTATATATAAACATGTGTCAGATACTACTTAAGGTGTTCTCTAAAGAAAAGACAACCACAATCATCCTGACTTGGAGCCAACAGTATTACTTTAACTTGGCCTCTGCAGTAGATAATCTGAGAAGGTAAAATAAGAAATTAACTTTTCAAAAACAAGTATGGTTTATACTGTGCACACTACAGAAGCAACACAAAAACATGCATTACAACTACATTCTAGGTGAACTCCAACTTTTTTTTTTTCCATACTCCTACTAAAACTAAATGCCTTGGAGACTAATTAGGTATTAAGGTCCAAATCTGCCTCATTCGATCATAGCCAGTGACAAAAACTTGTTTCCCACCAAATTACTAAAAGCATCCTGTGAATTCTTGGTTTCTTTATAAGAAGAAACAAAGCAAGATTTTTTAAAGAGATTATTTGCAATATAAAAAAAAAATCACCCACATTTACAGCAAATTTTTGCATGTCATAAAAATACCATGAACAGTCTTCAGTAACATGCAAAACTGCAAAATTATCTCTACTTATCTTTCCTTCCAAGCATAGTAGCTACTTCTTTTCTGGCTCAGTCAAACCCTCTCTTCTTCGCCCCCACCCCAAGTTTTATCTCACAATTTTCCATATTCTGAAACGCCTCATAAAACAATTATAGTAAGTTATATAAAGCATTTATATTTATATGAACATTTACTGAATCACAAGTGAATGCATTTAACTGTTTAGAGACCTTAGTGGAAAAAAACTCAAGTGTGTGTCTTAGTTCATCTAAAATTCGGCACAATATAAGTTTACCTGTACCTTAACTATGCTGTTTGTCATGATGAGTCACTCTGGAAGAGCAGCCACAGCACCATCTGCAACTTGTCAGGAGGCTAAAATGTGATTAAGTTATCCAAAGCTTTCCTCTAGCAGGAAGTCTTCCCTTACAAAGAATTACTGCATGGATGCATTGACATAAAACAGCATTTCCAAAGCCGAGTATCATTTCACCTCCACGCTGAAAGCAAAGCATAGACTAAAGGTTTCCACTGCAACAACAAACAATTTGGGCTTTTTAAAGGTAGCTTTGGGCAACCAATAGTTACATTATTACCAGTCAAGTTCTGCCTCATCTTCCCCTGCCCAAGTCCTTTCTCTCACTTTTGTGATGACTGGCATTGAACACAGCCATCAGGAAAAGTTTAGCACATTCCTGTAGCCCTAGGTAGACTAGGGACCACTGCATAATAATAGAAAAAACATCATGGGGATCTGCTACATGTGAGCTGTTACTCATCTTCCTTAGAATTTTTCAAAACATCAGGCTATTTAATTATCCTCAAAAAACTGCACAGAGAAGAACAAGGTAAGAGTCATGCAACTGGGAATACAATAATTATAAAACATTACATGTATTGCCTTCAATGTTCTGACTTTAAGTGTTTCAATATACTTTTCTCAGAGGCTCCTGAAAAGCTGACAAACCTTTCATCCATTGACCAAAATAATTGCAGTTTCCACTTCCAAAGTAGTTAAACAATAAGTCAGCTTACACGCCAGGCTTCGAATGAGAACAAATGAAAATGTACGGATTTGTTAAGGCTTGCAACAAATTAATCTTGCTGAAATTGCTCCCCTTTTCAAGAAGCCTGACATATTCTTGTGCTATTCTTTAATGTTCGTGATCCAATCAATTTTGTTAAACCACATTTTCAAAATTCTCCCCATCCTTTCTACTTTTCTATCTCCCAGTGCAAAGCTGTTAATTGGCAACCAAGTGTAACTGCAGAGCAACCCAGTGCTAAGCACCAGGCTATACTGAGTGTCTACAATGAAATTGTGATTTTGCAGAAGTGGTTCATCTCCCCTGAAACAGCTTGTTTGCCTCCACAGATTCCCAAAGGAAAGGCTATTCTAAATTTACTAACTGATCTTCTTGGTATGAGTTATATACCCAGTATGTTATTTTGCAACTCAATTTTAAGCATTACCCAGTGGTAAATTCCCATCAAGTGTAATAGCAAGTCAAGAGCATGGCCTATAATTCTGTGCCTCAGATGAGACAACCACAGTCCAAGTGTAACACATGAACTTGGGCACAGCAAAGGAACAGAGAACACTGATACAAGTTAATGACTGGAAATCCTTGTACGGCTGCTTTTTAAATTCTCTGCTGTGAGCAGCTGATTCCAACAAGAATATTAGACAGAAAAGCCAAAAGACTCAAAATGCAGAATTTGAGACACAAACACATTTCAGGGAGATCATTTATGACACTGAAGTTAGCTTGTGCAGAGTGACTAAGTGTTGATGCTAACCATGATATTCAAAGCTAACAAAGCAAAAGGGAATACAAAAGGTTTCTGGACATCTGAAGTGCCACATAAGGAATCATTTTGTCTAGAAATTCAAACAAATTAGTTGTGTCAAGGAGTTCAAAAGGAAGATGCAATTAAAGTATTACTGTCCTAAAAGAAACTAAATAAGGGTTTTCATTATTCAGGTACCTCAGTTGCTGCACATTAGTGGTGCTCCTATTTCTGCAACACTTATGTCTACATAAAGTACATATAAACCATTTACATTTGCTTATTACTCACACTCGTGGCTTCTGATAAAATTACTTATTACAACCTAATAAAGTATTGTGGACCATTCTAGACTCATGCTTAAAATTACCACATGAAGGAAACATTTTAAAAAATTTTACAAATGTGTTCTCAGCTCAGAAATGGCTCTAACAATTTCATGGTTTTGCTAAAAAAAATCTTAACTAAAATTAGTATTCTGTGCGTGGGCATACCACTATATTTTTAATTTTTTGAAGAGACTAAAAAAAGTCCTGGTACTAACCTTAATCTTTTATGGGTAGGATCTATTAAAAACCACTAAAATTCACTCCAACTTCTAAAAAAAGCCATAACCATAGCTGAAGCAAACTAATTTGCAGATTGATCCTGATCAGTCCTTGCTCCATTTGCTTGTTTTGGAAAGCAGCATCCCACTCTTCCATCAAGGAAGAGAGGCAAAAAAGCTCAAGTGAATGTTGCTCCTCATAGCCAATGCACAGAAGGTGCTGGAGGTGAAAGCAAAAGCTCCCATGTGCCATCCTTTCCTGACACACAGGAGAAAAATCTGACATCAAGGACTTTCAGCATCTCAGATGCAGTAACTTTAAAAAATGGTACCAGTCCAGCAGCTGATAAAAAAGGTGACCCAAGGCATCTGCTACAGACCAGAAAAAAGGGAGAAGGAGCTGAATTCTAATCACATCCCAGTTTTGTGAATACAACCCTCATTTTAATTCACATTTTGACAGTCCCATGGCTGGCTAGCATGGCTGTCTTCAGAGGTGACCCCAATGACTACAATATTTCTTTCTAATGAACGGGGGGTTTTTTTCTATTACCCTATGCAAGGGCAATCAAAACTTCACTCTCCAGGCCATCCTCACTAAACCAAAAAGGACAAGAAAAGGATGACAAAAGCCATGAATGTGTATGCAGAGAACTGCAGAAATCCAAAATTACTGGAGGTCTGAGGAAGAATGAGAATGACAAGATAATTGCAGAGATGCCTGAAGACAAAACAGAGAGAGAGTGGCAGAGGAAGGAAATCAGAAGAGAAAGCACTTTGGGACATAGAAGATGATAAGATAGGAAAACTTCAAAGAAAGTAATCAAAAGAATAATTTAAAGATAATGGATACATGACATTTCAGAACACAGCCTTAAAACACTAATTGTTCCTGTTCTATGGCTAAATTGATTAAAGTTCTGCAGTTTTCCAATTAAAATACCACCTTAAACACACGCCAATGATAATTAGAAGGAAAAGAACCTCACAATGTAATATTACATAAAATCACTTGGACTCCTACAGTAAGGAAGTTGAATTTAAAATAATCAGTTCCATTATAGTTGAACTATCACTCAAAAATTGGAGGGTAAGGCAGGCATAACTCTTTATAGAACACTATTTCTATTTTGGGGCGATCCATTACATTCCTACCCTAAGTTTCAACAGGCAGGGAGATATATGCTGGGTTTGGGTTTTATGCCACCCCCAAGACCAATATTACAGTATCTGCAAATCAAAAGCAACAGTGAATTTCTAAACAGGTTTAATGGAGGTTACCACATTTAGGGAACAAAACCACTGTTTATTTCACTACATGCTTTTTGAAAGTGAGATGAATTTGTGGTTTGGGACTAGATGGTCTAGCACCTTAACATTCTGTGATTCTATGATGAGGCCAGCGAGAGGAAGCTTTTAACGTGGAGACATCACTTGTCATTAAAGGGCTTCCTCAAAAGGCAAAATCTGGAAGCGTTTGCAGGAATTCAGATTTCACTGATCTGATCTGGAAGATTGTTGCACAGCTGAAACCTTATAACAAAGGGCATTTTACCCCCAGTTCTTTGAGCACTGATCCTGGACTTTGCTAACTGCATTGTGCCAGATCCACACACCCGTGGGACAGTTCACAGTCCAACTCATTCTTTCCACTATAAAAGTCTACACAAAAAAACTTTCCTGCACAGTCCAGAAGGAACAGTGCTATAAACACTCCTAGCTCTTTATTCCTTGGTAATTTTCCATTTTTGTAAATAATGGATAAAAACTTCAATCAGTTAAAAATTTAAAATTCAGTTCCTGCTAAATGTAAAATACTCTGTTCACCTCAGATTTCTAGCCATGCTGGAAATATTACAAACAATAGATAAGTGAAATACCACCTGCAGATGATAATATGGCTATAGCACCTAACTACATCTTGGAGCATTCATGCTCTAAGAGATTGCACATGGACTGTTTTTAATTTCAGGTGAGTAAGGACAAGAAGAACTGAACCTTTAAGTACCCACAAAATATTATTACATATATTTACATTTTAATGAGCTAAAATGTCTTCACTCAAATCTATCTAACATTTTACAAAGATCAGAGTGCACATGCAGTAACACAGATACCCAATGAGAAAGTAGACTATTCATAGGAGAAAACTTTCTCCCCATATACAGGAAATGTGAATGTATCATCCAATACTTCCGATAGTTTTCTGCAGCAAACTACATTTCACTAAATTTTTCAACTAGTTGCTTAGTCCATTGCACAGAATAAGGGAAAACTGATCAGATACACCAATCAAAGCAGATTACATCCTGTTAATCCACTTAACAATTTAAGCTGTATTTGGCCTGATCTAAGAAGTGTAAATCACAGTAGCCCATTAAGCATTATATCCATCTTGATTAGCTGGAACCAGGCATACAAACATCTCCTTTTTCAGTAAACCTCAGCAAAGTCTTAAAACAGTAAGAAAAACAACAACCATATTATTATACACAAGACCACTTCCCCTTATCCAAATCATTAAGCACATAACTCAGTTGAGAAGACTCGCTTTTTATCCAAAGGATGCAAAACTTCCCTTAATTTCTCCTCCCTTGAAAGACAACTTCCAGCCTTCAACAATCCACACTGGTCTTACGTCGTCGGTCTGACAGTAAAAGATTTAATTTCTGGTTTCCCAAGAGGCAACAAATGAGATATACGTTGCAAACATATTTTGGGTAGAGGAGAATCAAAAAGGACAAGTCATCCTCAGCAGCAGGAAGACACACAATCAGACTCTGCTGTGATACTCCATGGATCCTAATTATCCCAGCCCTGCTGCTGTCCAGACTGCAGGGGCAGGGAGAGGCTTCACAACCTGCTCTGTGCTAGGGATGATTCCAATATTGATTTTTCATGGGATTACTTACATGAGTAAGTATTAATCAATTTATGTCAGGGTTGCAAATTAAGATCAAAATAATTATTTGACAAATAAAGTTTGCTTACAGCTGACTTACAGGACAAGTCATGAAGCATACCCTGTAGAAAGCCAAATCCTTTGCTGCTTCAGTCTTGCTTTTTGTTTTCCAAATGACACATAACCAGCTAAAACACTAAATCAACACAGAACGTTTCACATGTGGTTAATCAATGCATATTTCAGAAAAAAGTCTTTTTTTAATATACAGATAGCCCAAACTGTCTTATGCATTAATAAAGAGATGTCATTAATTTAAAAATCACATTAATCTGTTGGAAAAATTTCCACATATTAGAGGAAAAATACCCCTAAAGAAAGATTTAATGAGAAGTATTTCTGGTTTTCCAGAATGAGTAACTCAAGAGTTCATCAGTGTTTGTACTTTGCTCCTCCATCACAGTTTTCCATTTGTTTGGGTGAATTTTTATCAAAGTGCCAGAAAGAAAAGCACTTTTATGGTGACAATAACAACACAAAACATGGAAAGGAGACATAGTGATGTACATTTTCTTCTATGAATAGATTCAAAGTGAACTGTATAACTTAAAAAAAACCAACAACAGTATAGAAATGACCAACAGAGTATTAAAAAAAAAAAACTTCTTTCAACCCAATCCATGGCAGTTCTCCCATTAAAAATATACATTAGTCCTCCTCATATTGACTTCATAAACCCTTTGTACAGCTGACAATTGATGAAGCTTATGGCCAAGAGGTGTTGAACACATTTATAGTACTTCAAACTCTTTAAAAACCAAGATAAGCATAAGCAAGCTTTCAAAATCTCCCGACTTCACTTCCTTAAAGCCTTGACAGTTAATTGTTGCACTTAGTGATTTACCCTATCAAAATGGGGCAAGCATATCTTAAGCTCAACCTAAATCAAAACCAGACTTATTTGTAGTGTTATCTAAGCCTTTTACCTATTAACTTACCTTAAGCAGAAACCCACTACTTAAGCCTATGTCTTTCCACACAGTCAGTATCAACACTGGTGTTAAGAGGAAATGAAACAACATAAAAGCAAAGATTTCTTCCAAAACAGTAAGTCAGTTTTAAGACACAAGATCTCACTGGAAATGAGTATTTTTAAAACTACCAGGCAAAATTAAACCAATACTCAAAGTAAATAAAAAACACCCAAACTCAAGAAATTAAAATAAGAATATCATTTTAAACCAATGAGCATGAAGTCTGACAATTTGACTTTATTTATCTCTTTAATATAAATGTACCCATAAATCAACTCTCTAAAAAGCAGCCTTCCATAATTTGCAATATTTAAAGTATGTTTTACACAACGCCTAAAGAGATTAAAAATCCCCTAAAACCTCTCTCTGAAGCATGAAAGAGCCTACATCTTTGGTATCAAGAGCAAAAAACACATCTACACTGTTCACTGCAAGTAAATACATGACATTGAAACTAAGGCAAGAAGTGGGAAAGATCAGGAGTTCTGTGGAACATTAAGGAATGTGACAATTCACATCTGCTAAGCAGCAGGACCATGGTGTTTGCAGTGGCTCTCTGCACTAACCTATAGCTTCATAATGAAAAATATCAGCCTGTCAACAGCTCAACATAAAACATATTACCCAAGCTCAGAGCAAGTTCACGGCACACACTCAAGTTAATAGGACTTGTTTATAAAAGTTGAGTTAGGTCAAAGTTGTATATTGCTGAACGTTATTTCACTCCAAGGAAGTCAAAACACATTTCAGGAAATGAAACAGAGAAGTGATGTCATATCTCCACATGCAGAGATTATTAGAAGAACATTTGACACAAAAACACCATGTAAGGTAATCACAAACTGTGACATTTGCTCCAATTATGATACTTGGCTACACACACTCACAAGAACCTAACAGCATTTTGGGAAGGTCTGGACATTGCTCAGTGTGGCATTATTCAAAATATAAAAAGAGGGCTGTTATATGAAACTATGTGTATGTACTTATTTTTTTTAATCCAGACACACAGATATGAAACAACAATATGCACTAAACTTCCTTAAGTGCTGCTTTCTCCTAAGTGACAGTGGCCTCTTGTTTTTCTCTAGATAAAGAGCATTCAATTGGAGCTTTTTCTTAGCCACACACATGCAGCAGCATCTCTATGGCTACACCTGGACCTGTATGAGAACAGGTCAGATGCTGAAGCCACACAAGAGAGAGGACACATTAAATGCTCTTGTCTCACAGAACAGGCCTGTCTTGTCCCTAATCCATTTTGGGACAGTCCCTAGCCCGCGGCTTTCCCTTAGCAGGGCTCTGTTAGGACTGCTGACACTGGCCCAAAGAAGGCCAGGAAGAGCCTGACACCTGGACAGTGCCACAACTCTATGGCAGCACTCAGGTTCAGCAGGTACAGCCCAGCCTTACCTTACAATACCCAGGAGAAGTTCTGTGAGACTCAGAGAGCCCAACAGTTGTATTTTTCTTATTTTCCTTTACAATATAAATATTTAGAAAATTATTTCCACGTCTATGATATTTATGTTGGTGAAGACAAGGTAGAGATATTTATTAGAGCAATGAAGCAAGAAACAAAAAATATGGGTTTATGTAGTTATGACTATGTTTTAGAGACGATACAGCTACAATCTCCACTCCTTATTTCTAGTAAGAGCAATCTCTTTTTTCAAACTGCCATCTCAAAACAGAGTCAAATCAGTAATCATGAAGGAGAATAAGGTGATCAACCAAGCAGACTGGCCTTTTAAAAAGCCTCTTAAATAAAGAAAACACACCACTGAACAAGTACTTCTGAAGGTGGAATGCTGAAGCCTAGCACTATGAAGCTCACATGCTCTTGTGACAGCAAGGTTAAGGAATCACTCAATGATGGACTTCGGTGACAATCAGAATCCAAAGGGAGTTGCTGGTTTTGTGATTTTTTTTAACACTATTTTGCTCAGCATGTAATAGATGCCATTGATATGAGGCACCTAGTGAATTTTCACTTTAGAGCATTTTTCAGCAGGATCCTTACAGACCACAGCGCTTCTCACCAGGCTATGGCTGATCCACTCCACTTACCATGAGGTGCTGCGGCTTCAGCTGTCACATTTGTTCCTGGAAAACTTTTTTCCTACTGTGGCTACTCTATCTGACAAGGATCAGTCAATGTTTTCTTTTTTTAAAGATGCTGCTGGTCATTCCTGGAAGAAAATGAAATTTACTGCTGTATGCTTCAGGCTCATCTAATTACAATACTTGCCTTCAGGGAATTTTTAAACTAACGACATTGGATTTGTCAAGCACAAAACTTTTAATCTGATTTTTCAAGTGGATCTTAGCCAATGGATCCTGGCCACCACAGCACTTAAGAAAACACATTTGACTGTCCTCCATGCAATATTTAGGTGGGCTTCTTGTCAAAATGTTAATTTTTGTTACCCAATATCTTTCTCTGGTGGTCAATACAAGGCGTAGAGGGATATTGATGATGTTATTAAAGTTTTTATGACTGAAAATCCACAAGTCAAATTATATGTGTGTATATACAGCTTCACAAATGAATGGAGGCACAGACTTCGAGAAATCTAAACCAAAACACTAGATGAACAACTCCCCCGTTTGTCTGCTGATCTCATGATGCAACATCAAGAAGCACCAGCTCAACAACAGTTCTTTTTTACTTCAACATTCTAATCTTTATTTTCAACATTTTTTCATTATCAGTGCTAAGACCACAAAAAAAGCCCCAAACATTAATTACACCACAATGACTCCTTAATCCCCCAAAAGCAAACAATTCAGATGACCCAATTATCATCCACTTTGGGATATTTCCTTAGTGCTAAAGTATAAATAATGCACCATTTGAGCTGTTAGGTTTGGTTTGACTGCACTAGTTGGGTCTTTTTGGTCAAGTTATGATGGACTCACACTTCAAATTCATTTCAATTACTACTACAGTAATTTCACGAATATAAGCCGCACATTTTTCATTGAAGAATCCAGCCTACCCCAGCAGTGCAGCTTATATTCAGGTGCGGCTTATAAATGGACAAATCCCATGGTCTACCCGGCTACTGGGAGGTGTGGCTTATAATCAGGTGCGGCTTATAATCGTGACATTACTGTACTTGACACATACAACTGTGCAATGTAGAAACATTGATAACTACAGTTCAAAGAAAAGATCATCTTTCCAACCTCTCTTTCTTTCAAACATTGTCTATTTTTTCAAAACTGCCTACTTCATGGCAAATTCATGAAACAAATTATGAAATATAAGTGCTATTTTTCATTAAGAAACTGGTATCAACATTCTAGTCCTCCCCAAAGTTGTAACACAAAACTGTGCATAGGTAACAAAACTCAAAAGAGTGGCACAATCAAATGGCTACATCCAAAGCAGACTTAGCCTGGCACACTTGTCATTTTCTCCCCAGTGCCAGGTATGGTGAGAAGGAACAGCTCTCCACTGGTAACATAGAGCGAGATGAAGGCTGTGACTACTCATTTTTTTCAAAAGCCAAACATATTCATCCTGTCAGCAGAACTTGGAAACCTAACACCACCTTTATTACCAAAAGTAGTAACAGAATTCCTGGGTGTTGGAAGAAGTGAGTGAAACACATCCACTTGCAATGTGACTGACCATCTCCAACAACAGTCAGGGCTTGCACTTCCAATGAGAACTCACAATCTTAACTGCAGTCATTTAACACAACTACTCAGAAGAGAGCATGCAACTGCTGTGCTTTCTTCAAGTATGCAACCAATTTTAAGAAAAGACATTTCAAGCACTGATGTCTATGTTTCTGTAAATAACAGAAAACAGAAAAGGGCTACTTGAACTCCTCTGTAAGTACTACAGTATTTTAATATCATATCCTACTTCCCACAAAGATGTGTCCTTGTAACACACATCCATGCTACACAAAGCTGTATCACCATTATCTATTCTACTGCCAGGGATATGGGTATTTTCAGCCTTTTCCTCACTGATATTCCAACAGACCACAAACAAGTTGTTGTAGAGGCACATCGCTGACGCCCTGTATCACTATCTCTATAAATCATGTGGTTTACTTCAATTTCAATGGAAATTACACGGAACTTTTCTCAGATACTAAACTCAGACACCAAAATAATAGCTCATGTCACTCTCAATTACCAAAGGGCCTTGATATGAGAAACACCTCACTTAACACCAAGTAGCTTCAAAGCACCAAAACACGTGCTCCCAAGGTTGCAAGAGTACGTCACCTTTCCTATTAGGTTAGAGAACTTCTACATGAAACAGTGAATTCTATTCCATCTGTTGGCAATGAAATGAATACACTTCCTTCTGGTGGTAGCTACACTCCAGCCTCTTCCCCTCTGATCAGCAAGGGACAATGTGAAGACAAAGGTTATGCTCGTGCACAGTGACAGCAGGATCAAATAAAATTAGGCTCAGCCACTCAGAGCACTCCATGCTATGAAAGGCAGTATTTTGCATAGTCTCGAGTCTCAGGAAAAGGATTTTGAACATGCAACTGAATTTCAAGCACATTAGTTACATCTGATTTTTAAATATTCAGTAATAGTACCCAAACAGGTGTTTCATTAGCCAAGGAAGTAAATGCAATATCCTAAGCATTCTGCCACTGTCTGACTGAACAAACAAAATGCTGAGTTAGATTAAAAAGAAAAAAAGGAAGAGGAATTACATGCAAATATTCAAGAATTTAATCTGCAGATTGAGTCTTATACATAGAAATCCCCCTTATTTTGCAGCATGTTGAAGCTTTAGCTGCAGTTTAAAACATGTTGGCACATAAAGGAAAAAGTTAATTTCTTTTCCATTAGGTATTACTACTTAATCTTATAAATGGGGAAAACACAAAATTCACTCAATTTCTTCTCAGGAAATCTGACAAACCAGTACATTGTCTCTGGCTGGCAGCCACTGTACTATCATAGAGTTTCTTAAAATGCACAACACTGTGCATTCGACCAGGTTTGAAAAATACTGGAAGTGTAAAACAAATAGAAATGCCCATTAGCCAAATTCACTCTAAAAACAAATAGCAAGAAAGCAATAGGTCATCAAGGAAGACGGAGGGTACTTGCAGAGGCTGGCAAATGCTCCAAGCCAAACTAAATCCACAGTGCTAACAAACCACGGCTCTGCTCTGGCATCACCAGAAGGCTGTTTTTATAAAGACAGATGGACAGAAGGGAGGCTTTTCAACTACAATTCTGTCAAGTTAAACTACGACTAAGTAGAAGTTTAAAAGTGGTTTCCAGTCAACCATATGAGCTCCATGGAATCTCAGAGTCCATTTAAAGGTGATATAAGTAAGGGCAGAAGGACAGATACACACACGGGCTAACATCTAACATCCACTGTGGTAGCTCCAGCTGACACAAAAGCAACAACCACATTTTTGGAAATTTAGAGCCTGAACAGCAACTGATTGAAAAGCACCATTAGGCTTGTTCCTTTCATATGCTAATAATTACATCATGCCTTATGGCATGATGCTGCAACCATACATTATCATCTTATAAACATATTTTTTCCAAAGAAGTCTGATATGTGAGCAAACAGCCCACCTGCATATAGGAAGAAGGTTTATTAATTTGTCCATGGCACAGATTTCCTTCTGTACCTTTGCAGTATGAATAACTATGATTGAAATATTTATAAAAGTTTGACTTACTGTTTTACAAAAGTAAGAAAATAATATAATGGTTGGGGCAGGAAAAAAAAAAAATCTATGAAAGAAATATTGGAACATACAGGAAGCAGCCCTGGACATCAACAAAGTGAAGCAAGGTAAGGCCCCGATGGCATTTTGGGTACAGGAGTAATTCAGGGCCAAATCTCTTGCAAATATTCTAGTGCAATGTAGTGTAGCGCAGAGACTCTGTCACACGGTACCCCAGAAAAGGGAGGGGAAAATAAAATGTTATAAATACTCTCTCCATGTTCCTGACATATATCCAGGCACAAAATAAGCGATAATAAATTATGTAACTCTATTACTGACTACATATACCATGCTCTCTTTTATTTTAGCATCATACAAGCCAAAAGAGAATTTTATTTCTCTCGAATACCCTAGTCTGTAGTGCTGTACACACTGAAAAGCTTAAGAGAAAAAAAACCAAAAACACACTAAGGAAAAAACAAGATCTCCACACCAACAAACAATCCACAGAACAGTGAGGACACGAATATAAACCTATTTTTCCCAAACACACACACTCTATTGAGCTATTATTTCTATTTCGTGCATACAGGAATAGAAACACACATTAAGTCCCCCGTTTTGAAAACAACACGCTCGAAAACTGCGGTGATCCTTCATCCCCATCACGGACAGTGCTACATAGAATCTGGAGAACAGCCTTACACATAAATAAACAAATACACTAAACAGCGAAGGGGGACAGCCGGGAGGAAATAAACGCGGTACACAAAGTGCTGAACGCCTTCTCCGGGCAGGAAACCAGTTATAATGCAATGGCCCAAAACCGATTTAAATTCCGCCGAGCCGAACCTTGCGGAGCTCCGTGGCAGCGCGGCGCCCGAGCCTCCCGCATGCCGGGGCCACGGCGGCGGGACCTGGGGCGAGAAGCGGAGTCCCGGGGGTGCCGCGGCCCCGCCGCCGCCCGCGGAGAGCTCCGCGCCGGCCCCGCCGGGTTCCGGGCCCCGCGGGGGCTCCGCGGGCACCGGCGCCCACTCACCTGGCCGAGGCGCGCACTGCGGCTCCGCGCCCGCGGCGGGCTCCCGGGCGAGGGCGGCTCCCGCTGCCGCTGCGGAGCCGGGCGGCGGCCGGAGTCACCCCGTCCTTGCGGCACGCCGCTCCCGCCGGTGGCGGCGGCCCCTCCGCGCCCACGGCGGGGCCAGCGCCTCCCGCGCAGGGGCGCCCGCGCCGCCCTCCGCCCCCGCGCCGTCTCAGCGGCGGGGCCGCGCCCCCCGCCCCTCGGCCAGCCCCCGCCTCCGCGCCGGCATCTTCCACGCGATCGGGCACGGCCGTGGGTGGGGGCGGCCGGGCCGGGGCCGAGGCCGCAGCCCCGCGGGTCTGGGCGGCGCCGGGGGCGGGCAGCCGGTAACAAAGCCGCCCGCAAGGCAGTGGGATGCGGCCGCCCCACCGGCGCAGAGGATGCCACCCAGGCCCCGGGTGCAGCGCCCAGCGCGGTGCAGGAAAGCCCGGCCCGCTCCCAAATCCGCCCGGCGAGCCCCGGTGCGCGCCCCCAGGAACGAGCAAATGGGGCGGGCGGGTGAGCAGCGAGCCCCGTGCGGAGCGGGGGAAAAGCTCCTGCGGCTGCTACATCGTTAGCGCTGTTGCCGAGCAAGCGCCACTGAGGTGGTGCTTTGAAACGCCAGGGCTTTTTTAAAGTCACACAGTGTTATCTGCACTGACGGCTATCGGTGTCATCAGCCGTGAGCGTGAGCCAGCCTTCACCCGTCCCCTCAGTGCCAATTACCCGTCTGTTTCAAAGCACTTAGGTGCCCACTTTTTCGGCAATTTCACTTCGGCTTTGTGCATCACAATGAATTCAGGATTGTTTTCATAGGAAAATGTGGTTACAAAAAAAAAAGAAAATCACAAATGAAAACTTAAAAATGCATTAATATGTACAAAATACATAGTAACCTAGAGGAAGAGACATGTGATACACTGCAGAATTACAGCCCAACAAAAACACGGTCATGTTAGTAACAGGAAAAAATGGACATATTCTTACTCTATCAAGGTTATGGTTGTTATTATGAGGCAACACCTCATGCTTTGTTTTCTAAATTATATTAAGATAATATCTTCCCACAACTAAGGGGCACATCAGTCATTGCTACTTTGTATTCCACATCTGTTTTCTAATATATATAAATAACAATATACGGGATACTACACGGGTTTCTGTAGACACAGTTTCTTCCAAATAACCAGATGGCAAGTATATTAAATTAATGCATGTCAAAATAGAAAGTAAATATAGTACATTCTCAAAGCCCTGGGCTCCAAGTCCTTTCTGTACTGAAGCCCATCGTACTGTGAGCTTGGGCTTCAGTAGAAGGAAGGAATTTGCTCTTCAGCCCTTCTGTTCTAGAGGAACTGCTCCAGATATGAGTGTATGCAGCTGTATTCCAAAGTAGGTCACGCTATAAAAGTCATTGACACTCTTCCACCTACCTGAAGCTTTAAGACTTTGCTGTGTTTCTTTTCTGTGATTTGCACAGCTTTAGGCACATTTGTCCAGAGCAGTTAAAACATGCTTAATGTACAAATGATCAGTGTGCAACTGATTCGTATGATACATATATTCCCTGATTTCTTATACTGAGGAGTGTGCAATTGCAATCAATGATTTGATTTACATTAAAGAATAGATTTGTATGATCATATATATGTTAGTGTTTATTTGGACAGTGTAGACACATTTTCAGCAGTACTTTGGCATGGCTCCAGTAACGTAACACTTCTTTTACTTTCTGAAGTGAGATGAAAATAGAAAAAAAAAAAGATGAACAGCGCCAAGAGTTTCATAACATCTATGATTATTTGTGCTTTGTTTTTGGTTATCATGACATTTTTTTGATGCTAAGACGAGAAACCCAGAAGATGAAAACCTTTAGCTAATGAATTATTCTCACTGGATTTGCAAGCTGTTAAAGCCTTTGACTGTATGACACGAGTGAAGACTTCCCATAAGTTAAGACTTTTCATCTGCAAATTAAAAAGTACATAAATGCATTGGATTTTCATGTTTCTCTCTCTCAAAATGGATACTGAAAATGCTCTTGTCCACTAAGCAAAAACATTTGCTCATATGAATCCTCTTGACCCACCCAAACGTAAATGGCAGCGATCACAATAGTAAAATCCAATGTGTTTGTAGGAATTCAGCACTACTGCTTTCCAGTGGTTACAAAGCTGTTAACTTCTATGCACACTTTCCTGTCATATTCACATTATATGTGATGCTACATGCACAATCAGTCCTTTATTAACAGTTCCAACATCTTTGGTGTGAATTAGGATCCTTTCCTGTTTTCCTCAGATGTAGCTCTGGCTGCACCTCAATGGAGCAGGGTGCACACTAGAAAATAAACACATTCCATAGAAGGAATTGCTATTTCAGTCTTCGTGGATGCTCACACACTGGCCTAGCAAGCAAGAGGGCAATTTCTCAGAGTAACTGAGGAAATGAGTAGCTTACTTACAAAAGACTCAAACCCACAGAAAACCAGCCTGCCTTGCTAGAACAGACAGATGTCTTTTCTCCTCTTTCCAACTCTATTGCTCTCACCCAGCCCTCCCTGATCCTTCTTATCTCTCCTTCACCAAAAAGTTCATGTAAGAAAGCAGAAACTCTTACTGCCTTCTCTAACATTCTGTAACAGAGATGGGCAGTGCACAACACATGGCAATACCTTTCCAGACTGACAAATGTCTTTTCACAGTTCAGTTACAATGCTTTTTGAGGCAAAGCTACTATGGGGTGAAAGTTGGAAAAATCATAATTGCTCTTACCTGGAGATTAGGACATAAAAATAGTGGAAGTAGTACTATAATGCAAAAGTTTCCAAAAATGTTTTGTTATGTTCTTGGTAAAAGTTTTACTGGAGCAAAAAACAATTTTTGTCATCCTCAAAAATTATTTAGTTATGAAAATGCAAAATGCTATCGACTATGGAAATCTAGAATGATAAATTAGACCTCCAAAATTTCTAATTAATGTCCTTAAAATCCTGTATATGACAGGAAGCTTTGGCATACTGACATAAGGATGCACCCCTTGCAACATTTTCAGCTGCTCTAGCTTTAGAAATTGGTAACTTAACAAAAGAGGACATATAATTAACATAATTCATAAGAACACCAATGTTACAAAGAAATCGATATTTTGCTTGGCACTCTTAATTACTTTCTATTAGGTAATTACTTTATTGCCAAGGAGACAAGTACAGAAAAAGCAAAATATAACTTTCTGGCAAACCATGTATAAAGAAAATAAAACAATATTCCAGTGTTTCCCATCTGCTTTCTTTTTCAAATCATCATTTAGAAGAAATGAAAAGGACTTGATGAATCATTACTGAAGGTCACCATTTACCACCATGGGATCAACAGCAGGCTATGAAGAACATCCCCTTTGAGAGGTAACTTCCCTATACCACTGCAAGAAGTGTTAAAAGCCAAGGAACACTCTTCTATAATACACAAAGATTTCATATTTTCTCAGCTAATCAGCCTTTTACAATGCAATGAGCCAAGCTGAATGTCCAAAATAAGAAAATAAGAGGTTCTTTGCCATGGCTATTAAAAAGCCAAACATGAAAAGGCTCAAAGGATGAACCACAACATTCATGTGAGATGGAAATGCGATCTTTCAAAAGATTTCTGGACAGATTAATGTTCAGCAGGTGAAAGTATTAATTGAAAGAATTACCCTAGGTGCCAAAATCTGCAGGACATACTCCCTGACCTGTCCCACCTCTTTTGCGCCACACAAAAGACTAAATGAGAGTGAAAACCACCTGCAGCTCCCCAGCAGGTTTTTTGTAATACAAACGAGTCCCTGAGTGACTGTGGAGTTGTCCAGCCCACAGAAGGCCACACAATCCTGCAATCTGAGCAGAGGAGGGGAGAGCACAGTGAGGGAAAGCATTCCTCGGGTTTGCTGCCCTCATCACTTGCAGCTGGTCCATGGGCCCTCAGGAGCTGTTGCCATCTGGTACTATCGGTGCCAGGGCAGGCATTGATCCAGCCAGAGACTCGAGGGGCTCCACAGGAGCTCTCCACCCCCCCTCTGGAATACAGAGAAAGGACCTACTGCACCAGGCCATCTGGGCTAATCTGGTTACAGCTCAAATCTGCAGTCCCCAGTCTGGCGAAACTCCCATGGATATCTTTAAGCACTTACCCAAGTTGGTCTTCTGGTCTTGGACTTAGAGGAATATTAATACAAGAGTGCAAGGAACACATAGCTGAGTTTTGATTTAGAA